>JAMPIV010005983.1:0-715800 GCA_024509875.1 Oreohelix idahoensis
TATGATTCATGTAGTGACATATATTATCAATGGTATCTGTTGCGTGATAAATTCTCGCAACATCGTTTTATTTCAATATCTATTTTATAACGCAAGGGCAACAACTGCTTGAAATTTATAGTCACTTTTCTCGGTAAGCATTTGTCTTCTCGCGTTGGTATCGAATGCAGTTAAGTTTTGAGCTGTGGTTTTTTTGCGCTGGACTGCGCATGACTTGTCTTGCTTCTTGGTCGATCGGTTTCCGCCCACCACTAGTGGGGTGAGCGATTTGGAATGGCGAAAGAGATGCCTCGTTGAAGAGGGGATCTCCGCTATTTTTTTGTTCTGTCAGGAATGTGAGAGTCCTCTTATGGATATTTCGTTTATTCGAGATAATACCTCTAGTGTATTTGCACATGCCGGGAGGCATAATATTTCTGTGTATTTCCGGAAGGCAAGGTAAATTAACATTTTCATTAACTCTATCGATTTTTGGTCGTGAACGATTTCTGGTTCATAGCCTGTCTTCGAAAGTCGTCGTCACGAGATGTTTTCCTAGCTCACATGTCGCTGTATTGTGCTGCATCGGTTGATGCAGGTTCCAAGGACCATTACTTGCTACTTTGTTAAATGAACTAGGTTTGAAAAACCTTTATTATCTAGAGGATATTTTTGAGGACATTATTTATACTTCGGCAGACGTGTCTGTCTTGCTGAAGTCAGACTAAGGAGAGTGAACTGATCTCATATATCTGGTTATCTCCTGGCTGTTATAGAAAAGGATGGAGTTTTCCACCTGACTACATTTACAGCACTTTGAAATATAACATGCATCTGACTCATCATTGTAATGCTGTCTACCGTCTATTGCTGTATTGAATGTTGCTGTGATAATGACTGTTTGATGTGTCTACATATTCGCGTAACCATTTTTGTCACTGTGGCGTCCACAATAAATAATGAAGAAAAACGTCAACGGCTGTTTCAAGAATCATTGACTTTATACGTCGTGAGTTTACTGACGTCCTATGTGGATTGCCCTGTTATTTTTGTATGAACATTGTTTTGACTGAACACATCTGCACACTACACAAAACCAGACATGCGGATACCATCCATCATCATATGGCATCACGCATCAGTATCCTATGTGTGTCAGTTGTGTAGTGGTAATATGAGGTAATACTGGTTTTGTTTTGTTCAAGCTCTGTTGGTATTTGTCATCATGACTTCAATAGTTTGTTTCTATTAGAACTAGTATTGGAGATGTTCTCAGTTCCTGGTATTAAAACAATTTACTTCCCCTCTTAATTTTATGTTACAATGTTATTTTAAGATGGGGGTACATAATGTTGAGCTCCATGGCCACACTCTCTTATCTTGCGTGATGACTGCAGTAAAAGACTCCTCTTCTCGAGTATTTAAATGAGTTCTGGAGCCACCCCACTGGTTGCTATATGGACCAAGGAGTATGCTGTCCACCTCTGGCTTCAGCAAAGCTCTGACCAGGTGCTGCTCAATAACTTTAAGACCACGGTCCCTGAAACAAGAAGGTTGTACCTTCTACGTCAGAACTAATTTATACTCTATTTTTACACTGAGCACAATACATCACAAACATTGAGTTCAGAGCGTTAGGCCAACTGTCAGCTTCATCTGAAACACTTTATACCAGTATTTCCCTCCCTAATGGTTACTACGCGTCGGCAATTCCAGCATTATTTTTTTCTAGTTAATAATCTAGGTGCCAGTGTACTGTTTGGCCATTCCATGCAGTTTTACTTTCCTCCGACACCTTCTGTTCAGGCTGGAGCACTATAGGCTTTACATCATGTTCGCTACTGAACCACACATATATACAGACATAAATTATCAATTTACATTCAATTTTCATTAAATGATATTGAATATTTCAAGCTTACCACAATTCATGGAAATAATAATAAACAGTTTCGTTGACTGGCAATGAATATAGCACAACTCCGATCTGCCGATGTCCCAGGCTTTATTTTATAAAAAATATACACTGGTGCTCAACGCACTGCTTCTTAGTAGGTTTATTACAAGATGTGGCAATGAACAGACGCTCTGAATGGAGTATATTCGCAGCTCTACCCAATCACACCACGTCTACACATCTTTTCAAAAAAGTACCCCTTTCTCACGTTTCCCCTGACAACACACGATAGTATTTATAGTCCGACCAATCGTGTTTAGTCTTTCATTTGTTGCGCTCCAATCACATAGGAGTTAACATGGTAGGCTATTTCCGTACGTAATGTTTTTTTAAACACGTTATAAAAAAATTTTATGAGCAGAAAGGATTTCATGCTGTCAGGCACCCCCACTATTTTATTTTGGCCATAACTTGGTAATTCCTAGACTATTTGCGTAACGTTTTACATATTCTTTGTCAGCAAACCCTAAGGAACCCAAATATATATATTTAATAGAGCTAATATGCTGCGTTCAAAATATGCAATTTCTTCTACCTCCTGTTTCGAAGATGTGCTGTCTGGGTACTGTAATGTTTTCAAACGTAAACCCATCTAATGTCATCTTTCCCAATAAGCGTTTTTCAGGATTTTAAAACCTAACTCTGGGAAGGGTAGTGACTTTTATCACTGTCGATTTGAAATAAAGTTAGTGCATGTGGCCTTACACACGTGATGGCAGCAATTGTGTATCGCGCGACGCGTGTTTAGTGTTGCACGTGTTCGGCTTTCTGCCTCTCCCTTCTCTCTATCCTTTAGTCCATCTGTCTTTAGTTACGCCGTGTATGGAATGAATGAAATATTAAATCTAGGTCATTGATCAGCTTGCGTGATACAGTACACGTTTCATTGAAGAAAGCGGGTAATAATACAGTAGGCTTTTACTATCAACGTGAAAGCGTTACAATTTGCAGACGAAGTAGAAAACAAGGGGGATTTCGAGTACAATCATTGTGACAGCACTGTTCTTTACCATTCTTCTTTCCTTTTATTAAATTTATTTGTTAGGCTTTGCATTTACGTTTTAATTTATATATGGGGATTAGAATAATTCACGACACGCAGAAGCCCTTGTGCAAATTTTTACACGGTTGGGATTCCCTCAACAAGTTTTGACGGACAATGGATCCCAATTCCGTAGCCTGTTAATGGAGGAGATCTTTAAGATCTTGAGGGCCAAACATATCCACACAAGTCCCTACCATCCGGCCGGAAATGGGCTCGTGGAACGTTTTAACGGTACCCTCACCATGATTTTACGTAAGCTGGGTCAGGAGAAACCGGAAGACTGGGACCAATATATATCGGCTGCCTTATTCGCCTACCGAGAGGTACCCCAAGCGTCTACGGGCTTTGCGCCAGCTACACTTTTATTTGGCAGACCTATTAAGGGGCCACTAGAAGCCTTACTTCGGTCCCTGACAGACCAGAAGGCTGACGAGACAGTCGTCTCTGCAAGCAAATATGTATCTGAGCTTAAGGAAAGGCTAAAGCTAGGATGGGATCTAGCTACTACCAACCTTAAGAAAGCCCGCGCTAAAATTACTAAAAGATACAACAAAGCTGCAAAAGAGAGAGAACTACAACCAGGGGAGAAAGTCCTATTGCTACTTCCAACTGTCGTGAATTATTCTAATCCCCATATATAAATTAAAACGTAAATGCAAAGCCTAACAAATAAATTTAATAAAAGGAAAGAAGAATGGTAAAGAACAGTGCTGTCACAATGACTGTACTCGAAATCCCCCTTGTTTTCTACTTCGTCTGCAAATTGTAACGCTTTCACGTTGATAGTAAAAGCCTAATGTATTATTACCCGCTTTCTTCAATGAAACGTGTACTGTATTTCTTGGAAAAACCTTGAGATACGCAAGCTGATCAATGACCTAAATTTAATATTTCATTCATTCCATTTTATACACGGCGTAACTAAAAGACAGATGGACTAAAGGATAGAGAGAAGGGAGAGGCAGAAAGCAGGGACACCTGCAACACTAAACACGCGTCGCGCGATACACAATTGCTGCCATCACGCGTGTAAGGCCACATGCACTAACTTTATTTCAAATCGACAGTGATAAAATTCACTACCCATACCAGAGTTAGGTTTTAAAATCCTGAAAAAAACGCTTATTGGGAATTATGACATTATACCGGTTTACGTTTGAAAACATGACAGTACCCAGGACACCCTCAAGTTTGGAAGTGAGAAGGTAGTAACAGCACGACTATCCTAGAAGAAAATGCATATTGGCTCCATTAAATTCGTATATTTGGGTTCCTTAGGGTTTGCTGACAAAGAATATGTAAAACGTTACGCAAATAGTCTAGGAATTACCAAGTTATGGCCAAAATAAAATAGTGGGGGTGCCTGACAGCATGAAATCATTTCTGCTCATAAAATTTTTTTTTATAACGTGTTTGAAAAAAACATTACGTTACGGAAATAGCCTACCATGTTAACTCCTATTTGATTGGAGCGCAACAAATGAAAGACTAAACACGATTGGTCGGACTATAAATACTATCTTGTGTTGTCAGGGGAAACGTGAGAAAGGGGTACTTTTTTGAAAAGATGTGTAGACATGGTTTGATTGGGTAGAGCTGCGAATATACTCAATTCAGAGCGTCTGTTCATTGCCACATCTTGTAATAAACCTACTAAGAAGCAGTGCGTTGAGCACCAGTGTATATTTTTTATAAAATAAAGCCTGGGACATCGGCAGATCGGAGTTGTGCTATATTCATTGCCAGTCAACGAAACTGTTTATTATTATTTCCATGAATTGTGGTAAGCTTGAAATATTCAATATTTTTAAATGAAAATTGAATGTAAATTGATAAATTATGTCTGTATATATGTGTGGTTCAGTAGCGAACATGATGTAAAGCCTATAGTGCTCCAGCCTGAACAGAAGGTGTCGGAGGAAAGTAAAACTGCATGGAATGGCCAAACAGTACACTGACACCTAGATTATTAACTAGAAAGAAATAATGCTGGAATTGCAGAGGCGTAGTAACCATTAGGGAGGGAAATACTGGTATAAAGTATTTCAGATGAAGCTGACAGTTGGCCTAACGCTCTGAACTCAATGTTTGTGATGTATTGTGCTCAGTGTAGAAATGGAGTATAAATTAGTTCTGACGTAGAAGGTACAACCTTCTTGTTTCAGGGACCGTGGTCTTAAAGTTATTGAGCAGCACCTGGTCAGAGCTTTGCTGAAGCCAGAGGTGGACAGCATACTCCTTGGTCCATATAGCAACCAGTGGGGTGACTCCAGAACTCATTAAAGTAATCGAGCAGAGGAGTCTTTTACTGCAGTCATCACGCAAGATAAGAGAGTGTGGCCATGGAGCTCAACATTATGTACCCCATCTTAAAATGACATTATAAACTAAAATTAAGAGGGGAATTTAATTGTTTTAATACCAGGAACTGAGAACATCTCCAATACTAGTTCCAATAGAAACAAACTATTGAAGTCATGATGACAAATACCAACAGAGCTTGAACAAAACAAAACCAGTATTACCTCATATTACCACTACACAACTGACACACATAGGATACCATTAATAATATATGTCACTACCAGAATCATATTAATAAATTCTGTACATATAACTTGTAATTAAAATTGATTGTGATTCCTGGTTCCCTTTGTATTTGAATCAGGACACATATACATTCATGACAGCACTGAATACATATTGTTATTTGAAAAGTTATCAGTGACTCCTTTAAGATATCCTCTTAGAGTGTTATATGTATGTGAGTGTCACAGTGTTGTCAAGTGTGGTGGAATAAATTAAATTGTTTATCTGTCTGTTGTTGTTATGACTTACACTTCATCATACACATACCCTAGACATATAACGTAGTCATCCCACTATTCCAGAATAATTCTGACTGAGGTATACATATGTGGCAGCAAGTAAGGTTATCTATAATACACTACTCTTATTAGATATAGATACCTTCACAGCTGATCTCAGTCAGTACACTAAGTCCCCTATAAATATTTATAACATCCCACTTTACCACATATATTGGGGTCTCGCCCTCGGGATTTTGAATCTTTCCCTATTACAAATATTGGGGGTAACTCACTTCAGGGAATAATAAGAATTAAAAGGTATCCTTGGGTGAAAATAAATAAGGTTGAGCTCACAGTGCCTGTGTTGTCTTGAGTTAATTAGTCATAGATAAAATTGTTTGGACATTTATCTGTTAGACAATGGCCGACCTGGCAAAATTTCGATCTGCTGCTGTACAGACTGCGAAAGAGTTAGGAATGGACGGACAAATTATGATTTCTTATGTCACTGCTGAATGTGACAAATATATTGAACGGGAAGAAAGAAGATTAGAAAAAGAGGCCGAAAGAAAATTAGAATCGGAAAGATTGGCCGAAGATAAGAGAATAGAAGCTGAAAAAGAGATTAAGAGGTTGCAGATTGAGGCTGAGGCTAAGAAATTGGAAGCAGAAGAAAGAAGATTGACTGCAGAAAGAGAAGACAAAAGATTGGCTGCAGAAAAATAAGAGAAGAAATTGGCTGCAGAAAGAGAAGAAAAGAGATTAGCTGCAGAGAGGGAAGCAGAAAAGGAGGAGAAGAGATTACAAAGGGAACATGAGTTACGACTAAGGGAGTTTGAGTTTCAAGGCCATGCTCCTGAAAATGGTGCCAGTCCCTTTACCTCTGATGCTACTGCTAGCCAGGGAGCCTCAACCTCAGCTATGAATTTTCATTTAGATCATTTTGTTGAGAAAGACGATGATATAGAGAGCTATCTAAATAGGTATGAACTATTAGCTACCACATATGGGTTAGAGAGAGAAAGGTGGAGCTTAAAGTTATCTCAGGGACTTCGTGGGGCAGCTTATGAAGTTTTTGCGAAAATGAGCAGAGGTGATCAGGAAAATTATGACATGCTAAAGCAGGCTCTTTTGTTAAGATATGAAAAGAATGCAGAATTTTATAGGAAAAAATTTAGGAATGCTAAACTACTGTCAGGTGAAACCTATCACCAGTTCTCTGCACGAATAGAGACATACTTGGAGAAATGGACTTCTCTGGGGAAAACCCAAGATCTTAAGGAAATGGTCCTTATAGAGCAATTAAGAGAGTCCATGGCTCCAGACCTGAGAAAGTTTCTCATGGAACAAGGTGCAGAGAGGCTGGGTGAGTTGCTAAATGTTGCTGAAAGGTATCAAGCAGCTCAAGCAGAGGTAACAGGTAATAAAAAGAAACAAGTGGATAACTTTAGGGCACCACAGAACTTTAATAAATTTGATCCTAGGGATCAAAACAAAGGTAAGCACCAGTTTGATAGGCCACGGTATGAAAATAAAAATAAATTCCCACAATTCGATGAAAGGAAATATGATGAAAGAAAATCTTTCAACCAAGGAAAAAGGTGGTGTAAAAATTGTCAGATGGACAATCATGACACTGACCGTTGCAGAAGGAAACCTGTGTATATGGCCACCCTTCAGGTCAGGTCGACCTCAAGACAGGAGGAGGATATTATGTTAGATACCACTCCAGAAAAGATGAGGAAGGCACAGGCTGGGGATAAAACACTCAAGCCTTGTTTCAGAAAATTGTCAACTTGTCATACAACTCCAGGCAAGGGAGATTTTTACATGAAAAACAAGTTGATGTATAGGAAGACTGGAGCTAGATCCAAAGGTCAGGGACAGCTGGTACTTCCTAAAAGATATAGGGCAGACTTAATAAGGAGCCTACATGTGAAACCAGATGGAGACCATGAGAAAATAGGTACCATCATTCAAAAGGTGGCTCACAATTATTATTGGCCCAAGGCAAGATGGGACATTGAGAATTTTGTAGAAAGGTGTAGCATAGCACATGAGGGAACACCCACAAGTGGGAACATTGATCAGGACCTGGACACGCCACGGGGCAAAAGTAGGCCTGAAAATAAGAAGAGAAATAAATTTGATAAAGTGGACCAAATGGAATGGGAAGCCCCTTTTCACGGACAAGCTTCACTTAACTGTTTTACAATGGCCACTATGCGGAGAGTGCAAAAAGATGTCTTACCCCAGGATAAGCCGAAAATCCCTCAATCGGACTTAAACAAACTGGAGGAAGAGGATGTAGAGAGGAAATCTCTCATCAAGAATTTTAAGTGGGGAGAAAGCCCCAAAAGAAAAATTGGTAGCGGTCGTTTTGTGCATGATAATTCTGGGAAGAAAAATCATCACTATAGAGCTTCGAGTGGAAGAGACCATACCGGTGCATGGACAAATAGGTCCACACAATTAAAGGTCCATATGTAGCTTTGTTAAGAACGTGGACTGATGAAAAGGCAGAGGAAAACATTACATCTTCATACCAATATGTGAATGAGCTGACCACTCGTTTAAAAACTGGCTGGAAACTTGCCAATGAAAATTTGAAACAAGCCAGGAAGAAACATGCTGCCTATTATAACAGGAAGGCGAAAGACAGAGATTTGGCTGTGGGAGAGAAGGTACTGCTTCTTCTCCCCGGGAGTCAGAATAAGTTACAGATTGGATGGCAAGGTCCATATACAGTTTTAGAGAAGGTGTCTAGAACAAATTATAAGATAGATAAGAAGGGGAAAGAAAAAATCTATCATGTGAATCTCCTGAAGAAATATTTGGAAAGAGAACATCAGGAAGAGACACACTTGTTGACCTTGTCCATCGCCATGGAGATGAAAAAGGAACCACTTTCATCATTTGAATATCCATTACACCCCTGTGAGACAGCAGCACAGGTGAAAATCAGTACACATTTAACAAAAACTCAGAAAGAGAGAGTGCAACAGGTTCTAAATAATCATGCAGAGGTGTTAACAGACCGACCAGGGCATACAAACCTATTGGAATATGATATGAAACTGATAGACCCCACACCTGTCTGTATGAAACCATATTCGATTCCGTTTGCTAAGGAGAAAGCTTTGAAGGAAGAGATAGACTATCTATTGAAGGAAGGAATTATTTCACACAGTGAATCCTCATATAGTTCCGGTGTTGTACTCTTAAGGAAGCCCTCTGGAGAACATATACTCTGTATAGATTACAGGAGACTGAATGCTATTACAGAAGGACAGGTGGATCCATTGCCGGATACAAATCAGCTGTTTGCCAGACTAAATAAAGCTAAATATTTCTCAAAAGTGGATCTGAGTAAAGGATACTATCAGATTCCAGTAAAGCCTGAGGTTAGACCATACCTAGCTTTTAGTACCTCAGAAGGACACTATGAGTTTAATAGATTGCCATTTGGATTGAAGAATGCGCCTAGTGTCTTCTCTAGAATGATGAGAAAATTATTGGACCCTCTGAATAATCCATGTATAACAAATTTCATGGATGATATCCTTATAGCAACAGAAACATTTGAGGAACACATTGACTCTCTGAAGATGCTGTTTGATCGACTTAGGGAAGCAAATTTAACAGCCCGACCAACCAAATGTTGCGTTGGATGTAAAGAATTGGAATTTTTGGGACACACAGTTTATCAGGGAAACATGACCCCTGACCCAAAGAATTTAGAGAAACTAAAGAAAGCCCCGAGACCACAAACCAAGAAGGACGTGAGATCCTTTGTCTCATTATGTGGTTTCTACCAGAAGTATATCAAAAACTTTAATTCCATATGTGCACCGTTAACTGATTTGACACGTAAAGGACATCCAGATCGCATTACATGGACACCACAATGTGAAATGGCTTACCAAGAATTGAAGGAAAAGCTCACAAGTAAACCTATTTTGAAATTACCTGACTTAAGTCAAGAATTCATAGTAAGGACTGATGCCAGTAATATTGGGTTGGGTGCAACTCTACTACAGAAATCAGATGCATTGGATGGGGAATTAAGCCCAGTGGCATATGCTAGCAGGAAGTTGAATAAAGCTGAAATCAACTACTCAACTAGCGAAAAAGAATGTCTTGCAGTAATATGGGCAATAAAGAAATTCAATATTTATCTGTATGGGAAGGCATTTAAGTTGCAAACAGATCACAAACCTTTATCGTTTCTGGCCCAGGCTAGGCATGAGAACTCTAGGTTACTCCGATGGTCCTTACTTTTGGCTCCCTATAATTTTAGCATTGAGTATATATCTGGAAAAACAAATTTGGGAGCGGATTTTTTAAGCCGCCATCCGTGTGATGAGAATCACCGTAAACCCCAGAAATAATAATAAATTTCTCTATGTGTATATAGAATAAAGGACTGACATATAATGTCTGTTTTAAGAGGGGAGATGTCGTGAATTATTCTAATCCCCATATATAAATTAAAACGTAAATGCAAAGCCTAACAAATAAATTTAATAAAAGGAAAGAAGAATGGTAAAGAACAGTGCTGTCACAATGACTGTACTCGAAATCCCCCTTGTTTTCTACTTCGTCTGCAAATTGTAACGCTTTCACGTTGATAGTAAAAGCCTACTGTATTATTACCCGCTTTCTTCAATGAAACGTGTACTGTATTTCTTGGAAAAACCTTGAGATACGCAAGCTGATCAATGACCTAAATTTAATATTTCATTCATTCCATTTTATACACGGCGTAACTAAAAGACAGATGGACTAAAGGATAGAGAGAAGGGAGAGGCAGAAAGCAGGGACACCTGCAACACTAAAAACACGCGTCGCGCGATACACAATTGCTGCCATCACGCGTGTAAGGCCACATGCACTAACTTTATTTCAAATCGACAGTGATAAAATTCACTACCCATACCAGAGTTAGGTTTTAAAATCCTGAAAAACGCTTATTGGGAATTATGACATTATACCGGTTTACGTTTGAAAACATGACAGTACCCAGACACCCTCAAGTTTGGAAGTGAGAAGGTAGTAACAGCACGACTATCCTAGAAGAAAATGCATATTGGCTCCATTAAATTCGTATATTTGGGTTCCTTAGGGTTTGCTGACAAAGAATATGTAAAACGTTACGCAAATAGTCTAGGAATTACCAAGTTATGGCCAAAATAAAATAGTGGGGGTGCCTGACAGCATGAAATCATTTCTGCTCATAAAATTTTTTTATAACGTGTTTGAAGAAACATTACGTTATGGAAATAGCCTACCATGTTAACTCCTATTTGATTGGAGCGCAACAAATGAAAGACTAAACACGATTGGTCGGACTATAAATACTATCTTGTGTTGTCAGGGGAAACGTGAGAAAGGGGTACTTTTTTGAAAAGATGTGTAGACATGGTTTGATTGGGTAGAGCTGCGAATATACTCAATTCAGAGCGTCTGTTCATTGCCACATCTTGTAATAAACCTACTAAGAAGCAGTGCGTTGAGCACCAGTGTATATTTTTTATAAAATAAAGCCTGGGACATCGGCAGATCGGAGTTGTGCTATATTCATTGCCAGTCAACGAAACTGTTTATTATTATTTCCATGAATTGTGGTAAGCTTGAAATATTCAATATTTTTAAATGAAAATTGAATGTAAATTGATAAATTATGTCTGTATATATGTGTGGTTCAGTAGCGAACATGATGTAAAGCCTATAGTGCTCCAGCCTGAACAGAAGGTGTCGGAGGAAAGTAAAACTGCATGGAATGGCTAAACAGTACACTGACACCTAGATTATTAACTAGAAAGAAATAATGCTGGAATTGCAGAGGCGTAGTAACCATTAGGGAGGGAAATACTGGTATAAAGTATTTCAGATGAAGCTGACAGTTGGCCTAACGCTCTGAACTCAATGTTTGTGATGTATTGTGCTCAGTGTAGAAATGGAATATAAATTAGTTCTGACGTAGAAGGTACAACCTTCTTGTTTCAGGGACCGTGGTCTTAAAGTTATTGAGCAGCACCTGGTCAGAGCTTTGCTGAAGCCAGAGGTGGACAGCATACTCCTTGGTCCATATAGCAACCAGTGGGGTGACTCCAGAACTCATTAAAGTAATCGAGCAGAGGAGTCTTTTACTGCAGTCATCACGCAAGATAAGAGAGTGTGGCCATGGAGCTCAACATTATGTACCCCATCTTAAAATGACATTATAAACTAAAATTAAGAGGGGAATTTAATTGTTTTAATACCAGGAACTGAGAACATCTCCAATACTAGTTCCAATAGAAACAAACTATTGAAGTCATGATGACAAATACCAACAGAGCTTGAACAAAACAAAACCAGTATTACCTCATATTACCACTACACAACTGACACACATAGGATACCATTAATAATATATGTCACTACCAGAATCATATTAATAAATTCTGTACATATAACTTGTAATTAAAATTGATTGTGATTCCTGGTTCCCTTTGTATTTGAATCAGGACACATATACATTCATGACAGCACTGAATACATATTGTTATTTGAAAAGTTATCAGTGACTCCTTTAAGATATCCTCTTAGAGTGTTATATGTATGTGAGTGTCACAGTGTTGTCAAGTGTGGTGGAATAAATTAAATTGTTTATCTGTCTGTTGTTGTTATGACTTACACTTCATCATACACATACCCTAGACATATAACGTAGTCATCCCACTATTCCAGAATAATTCTGACTGAGGTATACATATGTGGCAGCAAGTAAGGTTATCTATAATACACTACTCTTATTAGATATAGATACCTTCACAGCTGATCTCAGTCAGTACACTAAGTCCCCTATAAATATTTATAACATCCCACTTTACCACACCAACCGGAAGCAATAAACTTCGCATCGGATGGCAAGGACCGTTTACCGTCCTTAAAAAGATCTCACGTACCAACTACAAGATCTCCATCAAAGGAAAGGAGGTCTTCCACATAAATCTGCTAAAGAAATATTTGGAAAGACCGGTGCCATCCTCCGAGCATCTCCTGGCTGTCGCCATAGCAACGGAAGACGAGGAAGATGATGATGGTTGCATGGAGTATCCACTGCAACCCACAGAATCCTTTAAAGATGTCAAGCTCGGCGACAATCTCTCACCAGAACAACAAACAGAAACCAGGGCTCTACTAAAACAGTACAGTGCAGTCTTAACGGATGTACCTGGTCGAACAAATCTCATTGAATTTGATATGAAATTAACAAACGAGACCCCTGTTCAAACCAGAGTTTACCCCATCCCGTACGCTAAAGCTGATGCACTTCGCGGAGAAATAGACAAGCTGCGTCAGGCAGGAATTATCAGTGAGTCTACATCTCCTTACAGCTCGATCGTAGTGCTGTTGCAGAAGCCCAATAAGGAAGTTCGGCTGTGCATTGATTACAGGTTGCTAAACGCTGTAACGGAATTCCAGCCCGAACCTCTCCAAACTGTTTCTGAGTTGTTCACCAAGCTCAGCAAGGCAAAGATCTTCTCCAAGATTGACCTCAGTAACGGTTATTATCAAATACCAGTCAAGGAGGAAATTAAACCTTTGTTAGCTTTCAGCACTAGTGAAGGACATTACACATTTAACGTGATGCCGTTCGGTTTGCATAACGCACCAGGAGTGTTCACCAGGATGATGAGGAAGCTTCTAGAACCTTTGCAAAGTCCCCATATCCATAATTTCATGGATGACATCTTAATTGCATCGGAAACCTATGAAGAACATATTGCTACGGTTGCTATGCTCCTCAGGAGACTACAGGAAACGGGTCTCACAGCCAGACCTAGCAAATGTCTCATCGGGTTTGAACAGTTAGACTTCCTGGGGCACACTATTTCTCACGGATGCAGTTGGCCTATTAAGAAGAACGTGGAGAAAATAGTGGAAGCAAAAAGACCCCGAACGAAGAAAGACGTACGTTCCTTCATATCGCTATGTGCATACTATCAGAAGTATATCCAGAACTTCAACGGACTGACGGCACCTCTGACTGACCTCACAAAGAAAGGTTGTCCTGATAAGGTCATATGGGATCAAAAGTGCGAACACGCGTATAGCACTTTGAAAGGACAGTTGTCTGCATACCCCATTTTGAGGTTGCCTGACCTCAAGAAACCTTTTGTACTGAGAGTCGACGCGTCAGGTCAGGGCATCGGGTCAACACTGCTTCAAGCCGATGACAGTGACCTGAACATGCTATTTCCAGTTGCCTATGGCAGTCGGAAATTAAATAAAGCGGAACGGAACTACAGCGTAGTTGAAAGGGAATGTCTTGCTCTGATTGACGGTATCAGACGCCATCATGAGTTTCTTTATGGTACATCTTTCACGGTGCAAACAGACCACGCTCCGTTAGCATTTCTTGGTGCCAATAAAGAATTTAACGCTAGGATCATGCGTTGGGCCCTCCTTTTAAGCGTTTATTCTTTCAAAGTGGAATATATTCCGAGAAGACAGAATGTCGGGGCTGATTTCCTGAGTAGAAACTGGACTACAGAGGAAGAGGAGGAAGATGAAGATACCAATCATCCAAAAGTTACAGATCAGGGCAGCTTCATCGTCATAAATTAAACATGAAAACACGTTTTCACGTCTCACAAGAGGGGACGATTGTGATGGACGAACTCGGCTGACCCTGAACTTTGTTGTAATTCTTGTAAAACGGGATTTCTTTCACGTGGATTCATTAGCTATGCAACTGTTCCACACAGAAGGCAAACACGTTTGCTGATTGATATGCGGAAAGTTTACCTATCGTTTATTCTGGTCATCGCATTGATTTAAGGAGAGATTAAATCACGCCCACTAACATCTCTTGAACAATCATAGGCAGTTATTTTCATTAACTTGGCCAGTGGGGGGCGTCGCCAGAATCAAACAGGTACAGCGACCACGATCAAAGAGACAGACCGAGGGATTTTAGGGGAGACTATCGGCGTTATCAAAGACAGTAGTGGTCCCTGATACGAGACGCAGTTGCTTGCCGCAAATTTCGCGTCTCGGTGTCAGTCGAGGAACCGAGCGAACGGGGAAAGCGAACGGGCAGCAGCGAACGGAGATACGAAGACCAGGGTGCGGTTTCTTCTCTTGATTTGGCGGTCAGATCCCCAAAAGTTCGTGAGATCAAATAAGCTGTCAAGTTTATCATGTCCCACTCAACTTACATTCCATTTTAGCTAAATAGACCATGAAGAACTAGACACGTTATTACTCGCTGGCCAGACCTTTACAGAAGCACTAGCTTTATTGAAATCTTGTTATAGATTTTCCCCTGGATTTTATATATCTATTTGCAGTGATTTATATTCTGTGCAAAGCGGTAATATATATTGTGTAAAGTGATCAGTGGTCTAGTTCAGTCATTCTATTTCAAGGGATTTTGTGTTAATTTAAATCTATTTAATTAAACCATCTCAAGAGTTCCAGTTTTAAATATAATGATCTATCTATTATATTATTTCAAAAGATAATAGATGCTTAAATTAACTTTTAAAGTCGCGAAGGAATTTATAATTAATAAATTCAGTTAAGTCCTAGTTTTATAGATGTGTGTTTTAACCACTAGAATTCGCGCAGTGTTTATTAAATACATAATTAAATACTCGAGTGTATTATAGGCTTAACGGGAAATTTATCGCGCTTGATTTTTCGGTATGTTACATGTCTTTTTTCTTTCTCACAGAGTGATCGTACCTGCGGTCCCAGCTAAATAAAGAAAGAAATAAAGAAATCATCCTATAAACTTCCAGTCATATTGAAGAAACATTTCTTTTAAATATAATCTTGTGGCGGTCCTTTTGCGACCTAGCTGTCATAATTAAATGAAACAAAGACTGTGATTTAGCCTAGTTTTTCCTCAATTGGATTTAATAAAAACTATCATCACGCATTGAAGGAATTTTACCATAGCGGAGGATTAAAAGAGACCACTTCATTTTCACCCTTGTGCCGAACTGTGTTAGTGCCATCCTATAGACTCCTTTTTTTTATATAATAATAACACGAGAACTCTTAGTCTTCAAGTCTTGCGATAAGTGAGAATATTTGTTACCAACAAAACCTCGCAAACATCTGGGGCGGGACATCGAAGGACTAGACAGTTTATATGTCAAAGAATACTTGCTGTTTTTATATACTTTTATGGATCGTCTGAGGCTGCATTCGGTAAGTGTGTGAGTAGATGAGTGTGGATCCTCACGCGTGTGCATGAATGACAGGAAATTTAATCTTTTTCTTTTGTAACCCTGTTGTTAACTTTCTTGCCTAGTAATATAATTTTTCTGTATTCCCTGCATTGTTCCTTTAAGGGGGAGTTGATAATTGGTTAACTCTGTTTAAAACCCCCCTCCTTTCATTTGCGTAGTAAAGGGAAGAAAAGCTGGGAAGAACAGGTTTTTTTCTATCACCTATACCTAACTTGGTAACACCTTTTTCAGAGTAATTAACTTTACTGTTAGGTTAACGTACCCGTGTTCCTGATATTATCTATCTCTGGACTGGGTTTGTCTTTGTCTAATAAGCGGGAAGGGCTTAGTCGATACCAATCTTCTTCACCCCTCCCAAATTTGTTATTTGCATTTGGGTACTTATGATAATTTATGTAATATCTGATATTTTTAGTGATTGATGTTTAAAGTGAATAAAATCACATAAACTCATTTAGTTCTGTGTGTTGGATATACACAAAGCCCAACTTTTCCCCTATTCGTTTAATATAGTTTGTATCAACGTCGCCTGTGTGAAAAACACCAAATCGGTGTTCGCGCAGATGCGGGTCTGGAAAACTGGCAAATAATTGTTTGACCAGGAGAGTGAAAGAGAAGATTGAGAGAAACGATTTGTCGTAAATAAGTCTGTCTTTACTCTCCTCCAGCTCGCTGTGAAGCAACTATTAAATCTCTACATTTTCCACTCTAAACCGGACCACTATTTCTACGACTCTTTTCTCTCAAAATAAATTTACGGCATGTGGTTATAAGAGGGCTGACACAGACCGCCAACTTTATTAGAGAAATAGATGTGGTTATAAGAGATCTGACACAGACCGCCAACTTTATGAGAGAAATAGATGTGGTTATAAGAGGGCTGACACAGAATCGTGACACAGACCGCCAACTTTATGAGAGAAATAGATGTGGTTATAAGAGGACTGACACAGACCACCAACTTTATGAGAGAAATAGATGTGGTTATAAGAGGGCTGACACAGAGTCGTGACACAGACCGCCAACTTTATTAGAGAAATAGATGTGGTTATAAGAGGGCTGACACAGAGTCGTGACACAGACCGCCAACTTTATGAGAGAAATAGATGTGGTTATAAGAGGGAAGACACAGAATCGTGACACAGACCGCCAACTTTATGAGAGAAATAGATGTGGTTATAAGAGGGCTGACACAGAATCGTGACTCAGACCGCCAACTTTATGAGAGAAATAGATGTGGTTATAAGAGGACTGACATAGACCGCCAACTTTATTAGAGAAATAGATGTGGTTATAAGAGGGCTGACACAGACCCCCAACTTTATTAGAGAAATAGATGTGGTTATAAGACGGCTGACACAGAATCGTGACACAGACCGCCAACTTTATGAGAGAAATAGATGTGGTTATAAAAGGGTTGACACAGAATCGTGACACAGACCGCCAACTTTATGAGAGAAATAGATGTGGTTATAAGAGGGCTGACACAGAATCGTGACACAGACCGCCAACTTTATGAGAGAAATAGATGTGGTTATAAGATGGCTGACACAGAATCGTGACACAGACCGCCAACATTATGAGAGAAATAGATGTGGTTATAAGAGGGCTGACACAGAATCGTGACACAGACCGCCATCTTTATGAGAGAAATAGATGTGGTTATAAGAAGGCTGACACAGAATCGTGACACAGGCCGCCAACATTATGAGAGAAATAGATGTGGTTATAAGAGGGCTGACATAGAATCGTGACATAGACCGCCAACATTATGAGAGAAATTGATGTGGTTATAAGAGGGCTGACACAGAATCGTGACACAGACCGCCAACTTTATGAGAGAAATAGATGTGGTTATAAGAGGGCTGACACAGAATCGTGACACAGACCGCCAACTTTATGAGAGAAATATATGTGGTTATAAGAGGGCTGACACAGAATCGTGACACAGACCGCCAACTTTATGAAAGAAATAGATGTGGTTATAAGAGGGCTGACACAGAATCGTGACACAGACCGCCAACATTATGAGAGAAATTGATGTGGTTATAAGAGAGCTGACACAGAATCGTGACACAGACCGCCAACATTATGAGAGAAATAGATGTGGTTATAAGAGGGCTGACACAGAATCGTGACACAGACCGCCAACTTTATGAGAGAAATAGATGTGGTTATAAGAGGGCTGACACAGAATCGTGACACAGACCGCCAACTTTATGAGAGAAATAGATGTGGTTATAAGAGGGCTGACACAGAATCGTGACACAGACCGCCAACATTATGAGAGAAATAGATATGGTTATAAGAGGGCTGACACAGAATCGTGACACAGACCGCCAACATTATGAGAGAAATAGATGTGGTTATACGAGGGCTGACAGAATCGTGACACAGACCGCCAACTTTATGAGAGAAATAGATGTGGTTATAAAAGGGCTGACACAGAATCGTGACACAGACCGCCAACTTTATGAGAGAAATAGATGTGGTTATAAGAAAGCGATGAGAGAATCCTGAAATAAACCGTCAACTTTACGAGAGAAATAGAGGTCGCTGTACAAATGAAAACTAACGACGTAGAAGAATAAGATAACTATGAGAAAGACAAAATTTCTTACTGTAAACCATCTATTTTTAACACCATATATCAAACCTTGATAAACTTGAAAGCTGGGAAAATTGTGTTTGGCGTTCTTGACGTCATGCTGGCTTTACGGCGAAGTTTTAACAGACTTTGTTGAATATCGGATCTACTCTACGTTTCTTGTCTGTTTAAACTCAGCTCATAAATCATACAAACTAACGTTCTGATGTTAAGATAGTGCACACGTTTCCTGGGTGAGTTTCACATCAGTTTTGAGCTAAATTGTGTCGCTTTGGGGTTCGTAACAAACATTATGCATTTATAATTCTTACCTTGTACTCTTGCCAACCAACCAGAGTTGCTTTAGTGTAAAAATACGCGGGTGAACAAGTGAAATGTATATTTTGATCCTTTAGGTTATGGAGCATCACGTGCGGTAAACAACCGCTCTAGGTTTCTCGTCATTATTATACCCTGTAGCTCTTTGAGGAGCAAAGGCCTTCAACAAATACATTCCAAATCTTCTTGTCCTGTGCCATCCGCTCGAGGTCTTTCCATATCTGCTTTATTCCTTTCATGTTTACGTCTGTTTCAGATCCCCGTTCGTTTGTCGGGTTCCCCCTATCTCCCATACCCTGGGGAACCCCCTATCTCCCATACCCTGGGGAACCCCCTATCTCCCATACCCTGGGGAACCCCCCTATCTCCCATACCCTGGGGAACCCCCCTATCTCCCATACCCTGGTGGATCCCAGAACAAGAACTGCCTGGCAAATTCCGGCTTTCTTCCTCTCACAACATGCCAGATAAACGTGGATTGTTTCCTTCTATCATGAGGGATAAGTTTTATTTACTCGTTGACCTTTTTCAGGACATACTCATTACTCCTTTTAGCTG
Source organism: Oreohelix idahoensis (assembly GCA_024509875.1). NCBI lineage: Eukaryota > Metazoa > Mollusca > Gastropoda > Stylommatophora > Oreohelicidae > Oreohelix > Oreohelix idahoensis. Next base: position 19,529 of record JAMPIV010005983.1, read on the forward strand.
TCCATAATATTTTGTTAACATTCTTCTGTAAACCCACATCTCTGTGGCCTCTAGTGTTTTCCCCACTTGTTTACAAATGGTCCGAGACTCACGTCCATATGTCAAAATGAGTTCCATTTAGCTCTAAAGAACGCTTTCTTACTTCCCTTGAAATAGTTTGGATAAAAATGCTTGTGATGTTATGAATCCTGTTTTTGGCCTGGGCTATTCTATTCTTCACCCCTGAGATGCATTTTCCATCCGAGGGTATTAACGTGCCTAGGTATTTGAATCTATTGACTTAGCTGTCAAACTATTTCATTTACTGTGATAGTACATTCTGGACAAGTCATTTTCTTCCAGACTATATTACAGTATTCTACTTCCAGACTATATTACAGTATTCTACTTCCAGACTATATTACAGTATTCTACTTCCAGACTATATTACAGTATTCTACTTCCAGACTATATTACAGTATTCTACTTCCAGACTATATTACAGTATTCCTACTTCCAGACTATATTACAGTATTCTACTTCCAGACTATATTACAGTATTCTACTTCCAGACTATATTACAGTATTCTACTTCCAGACAATATTACAGTATTCTACTTCCAGACTATATTACAGTATTCTACTTCCAGACTATATTACAGTATTCTACTTCCAGACTATATTACAGTATTCTACTTCCAGACTATATTACAGTATTCTACTTCCAGACTATATTACAGTATTCTACTTCCAGACTATATTACAGTATTCTACTTCCAGACTATAGTACAGTATTCTACTTCCAGACTATATTACAGTATTCTACTTCCAGACTATATTACAGTATTCTACTTCCAGACTATATTACAGTATTCTACTTCCAGACTATATTACAGTATTCCTACTTCCAGACTATATTACAGTATTCTACTTCCAGACTATATTACAGTATTCTACTTCCAGACTATATTACAGTATTCTACTTCCAGACTATATTACAGTATTCTACTTCCAGACTATATTACAGTATTCTACTTCCAGACTATATTACAGTATTCTACTTCCAGACTATATTACAGTATTCTACTTCCAGACTATATTACAGTATTCTACTTCCAGACTATATTACAGTATTCTACTTCCAGACTATATTACAGTATTCTACTTCCAGACTATATTACAGTATTCTACTTCCAGACTATATTACAGTATTCTACTTCCAGACTATATTACAGTATTCTACTTCCAGACTATATTACAGTATTCTACTTCCAGACTATATTACAGTATTCTACTTCCAGACTATATTACAGTATTCTACTTCCAGACTATATTACAGTATTCTACTTCCAGACTATATTACAGTATTCTACTTCCAGACTATATTACAGTATTCTACTTGCAGACTATATTACAGTATTCCTACTTCCAGACTATATTACAGTATTCCTACTTCCAGACTATATTACAGTATTCCTACTTCCAGACTATATTACAGTATTCTACTTCCAGACTATATTACAGTATTCTACTTCCAGACTATATTACAGTATTCTACTTCCAGACTATATTACAGTATTCTACTTCCAGACTATATTACAGTATTCTACTTCCAGACTATATTACAGTATTCCTACTTCCATTGTCCAGACTATATTACAGTATTCCCTACTTCCAGACTTTATTACAGTATTCTACTTCCAGACTATATTACAGTATTCCTACTTCCAGACTATATTACAGTATTCTACTTCCAGACTATATTACAGTATTCCTACTTCCAGACTATATTACAGTATTCTACTTCCAGACTATATTACAGTATTCTACTTCAAGACTATATTACAGTATTCCTACTTCCAGACTATATTACAGTATTCTACTTCCAGACTATATTACAGTATTCCTACTTCCAGACTATATTACAGTATTCCTACTTCCAGACTATATTACAGTATTCCTACTTCCAGACTATATTACAGTATTCCTACTTCCAGACTATATTACAGTATTCTACTTCCAGACTATATTACAGTATTCTACTTCCAGACTATATTACAGTATTCTACTTCCAGATTATATTACAGTATTCCTACTTCCAGACTATATTACAGTATTCCTACTTCCAGACTATATTACAGTATTCTACTTCCAGACTATATTACAGTATTCTACGTCCAGACTATATTACAGTATTCTACTTCCAGACTATATTACAGTATTCTACTTCCAGAACTGTATTAAATTAACTATACCTTATTACAGTATTCTACTTCCAGACTATATTACAGTATTCTACTTCCAGACTATATTACAGTATTCTACTTCCAGACTATATTACAGTATTCTACTTCCAGACTATATGACAGTATTCTACTTCCAGACTATATTACAGTATTCCTACTTCCAGAATATATTACAGTATTCTACTTCCAGACTATATTACATTATTCTACTTCCAGACTATATTACAGTATTCTACTTCCAGACTATATTACAGTATTCTACTTCCAGACTATATTACAGTATTCTACTTCCAGACTATATTACAGTATTCTACTTCCAGACTATATTACAGTATTCTACTTCCAGACTATATTACAGTATTCTACTTCCAGACTATATGACAGTATTCTACTTCCAGACTATATTACAGTATTCTACTTCCAGACTATATTACAGTATTCTACTTCCAGACTATATGACAGTATTCTACTTCCAGACTATATTACAGTATTCTACTTCCAGACTATATATTACAGTATTCTACTATCCAGACTATATTTACAGTATTCTACTTCCAGACTATATTACAGTATTCTACTTCCAGACTATATTACAGTATTCTACTTCCAGACTATATTACAGTATTCTACTTCCAGACTATATTACAGTATTCTACTTCCAGACTATATGACAGTATTCTACTTCCAGACTATATGACAGTATTCTACTTCCAGACTATATTACAGTATTCTACTTCCAGACTATATTTACAGTATTCTACTTCCAGACTATATTACAGTATTCTACTTCCAGACTATATTACAGTATATTCTACTTCCAGACTATATGACAGTATTCTACTTGGTCATTCCAGACTATATTACAGTATTCTACTTCCAGACTATATTACAGTATTCTACTTCCAGACTATATTACAGTATTCTACTCACTAAATCCAGAACTTTATTACAGTATTCTACTTCCAGACTATATTACAGTATTCTACTTCCAGACTATATGACAGTATTCTACTTCCAGACTATATGACAGTATTCTACTTCCAGACTATATTACAGTATTCTACTTCCAGACTATATGACAGTATTCTACTTCCAGACTATATTACAGTATTCTACTTCCAGACTATATTACAGTATTCTACTTCCAGACTATATGACAGTATTCTACTTCCAGACTATATGACAGTATTCTACTTCCAGACTATATTACAGTATTCTACTTCCAGACTATATTACAGTATTCTACTTCCAGACTATATTACAGTATTCTACTTCCAGACTATATTACAGTATTCTACTTCCAGACTATATTACAGTATTCTACTTCCAGACTATATTACAGTATTCCTACTTCCAGACTATATTGCAGTATTCTACTTCCAGACTATATTACAGTATTCTACTTCCAGACTATATTGCAGTATTCTTACTTCCAGACTATATTACAGTATTCTACTTCTTCATTATTGTCCTTTATCTGTTTACAGAGCATAAGCCTACAACAAGTTGCCGCTAGGTCGTCATGTCTTATGCCATCAATTTAAGGTTTTCCATATCATATTTTCCCTTTTAATTTTGTCAGTAATGACCTTCTTCATATGATTTCTCTTACCCCGGGATTTTCAGAACAAGAACTGCATATATAACGGTCAACTTGTCTTATCAGTAGGCGTCCTATCCAACTCCAGCATATTTTCCTTACCTTTTGTTCCAGTGACATTTAATTGGTCATAGGTACATAGGAAGGTCAAAGGTGCATAGGAAGGTCATAGGTACACAGGAAGGTCAAAGGTACAGGTACTGCCGTAGGGGACTGAAGCGTTGAAGATTTTGCTAAACTAGGTCCAGCTTTATCAGGTGGGAGTGACTAGTTCTCTTCTTCGCACTCGCCGCCTGTGCCTTCCTAACTCAATACCAGATTCAAGTACCCACTAACAACTGCATAGATATAAGCGTGACCGATACCAAGTTTCGAAAGCAGAACCCGATAACCTTTTCTGCGAAAGGCAAGCGCGTTATCCACTCTGCCGAGCGGGCGCTTATGTAAGAAAATAATTTTTGTTAAGTTTGCAAAATATGCGAGATTACCAACGTCGTTTCCTTTTTCGCTTCTTCTGAAGTCTGGAGCCACTACTGTAGCTGGGCCCCTTCCAGGACATGTGCATCAACGCCTTCACTTGGGGTATCTGTAACAATATGTTTAACTTGGGGTATCTGTAACAATATGTTTAACTTGGGGTATCTGTAACAATATGTTTCAATGATGAAGCCTCCAACCTCATGCAAAATCTCATTTTAATCACCTTTTACGACATGTCTGAGGTAGCAGTACGCCAATGTTTTCCTTGTCTCCCCTGAGACCCCCGGGAAATACCCAGAGGTTGCTAGCACTTGCAGATACCTGTCTGGTACGCACTAATAGATTACCCTATTGCAGAAGTGGGCAGGAAAACACTTTTCCTAAATATGCAGATGTGTACGAGACCTTTTTCATATCTTTTAATATTTCTGACGCCAACGAAAGCGTACAGATTCGATGTTATCCGATTTTACCGCGTCAGTGTGTGCTAAGATACTGTAGGAAAGTTGATACAAAAGGGCTAAATAATAGACGAGCCAGTGTGTCCAATTCTCGACCTCTTTAAAAAAACACATTCGCTCGTTCATTATGTATCGCTTTTCACTTTTATATCCTTGCTAATCTCACCTGGCCTATTTATTATAGTTTGTGGTATCTAATTTCACTCGTTTTAAATGTAAAAATTTTACATTAGAAGAATAAAAAATATTTCATGGTACAAGGTAAAAAAAATAACATCCTAAGTTAAATTCGATTCTTAAATATTGCAGCCAAGTGTCCTGTCCGACCACCAGTTTATACTTACTCAGTAAAGTTGCTTTACTGTCATTTCGGTGAAGGGAAAAGGTAAGCCAAGTCCCGCTACACATACGCACATACTGCCGTCAGGGAGTTAAGCGTTAGAGTTTTCACTTCTTTTGAACCCCCAGGGATTTGAATTTTCACTCTTCACCCTAAGAGATTTCACTATATTAGGTCAAACACTGGGGGAAGGGGTGGGGAAGATCACTCTTCACCCTAAGAGATTTCACTATATTAGGTCAAACACTGGGGGAAGGGGTGGGGAAGATCACTCTTCACCCTAAGATATTTCACTATATTAGGTCAACCACTGGGGGAAGGGGTGGGAAAGATCACTATTCACCCTAAGAGATTTCACTATATTAGGTCAAACACTGGGGGAAGGGGTGGGGAAGATCACTCTTCACCCTAAGAGATTTCACTATATTAGGTCAAACACTGGGGGAAGGGGTGGGGAAGATCACTCTTCACCCTAAGAGATTTCACTATATTAGGTCAAACACTGGGGAAGGGGTGGGGAAGATCACTCTTCACCCAAAGAGATTTCACTATATTAGGTCAAACACTGGGGGAAGGGGTGGGGAAGATCACTCTTCACCCTAAGAGATTTCACTATATTAGGTCAAACACTGGGGGAAGGGGTGGGGAAGATCACTCTTCACCCTAAGAGATTTCACTATATTAGGTCAAACACTGGGAGGGGGGGGGGGGGTGTGAACAGTTCCTTTTCTCGCTACCTTTGCCTTCCCTAAAGATCACAATCGGATGTTTATTTATAACTGTGTAAACTGGAGTGTGACGCTACCAGATTTCTAACCTGGAACTTGGTAATTTTGCCGCGACAGGGAAGCATTCTAACGCGCGGAACTTCTCGTCTGAGTGCTGATAGCAGGGTTTGAATATCTTGACTCCGAGAGCAGACCCGCAACCCTACTGTTTTTTCTGGCTTTTCTTAGAATTGATGATGAGCAGCAAATATGATATTACCGAATAATGAAGAATTTACAGCAATTTAATTTTCTTACTCTGATATTTTAAAATTTTGCTCCCAACTTCTGATTTCTTTTATTTTAATAGGTTAAAGTTACTTCTGTGCTTTCAAAGAAACGAATGTATTCTTCATATTGCCAGTTGCGATGTTCGTAGCTAATATTGTCTCAGAGAGAGATGTCATGTGCAGCGAATTTGGAGCAGCGTTCTAAAGTCTTTTGTCTATTTTGTAAATTTAGATTGAGACCATATGTTTGCGTAGAAGAGAAGTATTGAAAGATTATGACAAGACAATCAAGATGAAGCTGCTGATAAGAAACAGACGACCGGAACAAGAGATGTGAAGAAGATGCTGGTATTGGATAGGTCACTCATTGAGAAAACATTTTGATAGCATTTCAAGGCAGTCTTTGTTCTGGAATCACCAGGGTAAGAGAGACAGAGGGAAACCGAATAACAGACTGAGAAGGAAACTAGAGAGAGACATGAAAGTAATAAAGAAGACAAGGACAGACATTAAACATGTGTCACTGGACTAGAACTTCATTTCTCGAAGGGATATGTTCCTTTAGGTGCTGAAAGTTAATAATAAGACCACGTGTAAGGAGAGTATGACAACAAACCTAAGATACAGGGGGGAGAGTGGAGAAAAACTATATTTGCAAAATTGCATTATGTTGTAACTCTTTAACGTCATTTATACCAGACTTCTGTGGCTGGCCTTAGGCCGATTTAAACTATTAGACCAATCTGGCCTCACACTCGCAGGTTGCCCTGCCTCCAATTTTAAGGGAAAAATAAGAAACTAAGAATATTTCAAATTATATATCAGGAATGTTTACTTTTACAAGTGTTAACAATTAAAATATCGGTATTTATTAGTTATTGACATGAAACGTGCTACACCAAAACTATAATATAAAGGCCACGAAGCCCCACCAGAGTGGTTCAAGTCGGGCCCCGCAATTAAGAAGACAGACCCAGTATATCAGACCACAAGGTCTTCTTATATTTTGACATGCGCCCTAATATAACCTACAGGCTTTGAACGCCTCGCCAACACAAGGCAAAAATCCATAAATTGTATGCTTCCACGTCATCATTTTCTGAATACTGTAGGCAGATCCCTTTGAGAAATTAAAAAAAGAACGATAGAAAATGATCCTAGGTCTGGAAATATAATTGCAGATTTGCCAACGAAAATCGAGAATACTTCTAATGGCTGGCTTGCTGACTCCACGAACATGTCATAATTGAACCAATACAAGTCTGTATGAGGAATAATTATCGGTCCAGAGAAAACATCGTATTTTCGACCTAGAATCTGGACTCTATTAAGTCCGCTATATTCCATACTGTGTCATTTGGCTTGTGGGAAAACCCACACGATGACTGAAAGTCACCTTAACCGGGGTCATTGACATAGCCGGTTGAAAGTATACGCTATCAATGCTGCTAAATAAAGAAATGCGGGCTGCCAGGGCAATTTCGGTTGATGCAGTCAGCCAGTGGTCATCTTTGCAATAATACCGAGCGATGAAAGATAAACGAATATTTTATACAGATCATTGCTAGTATTGTTCACGACCTCGGGAAAGGGAGGGGCGGGGGGCATAAAAGAGACGCAGAAACGTTCTATCAAACCTAGTATTGGTTCTTTGTGTATGTACTCGGTAGTTGGCATATACTCGTGAGATACTCTTTGAGTTCTTCCACAAATATTATATGTTTGTACACGTCAGTCTGACTTCCAGTTATTCCTCATATATTGTCTGCATGTAATCTTTAGGCTGCCTTTGGATTCTTTCTCAGACATTGCATGAATTCATGAGTCTGTTTTGAATTCTTCCTAAGACATTGTCTGCATGAATTTTTTTTTTCGTCCTCATTTATCGCCTGCATGTAGTGCATGTACCTGCGTGTACTCATGAGTCTCTGAGTTCTTCCTCACATATCGCCTGCGTGTACTCATGTGTCTCTGAGTTCTTCCTCACATATCGCCTGCGTGTACTCGTGAGTCTCTGAGTTCTTCCTCATATATCGCCTGCATGTACTTATGAGTCTCTGAGTTCTTCCTCAAATATCGTCTGCAAGTACTCGTGAGTCCCTGAGTTCTTCTTAATATATAGTCTGCATGTGCTCATGAGTCTCTGAGTTCTTCCTCATATATCGTCTGCATGTACTCATGAGTCTTTGAGTTCTTCCTCATATATCGTCTGCATGTGCTCACGAGTCTGTCTTTGAATTCTTCCTCACACAATGTCTACATAAACTCGTGGGTCTGCTTTGAGTTCTTCCTCAAATATTGTTTGCTTGTGCTCTTGAGTCTGTCTTTGTATCTTGAGGTCTTTCTCAGACATCTTGAGTTTGTATCTTGATGTCTTTCTCAAATATCTTGAGTCTGTCTTTGTATCTTGAGGTCTTTTTCAAATGTCTTGAGTCTGTCTTTGTATCTTGAGGTCTTTCTCAAATATCTTGAGTCTGTCTTTGTATCATGAGGTCTTTCTCAAATATCTTGAGTCTGTCTTTGTATCTTGAGGTCGTTCTCAAATATCATAAGTCTGTCTTTGTATCTTGAGGTCTTTCTCAAATATCTTGAGTTTGTATCTTGATGTCTTTCTCAAATATCTTGAGTCTGTCTTTGTATCTTGAGGTCTTTCTCAAATGTCTTGAGTCTGTCTATGTATCTTGAGGTCTTTCTCAAATATCTTGAGTCTGTCTTTGTATCTTGAGGCCTTTCTCAAACATTGTCTGCATAAATTCATGGCTCTACAGTTTCATCAATGTTACTGTTAAGTCATGTTTCTGAGTGGGAGTTAAGTGTTTGGGATTTTTATGTACGGGTCTGATTTTTTATAGACAAGCTAGTAAGCACGTTTAAAGTTATGAGATGATTTTTTTATTTGGGTACTTGAACATAGCTCAACTGAGTATGTGTTAGTTTTTTTTTAAACATAAAGAAAGTGTTCAAATGTTCTGAGTAGTTGGGGGAGAGATACGGGTGAGCTGAGCTCACATCTCAAGCTGTTAGTTCGCGCTTGAGTGAAGATGTACTGAGTTGTATTGATAAACAATAATCTCGGTCATTAGGTATCTGACAGAGCTTCGAGACGGTTCTTATAGTCTCACTAGTGTGTCCAGAGTGTTTTTTTTTTAAAGGGAAGAGATTCAATATATTATTAATGCCATGGATTATACCGGCTATTACCATTTATAATGAATTGCTGTTAATGCAACCAATTTCTGACGGATTATATATATTTACCATTTATGATGAGTTGCTGGTGATGCACTCAACTTATCTATGGATTATACATAGGCCTACTATCATACCTTGTGATTTGCTGTGATCTGTTGTCCATGATGTCAACGTTACTGTCGTAAATAAACTGTGTATAAGTTGAAAACTAATTCGTCTTACCCGTTGGTCTGTTTCCTGACCTAACGTTACTGTTGTGTGGGTTTACATCAGACGTTTACAAACCTAAAGAACTCACCACATTCGCCCATTATATTTACACACCTGTCGGCCACTAACAGTAAGCCCGACATTGTAGCACTCTCTCTTTCATACAACCCCCACACATACACCAACAGAAGTGGCACCCAAAAACAGTAGTAACAGTTACTATAGACTCCGAGAAACAGTTGTCTTTTCCGTCCTGATGATTCCAAGTACAGTGTACATGGCTACCGTTCGACCCCAAAGATGCAGCAATAGAGAATGCAGTCAGCGACCCATAGCTTGACTGCTTGCGTCAGGGTCAGCGAACCAGAGCTGACCAAGACCCTACTCCACCTCCACGTGGTGGTCCTGGAAACAGGCTGCATCACTGCAGTCTGGCTGAGAGAGTAGGGATCGAAGAGTGAAGGCAAACCCGGTCCCAAAAAATGCCGTGCTGAAGTCGGATGTGTCGGCCGAAAGGCGCAGATATCGCAGCTCCGGTGTAAACAGACACAACGCAACCAACGTCCTTTTCAGGGCGAACGAGGAAGAAGAAGAAGAAGTATGCCACAGAAAGAAACACTGCAGGGCCAAAAATTGCTTTGACGCAAGCTGTTTGCTATTTAAGGGCTTATGAACTATTTTGGTGCTGGGTTCCCATGCACCTTAACTCTTTGACTCCGCAATTATTTTCCATCCTGTGCCGTAATTTTAATTCGTGATAAACTAAAAACAACGCTCAGAGAGTTGTTTTGGCATGGGTGTCAAATTTGACCAACGCTCTGAGCGTTGTTCCGGAGTCAAAGAGTTAAGGCGCGAGACAGGGACAAATATAACCGGTCATATTCCATCTCTCTTGTTTATTGGCTGTGTTTTCTTCATATAGTTCTTCTTCTTGGCACCTTGTTCTGGGTGAATCCCAAGATTTTTCTTACATGGTAACTGTAGTCCCATAGTAGCTATTGCCGTAGAGGAGTGATGTTGTAGAAACTTTACTATATTCCATCTCAACATTATGGATGTCCGGTTCCCCCTTCTCGCTGCGTTTGCCTTACCTTTTTTTTTTTTTTTAAAGGAAGAGTCAGGCACTCATTTAAAGCTGCGTAGACTCTGGAGCGTGACACTATCAAGTTTTGTATCCGATAACTTTGCCTCGAAAAGCAAACACTCTAACTACTCTAGCACTAGATGGACGGCATCAGCAACATTATCGTTCTTTTTTAAAACTTGGCAGAAAAACAAGGCAGCAACAAGTGCAGAAAGAAATAAAATGTTTGATTCCTGGAATGACGGAAGACACACAGTACAAAAAATGTATAAGAAATGAAAAAAAAAATACTTGGGCAATGCAGGGATTTGAACCCTTAATAACGAATATTCAACAACACTTCCTCGCTAGCAAAGCGTATCCATACTCATTCCAGTGACGAAGATTGTGTGATACTTACCCTTTTATCGTCGCTGTTTTTATCTGTGCTAACCCGCATTAAATCGCAAAGACCACATGGATAACAGAACTGAAAACAGACATGAAGGGAATGAGGAAGACATGGATAACAGAACTGACAACAGACATGAAGGGAATGAGGAAGACATGGATAACAGAACTGACAACAGACATGAAGGGAATGAGGAAGACATGGATAACAGAACTGACAACAGGCATGAAGGGAATGAGGAAGACATGGATAACAGAACTGACAACAGACATGAAGGGAATGAGGAAGACATGGATAACAGAACTGACAACAGACATGAAGGGAATGAGGAAGACATGGATAACAGAACTGACAACAGACATGAAGGGAATGAGGAAGACATGGATAACAGAACTGACAACAGACATGAAGGGAATGAGGAAGACATGGATAACAGAACTGACAACAGACATGAAGGGAATGAGGAAGACATGGATAACAGAACTGACAACAGACATGAAGGGAATGAGGAAGACATGGATACACAAACTGACAACAGACATGAAGGGAATGAGGAAGACATGGATAACAGAACTGACAACAGACATGAAGGGAATGAGGAAGACATGGATAACAGAACTGACAACAGACATGAAGGGAATGAGGAAGACATGGATAACAGAACTGACAACAGACATGAAGGGAATGAGGAAGACATGGATAACAGAACTGACAACAGACATGAAGGGAATGAGGAAGACATGGATAACAGAACTGACAACAGACATGAAGGGAATGAGGAAGACATGGATAACAGAACTGACAACAGACATGAAGGGAATGAGGAAGACATGGATAACAGAACTGACAACAGACATGAAGGGAATGAGGAAGACATGGATAACAGAACTGACAACAGACATGAAGGGAATGAAGAAGACATGGATAACAGAACTGACAACAGACATGAAGGGAATGAGGAAGACATGGATAACAGAACTGACAACAGACATGAAGGGAATGAGGAAGACATGGATAACAGAACTGACAACAGACATGAAGGGAATGAAGAAGACATGGATAACAGAACTGACAACAGACATGAAGGGAATGAGGAAGACATGGATAACAGAACTGACAACAGACATGAAGGGAATGAGGAAGACATGGATAACAGAACTGACAACAGACATGAAGGGAATGAGGAAGACATGGATAACAGAACTGACAACAGACATGAAGGGAATGAGGAAGACATGGATAACAGAACTGACAACAGACATGAAGGGAATGAGGAAGACATGGATAACAGAACTGACAACAGACATGAAGGGAATGAGGAAGACATGGATAACAGAACTGACAACAGACATGAAGGGAATGAGGAAGACATGGATAACAGAACTGACAACAGACATGAAGGGAATGAGGAAGACATGGATAACAGAACTGACAACAGACATGAAGGGAATGAGGGAAGACATGGATAACAGAACTGACAACAGACATGAAGGGAATGAGGAAGACATGGATAACAGAACTGACAACAGACATGAAGGGAATGAGGAAGACATGGATAACAGAACTGACAACAGACATGAAGGGAATGAGGAAGACATGGATAACAGAACTGACAACAGACATGAAGGGAATGAGGAAGACATGGATAACAGAACTGACAACAGACATGAAGGGAATGAGGAAGACATGGATAACAGAACTGACAACAGACATGAAGGGAATAAGGAAGACATGGAAAGACCTTGGTCTGATGGCACGTGACACGAAGACTTGGCAAAAGTTTGTTGAAGACCTGTGCTCCTTGGGAAGTTCAAGCGTGATGATGATGATGTTGATGATGATGATGATGATGTTGATGATGATGATGATGATGAAATCCCAAACCATGCCCATTATCTGTCCTTATAATGTGTTATTACAGATTGTCTCTTATTGTTAATATGTAAAACTGGTGTACATCATAAAAACAAATGACACCGCAACACAAATAAAAACTATTAGCGCACAACGTAATAATTAAACATTGTCAATACAATACGGAACAATTAAGAACTGCTAATACAGTACGAAACAATTTAAAAACTGGCTGCAGAAAGAAGCATTTAAAAACTCTCACTTTAAAGCGAAGCAATTAGAAAATGACACTGCAAATTGAAACTTCTTGATTAAAATAATGTTTTGTTTCGTTTTTCCCAAGGCACGCGCGGGGTGTAAATATAGACTAGTGTTTCACTGATTACTACGGTGCTTCTGGAATGCACTCTACATCAGTGCTTCTCAACATTTTAAAAAGTGAGAACCGTGTGCAATTTCCGTCAACTCATTTGAGCCGAGGAGAAGTAAGCCAGGAAACCATTATATATCTAGACATTATGTTCTATCAGAACTAATGACAATCCACTCATCTCGGGCCTTATAAAAACAGTTTGTCGGGCCAGGATATTCCGCTGGATGCCGTTTTTAGAACTAATCTTTAAACTTGTCTCAACGGACATTAATACATGTTTGATTACACATTTTAATGCAAAGTTGTGAATGGTTAGTCATATAATTAGCGTTGGGCCTTACGAATTAATACTTTACTTACTTAGTCCTTCCTTTTCTACCATGAGATGTAGAGGTTTGGAAGAGAGAGCGCCATACTATCCTATCGGCTGTCTTCCTCCTGGCCTGGTTCCAATCTAGGTCCTTCAGAGATTGTCTACTGTTGTCCTCCCATTGGATTCTGGGTCATCCTTGAGGTCTGGACCCCTGACTCTTAGTTTTCCATACTTGTCGTGGTAGCCGATCTTCTCCCATTCTGCAGACATGGCCAAACCATCATATTTGGGACTGTTCTACTTGTGTCTGGGTTTTAAGGCCTTGTCGTTTCGTATGGTTGCGGTTCATATCTCTTCTTGGTACTTCAATCACTTTCCTCAGATACCTAATTTCTGAGGTTTGGATCTGGATTTTGTGGGTTGTAGTCACTGTCTATGACTCACATTCATACGTCAAGACTGGACCATAGGTAGAGCAGTATACAGCCATCTTCGTCTTCTTTCCACGTTTTCATTTGCTGAGGAATCGTCAATTTATGGCCTGAAAATGTGCCCCAGCTGCTGCTCTTCGGGCAACCAACTCTTCTCTGATGCCTCCCAGTCTATGATAGCTCTAAGGTTAAAGTGGTTGACCTGCTTCAGGCCCTGTTCTCCCAGCTTAATATGATGCCTTCTTTCTTCTTATGATATGACCATGGTTTTTGTTTTGGAGCTGCTGATGACCATCCCACTCTTCTCCAGCTCTTTCTTCCAGACTTGCAGGTTGGATTGAAGATGTACCTTTGATTTAGCAATCAGGGCAACATCATCGGCAAATGCCAGCTCTGAAATACAAACCTGTCTCATCTTCCAGTACCCTCCTGAATACTTTCTTGTCGTCTCCTTACATGCTTTGATGACATCGTCCATGAGGAAAATGAAAAGATAAGTTGACCGAATATCCCCTTGTCTTACACCAGTGGTGGTCCTGAAGTCTTCTGACTTATGGTTTGCTGTCCTTTCATAATTTCTGCAAGACTTATAGAAGCTCTGTATAGCATCAATCAGAGGTGCTGGAATGTTCTTCTTTGCCACGCACTCCCAAAGTCTGCTCTAGGGGACCCCACTCCCCCCGTTTCTGGGTACTGCATGGGGAATCCTCATTAAACTTTATACTTCTTATGGAACCACATAATAGGCTCAACCAACCTCCAGTTAGTCGCCTGGTACGACAACTTGAGGTTGCAGTAGTCATATTATTTCCTATAATTCTATTTACAGCTGATTAAACTGGAAAGCGTGAAGCTACCAAGTTTTTAATCCGGAAAATTTGACTCGAACGGCATGCGCTTTAACCACTGTGCCAGCCAGACGCTCATAAAACATATCAACATTATAAAATAAGCTCTGTCTTAAAACCATAAATGGCGTATCAAATTTTAAAAGTTCTTGAGCCGTAAGGACAAACTAATACACCCTTGTGTAAGTGTATGTGCGTGCATGTTGTTTTATGAGGTTTATTGAGAACGGAAGCCAAGCCTCAAGGTCAAAGTAACACCATTGTTAACTTTCAAATTTGGGGGCTAGTCCGTCATGCTTTCATTGCATGGGAACCACCCAGTGTTTTATTTATAGCCTTGTTGAGGCGCGTTTTCCGAAGGTAATTTGTGAGCTAATTACTTTGTCAATTAAGGTCACCTGCAAATTCGCACCTCTTTCAGTCTGGTCCCAGACCCATTGACCTTCACACGTTGAGAGGAGTCAGCGAGTTTTGCCACTTTGTCTTATGAAAAGCATGACACACGGAATCCCCTCTCCCCTTTCTGTTCCTCCTGCGGGTGGTGTATTCCCCCACCCCACATGTTATAAGTGTTATGGCTTAAGCTCGTTTCTGTTCGTTAACATTTGGTGCCTCGTTATTTTTGTCAGAATTGCTGACAGTGTCATATCCAGCGATTTAATAATTTGTATATAATCATCATTTTTTTTTCTTTCTCGAATCAATTTGTTGTTGCCCTACAAGACGCCACCAGGCGTAATGGCCACTGACTGCTTTGACGGTCGGCGGCTAAGGATCAAAGAAGAAGAAGATATAATAATCATCATCATACATCATCACACATCATCATCATCATCACACATCATTATCATCATCACACATCATCATCACACATCATCATCATCATCATATATCATCACACATCATCATCATCACACATCATCACACATCATCATCATCATCACACATCGTCATCATATATCATCACACATCATCATCACACATCATCATCATCATATATCATCACACATCATCATCATCACACATCATCACACATCATCATCATCATCACACATCATCATCATCACACATCATCATCATCACACACCGTCGTCATCATCATCATCACACATCATCATCAATCTCCTTACGCTCCTTATGAAGCATGGAGCCACCACGGCAGCTGGTTCCATTGCAGGAAGCCTGCACCAAGTATTCCCCTGCTCTTGCTGCGGTGGTTTCTGTGACATTTTGTTTTATATGATGAAGTTGCCAGCCTCATCCGCAACGTCATATTAGTGGCTTTACACAACATGCCTGAGGTTCAGTGGCTTTACACGACATGCCTGAGGTTCAGTGGCTTTACACGACATGCCTGAGGTTCAGTGGCTTTACACGACATGCCTGAGGTTCAGTGGCTTTACACGACATGCCTGAGGTTCAGTGGCTTTACACGACATGCCTGAGGTTCAGTAGCTTTACACGACATGCCTGAGGTTCAGTGGCCCTCTTCTTTCTTTATCTCTTCAGCGACATATCGGGAACTGCACGGGGCAAAATCACACATCTTCTTTCTCTTCTTTCAGCTCTAGAAGGAGCATAGACGCTGGAGACACACTTTGTAGAAGGAGCATAGACGCTAGAGACACACTTTGTAGAAGGAGCATAGACGCTGGAGACACACTTTGTAGAAGGCGCATAGACGCTGGAAACACACTTTGTAGAAGGAGCATAGACGCTGGAGACACACTTTGTAGAAGGAGCATAGACGCTGGAGACACACTTTGTAGAAGGAGCATAGACGCTGGAGAAACACTTTGTAGAAGGAGCATAGACGCTGGAGACACACTTTTTAGAAGGAGCATAGACGCTGGAGACACACTTTTTAGAAGGAGCATAGACGCTGGAGACACTTTGAGGAAACCTGTTGAAAGCATCACTAGGCAGTCCTTGTTCTGGAATCCCCCAGCACAACAGAGGTACCATCGTCATCATATATCATCACACATCATCATCACACATCATCATCATCATATATCATCACACATCATCATCATCACACATCATCACACATCATCATCATCATCACACATCATCATCATCACACATCATCATCATCACACACCGTCGTCATCATCATCATCACACATCATCATCAATCTCCTTACGCTCCTTATGAAGCATGGAGCCACCACGGCAGCTGGTTCCATTGCAGGAAGCCTGCACCAAGTATTCCCCTGCTCTTGCTGCGGTGGTTTCTGTGACATTTTGTTTTATATGATGAAGTTGCCAGCCTCATCCGCAACGTCATATTAGTGGCTTTACACAACATGCCTGAGGTTCAGTGGCTTTACACGACATGCCTGAGGTTCAGTGGCTTTACACGACATGCCTGAGGTTCAGTGGCTTTACACGACATGCCTGAGGTTCAGTGGCTTTACACGACATGCCTGAGGTTCAGTGGCTTTACACGACATGCCTGAGGTTCAGTAGCTTTACACGACATGCCTGAGGTTCAGTGGCCCTCTTCTTTCTTTATCTCTTCAGCGACATATCGGGAACTGCACGGGGCAAAATCACACATCTTCTTTCTCTTCTTTCAGCTCTAGAAGGAGCATAGACGCTGGAGACACACTTTGTAGAAGGAGCATAGACGCTAGAGACACACTTTGTAGAAGGAGCATAGACGCTGGAGACACACTTTGTAGAAGGCGCATAGACGCTGGAAACACACTTTGTAGAAGGAGCATAGACGCTGGAGACACACTTTGTAGAAGGAGCATAGACGCTGGAGACACACTTTGTAGAAGGAGCATAGACGCTGGAGAAACACTTTGTAGAAGGAGCATAGACGCTGGAGACACACTTTTTAGAAGGAGCATAGACGCTGGAGACACACTTTTTAGAAGGAGCATAGACGCTGGAGACACTTTGAGGAAACCTGTTGAAAGCATCACTAGGCAGTCCTTGTTCTGGAATCCCCCAGCACAACAGAGGTAGAAGTAGACCAAATAACACTTGGAGAAGAGAACTGGAGGCAGACATGAAGGAGATGAAGAAGAGACGGACAGACCTTGAGCTGATGGTACAGGACAGAAAGACTTGGCAGACGTTTGTTGCAGGCCTGTAGTCCTTGGGAATCTGAATGTTGTTGACAACCACAAAATCTTTATCAAGGACAAACTCACGAAAACAAGACAAAAGAAAATGAAAATTAATTTAAACACCTGAAGAAATTTTAAGGGGATACAAACTGATAAGGAAGATCGCTGTAGCATTCTGGTAAATCCAAATCAGAAATACCGCGACAACAAAAAGAAAGGCATTATTCCATTACATTTCAAAGAAAAACGGTATGTTCAAGGGCCTATTTGCACGTATCAACACTTCTTCTCTCGCAAACTTTCCCTCCTCTTCGTCGTCCTTCCCTGCACAAAACGTAACTTTTTACACAACCGGCTCTCACCAAACAACAAAACGCGCAGAAGGATAAATTCCGGTTTCGTGCTTCTCCAAATCCGGGCATTTCCTTTCGATTTTTCTTATTCCTACGTTGTACTTCGTCCTGCCGATATGACAGATCACACGTCTCCTACAGCACACAGAAGCAGTTGTTATAAATTTCCTATTTATCTTTGAACTACTTACAATGTCTGTCACGAAGTTTTGCCAAAAGGAAAAACTAAGACACTTTGTGGCAATGAAGACAGCTTGATGAATCGTATCAGAACCGCGTACGGTGAGACAAT
Source organism: Oreohelix idahoensis (assembly GCA_024509875.1). Taxonomy (NCBI): domain Eukaryota; kingdom Metazoa; phylum Mollusca; class Gastropoda; order Stylommatophora; family Oreohelicidae; genus Oreohelix; species Oreohelix idahoensis. The sequence goes on from JAMPIV010005983.1 coordinate 38,056, forward strand.
TATCAGTTCGTACGGCCCGCTTTTATCCTCTTGGTAACTGCATACATTTTCATTGTTGTTGTTACAAAGCCGTCGTCGTGAACGAAACTGTACACATTTTCTCTACAGCAGGGTTTCTCAACATTTTTTGTGCCACGTGCCCCATTTTGATTGTCCGGTGAAGGGTACGGATCCCTTCTTAGAAACAAATGTATGTAAACGCATAATTAAACATTTTAAATTTTAGGTTATGTACACGGACCTCTTGAATCGATTCATGGACCACCAAGGTGTCTGTTAGCCACATGTTAAGAAATCTTGCTCTAAAATACGTACAAAAGTACACAGCACTGGCTTGTCTAAAAGACGTAGATCATAGCATTTATTTCTTTACCGTTGCCGGTAGAACCCAGCGGATCATTCGGTAGATCTCCATAAGTGACAGAGGTGGTTTAAAAGAAATTTCAAAGTAGCCTTTTGCCTGCACTTAAAAGCGTGATGTCTCAAGGTTTAAATGTACTTAACCACATTCCCAGTGACAACCCGTAAGCTAGCTTGCGAATATTCATTTTATTGAAAGCGATCTTTCTTTGAAAAGGAGGTAATATTCGGTAAAATATTTAATTTTAATTGTCCACCTCTCTCCCCCCCCCCCCCCCCCCCCCCCCCCCCCCCCCCCCCGCCCCCCCCCCCCCCCCCCCCCCCCCCCCCCCCCCCCCCCCCCCCCCCCCCCCCCCACCCCCCCCACCCCCCCCCCCCCCCCCCCCCCCCACCCCCACACACACACACACACACACACACACACACACAAAACTTTCACAGTCCGTCTCATGCTTCTCTTGTCTCCATTCAGCTTCTCGCTCAACTGGGTCGGACCAGCCATGCTGTCACTCTGCCCCCTCATGGAGGCGACAGTCCTGGAGGAAATGTACTACTGTTTGTTTGTCCTCCACTCATGTACACATGTCTGTCCGATTTTCCATTTGTTGTACAGATGGTATTTGTGTCTGCAATGGCCGGTTCTTAGTCTGAAAATTATCACTTGATCACTTCTTGGTAATGAGTAATGTTGTTCTACTGTATGTATGTTTGGATGTGCCTTGTGCCATAGTCTCTGGATGTGCCTTGTGCCACTGTCTCTGGATGTGCCTTGTGCCATAGTCTCTGGATGTGCCTTGTGCCACTGTCTCTGGATGTGCCTTGTGCCATAGTCTCTGGATGTGCCTTGTGCCACTGTCTCTGGATGTGCCTTGTGCCACTGTCTCTGGATGTGCCTTGTGCCACTGTCTCTGGATGTGACTTGTGCCACTGTCTCTGGATGTGCCTTGTGCCACTGTCTCTGGATGTGCCTTGTGCCACTGTCTCTGGATGTGCCTTGTGCCACTGTCTCTGGATGTGCCTTGTGCCATAGTCTCTTGATGTGCCTTGTGCCATAGTCTCTAAGTGTGCCTTGTGCCACTGTCTCTGGATGTGCCTTGTGCCATTGTCTCTGGATGTGCCTTGTGCCATTGTCTCTAGATGTGCCTTGTGTCATTGTCTCCGGATGTGCCTTGTGCCATTGTCTCCGGATGTGCCATGTGCCACTGTCTCCGGATGTGCCTTGTGCGACTGTTTATGGATGTGCCTTGTGCCATAGTCTCTGGATGTGCCTTGTGCCACTGTCTATGGATGTGCCTAGTGCTGTTGTCTCTGGATGTGCCTTGTGCCATTGTCTCCAGATGTGCCTTGTGCCATTGTCTCCGGATGTGCCTTGTGCCATTGTCTCCGGATGTGCCTTGTGCCATTGTCTCTGGATGTGCCTTGTGCCATTGTCTCCGGATGTGCCTTGTGCCATTGTCTCCGGATGTGCCTTGTGCCATTGTCTCCGGATGTGCCTTGTGCCATTGTCTCCGGATGTGCCTTGTGCCATTGTCTCCGGATGTGCCTTGTTCCATTGTCTCCGGATGTGCCTTGTTCCATTGTCTCTGGATGTGCCTTGTGCCATTGTCTCTGGATGTGCCTTGTGCCATTGTCTCCGGATGTGCCTTGTGCCATTGTCTCTGGATGCACCTTGTGCCATTGTCTTCAGATGTGCCTTGTGCCATGGTCAGTGCATGTGCCTTGTGCCATTTTGCGTTAAACTTATTGTTTTAATTTCTCACGTACGAATCAGCTATTGCCTCTAAAGACGTCTGTGTGTCCTTCTTGTTTGCAGGAGGAGAATCATGTTTTACTTGGTACTTACTAGAAACATGTATGTCTCTGTAGTTCTTGATACATACGCCTAACTGCAATAACTTTCTAAAACAATAAACTTGTGTATCACGTGATATTCAAAATCGGTCTAAAAAAGAACTATAGAACTCGAAAATCACTCGTCTGTATTTGGTGCCACGTTAATTTGATCTGAATTTCTTACACCAGGGACGTACTTAAAGTATTTGGCACCCAGGGCGGATCCTACGGTTAGCACACCCCCCCCCCCCCTTCCCCCCTTTTGCCCCTAGAGAAGCGCACTTGGAAGTTTATTTCAACAGCATGTTCTATTATTATAGTGTCCGATGGAACCCACCTCTTGGCTGTCACCTGGGGAGGGCCGTCCCCCTCGCACTACCTTAGTACGCCACTGTCTGACACTATCATTACTAGCAATCTTATAATGTCTACATAATCACACATCATCATCGTTTTCCTTTGGGTTCCTTAGCGAGTGTGGGGGCATCACATGTGAAGAAAAAATACGTCGATAATTTTTGCTTACAGTAACGTCTCGAGTTAAGAACGAGTTCTATCTTTTGTGTACGTAAATCGGAATTTGTACATCCAATAAATGTGCGTTAGTATCCGTTAATAAAACGTCAGAAAAAAAAACTATGCTTTAGACAATTTATTTTACCGAAACATGCTGGAAAGCTTTTTAATAATGGCCATGTAATACAACACAATGAACTGCAAAACTCAAACAGTTCAAACTACAAAATGTTAATATTATGGTATCTCTACCCTTCTGGGAGCCTCGGTAGTGCACTGGCTTCATTGCTCGGTGGTCCATGGTTCAATCCCCAGTTAAGGTGGGATTTTTTTCCACCGGAAACGGCTCCGGGGTCGACCCAGCCTCATGCATTGGGTACAAGTTTTAAGGAAGGTTAAGGCGGCTGTCGTGATGCTGACTACATCACCCCTAGTGTGCTGATGGTCAAGAAAGTATGGGCCTAACACCATATTCCCGAATTCCTCAACGGGAGTGTAAGGGGATCTTCCTTTCTCTACCCTTCACTCCCCTACAGCATCATGTTACAGTGTCTGATATGGGACTACCTTTACCTTACCCTACCCGAGACTAAACTGAACGACTGCACTAGTTGACTTAATTACTGACACGTTTCTAAGCCTTAGCTTCATTGACGACCGGCGTACGTCTGCTTATCACTCGCACCAGAACTCGTTTGCCTCGTTCGAAAGTAAGGAACTTATTATGGTACAGTAGTTGAAAATTAATTGAAATTTAAGTTAAATTAAAAATTAATGGATTTTATAGGCTCATTCGTATAGGTCGGTTGCCGTAAATCTAGACCCCCGAGACCTTACTGCACTGAGCATTGACGCCCAGGACTTTTGTCGGTGTGAAATTTCAATGCACCTGATGGAAACGAACGAATAAACGAATGAACTTTATTTTCGAAGGGTTAAGAATTGCGCAGGCCCGTCTAACATTCTGCCCTTCCACTCTCATTTATCTTGCATACTATATCCTTTCATTCCCACATGTTACTTTAAGCATTAATTTAAAGGTATGCAACATTATAAAGTTAACCTAACAGCATTCATTTACAGTATGCAATCATAATCAAATATGAGTAGTGATAAAGTCCTCTATTTATTCCAGTTAGTGATATCCACCAAAAGATAAGTATAAGTGGATGGAAGCAGACATCATCATCATCAGTTGATAAGATCTCTATGGTGTTGTTTGCTCCACTGTAGTGTATGGAATGTCAACTTGACCTACGCAGTGGTGTGTAGACATGGATTGAGTGTATAATGTGCGAATGATAATAAGGGTTCGTGTTGTTGACAAATGTTCTTTTCTCACACTCATGTATGGCTGGAAGTCATCGACACCAACGACTGTGTACCTTTCTACAGTTTAATTGGACGTATACACTCGACAGCACAGATAGTGACAAATCACAGGTTGGCATAATACATCATGGTAAAGGAGCCGCGCTAGCGTAGTGGTTACAACACCGCTCTGGCGACCGGGTGATTCAGGATCAAACCCGGGCGACGGCATTTGAGGATTTTTCGTCGACCGGGAATTGGACTGGATTAACTCGAGACCTGGCGAGGACATTTGAAGGAGTGTTGTCGACCAGGGATTGGCGGCTCCTGAGCCGACCCAGCTGCAATGGGTACCTCCGAAATCGGAGAGTATTTGCCTGAATGGCGAGGGACACCTGTCTCTGTACAAGTAAAAAGGGATACTCACGTAAAATCAATGTCAGGTTAGACATAGTAATAACCTGAGATTTCGCCTCGAGTATTAGCGGGCGTACGCGAAAAAAAAAAAAAAAAAAAAAAAAAAAAAAAAAAAAAAAAAACATCATGGTACAGTGGATAAATGGTCTTGCAATGTTACATGGGCACTCATGTAAAATAATTGTATAATGGACTGTCAGTAGCCAAGCACTCAGTATCGCCCATACATATATATCAACTGACTTCACTGACTGAGCACGTCAGCTTATAAATAATATTTCAGATGGCTTCTAGACCTAATCTCGTCTAGCGACGATTCTTCAACATAATGTTCAGCACATATTTTTCCATATAATAATATTGAACCGCTAATAAAGGGTTCTCATGTGTAGCAGTGATCTCTGGACTAATCAAGCGATAATACGGGCATCCCTTTTCTCTTCTTGAAAGTCACTACTTGTTTGGTTCCAAGATGGCTTCACTCGTGAGCTGTCACTCACGTTTGGATACAGATAATGAATCTGTCCTAAAGTTAGTCATTCATTAAACATTTCATTGCTCTGTAGATTTGATCATGAACAATTGACTGCATTCTACAGGATATAGTGCTGCTAGGAATCGAAGTCGTTTTCATCGAGTCAAATATATTCTCTTAGACATTCAAATCGTACCTATCGAAAATGGTGGCTTCGTACGAAAGTTCATAAGAGTTTCTATTATTACCTTGGTATCAGAAATATGATTCTGCCATTCCTTGGCAATACGAATAAACACTGGGGTAAAGCATACACGATAGGTCTAGACGACTATCACTTTCCCCACAAACACTGAGATCATTTTTTTCCCGGCGACAAGCCGACATAGAAAAAACAGTCCCTATCAGGACGAAGCCAAATCACACCACACTCTAGCGACACATCCGCCGAATAGCCTTTGACCTCTCTAGAGACAACAGAACATATAGTTCGACTTAGATATGTAAAGATATACAGATATAAGACAGACTCGTCCTACTCAGACAAACAATACACATAAATTCAGGCCATAGATATTCTGAAGCAAGAACAATCTATTACTACCAAAACAAAGAATAAATCGCAGAAAACTGGATCCATCCGCGGAGTTCGATCGAAAGAGCCGACACAACTTTCAAGGGAAGTAACTCAATAATGACTTTTCCTTAAGCACTATTTTGTTTACAAAATATTTGCGAACATAACAAGTATACCAATGTATAATATTGTAAGATATCAAAGACTGCACGTAACAGTCTTACCACACCTCCCGGGAAAAAAAATGGAACTTTTTTTTTTTTGAAATCCATCTAGGAGCAACGTACAATAGGCTCACAACGCATGAATAATGCGCAGATGAAAATATCAGGAATACCTATAACGCCTAATATGAGGCTAAGTCGACTTATGGAGCGACTGGTGAGAATGTGTCTTATAAACTGAGAGAAATTATTTCTCTACAAGTATATTTTTCCAGGAAGGTGTCATCAAAGTATAATACAATTCTGGCAATTACACAATGCCTAAAAAATTCATATCATCATTTCGTATTAGATATCTTAAATTTATGATTTATGAAGAAAAAATCACCAAAGCACAGCGGTGAATAAACATCAATGAACCGCTATGTAGTGATACAATCATTATATTATTAAATTACGAATGTGTATCTATCATGATATAGAAAAGGAACTACTATAGAACTAGACATATCAAGAAGTCTAAGCCCTAATAGTTATGTGGAATCATGTGGGCATCTTGACAGAATGTCTGCCATCACATTATCTGATCCATGAATAGCTCGCACAGAGAAATGAAAAGGTTGAAGAGCAATTGCATATCGAGTAGACCTCGAGCTCTTCAAATTCTTACTCTGTATAGCAGTAAGAGCTTTTTGGTCGGTTTCTACTATGAAATGTGCGCCTAGAAGGAATCTCTGTAGTTTGAGGATCGACCAAACCATAGCTAATAGCTCACGGTCTAAAACCGAATAATTCCTTTCTGCCGCATTAAGTTTTCTGGAAATATACATTACAGGATGCAGAGTTCCAGAGTACTCTTGCATTAGTGCCGCTCCAATCCCAGTGGATGAAGCATCACTACGAAGAACGAATGTCTTATCTTTAGTAGGTAGCACTAAAATAGGTGGTGTTGAAAACAATGTTTTAATCTTATCCAGAGAGCATTGGCATTCCTGAGACCAGTGGACCACATTAGGCGAACCTTTCTTTAGAAGTGTCGAAAGAGGTGCCATGATAGAGGATAGATTCTGAATGAATCTGCCATAAAATTGAATAAGACCTAACAGACTTCTCACCTGTTTTTTAGTCTTAGGGATCGAGATGTTAAGTATCTTACTAGTATTATGGTCCTCTGTCTTTAGGAAACCATGACCAACTCGGTGGCCTAGGAAAGAAATTTCGCTAAAACCAATATAGGCTTTAGAGGGTTTCGCTGTCAGGTTGTGCTCGCTCAAAGTAGACAGCAATTCATCTAACCCTGAATAGTGATCTTCCCAAGTATCGCTGAAAAGACAGATGTCGTCTAGATATGCAATGACATCTGACCGATAAGATAGGATTCGGCGCATCATGCGTACGAATGTAGCTGGTGCGTTCATAAGACAGAAAGGCATAAAATTCCATTGGAACAAACCTCTAGGTGTTGAAAAAGCCGTGAGAGGTTTGGCGCGTTCAGATAAAGGAACTTGCCAATATCCTTTAGACAAATCAAGTTTAGTGAAAAAATGAGATTTGGAGAGTCGAGTAAGTAGCTCTTCCAGTAAAGGCATAGGTTCGGCATCGAACTTCGTTACTTGATTCAATTTTCGATAGTCAACGCAAAGACGTATGTTATTGTCTTTTTTACGAACAATAACCATCGGCGAAGAATATGCAGAGGTGGATGGTTCGATTATTTTCAGATCTATCATCTCATCCAACTCTTTCTCGACCTGTGCTTGAAAATGTATAGGTATAGGATAAGGTCTAACCCTAATAGGAGTATGGTCAGTTAGAACAATGTCATGTTCAATGACATGCGTTTGTCCAGGGATGTCAGTGAGTACATCCTGAAATGTTTGCAACATAGTTGAAACTTGTCGCTGTTCTCCTAGAGACAAATCAGGAGAGACAGTAACGTTCTTCCATGATTCACTAGAATGAAGTGGGATCATTGGAAGAGGAAGATTTACATCTGAAAAACTTGTTTCCTCATCCTGTATCACGGACAGTGATGAGTAATGACCATGTTGTACTGGAGAATTGTCCGTTGCTTGGAAAATGGGTTGCAAATAATCCGGACGTTCATGGAATTCCGTAAGCATATTGATGTGGAAGGTTTTATGCTTCCCATCAATATCGACAATATAGTCGACATCGGAAATTTTCGATATATTATATCGTACGGACCTTTCCAAGAAATAAGTAGTCTGTTTTCCCTACAAGGTAGTAATACAAATGCTTTGTCACCAGGACAAAGTTGTCGTAAGCATCTCTTCTTATTGGCAAATTGCCTTGCCTTCTGTTTCGCAAATTCAGAAGAAGAAGTTGCTAATTTGCATGCTTCGATAATCTTTTGTCTCAACGCGATGACATATTCGTAGGATGACTTTGTGTCATCGTCAATATTGTCAGATGTAATGAGATCGTGAAGCAACGACATAGGGCCACGCGGACGCGCGCCAAAGACGAGTTCAAAGGGAGAAAATCCTGTATGTTCATTGGGTACCTCTCTGTAAGCGAAGAGGGCCGCAGGTAAAACTCTGTCCCAGTCTTGAGGATGATCCTCAGTTATCTTCCCCAGTAAGTTTTTAAGTGTTCTATTAAGGCGTTCGACCATACCATTAGACATTGGATGGTAGATACTACTTAAAGATCTATCTATCTGCAGAGTAGACATTACTTGAGACATGGTATCTGATATTAGTTGGGTGCCATGGTCTGACAATATCTCACCGGGGAACCCCAGACGAGAAAATATAAGCCAAAGAGCATCTGCAATATCAGCAGTAGTAATGCTCTTCAGAGGAATAGCCTCTGGCCAACGTGTGCACATATCAACACACGTCAAGATAAACTGATGTCCTCTGGCAGACTTGATCTTAAATGGACCAATTATGTCTATGGCCATTTTTTGGAACGGCCGAATAGGAATGTCCGCCGCCTGAATGGGTGCAGCATGCCGTGGACCTTTGGATTTAACTTCCTGACATACTTTACAAGATCGACAATAAATTCGTATGTCCTTGTTTACCAATGGCCAAAAGAAAGCCGCAAGGACTCTTGACTTAGTACGGGAAAAACCCATGTGTCCAGCACACTGAGAGTCGTGAGCGTGCTGCAAAATTTTAACTCTCAAATTCTTGGGAACCAGGATTTGAGAATGACTTGACGTAATGGAGTCGTGAACCATACGTACAAGTACGCCATTCTTCTTTGTAATCCACGATTTACGACTTGTGTCTTTATTCGGATCACCTTTAGTTGCAAGAATGAAGAATTTCTTCAGAGTGGGATCATCTTCTTGCTGTTTTATAAACGAGTCACGAGAAATTACCAAGGGATTATCTTGGTTATGCACTTCATTATCTTCAGTAGATGAAGTTTGAGGCATATTAAGAGACTGAGCTCTAGTGACTACAGCGTTAGCAATCTGCATGTTTTGCCTTTCCCACGTGGAAATTTGTTGCGGAGTGCATTCTTTGACTCCATGAATGCGACCGATGATGAGGTCAGCGATCGGATTCGGGAGAAGACATGCGTGTACATCTCCTGTAAAGAAAGGAGTAGCAATCCTAATGATAGCAGTAGAGTATTTCTCTAATGTGCCGCCAAATGTTACACATTTGACTACTTGTCCAGTGGCACGGGAAGGATCTATGAGTGACTGCCTAACACCAATTGTGGTGCATCCAGAATCAAATAGCACAGAGACTGGATTGTTATTCACTAAACCCTTATGTAAGACAAGAGAACCTCTTCCATCATGCGCGACTGATGCCGGAAGAGCAGGAAGAGGATGGCCACAGCTTAAAGTAGACACTGTGGTTGGCTCAAATAACGTTTTGCATTGGGGGCACTGAGATGCTCTCCCAAAATCAAGAGCGGCACATGCCATATTACTAGCATCATTATTATCTTTACTCTGTTTATAGGCTTCATGGGACTCTTGTTGTGCAGAGTTTGCCTGATAATGTGGTTTATGTCTTTTGTTTTGAGATCTACCTCGGTTATTATCACCTCTGTAGTTATTGTTACCTCTATTGTAACCCCTATTTGGGTTTGAGTCATAGTTCCCTTGGTTACCATTATCATATTCATTATAATGAGTATCTCTGTAATTATGATCTTGTTGACTCCAAGATGGATAACCCTGATAGTTTCTATAATTACTTCCTCTACGGAAATTCCTATAATTATGACCACCCCTGTGTCGAGAGCTATCAGCTCGTCTCCAGTTCTTTGAAGAAGAACCCTGAAATGATTGGTTACCTTGGTTTTGATAACTATTATGGTTACCTTTTTTATCAAATCTGTTTTGAGGTCCCTGAAATCTGTGTGAATAATTGGGATTGTATGGTGTTGCTGAAGCAACTGGCATACTCTCCTTAATCTTAGTGTTGCCAAAAGTCACGTCGGGGTGTGCAGTGACATATTGGGAACAATATTCTTCCATTTCTTTTAGAGATTTGGGTTTACGCTCATGTATAAATTCAAGGAAGGGTTTGTTAACACATGACATAATCTTATCTCTGAGCAACAAATCCATAAGTCCTTCATACGTTTTTTTCTGTTTTGGAAAGCTCAATCCAACGATCAACTGTGAGACGTGCCTTTGCAGTGAATTCTGAGAATTCTACACCTGTCTCAGGCACCATCGTCTTAAATAAAAGGCGATAGCCTTCCTCACTTAGCTGATATTTTTTTATCAAAGCCGCCCTAATGACATCATAATTATCCTTATCTGCTTCTCCTACAAGGCATAATCTAGTCAAAGATAATTGTTGACCAGTCTTATCAAGGGATTTCCCTTGTGTAATGAAATATTCTAATGTAGACATGATGTCTAACAATAATACTAATCACCTGAACCAATAATAATACCACAAGTTCTTAATGACTTGATTAATCAGTATACTATCCCAATATCTGTGGGTCACAAGCCTTAATAAGGTCTTGTATAACAGTAATAATAATCAGGTACTGGTTTATACCATAATCCAAGTGCAATGCACAGGCAATTGTGTATTATGAAATATACCTATATAAAACATATGTCAACCAACAGAATACATAAAGTACAAATAGGACTGACAATACAAGAACGTTTGCAGAAATCAAAATAAATCAAATAGGGAAATCAATGAAAATAATCACTGAATCTGCAAAGAATAACAACACAAATGACGTCACAATATATGAATATAAATTGTGAATAGAACAGAAAGATAGAAAAGGTTAGACCAACAAATTACAAACAAATCAAAACAAAACTAAAGAACAAAGAAATATTACAAAAATAACAATAATTACAGACTTCACAGCTAACACAAAAGCAACAGTTGTCGCAAGCAAATTTTCAATCAAGAAAATTGCACCTATAGAAAACGCCCACAACGGACCCTCTATGACGTGGGATATTCTGTTGTGAGGACGCCGCCCAACCTTAAACACAACCCGCTGACATAGAAACTAACATACTATACAAACAAATAACATGTAAACATAAATATATATAAATTATGTGTATGATAGTATGTGTTGCAAAATAGGCTCAGTTTTACAGTAATGGCAAAGTTATTTTTTATGAAAATAAACAAACTGCCACTTTATTCAATTAAACATTCTGGCCTTAAATATTAAAGTTCATATATAGAAAACAAGAAGATCCATCGATGAAAATAGGACTTCTTAGTTCACTAATACTGTCTTCCTGTTAATATTGACAAGAATTGATCCAACTGTTCTGTGAAACTCTGTAATGTCTAATGTAAAAATGTCAACAACGCTGACCTACATACTGCATTCACTTGACAGGTCACGTGACGAAGTGTTGACAAAGAGCAAACCAATACTGCAAGTGTGTCGTATCAGCCACAGGAAACGGTCTGGTATCGGTAATCTGTTGACTTCTGAACTTCTGCGAGGTCAAACCCAGAAAGCTGGTCCACCAGTTGATAAAGTCCTCTATTTATTCCAGTTAGTGATATCCACCAAAAGATAAGTATAAGTGGATGGAAGCAGACATCATCATCATCAGTTGATAAGATCTCTATGGTGTTGCTTGCTCCACTGTAGTGTATGGAATGTCAACTTGACCTACGCAGTGGTGTGTAGACATGGATTGAGTGTATAATGTGCGAATGATAATAAGGGTTCGTGTTGTTGACAAATGTTCTTTTCTCACACTCATGTATGGCTGGAAGTCATCGACACCAACGACTGTGTACCTTTCTACAGTTTAATTGGACGTATACACTCGACAGCACAGATAGTGACAAATCACAGGTTGGCATAATACATCATGGTACAGTGGATAAATGGTCTTGCAATGTTACATGGGCACTCATGTAGAATAATTGTATAATGGACTGTCAGTAGCCAAGCACTCAGTATCGCCCATACATATATATCAACTGACTTCACTGACTGAGCACGTCAGCTTATAAATAATATTTCAGATGGCTTCTAGACCTAATCTCGTCTAGCGACGATTCTTCAACATAATGTTCAGCACATATTTTTCCATATAATAATATTGAACCGCTAATAAAGGGTTCTCATGTGTAGCAGTGATCTCTGGACTAATCAAGCGATAATACGGGCATCCCTTTTCTCTTCTTGAAAGTCACTACTTGTTTGGTTCCAAGATGGCTTCACTCGTGAGCTGTCACTCACGTTTGGATACAGATAATGAATCTGTCCTAAAGTTAGTCATTCATTAAACATTTCATTGCTCTGTAGATTTGATCATGAACAATTGACTGCATTCTACAGGGTATAGCGCTGCTAGGAATCGAAGTCGTTTTCATCGAGTCAAATATATTCTCTTAGACATTCAAATCGTACCTATCGAAAATGGTGGCTTCGTACGAAAGTTCATAAGAGTTTCTATTATTACCTTGGTATCAGAAATATGATTCTGCCATTCCTTGGCAATACGAATAAACACTGGGGTAAAGCATACACGATAGGTCTAGACGACTATCACTTTCCCCACAAACACTGAGATCATTTTTTTTTCCCGGCGACAAGCCGACATAGAAAAAAACAGTCCCCATCAGGACGAAGCCAAATCACACCACACTCTAGCGACACATCCGCCGAATAGCCTTTGACCTCTCTAGAGACAACAGAACATATAGTTCGACTTAGATATGTAAAGATATACAGATATAAGACAGACTCGTCCTACTCAGACAAACAATACACATAAATTCAGGCCATAGATATTCTGAAGCAAGAACAATCTATTACTACCCAAACAAAGAATAAATCGCAGAAAACTGGATCCATCCGCGGAGTTCGATCGAAAGAGCCGACACAACTTTCAAGGGAAGTAACTCAATAATGACTTTTCCTTAAGCACTATTTTGTTTACAAAATATTTGCGAACATAACAAGTATACCAATGTATAATATTGTAAGATATCAAAGACTGCACGTAACAAGTAGGTTTTTTTTAAAAACAAAAATGATAGTAAAGAAAAAAAACCAAACAAACAAACGACAACAAAAAATTAATTAATCAATTTTAAAAAATGAATAAAAATAAACAAAACAATAAATAAATAAATTTTGTACACCAACACTCACTCATGCGGTCAAACCGTCTACAATTAATCTGCATTTTTGAATGTGTCATCAATCATCAATACAAAAATTGCACAAATACATATCCATGGCGCTTATATCCATTCATTCTTGGTGGAAAATGAAAAATAATAATAACACTTTCTTACGCACTTCTGTAGCAGGAAAAGTCTTTGAGCAGTTTAAAAAAAAAAAAAATGTATATCTGCTTATTCTCATATACATCATCCCATTTAAGCAAACGAAAACATTCACATTTCTAAAGTACAGTGGTAAGCGGGTACATTCTCACATACATTACATTATATAATAATATTACTGTCATAAAATTAACGAGTGATACAACGTAAAAATATCTCCAAAGGATAAAATGTAAGGATAAAAACCAATGCGCAAGCTGCTGGAATACATGATCGCCCGCGCCGCGGGTCATCAGGTGTTAGACTTGAAGGCAAAACGGAACGAGGATCAAAAGACAAAAATCTGACTGAACGCGTACTTGAACTAGCGAGGTTAATGGACGCAAATTGGTGGGGCAAGGAGGAAAAGTCACGTTCCACCCCCCCCCCCCCCCCCCCCCCCCCCCCCCCCCCCCCCCCCAAGTTGACATAAAGTAAGGAATTCGACAGAAGGGACCCTGGATATGATACGCCACAGTCATTTATTGGACGCTTTTGCGATACCAAGCCTTTGATTTGAATTCAGCGGCTAAACGCAGATGCTTGAAATATTACAAAATTTAAAAAGTAACTTTTCTTAATATTAATGTTAGGAATATAAAAATTAGCTGGCCGGATGGCCCATTCTGAGCAGTGAAATAATATGTTTTTAATTTTACAGACGGATAGATAATAATGAAGATAATGACAAAAGACAGTGTTGTTCACAACAGCGAAAGACTGCATTGAATCAAAAGTGTCGCTATTTGCACAAAAAATCGCGACCTCGAGACGCAGGTGTTCAAATCTACTTAGCATGGAAGAGAAGGGATATTGGTGGAAGCTGTGTCTAAAAATAACTTTTAACGACAAAATTTTGGAGGGGAGAGAAAGGTTGGTTCAAAAATCAAGTACGTTTTTGTGAAAACGCAAGTAGAGACGGACAGACTAACAGATAAAAATCCATACTTGACTGAAGCATGACTGAAATGACTTTAGTGTAGGAAATTTGAATTTAAAAAAAACCAAGGCATTGATTGGCCACAGACAATCATATTATCCGCGCTCAGACGAGCTTTTTTGCCATTCCTCAATAGTTGTCCAGTGATAGACACAGTAAATTTCAAGTGTGGTGATTTCCAAATGAAATAAATTGAAATAAGTTCAGGGACGCCATACTATAGCCAGCAGCTCAGCTGAGTTTTGCTAGCATTTCTGTGTTCTTTATTCATAATCTGGTAAGATTGAAATTATTTCTTTGTATATTTTGAATATTGTTTAATTTCCGAGTGATTTGATACTGCCATATCGAAATCTAGCCTTACAAACAAGTAAGGATTCGCTCTGGACCCCCCGCCCTAGTTCAGGGTCTAGGGACAAACAATATATAAACTACAGCAAGGTTTAGGAAGGGGTGATCAAGTGTTGAGAACAGTGAATCATATCACCTATCCTATTCTATGGCAGTGAGATAATGCACCTATTTCAGAATCTGTAGACTGGGGAAACTTACCCTATGCGAAACCAACTAGGTAAGATGTGCTGTCTGGTCAGAGAGAACTGACCCTGTTTATGTGGTGTTATTGTAATTTGTTATGTGTAGAAGTGGCTTATTAGGTAAGGTTCTGAGCAAAAACCAATACTTTATTTCAGAGCTGTGAGTTCGATCTTGACACTAAGGTGGTGTCAAATGCTGATTAATAATTGAAGTGAGGACCCGTGCAGGGTACATTTCGACAGAACATCTGTGTATTGCTCAAGCACGGAGAGGTGGGGCTATCATATTCCAGCACCAGAACAAATCTGGCAAAGTTAAGTAGGCTAGCTGGCCTGCTGAACTTACACCAGCTTCATAAAACTAGCACCCAAGAGAATTTACTACTGAAGCATCCCATTTCCTTCCATCATTAATGGACAATGCTGTGTAGGCATAAACAGGGAGGGATGAAGCCACCCCAACAGCACATCCATTCATAGTTTTCCCAGGAAAATTAACATTACGAACAGTAATACTATAATTAATCTTGAAGATTGCATATGTAAACATCTTTCATTTAACATGCCATTTATTCATGCCATTCATTCATAAATTTCAAAATCTTTGCATAAGTTCTGGCCAAAATAAAACCTTGGTTCAGAACAAATAAATTTAAAA
Organism: Oreohelix idahoensis; assembly: GCA_024509875.1. NCBI lineage: Eukaryota > Metazoa > Mollusca > Gastropoda > Stylommatophora > Oreohelicidae > Oreohelix > Oreohelix idahoensis. The sequence continues at coordinate 53,633 of JAMPIV010005983.1, forward strand.
AAAGATTTTCTATTCTAAATTTAACCAGCTGAATTTAGTTCATTGTGTTATAAATTTTATTGATAGTATTAGACTTAATTAATATCTGTGGGTGTGTGTATATGTCCATACAACACATTGCATACAATACCATCAAAATCCACTACATATATTGGGGGCTCGTCCGGGATAATTAGCATAAACAGTAATATAAGGATCTCCTGGTGGGAGAAATAAAATTAGGGGAACAAAATTGTAAAATTCCCTTAAAATTAAAAGTGTCCCTTTAAATTAAAAGGGCAATTAGAAGTTGGTGAATCTTCACAGCCAGTAATAATTAATTAGTTAACTGGTTAGTTAGAATTAGTTAGACTATAGTCATAAGAAGTACTTAGTGTATTTACTGGTTAGAGATTTATCTTGTATATTATTATATTGTCTAAAAAGTATGGCGGAGCTAGCAAAATTCCGATCAGCTGCTGTGCTGACCGCAAAGGAGATGGGAATGGATGGTCAGATTTTAATTCAATACGTAACGGCTGAATGTGATAAATATATTGAAAGGGAAGATAGAAAGGTAGCTGAAGAGAAGAGGTTACAAATTGAGGCGGATAGAGAAATTAAGAGGCTGCAGATTGAGGCAGAAGACAAACGACAGCAAAGGGAGGCAGAAGAAAAAAGATTGACTGCCGAAAGGGAGGCAGAAGATAGAAGGTTGCAAAGGGAGCACGAATTACGACTAAGGGAGCTGGAATTACAAGGCCAGGCTCCTGAAAATGGTGCCAGCCCTTTTGCCTCAGATGCTACGCCCAGTCTGGGAGCCTCAAACTCAGCTATGGGGTTTCATTTAGACCATTTTGTTGAAAAAGACGATGACATAGAGGGGTACCTAGGACGTTTTGAGTTATTAGCTACTACATATGGGTTAGAGAGAGAGAGGTGGAGTTTAAAGCTATCACAGGGACTGAGAGGTACTTCTTATGAAGTCTTTGCTAAAATGAACAGGGAAGACCAAGACAATTATGACATGTTAAAGCAGGCTTTGTTATTAAGGTACGAGAAGAATGGTGAATTTTATCGTAAGAAATTTAGAAATGCCAAACTGTTGTCTGGGGAGACATACCACCAATTCTCTGCTAGACTGGAAACCTATTTGGAGAAATGGACTGCTCTGGGGAAGACCCAAGATCTTAAAGAAATGATCATGATTGAGCAATTGAGAGAGTCCATGGCTCCAGACATGAGAAAATTTCTCATGGAACAAGGTGCAGAGAAGTTGGGAGAGGTTTTAAATGTCGCTGAGAGGTATCAGGCAGCCCAGGCAGAGGTAAGTGGTGCTAAAAAGAAGCACATAGATAATTTTAAAGCTCCACAGCAATTTAATAAATTTGATAATAGAGAGCAGGGAAATAAAAGGTAGGACAAACTTTGAGCGGCCAAGAAATGACTATCGCGACAGAAACTCACAGTTCAATGACCAAAAGTTCAATGAAAGAAAACCGTTGAACCAAGGAAAAAGATGGTGTAAATGGTGCAAGAAGGATAACCATAACACCGAATTTTGTAGAAGGAAACCTTCAAACATTGCTGCAATGAAGTCGGGGACGCAAAGATTAAAGGTTAATCCTAATGGACAACAGGAACCTTATCACCCCCCAGTTTGTGAGGATGTTATTTGTAATGGGGCCACCATAAGGTGCCTTTATGATACAGGTTTGGATTATGATTCAGTTGTGAAGTCTAGCCTAGTGGACCCAAGTCAGTATACCACAGAAACAGTGGAAATACAAGGGGCGACTAAGGACATACCACTCATGACACTTCCCATCGCAAGGATAACGGTGAAAACTCGCTATGTGGAAGGAGAAATCAGAGCAGCAGTGATAGATGAACCAATCTACCCTCTGATATTGGGGTGTAGATACGTCTTCTTGGGGAATCCCGAGAAACCTGTGATCATGGCGACAGTGCAGACCAGGTCACAGAAGAAGGAGGAAGAAGGTGAACCTATAAATGCTCATCCAGAGGAGATGAGAAAGGCGCAGGCTGAGGATAGGACACTCAAGCCATGTTTTTAAAAATTGCCCAAATGCCACACACCTCCGAGCAAGGGGGAATATTTCATGAAGAACAAACTATTATACAGGAAGGCCGGAACTGGAACAAATGGTCACAACCAGCTGGTTCTTCCCACTTCATATAGAGATAAAGTGATGGAACTCGGGCATGCGATTCCCTTCAGTGGTCACATGGGGATCAGCGCCACAGGACAGCGTATAGCTTGTCATTACTTCTGGCCAGGGATAACGGAGGATATAAAAAGATATGTCAAATCCTGCCCTGAATGTCAAAGGGTAGCTCCAAAGCACTGGACTGCTCCTGCAACTCTAGGGGAAATGCCCATAGTGGGAACACCTTTTGAGAGGGTTGCAGTGGATATTGTGTGACCTCTCACTCGGACCAAGAGGAGGAACAGTTACATCCTTACTCTGGTGGACACTTGTTCTATGTGGGGAGAGGCGGTAGCCCTGCCATCAATTGATTCAAAACATGTAGCAGAGGCACTACTTACAATATTCACCCGATTAGGATTCCCGCATCAAATCTTGACGGATAATGGATCTCAGTTCAAGGGGAAACTAACGGAAGAAGTTTTTAAACTATTTCAAGCCAGACACTTTCATTGTAGTCCGTACCATCCACAAGGGAACGGCCAGGTAGAGAGGTTCAACGGGACTCTCATTTCTATCCTGAGAAAGCTGGCACACGAAAAACCGGATCTGTGGGATCAATTCCTGCCCGCCGCATTGTTTGCGTATCGGGAGGTACCACATAGTTCAACCGGGATGGCTCCCGCAACTCTGCTATTTGGGAGGCCAATAAAAGGTCCTTTAGAAGCTTTATTAAGGACCTGGACGGATGAGAAGGCGGAAGAACCTGTTACCTCATCTTATCAATACGTGAACGAACTGACCACTCGTTTGAAAGCTGGATGGAAACTGGCAAATGATAATTTGAAACAAGCCAGGAAGAAACATGCAGCATATTTTAATAGGAAGGCAAAGGACCGAGAACTAGCTGTGGGAGAGAAGGTGCTTCTTCTACTACCCGGTAGCCAGAATAAATTACAAATTGGTTGGCAAGGTCCATATACGGTTCTAGAGAAGGTGTCTAGAACAAACTATAAAATTGACAAAAAGGGGAAGGAGAAAGTTTATCATGTAAAACTTATTAAAGAAGTATCTGGACAGACCACTCCAGGAAAGCACCCCCTTATTGACCTTGGCTATTGCAACCCAGATGCAAAAGGAACCACTCACCTCACATGAATACCCATTACATCCTTGTGAAACAGCAGCACAGGTAAAAGTCAGTAAGCACCTGACTAAAAACCAGAGGGAGAGAGTTCAACAGGTTCTGGAGGAACATACAGATGTATTAACAGATAAACCAGGCCATACAAATTTGCTACAGTATGACATGAAACTGGTAGACTCAAACCCAATCTGTATGAGAGCCTATTCTATTCCGTTCGCGAAGGAGAAGGCATTGAAGGAAGAAATAGATTATTTGTTGAAGGAGGGGATTATTTCGCACAGTGAATCATCTTTTAGTTCTAGTGTCGTTTTGTTGAGAAAACCGTCTGGGGAACACAGACTGTGCATAGATTACAGGAAACTGAATGCTGTCACAGAAGGACAAGTGGATCCATTACCAGACACAAAACAGTTATTTGCCAGACTGAACAAGGCAAAATACTTTTCAAAGGTGGATCTTAGTAAAGGCTATTACCAGATCCCAGTGAAGCCTGAAGTGAGACCTTATTTGGCTTTTAGCACTTCGGATGGACATTATGAATTCAATATGCTACCATTCGGACTGAAAAATGCTCCGAGTGTGTTTTCAAGGATGATGCGCAAATTGTTGGATCCCCTGAATAACCCATGTATCACGAATTTCATGGATGATATTCTCGTCGCCACAGAGACATTTGAAGAACACATTGAAGCTCTAGAAATGTTATTTAATAGACTTCGGGAGGCGAACTTAACTGCTAGGCCAACAAAATGTTGTATTGGATGCAAAGAGTTGGAATTCTTGGGACACACTGTATATCAGGGTAACATGACCCCTGATCCTAAGAACTTGGAAAAACTGCAGAGAGCACCTAGACCACAAACAAAAAAGGACGTGCGATCATTCGTGTCGTTATGCGGATTTTATCAGAAATACATCAAAAATTTTAACGCTATTTGTGCTCCTCTGACTGATCTGACTCGCAAGGGACTTCCAGATAAAATTATTTGGACTGCACAATGTGAACTAGCGTTCCAAGAGTTAAAGGAAAAACTCACTAGCAGGCCTATTCTCAAACTGCCTGATTTGACACAGGACTTTGTCTTAAGAACCGATGCAAGTAATGTAGGACTCGGAGGGGCTTTGTTGCAAAGATCATCTTCACCTGATGGGGAACTGAAACCAGTCGCTTATGCAAGCCGCAAATTGAATAAGGCGGAACAAGGATACTCCACAAGCGAAAAAGAATGTTTAGCGTTAATCTGGGCAATAAAGAAGTTTCAAATCTATCTGTATGGTAGGACTTTTGTGGTGGAGACGGATCATCAGCCTCTCGTATTCTTATCTCAGGCTAAGCATGAAAACGCAAGATTGCTGAGGTGGTCTTTATTACTTCAACCTTATCAGTTTAGTATCCAATATATCCCAGGCAAATTGAATGTCGGTGCAGATTTCCTCAGTCGGCACCCCTGTGATCAAAATTAGAGTAATGGCAGACGGGAGGAGAGATTTTATCTATGTGTATCACTGGTTTTGGAACTTGCCGTAGGCATGTTTTAAAGTGGGGAGATGTGTCATAAAATTAACGAGTGATACAACGTAAAAATATCTCCAAAGGATAAAATGTAAGGATAAAAACCAATGCGCAAGCTGCTGGAATACATGATCGCCCGCGCCGCGGGTCATCAGGTGTTAGACTTGAAGGCAAAACGGAACGAGGATCAAAAGACAAAAATCTGACTGAACGCGTACTTGAACTAGCGAGGTTAATGGACGTAAATTGGTGGGGCAAGGAGGAAAAGTCACGTTTCCCCCCAAGTTGACATAAAGTAAGGAATTCGACAGAAGGGACCTTGGATATGATACGCCACAGTCATTTATTGGACGCTTTTGCGATACCAAGCCTTTGATTTGAATTCAGCGGCTAAACGCAGATGCTTGAAATATTACAAAATTTAAAAAGTAACTTTTCTTAATAATAATGTTAGGAATATAAAAATTAGCTGGCCGGATGGCCCATTCTGAGCAGTGAAATAATATGTTTTTAATTTTACAGACGGATAGATAATAATGAAAATAATGACAAAAGACAGTGTTGTTCACAACAGCGAAAGACTGCATTGAATCAAAAGTGTCGCTATTTGCACAAAAAATCGCGACCTCGAGACGCAGGTGTTCAAATCTACTTAGCATGGAAGAGAAGGGATATTGGTGGAAGCTGTGTCTAAAAATAACTTTTAACGACAAAATTTTGGAGGGGAGAGAAAGGTTGGTTCAAAAATCAAGTACGTTTTTGTGAAAACGCAAGTAGAGACGGACAGACTAACAGATAAAAATCCATACTTGACTGAAGCATGACTGAAATGACTTTAGTGTAGGAAATTTGAATTTAAAAAAACCAAGGCATTGATTGGCCACAGACAATCATATTATCCGCGCTCAGACGAGCTTTTTTGCCATTCCTCAATAGTTGTCCAGTGATAGACACAGTAAATTTCAAGTGTGGTGATTTCCAAATGAAATAAATTGAAATAAGTTCAGGGACGCCATACTATAGCCAGCAGCTCAGCTGAGTTTTGCTAGCATTTCTGTGTTCTTTATTCATAATCTGGTAAGATTGAAATTATTTCTTTGTATATTTTGAATATTGTTTAATTTCGTGTGATTTGATACTGCCATATCGAAATCTAGCCTTACAAACAAGTAAGGATTCGCTCTGGACTCCCCGCCCTAGTTCAGGGTCTAGGGACAAACAATATATAAACTACAGCAAGGTTTAGGAAGGGGTGATCAAGTGTTGAGAACAGTGAATCATATCACCTATCCTATTCTATGGCAGTGAGATAATGCACCTATTTCAGAATCTGTAGACTGGGGAAACTTACCCTATGCGAAACCAACTAGGTAAGATGTGCTGTCTGGTCAGAGAGAACTGACCCTGTTTATGTGGTGTTATTGTAATTTGTTATGTGTAGAAGTGGCTTATTAGGTAAGGTTCTGAGCAAAAACCAATACTTTATTTCAGAGCTGTGAGTTCGATCTTGACACTAAGGTGGTGTCAAATGCTGATTAATAATTGAAGTGAGGACCCGTGCAGGGTACATTTCGACAGAAAATCTGTGTATTGCTCAAGCACGGAGAGGTGGGGCTATCATATTCCAGCACCAGAACAAATCTGGCAAAGTTAAGTAGGCTAGCTGGCCTGCTGAACTTACACCAACTTCATAAAACTAGCACCCAAGAGAATTTACTACTGAAGCATCCCATTTCCTTCCATCATTAATGGACAATGCTGTGTAGGCATAAACAGGGAGGGATGAAGCCACCCCAACAGCACATCCATTCATAGTTTTCCCAGGAAAATTAACATTACGAACAGTAATACTATAATTAATCTTGAAGATTGCATATGTAAACATCTTTCATTTAACATGCCATTTATTCATGCCATTCATTCATAAATTTCAAAATCTTTGCATAAGTTCTGGCCAAAATAAAACCTTGGTTCAGAACAAATAAATTTAAAAAAAGATTTTCTATTCTAAATTTAACCAGCTGAATTTAGTTCATTGTGTTATAAATTTTATTGATAGTATTAGACTTAATTAATATCTGTGGGTGTGTGTATATGTCCATACAACACATTGCATTCAGTACCCTAGATTTTAACGTAGCCACATTCATTAGTAAAAAAAGATATGTGTGAGGTCATAAAGTGGTAGCACGAAAGGGCCTTCTGTATATTCACAGTTACAATTATCTCAGGAGCCTTCACAGCTGACCTCACGCATCACACTAGGTGATAACACCACCATACAATACCATCAAAATCCACTACAATTACATGGATATAAAACAAATTATTCACTAAAAAAAACGAGCGAAAGAGGAAAAGAAAGGTTGACCTATGGATGAGATGTTGACAGACAAAGGCTGCTTCTATGGGGGTAGATATCAGTGTTGACGAAGCTGTTCCATAAGTAGGCTTCAGAGTAGGCTAGACTCTTTTTGAACAGGTCGATTCTAGGTTCGGGCAGACAGGATAATTTTGCACGTGTTAGACCACAAATAAACTGCTTCCTCGTGCACCGAGTCATATCTGTGTCCCCCAGTCCAAAAAGATACATCACTCCAGCTCTAATCTCACCTCTCGCTCTTTTTCTGTCTCAATGATTACAGAATATAATGATGTTGAAAATTGTAGATAATGTAAAATGTACTGGGCAATTTTTTTAAACGTCACCGAGTTGATTATAAATGGGAACACGTTTCCAGAAACTGCGTAGGACTAACTATGTAGGCAATGAATAGAGATTGTTATGAGACAATGGCGTGAACAGATAATAACTTTCAAAGTTTGGTGTTTCTTCCCGTTCTTCCTTGTTCGTTTTCTTATAACATCTGTTTCTCTCATAAAGTTTGTGGTTTGTCGTTCCTCTCATTGGACCCGTAAAACCACATCTATTTATCTCATAAAGTTGATGGTTTGTCGTTCCTCTCATTGGACCCGTAAAACCACTTCTATTTCTCTCATAAAGTTGATGGTTTGTCGTTCCTCTCATTGGACCCGTAAAACCACTTCTATTTCTCTCATAAAGTTGGCGGTTTGTATTAGGTTCCTCTCATCGGACCCGTAAAACCACATCTATTTCTCTCATATAGTTGGTGGTTTGTCGTTTCTCTCGTAAAACCACATCTATTTCCCTCATAAAGTTGTGGTTTGTCGTTCCTCTCATTGGATCCGTAAAACCACATCTAATTTTTTCATAAAGTTGGCGGTTTGTATTAGGTTTCTCTCATTGGACCCGTAAAACCACATCTATTTCCCTCATAAAGTTGGTGGTTTGTCGTTCCTCTCATTGGACCCGTAAAACCACATCTATTTCCCTCATAAAGTTGGTGGTTTGTCGTTCCTCTCATTGGACCCGTAAAACCACATCTATTTCCCTCATAAAGTTGGTGGTTTGTCGTTCCTCTCATTGGACCCGTAAAACCACATCTATTTCCCTCATAAAGTTGGTGGTTTGTATTAGGTTCCTCTCATCGGACCCGTAAAACCACATCTATTTCCCTCATAAAGTTGGTGGTTTGTATTAGGTTCCTCTCATCGGACCCGTAAAACCACATCTATTTCTCTCATAAAGTTGGTGGTTTGTATTAGGTTCCTCTCATCGGTCCCGTAAAACCACATCTATTTCCCTCATAAAGTTGGTGGTTTGTATTAGGTTCCTCTCATCGGACCCGTAAAACCACATCTATTTCTCTCATAAAGTTGGTGGTTTGTATTAGGTTCCTCTCATCGGACCCGTAAAACCACATCTATTTCCCTCATAAAGTTGGTGGTTTGTCGTTCCTCTCATTGGACCCGTAAAACCACATCTATTTCCCTCATAAAGTTGGCTTTCTGTACCAGGTTTGGCTCATCTTTCTCATTTAGCCATATCTATTTCTCTCACAAGAGAAGCAGAGGTAGACCGTAAAACACTGAGAGAAGAGAACTGGAGACAGAAAATGATGAGAAAGACACGGACAGATGTTGAGATAATGACCTGCCATACGTTTGTTGAAAGCTTACTCTCCTTGGGGATCTAAAGGGAAAATGATGTTGATTTCTCTCATAAAGTTCACAGGGTTTCTTGGGTTTCTCTCATCGTCATACAGTTTCTTCCGCAAAGGGGTTCCTCTCGTGAAGCCGACATTCCTGGAGGACAAGTTCTACTGTTTTCTTCTCTTCCCCACACGTACATACGTCTCTCTCTGTCCGACTTAATTTGTTGAATAGATGATATTTAAGTCTGCAGATTTTGGTTCTCAGTCTGAAAATTATCCCGTGACCTCTTCTTGGCGAGGAGTAATACGCTTCTGACATATCTGCCATCTTTCTGTGGAAATTTTTATAAATATTTTTTTTTCTGTTGTTTGATTATTGTTTTTATCTCTTCATGTGCTAACTTGTCCTTAATTGGAATTGCATTTCCAGCTTCTTTTGCAGGTCACTAAGCTTGTTGTTTCCAAATATCTTGAGGTGGACTGGAATTAATTGTGCGTTTATTTTGTTGTACGTAATACTTATTAGTGGTTCTGTGAGGTTGTCTGATTCGTTGTGTTTATAGTTCTTTGAGGCAGTTATAACTTACTTCTTTCATTGAGGGCTTTGCTTTCTTGTGTCGAGGCACGTTAAAATTTAAAATATAAAATGATAATATGTATGCTACAATACACCCCATATAATCGGGTTATTTACAGGTCTGGCACAGACAGAGCCGAATAATGTCGGGACACAGGGTATAAGGCCGCCTTACAGGTCGTTGAGTATTACTTTAATGATAATCCCACTATTATCCTGTTTATATGTTCCGAGGGCTGTGTGGCTTCCGTATTACAAAGTCGAGTTTTCTTGCTGGTTAATTTCAGTAGATCCTCAATACTTGGTCCACTCCTCGTTAATGAAATCCTATATTTCTTCGGGTCCTGGCTAGTCTGAAGGTGTCGTCTTGATTCAATGGAAAACAGTGCTGGAGTAGGAAAATGCGCTACATTATATGGGTCCTTTCACTCACGCTCAGTAAGCTTTCTACACTGTAAGAGTCGCCAATCAAACGTCTTGTTCAATACATCTTGGCTAGACCAACCAAATATAACCGTTTGACATATATATCTTCTTCCCCCCCCCCTCCCTCTCATTAAATTTCGCAGGATACAGGTAATTTTAAACGCCTCCCACATAAGGTACTGACACATCCACTTTTAGATGACTCATGTCTGTACTTCATAACAAACCTTTCGTTAAACTTGTTATTATGAATGTTGATAAACACGTGTGTCCATTCCCGGTTATGTAACTTTCTTTCCGGCAAATCAGGTTTAATCGAGTTTATCTTCCGATTGTCAATGCGGGAAGTATGGGCGCCCAGATTGGTGTGAGCGAGAAACGCTCCCGGACTGTTTGTTTATCTGTACCCAGGGTAGATCATGCGAAATAACGACATGAAACCTGAGTCACGAGAGACATGAGAGAAAATGCGGGTTTATGAAGAAATAAAAAGAAGGCACAATATGGAAAAGAAGACAGGTAGAACACAATAAAGTAATACCACGGCCATTTTGTGACAATCATAATGAATCCGTGAAAAAGACTGCCAGCTACAGCAACGTTACCCATACCTCCTCACAGTTCAGCTAATACCCGGTTGATATCATGAAGAAAAGTGTGAATATGGAATGTGTGAGGAGTATTATCTTGGTGTTAGCACTATTCCTGTTTTACACGACAGCTGCAATTGTTTTTAGTAACTTCTGCCTCAGTTTTTTTTAACTTGTTTGCTAATCTCTCAGTGGCAACTGAAAAATGAATTTCCTGTCCATTCTTTAGTGTTTTGTGTATGGTTTGTGTTTGTTCCTGTGAATATGGTTTAAATTAATATCAGACAAAACAAGCTGCGGTCTCTCGGCAGCTACGGCGTTGTTTAAATAAATACGTGTGCTGATAAGATGAGGAAAAATCCCGTAAATCATAGGAAAGTTTGTACACTACTTCGAGTGTCAGCCAAACTCTGTAAAGGTGAAACTTGCATTGTATGTATCACATGGTATTTGTCTATCTTTGAAAATACAGCTCAAAGTTCGACTCCGCCATTTTGTTTGCGCGGCATCTATCAAAGGGAGATCAGTATAACAGAATGCCACGTTTGTCACGCAAAGTATGGAAACTGTCAAAGGGACATTACTGCGCACGATAGCCTCAAGATGCTCAATATTTATTCCCTCTTGCGTTGTTTATTGCTGGTACCGTGTTAGTTAGGTTGACTAGTGGTTTGTGAATTCAGAGCACGTCTTGAGGCCTGGTATGTTGCCATGTAGTACTTCTTTAAAAAATATCACCTCCTCTATCTAACTTCTCAGACGTCCGAGATTTTTAGTGTTTTATTTGAGGCTTTATGCCCATGCTAGTGATTGATTGATTGATTGATTGATTGATTGTTGTTGTTGTTATTTTTGACGCTGTTGTTGATGATGATGATGATGATGATGTTGTTGTTTAACTAGTCGCTCGTAGCTCATTAGCAGCCAAGGCAAAGTTAAGGAATTTGCTTGTATTCTATAGCTGTTGGGTGGTGCCATGTCGAGTGTTTGTGATTGTTGGGAAGCCAGGCAAAAGCTTTCTACTGTCTGTGCTGAGTCCAGGGCATATGAGCAGCACATGTTGAACTAGCTCGTGTGGATGGATACATCCGAGGCAATTAGGTTCATGTGAGGAGTTTAGTTTGCATTTTAAGTTCTTGTTTAGTCTAGTGTGTTCTGTTCTTAGTTTGAAGATTGTGATGTTACTGGTAACTCAAGATGTATTCTCACACTACATCTTCATCCGTCGACTCGTCTTCTTATTAATATGTTCCTTTGGGATTACTTTAAAAAAAAAATTAATTCGGATCCATTCGTTTGTCGTTACCCTTCGTTTCGTGCTTTATTGTTGCCTTTTTTCTGTTTTTTTTTTTTTTTTTTTTTTTCATTAGACAACTCATTTCAAAAGTAAAGATTGTTATGACTTGTTCTTTGTTATTGCCCAGTTGTTTGGCACTGATAGCAAAATGTTGGTGTAAACATTTTATTTATTAATTCAGTCATATCAATTTTGCATGCTTTAAATTTTGGGTGGGCTGGAAGATCACTAGGTTTCGTAGCATTGAGAAATGTTTGAGAATGAAAAGAAATCAAATAAGAATTTTCATCTCAGACTTTCGTAAATCGGTGTTCGCGCCGAGTAGAAGGGTGACAAGATCACCAATTTGGAACTGATTTTTTTTTTTTTTTAAATAACGTTTTGCCTCGTTTTGGCGAGGCGCGTCCCGTTCAACCTAATCGGTTATATTAGGGCGCATGTCCAAATATAAAAGACCTTTAGGTCTGAGATAAGTTATCATATTTTGGGAACTGATGGAAAGAATTCAATGCCATTGGGACCCAAAGATGCAGCAATAGAGAATGCAGTCAGCGACCCATAGCTTGACTGCTTGCGTCAGGGTCAGCGAACCAGAGCTGACCAAGACCCTACTCCACTTCCACGAGGTGGTCCTGGAAACAGGCTGCATCACTGCAGTCTGGCTGAGAGAGTAGGGATCGAAGAGGGAAGGCAAACCCGGTCCTAAAAAATGCCTTGCTGAAGTCGGATGTATCGGCCGAAAGGCGCAGATATCGCAGCTCCGGTGTAAACAGACACAACGCAACCAACGTCCTTTTCAGGACGAACGAAGAAGAAGAAAAAAAAATGCCATTGGAATAACAGGTGCGGAAAAAGCTGACGTTAGATAAGATAAAGGTAAAGGTTGTCGTGAAATATTCTAATCCACATATATAAATTATCAGGTAAATATAAAGCCTAATAAATACATTTAATAAAGAAAAGAGCAATGGTAAAATAACAGTGCTGTCACAATGACTGTACTCGAAATCCCCCTTTTGTTTTATGCTTCGTCTGCAAATTGTAACGCTTCACGTTGATAGTAAAAGCCTACTGTATTATTACCCGCGTTCTTCAATGAAACGTGTGCTGTATTTCTTGCAAAAACATTGAGATACCAAGCTGAACAATGACCTAATTTTAATATTTCATTCATTCCATTTTATACACGGCGTAACTAAAGACAGATGGACTAAAGGATAGAGAGAAGGGAGAGGCATAAAGCCGAACACGTGCAACACAAAACACGGGTCGCGCGATACACAATTACTACTATCACGCGTGTAAGGCCACATGCACTAACTTTTTCGGACGGACAGTGATAAAAACACTAACCTTCCCAGAGTTAGGTTTTTAAATCCTGAAAAACTCTTATTAGAAAGATGACAATAGATGGGTTTACGTTTGAAAACATTACAGTACCCAGACAGCACATCTTCGAAACAGGAGGTAGAAGGAATTGCATATTTTGAACGCAGCATTTTAGCTCTATTAAATATATATATTTGGGTTCCTTAGGGTTTGCTGACAAAGAATATGTACAACGTTATGCAAATAGTCTAGGAATTAACAAGTTATAGCCAAAATAAAATGATGGTGCTGTCAGACAACACCCAAAATCAGAATCGCTCAGTGGTAGATTTTTTTACACCACCATTGTACGGGAAATGGGCCACAAGTTACATTTGAACTGATTGGCTGGAATGATATGTAAGGCTAAACACGATTAGTCGGGCTATAAATGCTATCCTTGGTTGTTAGGGGAGACGTAGGAAGTTAAAATTTTTTCAAACACTTGTCGAAACGTGGCTCCATTGGCCAGACTCGCTGATATACTCACTTAGGAGCGTTAGTTCGAGACCACTAGTTCAAATAAGCTTGATAAAGCAACAGTGCGTTGAAGCCAGCTCATATTTTTGCTAAATAAAAGCCTGGAACATAAGCAGATGGGAATTTGTGCCAGTATTTGTGCCAGAATTCATTGCTAATCAACGTATCTGTGTTTGTTTCCATGAATTGTGGTAAGCTTGAAACATTCAGTATCTTTTAATGAAAATTGAATGTGAATTGTTAATTTATGCCTGTATATATGTGTAGTTCAGTAGCAAACATGATGTAAAGCCTATAATGCTCCAGCCTGAACAGAAGGTGTCGGAGGAAAGTAAAACTGCATGGAATGGCCAAACAGTACACTGACACCTAGATTATTGATTAGACAGAAATAATGCTGGAAGTGCAGAGGCGTAGTAACCATTAAGGAGGTTAATACTGGTATAAAGTATTTCAGATGAAGCTGACAGTTGGCCTAACGCTCTGAACTCAATGTTTGTGATGTATTGTGCTCAGTGTAAAAAGAGAGTATAAATTAGTTATGAAGTAGAAGGTACATCCTTCTTGTTTTCAGGGACCGTGGTCTTGATGGTATTGAGCAGCACCTGGTCAGAGCTTTGCTGAATCCAGAGTCGGACAGCATACTCCTTGGTCCATTTAGCTATCAGTGAGGTGTCTCCAGAGCACAGGGGAAATCGAGCAGAGGAGTCCTTTCCTGCCGCCATCACGCAAGATAAGCTGATGTGGCCAGCTGAGCTCAAAATTATGTACCCCCATCTTAAAATAACATTGTAACATAAACTTAAGAGGGGAAGTAAATTGTTTTAATATCAGGAACTGAGAACATCTCCAATACTAGTTCCAATAAAGACAAACTATTGAAGTCATGATGACAAATACCAACAGAGCTTGAACAAAACAAAACCAGTATTACCTCATATTACTACTACACAACTGACACACATAGGATACTTTTAATAATATATGTCACTACAATATTCATATTGATAAATTCTGTACATATAACTTGTAATTAAAATTGATTGTGATTCCTGGTTCCCTTTGTATTTGAATCAGGACACATATTCATTCATGACAGCAATGAATACATATTGTTATTTGAAAAGTTATCAGTGACTCCTTTTAGATATCCTTGTAGAGTGTTTTATGTATGTGAGTGTCACAGTGTTGTCAAGTGTGGTGGAATAAATTAAATTGTTTATCTGTCTGTTGTTGTTATGACTTACACTTCATCATACACATACCCTAGACATATAACGTAGTCATCACACTATTCCAGAATAATTCTGACTGAGGTATATATATATATATGTGTGGCAGCAAGTAAGGTTATCTATAATACACTACTCTTATTAGATATAGATACCTTCACAGCTGATCTCAGTCAGTACACTAAGTCCCCTATAAATATTTATAACATCCCACTTCACCACATATATTGGGGTCTCGCTCTTGGGATTTTGAATCTTTCCCTATTAAAAATATTGGGGGTAATTCACTTCAGGGAATATAAGAATTAAAAGGTATCCTTGGGTGGAATTAAATAAGGTTGAGCTCACGGTGCCTGTGTTGTCCATTAGATATATATGTAGAGATTGAATTGTTGGTTAGACATTGTATAAATTTACCTGATAGACAATGGCGGACCTGGCCAAATTTCGATCTGCTGCTGTTCAGACTGCAAAAGAGTTAGGATTAGATGGGCAAGTTATGGTTGCCTATGTCACTACGGAATGTGACAAATTTATTGAACGCGAAGAAAGAAGGTTTGAAGCCGAAAGAAAGTTAGAGGCTGAAAGGGAAATTAAGAAGTTACAATTTGAGGCTGAGGCTGAGACTAAGAGGTTGCAGATTGAGGCTGAGGCTAAGAAATTGGAAGCAGAAAGAGAAGACAAAAGATTGGCTGCAGAAAGGGAAGCAGAAGAAAGAAGAGTGGCTGCAGAAAGGGAAGAGAAGAAATTAGCTGCAGAAAGGGAAGAGAAGAAATTAGCTGCAGAAAGGGAAGAGAAGAAATTAGCTGCAGAAAGGGAAGCAGAAGATAAAAGATTACAAAGGGAACATGAGTTACGACTAAGGGAGTTTGAGTTTCAAGGCCATGCTCCTGAAAATGGTGCCAGTCCCTTTGCCTCTGATGCCACTGCTAGCCAAGGAGCCTCAACCTCAGCTATGAATTTTCATTTAGATCATTTTGTTGAGAAAGACGATGATATAGAGAGCTATCTAAATAGGTATGAACTATTAGCTACCACGTATGGGTTAGAGAGAGAAAGGTGGAGCTTAAAGTTATCTCAAGGACTTCGTGGGGCAGCTTATGAAGTTTTTGCAAAAATGAGCAGAGGTGATCAGGAAAATTATGACATGCTAAAGCAGGCTCTTTTGTTAAGATATGAAAAGAATGCAGAATTTTATAGGAAAAAAATTTAGGAATGCTAAACTACTGTCAGGTGAAACCTATCACCAGTTCTCTGCACGAATAGAGACATACTTGGAGAAATGGACTTCTCTGGGGAAAAACCCAAGATCTTAAGGAAATGGTCCTTATAGAGCAATTAAGAGAGTCCATGGCTCCAGACCTGAGAAAGTTTCTCATGGAACAAGGTGCAGAGAGGCTGGGTGAGTTGCTAAATGTTGCTGAAAGGTATCAAGCAGCTCAAGCAGAGGTAACAGGTAATAAAAAGAAACAAGTGGATAACTTTAGGGCACCACAGAACTTTAATAAATTTGATCCTAGGGATCAAAACAAAGTAACAGTGGGGGGGTGTCCCCAATCATGGGGGGTCCAGGGGGAAGAGCAAGGGAGGTGGAAACCGGTTGGGATAGAAAAGGAAAAAACCCTTTGGTGTAAATCGCGGTGGGCAAAAACCCTTTAAGGGTAAGCGGTCCTCGGACGACCCCCTCAGAGACAGGTGGGGGAGCGGTGGGAGGCCCAAGGAGGAGTTGGCGGACGGGGAGAGGTGAGAGATTAAAGAGATCATGTTTGGATATTTTGGGTTTACGAGCGATTACTCCAGGAAAGAAGATGAGGGGGAAAGCTACAGGGCTGAGTGACAAAATCGGAGACGGAAAAACCCCCACTCGCACATAAAGCTAGACTGGTCTTTTTCAGGTTCGGCGGGCTGGTAACTATCTAAAAAAAACAAACACAAAACCTTGTCCCATAACCCCATCCCCAGTGTTGGGGAAAAATTTGTGTATGGGGGGTGTATTAATTTTTTAACATTGAAAAAAGAAAATAACCAAGTGTCTCTTAAAACTCACATCCCACTTTGTTATCAGGGATGGGAAAAAAGGTGGGGGGATGTGAACTACTTCGGGAAAGGCGGCTAGATTTATACATACTCAAAAAATAGGGTTTCACAAGGCGGAGTGCTCTTTTTTTTGGGGTGGAAGTTTCTAAATAATACTGCTTGTAAAGATGTATAGGAAGAATTAAGTACACGGAGGACTAGAAGGGCAGAATTTGTAGCGTCAGGGGACCAGTAGGCTCAACCATTGCTGAAAAATAAAAGAACCCATGGGATATTGGGGGGGAGGGCAGAGGGGGGGGTGGGGGGGAATGCCTACATGGAGGGAAACCAGAATATAAGGGGCGGGACAATGAGGAGGAAAAATTTTTTCAAAAAGTGTCGGCCTCACAAAATTCATTATTGGCCCCCCGGCCCAAATAAGGTGGCGCACAAATTTTTTATGGGGGACCACAAAGCTTGCAGAGATGGGGACCATTGAGATGGAGGGGGAAAATAGGGTTTTTTGTTTAGGGGAATAGGCCATTTTTGTTGAAAGTTAGGTTTTGTTTTTGTTTGGAAAAAAAAAACATATCCACCCAACTAAAGGTTGGCGAAAAAAAAAAATAAGTGGGAACCAAATTATTGGGATCCAGGGGGGACCTTGGGGACCCCCCCCCAACGACCCGCCCCCGGGGGGCAAAAAATTAAAAAAAATTAGGGGGCCCCTGAATAATAAAAAAGGAAAAAAAAAAGAAGAAGAAGAAAATTTAGATTAGATTTGGGACTTAAGTAAAAAGGTGGGGGGTGGACCCACAAAAAAATTTGGGGAAGATGGGAAGGGGCTCCTTTTTGCACGGGGAAACTAGCTTCCCCACTTATAATAAAAATTGTTTTTTTTATACTATGGGCCCACTATTTTTGCGGTAGATAGAGAGAGTGTGTGCAAGGGACGTTTAGGAGTGCAAAAAAAAAAAAACAAAAAAGATGTCTTTGTTTGTCTCTACGCCCAGGGATAAAGATAAGGCCGGGAAAAAAAAAAAAAAATCCCCTCGAATCGGAACGTAAGAAATAAAAAGAAACCCAATAAAAAAAAAAAAACGGGGGTGAAGAGGGATAGGGGAATAAAGGGGATTCCCTCAGGATGAGGATGGGAACGCCTTCTCAATCCCAGAAAAAAATGCTTTTACGGATGTGGGGGGGGTAGGGGGGGTTAGAGTGAAAAAAGCCCCCAAGAGGGAAATCTGAAAAAAATTTGGTTTTTAAGCGGGTTTCGGTTTTTTGTTTTGGCAAAGAGAAGGAGAGTAAAAAAAAAATTTTTCTGGGTAGGGAAAAAAAATAAACTGGTTCATGTGAGTGGGGTGTTAAGGGGGCTTCGAAAAGTTTGGAAAAAAAGGAAAAATTAGGTCAGGGGACCCCAATTTTTATTGCATGATCAATTTTGGGGGGATGAGAGGACCAAATAAGGGCGGAAGTTTTCACTACCCAAAATTACAAATATAGGGGTCACTTTTACAGATTATTTTTTTGTTAAGGCTTTGGTTTAAGTGGGGAAAACGTGGATGTGAAATGAGACCAAGGGGCAAAGGGGAGGGGGGAACGGTGCCCTCACATACATTGTGTTTTTACCAATCCTTTTCATACACCATATGTGTGGAAATGAGCTGGGGGGGGGGGGGGGGGGGACCAATATGGTTTAGCTTTCTTAAAAAAAAAAAAAAAGTTTGATGGTGGAATAAAAAAAAATAAACCTTGCGTGTGTTTGATGGACTGATGGAAAAGGCAGAGGAGAAAACATTGAGATTCTAAAAATGGTGGGGCAAAATAAAAAAAAAAAAAATATCAACTGACCACTAAGGCCACAGGGGAAAGGAATAAAACTGGCCTGGAAAACAGCGTTTTGCTGGGGGGGGGCACAATTATTAAAAAACAGGGGTGGTGAAAAGGCCAAGCGATAAAAAGAGACACGCAAGGAAAAATTTGGGCTGGTTGGGGGGGGGAGGGGGAAAAAAGGGTTTTACTGGCTTCTATTTGCCCCGGTGTGAAGGCCGGGGGGGACAGTTCAAGACGATTGAAGTTAAAACTAATTTTGGGCTTATGGTATTGGCCTGTGTCTTGTGATGTATCTTGTCTCACGCGATATAAGAGAGTTGTTCTAAACTGTGTGGGAGAGGTTTGTTTTTCTAGAGAAAAAAACCCAAAAATTTATAAGATTTTGTATTTAGAGGGGAATGGGGGGGGGTGGGGTAAGGGATAGGAGGGAGAGAAAAAAAAAAATGCCTTCTATTTCTATTGTGGGAAGTAGAAAATTAGTTAATCCTGAATGGGTTGGGCAGTGGTCCAAAATTAGATACAGTTTTAGAGATGGTATCTAGAAGAAATTATTCAGGGGGAGATAAGGTACGGGGGGGGGGGAAAATAATCACACCCCCACTGACGTTTTTTTGGGAATCTCTGGGGTGAAGTTTCCCAATGTCCCCGCTGTATGGGAGGGATGAAACAAAAAGAAAGGAGGTAAAGACACACGCTTTGTTGACCGTTGTCCATTTTTTTTTTGGAGATTTTGTAAATAGGGAACCCATTTCTTCATTTTTTTGTAGACCCAATCCCTGTTCGGACCCCTGTGGAGACCAGCCCGAGCAGCCTACAGCGTGAAAAAAAAAAAAAAAAAAAAATCAGTACACATTTAACGAAAAAAAACTCAAGAAAAAAAAAGAAAGAGAGTGAGTGTATAAACTGGTGTTTAAATAAAATCAATTTTTTGGCAATGAGGTGGTTGTTTAAAAAAAACAGACCGACCCCAGGGCATTTTACAAAAACCTATTGGGAATATGATATGTAATATGACTAGACCCAACCTGTTATATGAAACCCATTCATTCGATTCCGGTTGGCCTAAGGAGGGCAAAAAAAGGAAAGCTTTGAAAGGAAAGGAGATAGGGGACTAATTATCTGTTTGAAGGAAAGGAAAATTAAATTTCGCCAACAATTGGAAAGTCTTTTTCGTAATAGTTGTTCCGGGGGTTGTATACTCTTTAAAGGAAAAGCCCTCTGGAGGGGAAAACATTAGACTTCTGTTTAAGGATTTTTAAATAAAACTGGGGAGGACTGAATGCTATTACAGAAGGTGACAGTGGTGGATCCATTGCCGGATACAAAAAAATATTCGAAGCTGTTTGGCACAAAGGACTTAAAATTAAAAGCTTAAAAAAAAAATAAAAAATAATTTTTTCCTTCAAAAAAAAGTGGATCTGAGGTAAAGGATACTTTCATAATTCCATAAAGCATTGGTTAGAGCCATGCTCTAGCATTTAGATACCATCATGAAGGTTGTTAGGGGGTTTGTGATTTAATATAGTTTTTGCCATTGGATTGAAGTATGACGGTTTCGACCTTCATACCTAGTCTTCTCTAGTAATGAGGAGAAAAATTGTTGGATGTAAACATTTCGTGAGGAACGTAATGAATTCCCTGAGTTGCCATTTTGGGATTCGACAGATAAAAAGAATTTTACATACAGGAATAATAAGAATTGCAGATTATGCCGCCCTAGTCACGTTCCAAAGAGGACGAATGACGCCCTCTAGTTCTAGTACCTACTCAAGGTCTACCTCTTAATCTTGACCAGTGTAGTGTACATCTCTAGAATGAGGAACAATGATGAGGATATTCCCTGGACAGGAAAACTTCATTGGATGTAAGGACATTTCGGAGGAAAGAGAGGACATGGTGGTGAAGGAGGAAAAATAGCGAAGCAGGGCAATTAAGCGAATCAACTCACACTGAGTTGCCAGGCTTTGTTTCAGGATGAGGATATAATTCGACATGATATCTTTCTGGTTGTAATGAAGTCCTGAGGCAGATTATGGGTTTTTCATAGGGAAAAAGTGCCAACTGCTGAAATTTTATTTGGGGACCGGCCAACTACATAAAACCATGGAAAGCAACTCGACATCATAGCTAACGTACAAGTTGACGGAGGGGAAATATAATCTCTATGGGACCATGTCTGCCGCAGACTCAGAGGAAGACGACACTGGGGAATTCGGCTGTGCGAGCAGCAAGCATTTTAAAAAATTAAAAATAAAGCAGGGGGGTGTCCGGATGAAAGTAATCTAATATTCGAATCCCCAATATATAAATGGTCTGTCAGTAAATCTAAAGTCTGAGGCAAGCAGATAAATTTTTTAAGTGAGAAAGTTGAAGAAGAAATTGAAAAGAACGGTGCAGTTGCAGTGTCACGACAAGACACAGCGGTAAAAATGGATGGCTGAAACTACATATTTCACAACCAAAATGGCCTTTAGCTCCTCTCTCCGCCAGCAACTCTGCATGCCTCTCCACTGGTGACTCTAAATTGCTTACTCTCCTTCTGTGTTTTACCTAGGTCCGCCTGTAAACAACCATCGCCTTATGACTCAATGCGTCTCCACTTGTCATGAGTTGGGCCCCCACAATTGGGAGGGTGGTTGACACTACCACTAAACGCGGTCTGCCAATGTTTCCTGAGTCTACCTTAATTTCATCTCGTAAAATTTACGGGATCTCGTAAAGTCCGCCCGCTTTTGTTTTTAGAAAGAAAAAAAGCTGATTAGATTTTTCTTCTGCAAGAAGTGCATAGTGAAGCAGAAGTCGTGCGGGTTAAATCGATGTGCTGTCTATCTTTTCAATGAAGCGTTGTCTCAGAATAGTCCGTTCGCGTTGTCGGCGTGTGCTAATCTCGCGCTATGCAATTACCTTTTTCGTCTGCAAACGTTTCGCTTTAATTATATCGCTTTTCTCACGCTCCACCATGTGGGTACGTTAAAAAAAGGGTAAACTTTCTGAATACTGTTTAGCTGTGTTTCCCCTCGCTTCCTCCCCTTTCCATTTGAAAAAAGCAGGTTTTTCGTGC
Organism: Oreohelix idahoensis; assembly: GCA_024509875.1. Taxonomy (NCBI): domain Eukaryota; kingdom Metazoa; phylum Mollusca; class Gastropoda; order Stylommatophora; family Oreohelicidae; genus Oreohelix; species Oreohelix idahoensis. The sequence goes on from JAMPIV010005983.1 coordinate 75,336, forward strand.
TGTGTTTCTTTCAAAAACTTTGGGACGAACGTTCCTGCAGACTTTTTCCCTCCCTCCCAGCCATTTTTCCTTCCTAGGACTCCCGCCTTTCCTTTCCTTGTTTTTCGCTCCTTATGCGGCTTAATAATTGAATCATGGGAACGCATTTTATTTGCACGCAGTTTTCCTTGGCCGCACGTCCGTCCTCCCCTCCCCCCCGACTTTTTGGACTAAAGGCGATTAGTCCTAGACGTTAATATAAGCCACTGCGGAATAAATCCACATGTCGTTGTTCCGGAACACATTGAGACGGGTATTGCATTTCTAATTTCCTTATTAGATAAGACATTGAGTAGCGACACTCCGTAGATGAACCTAAATTAATCCAGATACATGTCGTTTAATGAGCGTACGTTACCAAAACGTTTGAACAGATAGGGACTAAAGGATAGGCTAGATCGCTAGCGAGGCTACGAAATTTCTACTACTCACGCGGCAACGTGAAACACTTTACTAAGGCCCACATGCACCACTCACCCATGCCGATAATGATCGCACCCCCCACAGGGACAGTTAATTTGCGGATAATTAATACAATTACTACTATCAAACACGCGTGTATATACCACATGCACTACACTTTTAGTTTCAAACTGATACAGTGATAAACACTAACTCCTAACCATTCCAGAGGTTAGGTTTTTTTAATTTATCCTGAAAAAAAAGAAAAAACGAGCTATTAGAAAAGATGAGACATTAGATGGTTTATTACGTTATGAAAACATTACAGAACCCGCCCCAGACTGCCATAAAAGATCTTCGAAACTAGAGGTTGGTAAGAAGGTTTTGCATATATTTTTTTTTCGTTTCAGGCCACTTAGCTCTAATTTAAATTTGTACCCATTTGAGACAGACTCCATCTTCGACGAGGGCTTGCTGACCAAATAATATAGTAAAAACGTGTGGTTACGACGACTCATATTTTAGTCCTATGTAAATTAAATTAATAACAAAATAGTAGAAGGAATTGCAAAGATAGAATGATGGTGTGTATGTTGCTGTGGTCCGCAGGACAAAAAAGGACCCCGCGGTTGCCCAGATGACCACCGCGTCCAAGTTCAGAAAATCGCTCGTCGTTCAGAGAGGAAATAAAAGAAAGCATATTTTTAAATGCAACCATTTTAGCTATATTAGTACATTTTTTGAACGTTGGGTATTCAACAGGGCCCAACCCTTGACGGCCCACAAGGTTACATTTGAACTGAGTGGCTGGAATGCATCTGTAAGGCTAAACGCGCGATTAGTCGGGCTATAAATGCTATCCTTGGTTGTTAGGGGAGACGTAGGAAGTTAAAATTTTTTCAAACACTTGTCGAAACGTGGCTCCATTGGCCAGACTCGCTGATATACTCACTTAGGAGCGTTAGTTCGAGACCACTAGTTCAAATAAGCTTGATAAAGCAACAGTGCGTTGAAGCCAGCTCATATTTTTGCTAAATAAAAGCCTGGAACATAAGCAGATGGGAATTTGTGCCAGTATTTGTGCCAGAATTCATTGCTAATCAACGTATCTGTGTTTGTTTCCATGAATTGTGGTAAGCTTGAAACATTCAGTATCTTTTAATGAAAATTGAATGTGAATTGTTAATTTATGCCTGTATATATGTGTAGTTCAGTAGCAAACATGATGTAAAGCCTATAATGCTCCAGCCTGAACAGAAGGTGTCGGAGGAAAGTAAAACTGCATGGAATGGCCAAACAGTACACTGACACCTAGAATATTGATTAGACAGAAATAATGCTGGAAGTGCAGAGGCGTAGTAACCATTAAGAAGGTAAATACTGGTATAAAGTATTTCAGATGAAGCTGACAGTTGGCCTAACGCTCTGAACTCAATGTTTGTGATGTATTGTGCTCAGTGTAAAAAGAGAGTATAAATTAGTTATGAAGTAGAAGGTACATCCTTCTTGTTTTCAGGGACCGTGGTCTTGATGGTATTGAGCAGCACCTGGTCAGAGCTTTGCTGAATCCAGAGTCGGACAGCATACTCCTTGGTCCATTTAGCTATCAGTGAGGTGTCTCCAGAGCACAGGGGAGAAATCGAGCAGAGGAGTCTTTTCCTGCCGCCATCACGCAAGATAAGCTGATGTGGCCAGCTGAGCTCAAAATTATGTACCCCCATCTTAAAATAACATTGTAACATAAACTTAAGCGGGGAAGTAAATTGTTTTAATATCAGGAACTGAGAACATCTCCAATACTAGTTCCAATAAAGACAAACTATTGAAGTCATGATGACAAATACCAACAGAGCTTGAACAAAACAAAACCAGTATTACCTCATATTACTACTACCAACTGACACACATAGGATACTTTTAATAATATATGTCACTACAATATTCATATTGATAAATTCTGTACATATAACTTGTAATTTAAATTGATTGTGATTCCTGGTTCCCTTGTAGTTGAATCAGGACACATATTTTCATTCATGACAGCAAATGAATACATATTGTTATTTGAAAAGTTTATCAGTGACTCCTTTAAGATATCCTTGTAGAGTGTTTATATGTATGTGAGTGTCACAGTGTTGTCAAGTGTGGTGGAATAAATTAAATTGTTTATCTGTCTGTTGTTGTTATGACTTACACTTCATCATACACATACCCTAGACATACAACGTAGTCATCACACTATTCCAGAATAATTCTGACTGAGATATATATATATATATATATGTGGCAGCAAGTAAGGTTATCTATAATACACTACTCTTATTAGATATAGATACCTTCACAGCTGATCTCAGTCAGTACACTAAGTCCCCTATACATATTTATAACATCCCACTTCACCACATATATTGGGGTCTCGCTCTTGGGATTTTGAATCTTTCCCTATTAAAAATATTGGGGGTAATTCACTTCAGGGAATATAAGAATTAAAAGGTATCCTTGGGTGGAATTAAATAAGGTTGAGCTCACGGTGCCTGTGTTGTCCATTAGATATATATGTAGAGATTGAATTGTTGGTTAGACATTGTATAATTTACCTGATAGACAATGGCGGACCTGGCCAAATTTCGATCTGCTGCTGTTCAGACTGCAAAAGAGTTAGGATTAGATGGGCAAGTTATGGTTGCCTATGTCACTACGGAATGTGACAAATTTATTGAACGCGAAGAAAGAAGGTTTGAAGCCGAAAGAAAGTTAGAGGCTGAAAGGGAAATTAAGAAGTTACAATTTGAGGCTGAGGCTGAGACTAAGAGGTTGCAGATTGAGGCTGAGGCTAAGAAATTGGAAGCAGAAAGAGAAGACAAAAGATTGGCTGCAGAAAGGGAAGCAGAAGAAAGAGATTGACTGCAGAAAGGGAAGAGAAGAAATTAGCTGCAGAAAGGGAAGCAGACGATAAAAGATTACAAAGGGAACATGAGTTACGACTAAGGGAGTTTGAGTTTCAAGGCCATGCTCCTGAAAATGGTGCCAGTCCCTTTGCCTCTGATGCCACTGCTAGCCAAGGAGCCTCAACCTCAGCTATGAATTTTCATTTAGATCATTTTGTTGAGAAAGACGATGATATAGAGAGCTATCTAAATAGGTATGAACTATTAGCTACCACGTATGGGTTAGAGAGAGAGAGGTGGAGCTTAAAGTTATCTCAGGGACTTCGTGGGGCAGCTTATGAAGTTTTTGCAAAAATGAGCAGAGGTGATCAGGAAAATTATGACATGCTAAAGCAGGCTCTTTTGTTAAGATATGAAAAGAATGCAGAATTTTATAGGAAAAAATTTAGGAATGCTAAACTACTGTCAGGTGAAACCTATCACCAGTTCTCTGCACGAATAGAGACATACTTGGAGAAATGGACTTCTCTGGGGAAAACCCAAGATCTTAAGGAAATGGTCCTTATAGAGCAATTAAGAGAGTCCATGGCTCCAGACCTGAGAAAGTTTCTCATGGAACAAGGTGCAGAGAGGCTGGGTGAGTTGCTAAATGTTGCTGAAAGGTATCAAGCAGCTCAAGCAGAGGTAACAGGTAATAAAAAGAAACAAGTGCATAACTTTAGGGCACCACAGAACTTTAATAAATTTGATCCTAGGGATCAAAACAAAGGTGAGCACCAATTTGATAGGCCACGGTATGAAAATAAAAATAAATTCCCACAATTCGATGAAAGGAAATATGATGAAAGAAAATCTTTCAACCAAGGAAAAAGGTGGTGTAAAAATTGTCAGATGGACAATCATGACACTGACCGTTGCAGAAGGAAACCTGTGTATATGGCAACCCTTCAGGTCAGGTCGACCTCAAGACAGGAGGAGGATATTATGTTGGATACCACTCCAGAAGAGATGAGGAAGGCACAGGCTGGGGATAAAACACTCAAGCCTTGTTTCAGAAAATTGTCAACTTGTCATACAACTCCAGGCAAGGGAGATTTTTACATGAAAAACAAGTTGATGTATAGGAAGACTGGAGCTAGATCCAAAGGTCAGGGACAGCTGGTACTTCCTAAAAGATATAGGGCAGACTTAATAAGGAGCCTACATGTGAAACCAGATGGGGACCATGAGAAGATAGGTACCATCATTCAAAAAGGTGGCTCACAATTATTATTGGCCCAAAGCAAGATGGGACATTGAGAATTTTGTAGAAAGGTGTAGCATAGCACATGAGGGAACACCACAAGTGGGAACATGGATCAGGACCTGGACACGCCACGGGGCAAAATTAGGCCTGATAATAAAAAGAAAAATAGATTTGATAAAGTGGACCAAATGGAATGGGAAGCCCCTTTTCACGGACAAGCTTCACTTAACTGTTTTACAATGGCCACTATGCGGAGAGTGCAAAAAGATGTCTTACCCCAGGATAAGCCGAAATCCCTCAATCGGACTTAAACAAACTGGAGGAAGAGGATGTAGAGAGGAAATCTCTCATCAAGAATTTTAAGTGGGGAGAAAGCCCCAAAAGAAAAATTGGTAGCGGTCGTTTTATGCATGATAATTCTGGGAGGAAAAAATCATCACTATAAAGCTTCGAGTGGAAGAGACCATACCGGTGCATGGACAAATAGGTCCACACAATTAAAGGTCCATATGTAGCTTTGTTAAGAACGTGGACTGATGAAAAGGCAGAGGAAAACATTACATCTTCATACCAATATGTGAATGAGCTGACCACTCGTTTAAAAACTGGCTGGAAACTTGCCAATGAAAATTTGAAACAAGCCAGGAAGAAACATGCTGCCTATTATAACAGGAAGGCGAAAGACAGAAATTTGGCTGTGGGAGAGAAAGTACTGCTTCTTTTGCCCGGGAGTCAGAATAAGTTACAAATTGGATGGCAGGGTCCATATACAGTTTTAGAGAAGGTGTCTAGAACAAATTATAAGATAGATAAGAAGGGGAAAGAAAAAATCTATCATGTGAATCTCCTGAAGAAATATTTGGAAAGAGAACATCAGGAGGAGACACACTTGTTGACCTTGTCCATCGCCATGGAGATGAAAAAGGAACCACTTTCATCATTTGAGTATCCATTACACCCCTGTGAGACAGCAGCACAGGTGAAAATCAGTACACATTTAACGAAAACTCAGAAAGAGAGAGTGCAACAGGTTCTAAATAATCATGCAGAGGTGTTAACAGACCGACCAGGGCATACAAACCTATTGGAATATGATATGAAACTGATAGACCCCACACCTGTCTGTATGAAACCATATTCGATTCCGTTTGCTAAGGAGAAAGCTTTGAAGGAAGAGATAGACTATCTATTGAAGGAGGGAATTATTTCACACAGTGAATCCTCATATAGTTCCGGTGTTGTACTCTTAAGGAAGCCCTCTGGAGAACATAGACTCTGTATAGATTACAGGAGACTGAATGCTATTACAGAAGGACAGGTGGATCCATTGCCGGATACAAATCAGCTGTTTGCCAGACTAAATAAAGCTAAATATTTCTCAAAAGTCGATCTGAGTAAAGGATACTATCAGATTCCAGTAAAGCCTGAGGTTAGACCATACCTAGCTTTTAGTACCTCAGAAGGACACTATGAGTTTAATAGATTGCCATTTGGATTGAAGAATGCGCCTAGTGTCTTCTCTAGAATGATGAGAGAATTGTTGGATGTAAACATTTCGGAGGAACGTAATGAATCCCTGAGTTGCCTCTTTGATTGAGGATATTCCGAATGTTTCATACAGGATAATAAGAAGATTATGGGATCCACTACGAAAACTCTGCTATCACCCGGTATATGTTATCTCCTCATAACGTACATTTTGAGGGAAATATAATGTTCTCTGGACATGTCATTGCGCAGACTCAGAGAAGAGAAATGGTGAATACGGGTTGCGAAGCAGCATTAAGACAAGCACTCACACTTGCGGCTGTTCAGTAACATAACCGAAATATATTATTGGTTGTAGAAGTCTGAGGCAGATTTCATGAGTAGTGCCTACTCTGAATGGACCCAACTACATAAAACCATGATAGCACCACAGCAGAGTAAAGTCAAGTTGACTTACATTTATCTATGTGTATATAGAATAAAGGACTGACATGGGATGTCTGTTTTAAGAGGGGAGGTGTCGTGAAATATTCTAATCCACATATATAAATTATCAGGTAAATATAAAGCCTAATAAATACATTAATAAAGAAAAGAGCAATGGTAAAATAACAGTGCTGTCACAATGACTGTACTCGAAATCCCCCTTTGTTTTATGCTTCGTCTGCAAATTGTAACGCTTTCACGTTGATAGTAAAAGCCTACTGTATTATTACCCGCGTTCTTCAATGAAACGTGTGCTGTATTTCTTGCAAAAACATTGAGATACCAAGCTGAACAATGACCTAATTTTAATATTTCATTCATTCCATTTTATACACGGCGTAACTAAAGACAGATGGACTAAAGGATAGAGAGAAGGGAGAGGCATAAAGCCGAACACGTGCAACACAAAACACGCGTCGCGCGATACACAATTACTACTATCACGCGTGTAAGGCCACATGCACTAACTTTTTCGGACGGACAGTGATAAAAAACACTAACCTTCCCAGAGTTAGGTTTTTAAATCCTGAAAAACTCTTATTAGAAAGATGACAATAGATGGGTTTACGTTTGAAAACATTACAGTACCCAGACAGCACATCTTCGAAACAGGAGGTAGAAGGAATTGCATATTTTGAACGCAGCATTTTAGCTCTATTAAATATATATATTTGGGTTCCTTAGGGTTTGCTGACAAAGAATATGTACAACGTTATGCAAATAGTCTAGGAATTAACAAGTTATAGCCAAAATAAAATGATGGTGCTGTCAGACAACACCCAAAATCAGAATCGCTCAGTGGTAGATTTTTTTACACCACCATTGTACGGGAAATGGGCCACAAGTTACATTTGAACTGATTGGCTGGAATGATATGTAAGGCTAAACACGATTAGTCGGGCTATAAATGCTATCCTTGGTTGTTAGGGGAGACGTAGGAAGTTAAAAATTTTTTTCAAACACTTGTCGAAACGTGGCTCCATTGGCCAGACTCGCTGATATAATCACTTAGGAGCGTTAGTTCGAGACCACTAGTTCAAATAAGGCTTGATAAAAGCAACAGTGCGTTGAAGCCAGCTCATATTTTTGCTAAATAAAAGCCTGGAACATAAGCAGATGGGAATTTGTGCCAGTATTTGTGCCAGAATTCATTGCTAATCAACGTATCTGTGTTTGTTTCCATGAATTGTGGTAAGCTTGAAACATTCAGTATCTTTTAATGAAAATTGAATGTGATTTGTTAATTTATGCCTGTATATATGTGTAGTTCAGTAGCAAACATGATGTAAAGCCTATAATGCTCCAGCCTGAACAGAAGGTGTCGGAGGAAAGTAAAACTGCATGGAATGGCCAAACAGTACACTGACACCTAGATTATTGATTAGACAGAAATAATGCTGGAAGTGCAGAGGCGTAGTAACCATTAAGGAGGTTAATACTGGTATAAAGTATTTCAGATGAAGCTGACAGTTGGCCTAACGCTCTGAACTCAATGTTTGTGATGTATTGTGCTCAGTGTAAAAAGAGAGTATAAATTAGTTATGAAGTAGAAGGTACATCCTTCTTGTTTTCAGGGACCGTGGTCTTGATGGTATTGAGCAGCACCTGGTCAGAGCTTTGCTGAATCCAGAGTCGGACAGCATACTCCTTGGTCCATTTAGCTATCAGTGAGGTGTCTCCAGAGCACAGGGGAGAAATCGAGCAGAGGAGTCCTTTCCTGCCGCCATCACGCAAGATAAGCTGATGTGGCCAGCTGAGCTCAAAATTATGTACCCCCATCTTAAAATAACATTGTAACATAAACTTAAGAGGGGAAGTAAATTGTTTAATATCAGGAACTGAGAACATCTCCAATACTAGTTCCAATAAAGACAAACTATTGAAGTCATGATGACAAATACCAACAGAGCTTGAACGGTATAGTCACAACACGGAGATGAAAGGTAATGCATTAATAAATGAAAGGTCACTTGATGTTTATTGAACGCTTATTTGGGTATCTCTATCTGATCTTCCGCCTGCGATGAACATACTGCTGATATCTTTGAAGTCTTCCCCTGTGTACTGACGCTCTGATCGTATCGAGGGAGGGGAGAGATATCGATCTTTTAATTACTGACCTCTGTAATTAGAAGTTCTCAATGAAGAATAGAAGGGTTGATATGATACGACAAGGTAACCAATGTGGAACTGATGACAAGAACCAGACAAATAACATTGGAGCACGAGATGAGACGAAGATGCTGGCGAATAGGACACAAACTGAGGAAAGCAGTTCTATCTCTGGGATTTCCGTAATAGGACACATACTGAGGAAAGCAGTTCTATCTCTGGGATTCCCCTAATATGACACAAACTGGGGAAAGCAGTTCTATCTCTGGGATTCCCCTAATAGGACACAAACTGAGGAAAACAGTTCTATCTCTGGGATTCCCCTAATATGACACAAACTGAGGAAAGCAGTTCTATCTCTGGGATTCCCCTAATAGGACACAAACTGAGGAAAGCAGTTCTATCTCTGGGATTCCCCTAATATGACACAAACTGAGGAAAGCAGTTCTATCTCTGGGATTCCGCTAATAGGACACATACTGAGGAAAGCAGTTCTATCTCTGGGATTCCCCGGGTAAGGGACGCAGGGAGACCACGCGAAGAAGAGGACCCGAGACGGAAATGAAAATAACAGGGAAGACGTGGCAAGATATTGAGCTGATGGCAGGCGACGTGAGCACTGGGCATTCGTTAGACGAAGGCTTATGCTCCGTTGTAAGCCTTGTTTTGGCGAGATGCGCTCCGTTCAACGTAGACAGAAGGTCTATCGGTTATATTAGGGCGCATTTCCAAAAATAACAGATCGTGTGGTTTGATTATTCTCGGGAGGTGAAGGTTAAAGAAGAAGAATGAACAAAACGAGGAACTATATATAATAGAATAGATATCATCATCATCACCGCCATCATTTCCTCTTTCGCTGCTTGTAGAGCATGGCTACATGCCTGCAGCTGGTCCCCTTGCAGTAAGCCTGCATCTAGACATTGACATGCTTTAGCTGAGGTGGTTTCTGTAGCAAGTTTTTTTTATATAATGATGTTGCCAGCCCCATGTACAATCTATTATTAGCTGCCATTTACGAGGGAGAAGTAGGCCGGTTTGTCGTGCGGTGAAAAAAAGGCAAAGGCATCGAAATTGGACTGCCAATTTAGTCCACTGCAGAAGTGGTAGGACAGACCGGCTCACAAGGTGTGAGAGTTGAGTGACATATAAATAACGGGTTACTTAAGAGATCTTGATCTTTGTTTTCACCTCCACATTTGTTTTAGTTGTAGCCGCCCATTCTCTCTATTTTTCCTGATCAAACAGGCGGAGAGGACACTTAAAAGATTGGGAAAACTGTATGTCTGGTTTCTATATTTTGTATAGATTTATCAAAAGATCAAACCCGTTCAAAATCAGAAGATAAAAAAAAAAGTTTATCATCTACCAAGTTATCTATAAATTTATGTAAGGAATGGCATCACATTTGAAAATAACAATTGGTTTTATAAAAGATAAAAGAAAAAACAGAACACACTTTACACACAGAGAGATGACGCTGGACAGGACAACACTTCCACATGAGGAGCAAGTACAAGGAATAGTCTCTGGTGTTGGCTAGCCGAGTTGACAGCGAACGTTGAACGTCTTAAAAGGTGAACAAAGACAACAAGTTCAATCCAATTGTGTAATTCGCTGTGAAAATGTCTACGATCCTGGCTCTCTGACTCTGTTTCTGTCGGGGATTTCCCTGACGAAGAATTAGGCTTCATTAGGCCTGCCCTTCTCCGGTCGATCACTGACTGTTGACTGAAGATTTCTGGCGAGGGGGGCCAGATGAATTATCTATATTTAGCGCCAGATGAGATCTAAGTCCTAGAGGGTATACTCACTATGCGACTGAGTACCCGTCTGCGCTACTCCGGGGATCGCTTTCGCACGCTTCCTATAACGTGTATGGCAGCACAGCTATAGTTAATAGAATCCTTCTGGCTGCGTGACTGCGTAGAGTTCTGGGTGATGTGACGTGGTGCTCCATCCTGACAAAGCGATGGTTTTGCTCTTTGACTTGCGAGCAATTTAGCCGGCTGTTGTGCCTGGAATGAACATGACCCATGAGCGTATTTAACACCATTAAAACATTTATTACCTGACAATACAGGATAAACTTATGACAAATAAGCAAGCTAACTCCTTCCCGCTCCGCTTCGCAAATTACAAATTCACCGTTCCTCATCTTTACAAATTACAGATCAACACCCTCTTCCCCCCCCCCCGCCACCCCCACTCCCCGTTTGCTAGCGGTACAGTAAACTTTGAGGACGCAGCGTTCTCGCTCGCTACAAACGATTATGTCTTGCGTGTGGAGTCGGTACAAATTGGCCTGCAGAGTAGGTTCTCTTCGCCCGAAGAAAAGTTTACAAACAAGTTCTCGCTGTAGGCTGCAGGCAGATGTTAAAAAACTCTCCAGGACCTGTTTGAAACGGGTAGATCACAATTATATATATCATAAAACAATGATGAATCAAAAGGTAAAATTTGCACATGTTCTTAGGGCTTTCCCGTTTTCTGGATGCCCGCCACACAACCACACAAACCTCCACCAATTTACACAAAAGATCTGCAAGGCCGAAAGCCTTAATTTATAGATGGGACTGCCCATGATAAAGAGACTGGATAAACGAAGAGTTTTCTCGATGCGACAGGATAAAAGAATTAAGGTCTCTCGGTTGACGGAGAGTTTTGAGAAGCGGCCGGGTTCGTAATGGGTCCTAGCGCCAAGTCGCTCAGGGAACATGAAAAGTCGTTGAGCCGTCGCCGCTCAACTTCTCCCTTCTCCTTCAAAAGACGTTACAAGAACGTGCCGACCAATAACACAGAGTTTGGTCAGCTAAAGTAGACAAAAAATATTTTACTTGAGAAGTGCGACCTCCAAGAGCTGTCTAAATGAGAACTGACACACATGAAGGCGCAAATATACGTTACAATGCTAAGAAAAGTAGAAGAGAGCGTGGACAAAAATTAGAGGTAGGAAAAGGCAGGTTGACAGGAAAAGGTAAGACAACTTATCACACGGTATTTTCTTTGTCTGCCCCGGGAACTACACGGAACGGGATCTTACCTGATTCTATGGCCGGCTATCATGATATTTAGTTGGATATAATATATGTTGATAAAGTACACCAGAACACTCCTAGGCGGGAAGACAGGCGTCTATCATCATCAGTTGACAAGATCCCTATGGTGTTGCCTGCCCCACTGTAGTGTATGGAATGTCAACTTGACCTACGCAGTGTTGTGTAGACATGGATGGAGTGTATAATGTGCGAATGATGATAAGGGTTCGTGTTGTTGACAAATGTTCTCTTCTCACACTCATGTATGACCGGAAGTCATCGACACCAACGACTGTGTACCTTTTCTAAAGTTTAATTGGACGTACACACTCGACAGCACAGATAGTGACAAATCACAGGTTGCCATAATACATCATAGTACAGTGGACAAATGGTCTTGCAATGTTACATGGGCACTCATGTAGAATAATGGTATAATGGACTGTCAATAGCCAAGCACTCAGTATCGCCCATACATATATCATCTGACGTCACTGACTGAGCACGTCAGCTTGTAAACAATATTTCAGATGACTTCTAAACCTAATCTCGTTTAGCAACGATTCTTCAACATAATGTTCAGCACATATTTTTCCATATAATAATATTGAACCGCTAACAATGGGTTCTCATGTGTAGCAGTGATCTCTGGACTGATCAAGCGATAATACGGGCATCCCTTTTCTCTTCTTGAAAGTCCTACATGTTTTGGTTCCAAGATGGCTCCACTCGTGAACTGTCACTCACGTTTGAATACAGATAATGAATCTGTTCTAAAGTTAGTCATTCATACAACATTTCGTTGCTCTGTAGATTTGGTCATGAACAATAGACTGCATTCTACAGAATATAGTGCTGCTAGGAATCGAAGTCGTTTTTCATCGAGTCAAATATATTCTCTTAAACATTCAAATCGTAATTATCGACAATGGTGGCTTCGATCGAGAGTTCATAAGAGTATCTTTGATTACCTTGGTAGAGGGAATATGAAACTGCCATTCCTTGGCAAGATGAATAAACACTGGGGTAAAGCATACACGATAGGTCTAGACGACTATCACTTTCCCCAAAACCACTGAGATCACTTTTTCAAGGCATCAAGCCGACATAGCAAAACACACACATTCCCTATCAGGACGAAGCCAAATCACACCACTCAAGCGACACATCCGCCGAATAGCCTTTGACCTCTCTAGAGACAACAGAACATATAGTTCGACTTAGATATGTAAAGATATACAGATATAAGACAGACTTGTCCTACTCAGACAAACAATACACATAAATTCAGGCCATAGATATTCTGAAGCAAGAACAATCTATTATTACCCAAACAACGAATAAATCGCAGTAAAATGTATTTATCCGCGGAGTTCAAGGGAAGTAACTCAATAATGACTTTCCCTTAAGCACTAAAAAAATTACCTATGTATAATATTGTAAGATATCAAAGACTGCACGTAACAGTCTTACCACACCTCCCGGGAAAAAAAAAAAATGGAACATTTTTTTTTTTTTTGAAATACATCTAGGAGCAACGTACAATAGGCTCACAACGCATGAATAATGCGCAGATGAAAATATCAGGAATACCTATAACGCCTAATATGAGGCTAAGTCGACTTATGGAGCGACTGGTGAGAATGTGTCTCATAAACTGAGAGAAATTATTTCTCTACAAGTATATTTTTCCAGGAAGGTGTCATCAAAGTATAATACAATTCTGGCAATTACACAATGCCTAAAAAAATTCATATCATCACTACGTATTAGATATCTTAAATTTATGATTTATGAAGTAAAAATCATCAAAGCACAGCGGTGAATAAACATACATGAACCGCTATGTAGTGATACAATCATTATATATTATTAAATTACAAATGTGTATCTATCATGATATAGAAAAGGAACTACTATAGAACTAGACATATCAAGAAGTCTAAGCCCTAATAGTTATGTGGAATCATGTGGGCATCTTGACAGAATGTCTGCCATCACATTATCTGATCCCCGAATAGCTCGCACAGAGAAATGAAAAGGTTGAAGAGCAATTGCATATCGAGTAGACCTCGAGCTCTTCAAATTCTTACTCTGTATAGCAGTAAGAGCTTTTTGGTCTGTTTCTACTATGAAATGTGCGCCTAGAAGGAATCTCTGTAGTTTGAGGATCGACCAAACCATAGCTAATAGCTCACGGTCTAAAACCGAATAATTCCTTTCTGCCGCATTAAGTTTTCTGGAAATATACATTACAGGATGCAGAGTTCCAGAGTACTCTTGCATTAGTGCCGCTCCAATCCCAGTGGATGAAGCGTCACTACGAAGAACGAATGTCTTATCTTTAGTGGGTAGCACTAAAATAGGTGGTGTTGAAAACAGTGTTTTAATCTTATCCAGAGAGCATTGGCATTCCTGAGACCAGTGGACCACATTAGGCGAACCTTTCTTTAGAAGTGTTGAGAGAGGTGCCATGATAGAGGATAGATTCTGAATGAATCTGCCATAAAATTGAATAAGACCTAACAGACTTCTCACCTGTTTTTTAGTCTTAGGGATTGAGATGTTAAGTATCTTACTAGTATTATGGTCCTCTGTCTTTAGGAAAACCATGACCAACTCGGTGGCCTAGGAAAGAAATTTCGCTAAAACCAATATAGGCTTTAGAGGGTTTCGCTGTCAGGTTGTGCTCACGCAAAGTAGACAGCAATTCATCTAACCCTGAATAGTGATCTTCCCAAGTATCGCTGAAAAGACAGATGTCGTCTAGATATGCAATGACATCTGACCGATAAGATAGGATTCGGCGCATCATGCGTACGAACGTAGCTGGTGCGTTCATAAGACCGAAAGGCATAAAATTCCATTGGAACAAACCTCTAGGTGTTGAAAAAAGCCGTGAGAGGTTTGGCGCGTTCAGATAAAGGAACTTGCCAATATCCCTTAGACAAATCAAGTTTAGTGAAAAAATGAGATTTGGAGAGTCGAGTAAGTAGCTCTTCCAGTAAAGGCATAGGTTCGGCATCGAACTTCGTTACTTGATTCAATTTTCGATAGTCAACGCAAAGACGTATGTTATTGTCTTTTTTACGCACAATAACCATCGGCGAAGAATACGCAGAGGTGGATGGTTCGATTATTTTCAAATCTATCTATCATCACATCCAACTCTTTCTCGACCTGTGCTTGGAAATGTATAGGTATAGGATAAGGTCTAACCCTAATAGGAGTATGGTCAGTTAGCACAATGTCATGTTGAATGACATTAGTTTGTCCAGGGATGTCAGTGAGTACATCCTGAAATGTTTGCAACATAGTTGAAACTTGTCGCTGTTCTCCTAGAGACAAATCAGGAGAGACAGTAACGTTCTTCCATGATTCACTGGAATGAAGTGGGATCATTGGAAGAGGAAGATTTACATCTGAAAAACTTGTTTCCTCATCCTGTATCACGGACAGTGATGAGTAATGACCATGTGGTACTGGAGAATTGTCCGTTGCTTGGAAAATGGGTTGCAAATAATCCGGACGTTCATGGAATTCAGTAAGCATATTGATGTGGAAGGTTTTATGCTTCCCATCAATATCGACAATATAGTCGACATCGGAAATTTTCGATATTATATCGTACGGACCTTTCCAAGAAATAAGTAATCTGTTTTCCCTACAAGGTAGTAATACAAATGCTTTGTCACCAGGACAAAGTTGTCGTAAGCATCTCTTCTTATTGGCAAATTGCCTTGCCTTCTGTTTCGCAAATTCAGAAGAAGAAGTTGCTAATTTGCATGCTTCGATAATCTTTTGTCTCAACGCGATGACATATTCGTAGGATGACTTTGTGTCATCGTCAATATTGTCAGATGTTATGAGATCGTGAAGCAACGACATAGGGCCACGCGGACGCGCGCCAAAGACGAGTTCAAAGGGAGAAAATCCCGTATGTTCATTGGGTACCTCTCTGTAAGCGAAGAGGGCCGCAGGTAAAACTCTGTCCCAGTCTTGAGGATGATCCTCAGTTATCTTCCCCAGTAAGTTTTTAAGTGTTCTATTAAGGCGTTCGACCATACCATTAGACATTGGATGGTAGATACTACTTAAAGATCTATCTATCTGCAGGGTAGACATTACTTGAGACATGGTATCTGATATTAGTTGGGTGCCATGGTCTGACAATATCTCTCCGGGGAACCCCAGACGAGAAAATATAAGCCAAAGAGCATCTGCAATATCAGCAGTAGTAATGCTCTTCAGAGGAATAGCCTCTGGCCAACGTGTGCACATATCAACACACGTCAAGATAAACTGATGTCCTCTGGCAGACTTGATCTTAAATGGACCAATAATGTCTATGGCCATTTTTTGAAACGGCCGAATAGGAATGTCCGCCGCCTGAATGGGTGCGCATGCCGTGGACCTTTGGATTTAACTTCCTGACATACTTTACAAGATCGACAATAAATCCGTATGTCCTTGTTTACCAATGGCCAAAAGAAAGCCGCAAGGACTCTTGACTTAGTACGGGAAAAACCCATGTGTCCAGCACACTGAGAGTCGTGAGCGTGCTGCAAAATTTTAACTCTCAAATTCTTGGGAACCAGGATTTGAGAATGACTTGACGTAATGGAGTCTTGAACCATACGTACAAGTACGCCATTCTTCTTTGTAATCCACGATTTACGACTTGTGTCCTTATTCGGATCACCTTTAGTTGCAAGAATGAAGAATTTCTTCAGAGTGGGATCATCTTCTTGCTGTTTTATAAACGAGTCACGAGAAATTACCAAGGGATTATCTTGGTTATGCACTTCATTATCTTCAGTAGATGAAGTTTGAGGCACATTAAGAGCCTGAGCTCTAGTGACTACAGCGTTAGCAATCTGCATGTTTTGCCTTTCCCAAGTGGAAATTTGTTGCGGAGTGCATTCCTTGACTCCATGAATGCGACCGATGATGAGGTCAGCGATCGGATTCGGAAGAAGACATGCGTGTACATCTCCTGTAAAGAAAGGAGTAGCAATCCTAATGATAGCGGTAGAGTATTTCTCTAATGTGCCGCCAAATGTTACACATTTGACTACTTGTCCAGTGGCACGGGAAGGATCTACGAGTGACTGCCTAACACCAATTGTGGTGCATCCAGAATCAAATAGCACAGAGACTGGATTGTTATTCACTAAACCCTTATGTAAGACAAGAGACCCTCTTCCATCATGCGCGACTGATGCTGGAAGAGCAGGAAGAGGATGGCCACAGCTTAAAGTAGTCACTGTGGTTGGCTCAAATAACGTTTTGCATTGGGGGCACTGAGATGCTCTCCCAAAATCAAAAGCGGCACATGCCATATTACTAGCATCATTATTATCTTTACTCTGTTTATAGGCTTCATGGGACTCTTGTTGTGCAGAGTTTGCCTGAAAATGTGGTTTATGTCTTTTGTATTGAGATCTACCTCGGTTATTATCACCTCTGTAGTTATTGTTACCTCTATTGTAACCCCTATTTGGGTTTGAGTCATAGTACCCTTGGTTACCATTATCATATTCATTATAATGAGTATCTCTGTAATTATGATCTTGTTGACTCCAAGACGGATAACCCTGATAGTTTCTATAATTACTTCCTCTACGGAAATTCCTATAATTATGACCACCCCTGTGTCGAGAGCTATCAGGTCGTCTCCAGTTCTTTGAAGAAGAACCCTGAAATGATTGGTTACCTTGGTTTTGATAACTATTATGGTTACCTTTTTTATCAAATCTGTTTTGAGGTCCCTGAAATCTGTGTGAATAATTGGGATTGTATGGTGTTGCTGAAGCAACTGGCATACTCTCCTTAATCTTAGTGTTGCCAAAAGTCACGTCGGGGTGTGCAGTGACATATTGGGAACAATATTCTTCCATTTCTTTTAGAGATTTAGGTTTACGCTCATGTATAAATTCAAGGAAAGGTTTGTTCACACATGACATAATCTTATCTCTGAGCAACAAATCCATAAGTCCTTCATACGTTTTTTCCGTTTTGGAAAGCTCAATCCAACGATCAACTGTGAGACGTGCCTTTGCAGTGAATTCTGAGAATTCTACCCCCGTCTCAGGTACCATCGTCTTAAATAAAAGGCGATAGCCTTCCTCACTTAGCTGATATTTTTTTTATCAAAGCCGCCCTAATGACATCATAATTATCCTTATCTGCTTCTCCTACAAGGCATAATCTAGTCAAAGATTCACCTTTCAAGTTTTCTGATAATTGATTAGCGTATTGTGATTTATCCACATTATGTGTACGACAAGAACGTTCAAATCTATCCAGCCAGAATGTAATATCGTCACTGGACTGATTGAACGGTGGAACCTTAACCTTGTAAGTAGAAGGTTTACCATTACCACTAGATGCCTGATTAACATTACTCATACTTGTCAATCTCAATTTCTCCAACTCAAATTCATGTTCTCTTATTGCTTTTTTCTCTTCAGCATCTAATCTTTTTTGTTCAGCCTCCCTGTCTAATCTTTTTTGTTCAGCCGCAGCTTCTCTTTCCAATTTTTTTTGTTCAGCTTCACTGTCTAATCTTTTTTGTTCAGCCGCAGCTTCTCTTTCCAATTTTTTTTGTTCAGCTTCCCTGTCTAATCTTTTTTGTTCAGCTTCACTGTCTAATCTTTTTTGTTCAGCTTCACTGTCTAATCTTTTTTGTTCAGCCGCAGCTTCTCTTTCCAATTTTTTTTTGTTCAGCTTCAAATCTCCTTTCCTCTACCTGCATCTGCAATTTCTTTTGTTCAGCAGCAGCCTCAGCTTCTTTTTCTAATCTTTTCTCTTCCGCCATAGCTTTTCTTTCTTCTGCAGCTAATCTTTTCTCTTCTGCAGCTAATCTTTTCTCTTCTGCAGCTAATGCTTTGTCATATTGAGCAACTGCCCATTGTTCTAATTGTTGACCAGTCTTATCAAGAGCTTTCCCTTGAGTAATGAAATAATCTAGAGTAGACATGATGCCTAACAATAATACTAATCACCTGAATCAATAATAATACCCCAAGTTCTCAATGACCTGATTAATCAGTATACTATCCCAATATCTGTGGGTCACAAGCCTTTAATAAGGTCTTGTATAATAGTAATAATAATCAGGTACTGGTCTATACCATAATCCAAGTGCAGTGCACAGGCAATTGTGTCTTATGAAATATACCCATATAAAAACATATGTCAACCAACAGAATACATAAAGTACAAATAGGACTGACAATACAAGAACGTTTGCAGAAATCAAAATAAATCAAATAGGGAAATCAATGAAGATAATCACTGAATCTGCAAAGAATAACAACACAAATGACGTCACAATATATGAATATAAATTATGAATAGAACTGAAAGATAGAAAAGGTTAGACCAACAAATTACAAACAAATCAAAACAAAACTAAAGAACAAAGAAATATTACAAAAATAACAATAATTACAGACTTCACAGCTAACACAAAAGCAACAGTTGTCGCAGCAAATTTTCAATCAAGAAAATTGCACCTATAGAAAACGCCCACAACGGACCCTCTATGACGTGGGATACTCTGTTGTGAGGACGCCGCCCAACCTTAAACACAACCCGCTGACATAGAAACTAACATACTATACAAACAAATAACATGTAAACATAAATATATATAAATTATGTGTATGATAGTATGTGTTGCAAAATAGGCTCAGTCTTACAGTAATGGCAAAGTTATTTTTCATGAAAACAAACAAACTGCCACTTTATTCAATTAAACATTCTGGCCTTAAATATTAAAGTTCATATATGGCAAACAAGAAGATCCATCGATGAAACCAGGACTTCTTAGTTCACAAATACTGTCTTTCTGTTAACACTGACAAGAATTGATCCAACTGTTCTGTGAAACTCTATAATGTCTAATGTAAAAAATGTCAACAACGCTGACCTACATACTGCATTCACTTGACAGGTCACGTGACGAAGCGTTGACAAAGAGCAAACCAATACTGCAAGTGTGTCGTATCAGCCACAGGAAACGGTCTGGTATCGGTAATCTGTTGACTTCTGAATTTCTGCGAGGTCAAACCCAGAAAGCTGGTCCACCAGTTGATAAACACTGTCAATAGCCAAGCACTCAGTATCGCCCATACATATATCATCTGACGTCACTGACTGAGCACGTCAGCTTGTAAACAATATTTCAGATGACTTCTAAACCTAATCTCGTTTAGCAACGATTCTTCAACATAATGTTCAGCACATATTTTTCCATATAATAATATTGAACCGCTAACAATGGGTTCTCATGTGTAGCAGTGATCTCTGGACTGATCAAGCGATAATACGGGCATCCCTTTTCTCTTCTTGAAAGTCCTACATGTTTTGGTTCCAAGATGGCTCCACTCGTGAACTGTCACTCACGTTTGAATACAGATAATGAATCTGTTCTAAAGTTAGTCATTCATACAACATTTCGTTGCTCTGTAGATTTGGTCATGAACAATAGACTGCATTCTACAGAATATAGTGCTGCTAGGAATCGAAGTCGTTTTTCATCGAGTCAAATATATTCTCTTAAACATTCAAATCGTAATTATCGACAATGGTGGCTTCGATCGAGAGTTCATAAGAGTATCTTTGATTACCTTGGTAGAGGGAATATGAAACTGCCATTCCTTGGCAAGATGAATAAACACTGGGGTAAAGCATACACGATAGGTCTAGACGACTATCACTTTCCCCAAAACCACTGAGATCACTTTTTCAAGGCATCAAGCCGACATAGCAAAACACACACATTCCCTATCATGACGAAGCCAAATCACACTACTCCTGCGACACATCCTCCGAATAGCCTTTGACCTCTCTTAGCCAGTTTTCATGAGAATTTCGCTTTTGAGTATGCATGACTATAATACGGCATTGTTTCGGTATCAGGCGAATTTCGCTTTTGAATGTATGTATGACAACAGTAAGAAATGTCTCTAGTATCAAGAGGAAGGATTTCACGCTGGAATGCATCTCTGACAGTACTTAGGAATTGTCTTGAGTTACGAAAGGAAAAGGCAGCGAGAAAGAGAACTGGTCAAATAATCACTTAATACTGGACCTAGTATAGTGAAGTCTCTAACACCCCACTCCCCTACGTCAGTCTCCGATATGGGACTACCTTGTGTGTTAAGCGGACCAGATTTACTTCTAATATTCACTGAAGCTAGAGTTTCAGAGACGAAGTCGGAAAAAATAACGCTTCGGATTATCTTCTGTATAATAATTGTCTGAGTGAACCTTTATGTAAAGAACAATGAAAAAACGCCGCCAACTTTTCGGGACTATACGAAAAAGGCGCGCATTGCACTGTACAAGCTAAATTAAACACCCATTAAAAGAGCACAAATGCCTTTCAATTGTTTTGTCTTGGTAAATTGACCATTGATCATTATTAATTATAAGTTTGACTACAAAGATTCAATGAAGTTGAAATGTAATGGAAAGAACTGAAATGACCAAATGACAATTAGTGCCGCCATAAGGACATGCTACAGAAAGAGCACATGTTTAAACGGGTTACTTGCTAGTGTCATACAGATTTGTCTCCACTAACTTTTATTTCCCTTTTACATTATCTCCCCTTCACATGTCTTTTTATTCTGATACACTCTGTTGCCTGCTGAAAGATGTTAACATTACCCAACGGTCAATGAAAAACGTCGGAGTGACTTCATTTTTGCACGTGTTTGTTAACAAATGCTATCCCTGCATATCTCGCAGTGAGTGCTGGTTAATGGAAATGTATGACAGTTTAGCATGACGTGGGTCGTTACACCAGGGTAGTTCAGAGGAAGCTTTCATTTACGCCATTGATCTTACTCTCGTCACATTCATCTGGTGATAATTATACACTGGCATTACACTAATGTTGGGCCAGACTCCCCACAGAATAAATAAATAAACAGATAAACAAAGCAGAAACATACATACGTCTGTGTGTGTGTGTGTGAGAGAGAGAGTGTGTGTGTACTAGAATAATGCTTTTACCAGCATCAGGAAAAAACAGAATAAATAGTCATTTTAGAGCAGGGTTTCTTAACGTGTGATCTACTGACCCCTTGGAGTTCAATGACTGGATTCTAATGGATCCGTGTACATAATCTAAAATTTGGAAATGTAAAGTTTTCTTTTTTACTATGCACATTTTTTCCAAGAAGGGTCTATAGCCTTCATTGGACAATCAGAAGGGTCCATAGCCATCCTTCGACAATCAAAGGGGCTAAAGGTACCAGGTTCGCTCCCACCTGATCTCCTGGGTAGTGTGATCGGATGCCTAGCCTTCTCGGATAAGAGCTAAAAAAATATAAAAGGTCCCGCGTGCAAGAAGCGCATGTTAAAAATCCATCGGCAGTTGAAAATCGTAAAGAGTAGGCCAAACGGCCGCTGCCCTGGCAAAATTTAAAAAATTAAGAAACCTACCGACTACAAAAATATATATAGAATGTGTGATTCCTGCACACATAAACTGTGTGGAGTTGTTGCATTGTGCTGAGATCCTCCTTGTGTGATCTAAAGGAAGAGATCTGAGCAGTAATGGGGTTGTCCGTGTGCAGTAAAGATGATCCTTAACACCCTAAACCAAGCCAATACCCACTTGACTTATTTTATGATTTTACGTCATCAATGATAATCACTTTTTCGGAACCGATGTCACCTCCATCGAGGGAAATTCATCTTTGTATAAAGCAAAGTATACTTTATTGTCAACACCTAATTTCAAGTTCACAAGAAACTTGGCCATTACTAAAGCTGTGTTTGAAACTAAAGACTCGGTGACCTGGTAGGTTGAAGAAGCACACTGATTTAATGGTTGCATCATCGTTCACTACGCACATCCCACGTTTGTAATTACGCATCACAATCTGTATTCGCAGTTCATTATTTCCCTTACTTTAAACCCGTACTTTAATAGAGTTATTTTCAGTTTATTTTACATTGTTTTAATTATTATATGAAAATGGCGGATCAATGCTGGTCAAAACTGGACAGATTAAAATTTAGCAAGAAACAGCTATGTGCAAAGTTCCAGCTCTCTACGATGAAATGAAAATATAAATTTTAAGCTTCTAAGATTTGAAAATGTGACAAATACATAAACCTCAGGTGATCGTAAATAAAAGTGGTTCAAAATGTGTACGTAGTAATGACATGAAATTTTGTCATTAATGATAACTTACAGAACAAATCTGAGTTAGAAATGGAGAGCAACAGAGATGCTTTTTGTTCTTCTCCCTCCTCTTACTGACTACGGAAACATCAACAATGTAAAGGGGTAGTCTCCCTTCATGTACCTTTAAATTAAAAAAACATACATAGGTTTCTAATGTTTCACCCCTTTTCTTTCTCAACTGTTTCTTCAGTTAAAAAAAAAATTATAATAATAAATCAATGTCAACTTGATTCTATGTCAACTTGGTTCTACATTTCACATTTATTTCACCACTTTCTTACTTTGTTTCGTCCCGTTACACTAGTCAACAACCAAAATGTACCAGAAATGAAAATCAGGCAGTCATTTCAGCCTGGCAGTAAGAACGTTGAGAACCCAGCACTTGTCGACACCAGCAAGATTTTGTTGCCACCCTTGCACATTAAGCTGGGTCTCATGAAAAACTTTGTCAAGGCAATGGAGAAAACAGATGAGGCTTTCAAATACCTCATCAGAAAATTAACCAAGTTATTGGGTTTGTAAGCTGGGATCAAGATAAGAGCTGGCGGCACACATATGCTGCAATTGTGTCAGCGCATCAAATTGACGCAAAAAAACTTGCCTTTTGCAGTCCCATGATGATCATCTCAAGACTGTTACTTTTGCATGGTTCCTCCAATTGGAAAGGCATATCAAAGAAGAAAAAATGGACAAGACTGGGTATCCAAACAAATAGTACCACAGCGATGGTTCCCAAAGTGCCAGAATCATTTTGTTCCACTGATGAAGAAGAGGACATTGGTGGGTGGACCCAGATTTTTCATTAAAACTTAATAACCCAACATGATGATCTTGTAAG
Organism: Oreohelix idahoensis; assembly: GCA_024509875.1. NCBI lineage: Eukaryota > Metazoa > Mollusca > Gastropoda > Stylommatophora > Oreohelicidae > Oreohelix > Oreohelix idahoensis. The sequence continues at coordinate 99,085 of JAMPIV010005983.1, forward strand.
AGATCTGAAATTTACCGAAGAAACAAGGCGGAGCTTTTGGGGGTTCCAGATTGCAAAGTGGAATTACAATTTCTGTGTATAGGAACCGCCAGAAGCCGCTTATTACATTCTTTTTCAAAGAGGGTGACCTTTCTGCGTGCCACAACATTTCTGGTTTAATGGCAGCCCTCAAAATCAATTACATACCGGAAGAGTGGAGGCTTTTCATTGATTCATCCAAGACGAGTCTTAAAGCTGTTTTGTTGAATAATGGTAATGTGTTACCGTCAATTCCAGTTGGTCACGCAGTTCATTGGCTGAAAACATTAAGCAACTTTTGAAGTGCATCATTGGTCAAGTCGCATTTTGCTTGGACTACAGGGTGGATACACCAAGTACTGTTGCTTTCTCTGTGTCGAAGTGACCATTGAAGACATTGGCCAATTTCAGCCTGGCAGTTAAGAACGTTGAACTTGTCGACACCAGCAAGATTTTGTTGCCACCCTTGCACATTAAGCTGTGTCTCATGAAAAACTTTGTCAAGGCAATGGAGAAAACAGATGAGGCTTTCAAATACCTCATCAGAAAATTTCCAAGACTGGGTGAAGCTAAAATAAGAGAGGGAGTATTTGTTGGTCCGCAAATTCGAAAACTTCTTCATGATGACGAGTTTCTTTGCGTGTTGCATGGCAAGGAAAAAGCAGCATGGCTAGCATTTAAGTCAGTGGTGGACAATTTTCTTGGAAACAACAGATCTGATAATTACAATGAAATTGTAGAAAATCTCCTTCTGAAGTATAAGAGTCTTGGCTGCAACATGTCTTTGAAAATTCATTTTCTGGATTCTCATCTGGATTTCTTTACGTTAAAATGTGGAGCGGTCAGTGATGAGCATAGTGAACGATTTCACCAGGACATTGCTGCTATGGAGACAAGGTATCAAGGCAATTGGAGCCCTTCAATGCTTGCTGATTACTGTTGGACTGTGACAAGAGACACCTCATCGATTGACTACAAGAAGCAAGCAAAGAGAGCTCGAACAGCGACTGAATAATGCCGGAATGGATTCAAATGTGCCTTTTTAAAACATGATATGTGAACTTTAAATAATGTTTTTATTTTTTTCTATAATTTTATGTTGAAATATCAATTAATTGAGTATGTAACCACAATTTTTATAATGCTAAAGTAGAAAGACTAGCTGTTCACCCCAGAGAATTAAACAAGCATACATTATTTGTATTACTGTAATGTAAATTCATCATTTTAAAACAAAACCAGTGCCAATTGGTGAATTTCATTATGATATTTGAAATCAGCATGTCAAAATCAATAAGAAATGGTATATTTAATTTCTGGTACAAATAACTTTTGAAAATTTGTTGACTAGTGTTATCTACGCTTTTTAACAATTTCCTTTTTTAATCCCGTAGTATACTTTTTGTGTCTTCTTCCCTGATAAAGGTCTATGTCGTTAGAACGCTTTCGCATTTTACCTTGGCCTTATTATAAAAATTGAACCTTACCTTTATATATTACATTTTTTTTTAAACCCAGACCGCAACGTCGTTAATATTTGGAGACACATTTAATATAACCGACTGGCCTTGTATCTGGGTTGACCAGGGCATGCCTGGTCAAAACTTGTATTTGAAAAAATAAACTGTATGCAAAATTCTACAATCTATATACCTTATTTTTATAACTGTAGTTAATCTATTAATTGATTTTTGCAGGTGAGGGGTATATCAGACTGGACCTTGTTATGAAGAATATAACGAAGTATCGTGGTCAGGTGGTCAGACTGAGATGTGAGATCACCGGTAACCCGATCCCTAGCTATGTCTGGTACAAAAACGACGCACCTTTGGCATCTGAGTCAGACAACAAAAGGGTTAACGCAAAGGCGACCACTTGGGGTTCAAGGTGAGTTTAACTTTACTCTTCCTTATCATCAATTGTATCATCATCATCACCGCTCACAGCTTTTATCATTTTTAAAGTAGTAGATCATCCGATTGAAACTTTGGGACTCTTTGGCAAGGAAGAACATTCCAGCACCTCTTATTCATGCTATACAGAGCTTCTACACATCTTGCAGAAATTATGTGAGGACGGCAAACCATAAATCAGAGGAGTTCAGGACCACCACTGGTGTAAGACAAGGTGGTATCTGTCACATATATATGTAAATAGTGCAGCAGTGTCCCGTCCACCTTGCTTTCCCATCTTAGGTTTATAATCTTTGCGACGCAAAAACATGCCATTTGCTGACGAAATTCACTGACTGTTGACTCACCTTTGAAGCCACGCCTATTTTTTTCTGCTTGCACGAGCTGCGAATTTGTTTACATACGTTCGAAACTGTCACTCATTCAGGTGAACGTACAACGCTTGTCTAACAGAAGTCCTCACGCCAGCGGAGCAGTCAGTATTACGATGACTGGCAAGATTGCACGTGCCTAAAACACGTAGAAGGTAATCAGCTTTGAAGTTCTCTAAAAGGGGAAGCAAATCCTGTGATGTTGTACATACAGGAAGACAATCGCTGATATCAGAAGCCTTTGTTGTCGAGGGACCGTAGAATTCTTTATCTCGGGAACGAAGCTTCTTGATTTCCCTGGCAAGGACGTAGGTGCAAAAATTCGTACCCTTTAGAGATAATTACACCAATTCCGTATATATTCTGTCTTCACTCTAAGTCAGTTATTAGTTCGCTCGGGATATTTTGGAAATCTAGCTCGTTATTCTAGCCATTGTGAAAGTGTGTCATAGCATTCCGTGGAGATTGTTCAATTTCTGATTGCGGTAATATATATTAGCATTTAAATGATTTAATGTGTTAAAGGTTATCATTATAATTCACTGGGATTTTTCTAAGTGCTAAGACTGGCGTATTAAATAACATATAGCTAACTTTTCCAGCTGTAATGTAAAATTTAAATCAATCTCTATCACCCAGAAAGAGATGTTTTAATTGACTGATAAATACACTAGGCGACGGACTATTGACGGAATATAAATTTACTTTTAATTCATTACGTGTAATTGTGTAATATCACGTGGCGAAACAAATAGCTAGTAATGACAAGCGATATTTGTATAGTAGTCATAATTAAATTATCACTGAGATATGGTGCGCTGAGAGTTTACCGGGGCAGGAAGGGGAAAAGGCGCATACCTTAAAACCCAACCCGTAACAGGTAAGCGGAGCGTGATAAGATAGGCTAAGACCTGTGTGTTTTAAATTTAATTAAATGACAGAGTGGATAAGAGATCTTACCTTGCGCGTGATAGAATAGGATATTGATATTGTGATTAAATGTTTTGTTTTCTCCTAAATTTAGTACTGATCACAAACCAGCCTGCCAGCGGTCTAGGTCTAAGTCTAAATACAACCAGTAACAATTCTTAGTCTTTATCGGGTCTTCGATGTTGACCTGTGTGGTCCTCTTGCTTCATCCAGAGAGAGAGTCCAAACGTATAGACAATAAGAAGAAATTGTAAACTGGAGACACCAAATATCCAGATTTTTTTCCATTCAATTATATCAGCCCGCTGTGGCAAAATATCTATACATAACATTGTTCCCGACTACTGACCATTGTGTTGTCAAGTGGATTTATCCAGAAAGATTTACCCACCAGACATTTCCTTTAACTATTGGAAGTACTAACTACTGTCCACTGTGAACACTAGATCTTGGTAAATATTTTGCTACCTGAACTATCTGACGTGACATTATCATATCCAATAATCACCACCAAAGTAAGCGTTTCCCATTAGGAGGATTAATTATTCGTGGAGGAACTGGGGCTCACTTCGGCGAAGCACAACACTGGATTTTGTTACATGTACCCTGATGATTATGTTCAAGATGTTGTTAATCAACTAGTAGGTAAGCGAGATTGAATGTGGCCACAGATTGACAGAGAGTGAGTAAGAGGAGCGAATATTTATATTTGTATAATCATTGTACCCACTTCTATTTTTGTTCGTTAATACTGTTATTTTACAGGATAGATTAATTAAGAACTCTGTTCTTTACGTTATCGTCTATTTCTATACCCTAGCACTAATCTTTGACCTTTTGGGGGTTATTAACTTCTTGCAGGATCTTGTCTCAACAGAGGGGATTGCAATTATGGGTTTATTTTCCAAATTTCTGTAACCTATGATTTTATTGATATATGTATATATATATATATATATATGTGTGTGTGTGTGTGTGTGTGTATGTGTGTGTATGTGTGTATGTATGTATGTATGTATGTGTTTGATGTTGTGAGCAGTTTATATGATAATAAACTTAACAAACCTTAATTACTTGTGTTGGTCAGCTCAGCCCATACCTATACTCCATTTACAATAGTTTTTCACGTTTGTGTGTCTGGTTGTCACATAACTGTGTGGGTGTGTGTATAGTTAAACATATATGTTAAATGTAAGGAGAGTAGGATTGTCGGTTAGCAAATTACAGTCGTAAAGATAGGCCTTACTAGAGTATCTTCTCAACCCAGTGACAGATTCTACCCTTAAACTATTCACTCGTGAAATCTATTTCTCATACCTTAATTCTCACTTAATTACCATTTTCCCTGTTCTAGTCAGACGGACCTAATCTAACTTAAATACCTATCAAATTTACGACAGTATCCTTTCACCTTATCTTTTCATACTCCTCATGGACGATGTCATCAAGGCATGTGGGGAGAGAACAAGAAAGTATTCGGTGAGGTACTGGAAGATGAGACAGGTCTGCATTTCAGAGCTGGCATTTACTGATGATGTTGCCCTGATTGCTAAATCAGGGGCACATCTTCAATCCAACCTGCAAGTCTGGAAGGAAGAGCTGGAGAACAGAGGGATAGTCATCAGCAGCTCTAAAGCAAAACCCATGGTGATATCACGAGAGGAAAGAAGGCATCAGATTAAGCTGGGAGAACAGGTCCTAGAGTAGGTCAACCACTTTAAATACCTCGGAGCTGTCACAGGCCGAAAGGGAGGCATCAAAGAAGAGTTGGCTACCCGAAGAGCAGCAACTGGGAGACTTTTTCAGGCCATAAATCGAGGATTCCTCAGCAAAAGAGACGTTGGCAAGCAGACGAAGATTGTTGTATACCGCTCCATCTATGTCCCAGTCTTGACGTATGGATGCGATTCATGGGCAATTACTACAACCCACAAAAGCCAGATCAAAACCTCAGAAATGAGGTATCCGAGGAAGGTGATTGAAATAACAAGAGAAATAGTCCGCAACCAGACGATACGTCAAGGCTTAAAAACCCAACCCTTGCAGACCCAAGTAGAACAGTCCCAACTGAGATGGTTTGACCATGTCTGCAGAATGGGAGAAGATCGGCTACCACGACAAGCATGGGAAATTAAGAAGGACCGAGGATTAGAATGGAACGAGGCCAGGAGGAAGACAGCCGATAGGATAGTATGGCGCTCTCTCTTCCAAATCTCATGGTAGAAGAGGAACGACTAAGAAAGTAGGATCATCCGATTGGTTTAGCGGTTAGAACGCTGCTTACGAGTGCCTGAAAACATACCTTTATGTTTGTCTAATATTTATTTAATGTTTACAGGCCTCGGGTTTCCCTTCCTTATGTGTTATAAACCCATCTACAACAGACTGATAAGATTAAGATTGAAAGGGAGATTCACCAATAGTACAATAATACAATGCTACGCACCAACGAATGATAGCGATGAAGAGGTCAAGGATGAATTCTATCAACAACCGCAGAAAGAAATGGAAGACACCCCAAGATATGATCTTATTATAGTAATGGGAGACCTCAATGCGAAAGTTGGTACACACAATATATATAATGAAAGAGTAATGGGGAAATGCGGCAGCGGAACAGCAAACGAAAATAGGGACAAATTAATAAGTTTCTGTAGCATTAACAACCTGGCCATTGGAGGAACATTTTTCCCACATAAAGAAATTCACAAATTAACATGGTAATCACCAAACAGTCGGGACAGAAACCAGATAGACCACATCATGATTAACGGTAGATGGAGACATGCATTACAAGATGTGAAGGTAAGAAGAGGTGCAGATGTGGGAAGTGATCATCATTTAGTAGTAGCAAAACTGAAAGTGAAACTTAAGAAGTGCTGGACCAACTGCAACTACACAGAAAAGGTTTGACATCAGCAAATTGAAGGACCCCCTTACCAGAAAAGCTTTTGCGGCTGACATAAAGAAACGATATCAATTTGCTAAAAGTCAGGAAAAGACATTGACTGATGATATAGACCAGAAATTCAACACCATTTCAACAATATATAAGGAAAGCAGCTAATCATGCTTGGGATTCCAGGAAAGGAAGAAACAAGACTGGATAACACCAGAAACATTAAACACCATAACGATGAGAAAGGAAATGAAAAGAAAGAAAACAGAAGCGAAGTCCCCCAGGTTAAAGCAACTATATAGCGAACAGTACAGTCAGCTGGACAAGGAAGTTAAACGCCAAACCCGAGCCAACAAAGGGAATTTCCTAGACGATCTTGCAAGACAGGCAGAAGAGGCAGCACTGAGAAATGAACAAAGCACAGTATACAAAATAACTAAATTCGTCAGCGGAAAACGAGGTGCAAACAATATTACATTAGTAAGAGATAAGCAAGAAAATCTCATCACGACAGCAGAGGGACAGGAAACCAGATGAGCAGAACATTTCAGAGAAACTCTGAACAAGGAACCACAAGAGACACAATTGAATGTTCCTGAGGCTGAAAACGATCTAGATGTTAATACAGACATTCCACGAAAAGAAGAAATCATCACAGCAATCAAAGGGTTAAAGAATGGAAAAGCTCCTGGCCATGATAACTTAAATGCAGAGCTATTTAAGACAGACCCTGAGCTAGCAGCAGAACTATTAGAACCACTATTTGCACAAGTCTGGAAAACAGGGACAACACCAACCGAGTAGAACAAAGGAATAATTGTCAAATTGCCCAAGAAGGGAGATCTTGCAGACTGCAATAATTGGAGAGGAATCACTCTTCTCTCAGTTCCCAGCAAAATACTAGGCAGGATAATTATACAGAGAATTTCAAAAGCAGTAGACCACAAACTGAGGAAAGAACAAGCAGGATTTAGAAAGAACAGAAGATGTGTAGATCATATATTTACTATCAGGAACATTATAGAGCAGTGCTCAGAATGGCAAAGACAGCTGTACATTAATTTCGTTGATTTTGAAAAGGCTTTTGACAGTATACACAGGGACAGTTTATGGAAAATACTGAGGGCTTATGGAATTCCAAGCTGCATAGTGTCAATCATAAAAAGCCTCTATGCCAACTTTACGTGTAGTGTTGGGCAGAGCAACCTAACCTTTGAGGTGAAGACAGGAGTACGACAGGGATGCCCCTTATCAACCACTCTATTTTTAACAGTCATAGACTGGGTGATGCGCCAGACAACAGAGGGCAGTCCAAGAGGAATACGATGGACTACATTTTCTACATTGGAAGATCTGGAATATGCAGATGACATTGCACTACTAACACATTCACATCAACACATCCAGGAAAAAACGGATAGACTTCATAAGTATAGCCAGCAGGTGGGCTTGAACATCAATTTAAAGAAGTCAGAGGCCATGACGCTCAATGTGAGCAACCCTGAGCCCATATCAGTAAGGAATCAGCAACTGGTACAGACAGATACCTTCACATACCTAGGATGCATAGTAACACCAGACGGCGGGGCAAGCAAAGACATCAACAACAGAATGAACAAAGCAAGAACAGCCTTTTTTAGCCTAAACAACATCTGGAAGTCCTCTCAGTACAGCACAAGCACAAAATTAAGATTATATCAGTGCTGTGTGCTTTCTGTGCTTCTCTATGGTGCGGAAAGCTGGAGAGTTACAGAGAAGGAAATGTCGAAATTGTCCTCTTTTCACACAACATGCCTAAGAAAAATTTACCGAATCTTTTGGCCGAATACCATCACCAACCAAGATCTGCTTACTCGGAGCAAGCAAGAGGACGTGCACACCAATATAGCTGGCAGATGCTGGAGCTGGGTTGGCCATGTCCTCAGAAGAGATCCCGATGCCATTACAAGAACAGCTATGCTTTGGACCCCTGAAGGAAAACAAAAAGAGAGGCTGACCAAAAACAACTTGGCGGAGGACTGTGGAGGCTGAGATGCAAAGAATGAACCAGAGTTGGGCACTGTACGAAGGATGGCCACCGACCGAGCAAAGTGGAATAAATTTGTTGTTGCCCTACAAGACGCCACTAGGCGTGATGGCCACTGACTGCTTTGACGGTCGGCGGCTAAGGATCAAAGAAGAGAAGAAGAAGAATGTGTTATAAATGTTTATACAATACCAAAAACCTACTCTCTGTCCTGTACTTTCTGTTCTTAGTCTTCTATCATTTACTAGACACAGTATTAAGGTCTTTGTCTTGTGTAGTCTGACCTATACTGTATAATAGGGGAACAACAGATAAGGAAGGGAAACCCGAGGCCTGTAAACAGTAAATTAATATTAGACAAACATAAAGGTATGTTTTCAGGCACTCGTAAGGTGTTATCTTGTGTTTCATACTGATAAATAGTCAGTAAAGCATCCTTTTTTGGGGATGCCTAGCTGGCCGTGGGGTCAGTGTGATTCGCTTGATAGCTAGGCGGAGTTGTCGTACGGAAGGTACGCGGTTCGAACCCTGGGTAAGCCACTCACGTCTGTTGTTTTTCTGTTGTCCAAGTGTTCTACTTCTTTATTTCTTACGAGTGCCTGAAAACATACCTTTATGTTTGTCTAATATTAATTTACGGGGAACAACAGAAGTGATTGCGTCATTAATATGCTGGACTGCCCATGGTAAATTTCCGGTGTTATATCTTGCGAGTCGCACTAATGACCCGTCATCGAATCATCATTTTTTGGTGATGCCTAGATGGCGGGGATGGTAGTGTGATTCGCTTGCATAGCTAGGCGGGGTTGTCGCACGGAAGGTCCTGGGTTCGAGTCCTGGTTAAGCCACTCACGTCTGTTGTTTTTCTGTTGTCTAGTTTTCTATTTCTTTATTTCTTACGAGTGCCTGAAAACATACCTTTATGTTTGTCTAATATTTATTTACTGTTTACAGGCCTCGGGTTTCCCTTCCTTGTGTGTTATAAATGTCTTTACAACTATGTGTTATAAATGTCTTTACAATCTATAACTATGTGTTATAAATGTCTTTACAATCTATAACTATGTGTTATAAATGTCTTTACAATCTATAACTATGTGTTATAAATCCTTTAGCGGCACAGTTACCGGGTTCCGGGATCAAAACCTCGTAGCGTCCCATTCCAGTCTACTCCGCAGAAAATGGGTACCTGACTCTGGTCTTGAGTTAGGGAAGGCAGAGACAGCAATGAAGCGTACTGGTCAAACCACCTCATTAAAAAACTGGACCTAAAATTGTGAAATCTGTAACACTTCACTCCCCTACGGCATTTTGCTATTTGACTACTTTTACTTTTTAAGGATAAGTTTGACCTATGACGAAGACACGTTTGTCGGTACGTTCGGAAGTTTTATAAAAGTGCTTCTGCCAAGCAACCGATTTCAATGATAAAAAGGGAGCATACAGTGACAGCATTAATAATTAATCTAAAGGCATCACCTAGTGTGATGTCTGGACATCTCGAGGAGACGAAGAGAGAATAAACCTATCTTCCCTTTAACCTTATCGAAAGAGGCAGTTAATGCGAAGTTCTGCGTGTGGCTGGCAACTTTATTATGTAAAAAATGCCAAGGCTGCTTTCACTCATTCATTTTTCTTATTGCTCAGCGTGGAGCATAGAGCCACCAGAGAAGGTGACCCTCTTGTAGGAAGCATGCACCATTCATGCTCTCGTGTAGCGTAGTGTGTCTCTCAGAGACTCCCGAGGGCTATGGGAGGCATCAACCAATACATCTGGATTATTCCCGTTGTGCACGTTAAAAATCCCTCGGCAGTTGGAAATCGTAAAGAGTAGGACAAACGGTCGCTGCCCTGGCAAAATTTACATAATTAGGAAAACCTACCCACCACAAAAATATTTATATAATATATCTTCTTCTTCTTCCTTCTTCCTCGTTCGTCCTGAAAAGGACGGTGGTTGCGTTGTGTCTGTTTACGCCTAAGCTGTGATATCTGCACCTTTCGGTCGACACATCCGACTTCAGCACAACATTTTTTAGGGACCGGGTTTGCCTTCCCATTGCGATCCGCACTCGCTCAGCCAGACTGCACTGCTGCAGACTGTTTCCAGGACCACCACGTGGAGGTGGAGTGCGGTCTTGACCAGCTCTGGTTCGCTGGTCCTGATGCAAGCAGCACAGCTATGGGTCGCTGACTGCATTCACTATTGCTGCATCTTGGGGTCCCATAGAATATATGATTCCTGTATATACACATTGGGATCCTCGCAAGGTGCTACGGAGTTCGTGAACTGTGCTGAGATCCTCGTTGTGTGATCTAAGGGAGGAGATCGGAGCACTGATGGAGTTGTCCGTTTGCAATGAAGATTGGGGGGATGGGGGCGGGGGTCCTTAAAACCAAACCAAACCAATCCTCACCATTACACTTCAGCTTCTAAAAGAGTATGGACCTTCATCACATTCCTGCCTAACTCTCCTTTTCTGTGCCATTTGCTCAAGATATTTCCATGTCTTCTTTATGCTATTCATTCATATCTCTATGTGTGTGTTTTTTTTTTTTTTGGTATTCCCCCGCCCCCCCCCCCCCCCCCCCCCACACACACACACACACACAAGGACTGCCTTGTAACATTCTTTTAACATGTTTTCTTAATGAGTGTTCTATCCATTGCCAACGTATTCTTCTATCAACCAACACAAGCGGAGATTAACAAATAAGTAAGAAAAAAGAAATTGATGGGACATACCTTCAGAAAGCACCAAGCCAGTATAACAAACAAACAAAAACCAGCAATGGAACAGAGATGGGTGAGGCCAAACAGAACTTAAAGAACAACAGTACGGTATCAGAAAAAGCAAAGTCAACTGTATTGTCATGGCCATAGTTACAGAAGACTGGTTAACACAGAAATCATCATCATCACCATCATCATCATCACCATCATCATCATCATCAAAAACAACATTGTCTTTACCTTCAGCTTCCCATGGAGCACAGGGTTTCAACAACTTCTTGCTAAGCGCCATCTGTTCTGTGCCATTCACCCAGTCTTTCTTTGTATTCTTTATCCTTGTTATTGATATCTCCAGTCCTCTTCTTGTTGTGTTAGTTCGCTTACCTCGGGGGTTCCAGAACAAGGACTGCGTTATTAAGCTATCATCAACAGGTGTCCTCAATGTGTATCCTATATATCGGCATCATCATTTTTCTATGTCTTGTTCGACTGGCCCTTGTCTGGTTTTTGTCATCACTTCCACATTTGTGAATTTTGTCATACCACTTCAGTTCTAATATTGTACGCAAGCACCTAGTTATAAAATTATATAACTTATTGGGTGTTGTTACTGTTGTTATTCGTGTTTCAAAGCAGTACAGAGAAACTGACTTGACACCTGAGTTTGAATTTCTTTTTTATTTTATTTCTTTTTTTTTTTTCTTGTTCCTGCTTGCTGATTTTACTCTGGCTTAAAAAGAGATCTTTGATGAGTTATAGTTCCAACTATGTGGAGCACATGGAAATTGAAAAAGATAGATAGATGTGCTCCAAAATGATTTATAGGAGGAAAAAAAAAACCAAAGACGAAGCAGCAGAACAATATAAACAAAGTTATTCTCCGCGAAGCTTTACTGTTTAAGTTACGGTTCTTGAACGTAAAAGTTCCCGGAAGCGTTTATCTGGGGTACATTTAGTAAGCGTAGTAAACTTGGCTATTAAAAATAAATTGAACGCTGTTATAAACATGGGCCGCCATGTGGTGCACGACTGCTTGCTCTAAAATGCGTCCGGTAGAGGGAAACGTAGATTACTCGAGGGTTAAATAAAAAAAATCCCAGCAGCCTTTAGTTTATTGGAAAAATACGTCCCCATTGAACGTCTGTTTCATGCCTTCATGGCATCTTATACATACCTCCGTGCGTTTGTTTTGACAAATTATAAACTTAATCAGGGCATTGTGTCGTGCCAGCAGTCAGGTAATGACCTTGTCAGGGGTTGGGGTTGATCTCTAACCCCATAAATTTCAGAGCTGACACTGACGTGAGGTCATCGTGGATTTTCAAACCTGATTTTTTTTACCCGGTTTCCATCGGGACTTGTTCTTAACAACTCAATTAGCTCCTCATTTCTTCCGAAGTGGCAGATCAACATAGTGTTTCCTATGACGCATGCGCAACGAGCGGCAACGTTAATTGAGACCACTTTTCTTAATTAAATGTCATGGGGAATTGTGACTAGCCAGATTTCAGAAAATGTACCCACTAGACACACAACCTAGATCTTGCTGCATTTTGTACTCTGATTTTCAGCTTGGCTGTTGCATGTATTCATTTGGCATGTTTCTTCAGTTGCGCCACTAACTGAGCATTAGTAGCAATAGCAGCCCACTTTGTCATAACTGACTATGGGAACGCGCTCTTGATATGATAGTTCTCAGCTGCTTTTTTTTTTCCTTGTGTTCATTTCGGCGTGTTCTGTTCTCTTCTGGGTGTTGTGAGAGCTTCTTGTCTCCCAATCTGAGGTGGCGCTATAAGTAGCATAGCCACTTTTTTGCGATTGGCAGCTTCATCATCCCAAGTTGCTGGATTTATGTCCAGAGCCTTCATGTCTCTCTTGCACACATCTTTGAACATCAGTTGCAGTTGCCTGGCTGTTCTTTTGCCATCTGCCAGTTGTCAGTGAAAATATCTTGGGGTATCCGACCATCTTCTGTGCGATGGACATGGCCAAGCCAGCGTAGTCTGCACTGTCTAAGCAATGTATACAACTATACATGCTTTGAAGGTCAGCACGTGACACTACCTCAACATTTGTCACTTTGTCCTTTCACGAAATACCAAGGATGTGGCCTAGACTCCGTAGATGGAAGGTATTGAGCCTTCTTTCTTGCTTAGCATAGGTTGTCCATGTCTTGCTGCCATATAGAAGTGACGTAGGCATTATATACCGCAGCTTTGGTCTTCATTGTGAGTTTGGAGTTTCCACAAACACGCGCTGAGAGAGTGGCACAGATATTGTCGTTATTAATACTCCAGTTAGGATCTTATTAAAATAGAATTATAAGATGTGTTGAGTTGACGATAAGAATACTGCGTTGACGATAAGAATACTGCACATCAATCAATAAATCAATCAATACCCTTTCGCTCCCCGGACAGCATAGGCCATCAACAAGCACATGACAAGTCCTCCTGCCACGTGACATAGGCCATCAACAAGCACATGACAAGTCCTCCTGTTGCCTGGCTTCGGTTCAAGGTCTTTCCATGTCTTCTTCATCATTTGCATGTCTGTCACCAGTTCTCTTCTCCTTGTGTTTGTCTGTCTACCATGTCATTCTTTTACCCTGGTCATTCCGGAACAAGGACTGGAATAAGGCGTCTGGAACAAGGACTGGAATAAGAAACCGGAACAAGGACTGGAATAAGTCGTCCAAAACAATGACTGGAATAAGTAAACCGGAACAACGACTGGAATAAGTAAACCGGAACAACGACTGGAATAAGTAAACCGTAACAACGACTGGAATAAGGCGTCCGGAACAAGGACTGGAATAAGTAAACCGGAACAACGACTGGAATAAGGTGTCCGGAACAAGGACTGGAATAAGTAAACCGGAACAACGACTGAAATAAGGCGTCCGGAACAAGGACTGGAATAAGTAAACCGGAACAACGACTGGAATAAGGCGTCCGGAACAAGGACTGGAATAAGGTGTCCGAAAGAACGACTGGAATAAGGTGCATGCCAGGTATTTTTTTTTTAAAATGTCCGCATATGACTATGGAAGCGAGTAAGACAGAATTTAAGAACCTGTCTTCTAATATCGCAGTCCTGGGGTCTTTAGTGTTATCGTCATTATTATTTCACTTCTCTCTCTCTCTCTCTCTCTCTCTCTCTCTCTCTCTCTCTCTCTCTCTCTCTCTCTCTCTCTCTCTCTCTCTCTCTCTCTCTCTCCCTGGAACAAGTAGTCACCACTGCGACTGGTCTAGTTGCAAGAAGCCTGTGTTAAAGCATGCATGTGCTGTTGTAGCGGTGATTTCTGCAACAATTGTTTGTTTGGTTTTTTTTTTTTTTAAAGCAGGTTGCCAGCCTGATGCATAACCTCACATTAGTCGTCTGTTACGAGTTGCATCAGGTAGCAGAAGTAGGAATTTTTGTCTTTGTCTTCTCGGAGACCCCCATGAACTGCACGGGGCAATCGTTAAGGGAGAGTAGATTCAAACAAAAGACCCCAAAAACATCATCATGGGTATATAAAACATACAACAAAAGAGGCAGGGAAGTAGAGGACAACAGACAAAAGCATTAGAACACCGCAACCAAAAGATCTTTACCAGATTACGCTCGACCTGGAGGCTTATAGAGACCTAGTTGAAGGCTTATACTTTAAAAGGTAATGGTAGTCCCATTGCACATACTGTCATAGGGGGTAAATTAATATTAGACAAACATAAAGGTATGTTTTCAGGCACTCGTAAGAAATAAAGAAGTAGAACACTTAGACAACAGAAAAACAACAGACGTGAGTGGCTTACCCAGGGTTCGAACCCCGTACCTTCCGTACGACAACACCGCCTAGCTATACAAGCGAATCACACTAACCTCACGGCCAGCTAGGCATCCCCAAAAAAGGATGCTTTACTGACCGGTCATCAGTGCGAAACACAAGACAACACCGGAAGTTTACAATGGGGACCTCAGCCTATTAATGACGCAATCACTTCTGTTGTTCCTCTATTCTGCAGTACATGTCAGTCCAAACAAGACAAAGACCTTGATACTGTCACCAGTAAATTAAGATTATTAATGTTTATACAATACCAGAAACCTACCCTCTGTTCTATACTACTGTCCTTAAGTCTTCTATCATTTACTGGACACAGTATCAAGGTCTTTGTCTTGTTTGGACTGACATATACTGCAGAATAGAGGAACAACAGAAGTGATTGCGTCATTAATAGGCTGAGGTCCCCATTGTAAACTTCCGGTGTTGTCTTGTGTTTCGCACTGATGACCGGTCAGTAAAGCATCCTTTTTTGGGGATGCCTAGCTGGCCGTGAGGTTAGTGTGATTCGCTTGTATAGCTAGGCGGTGTTGTCGTACGGAAGGTACGGTGTTCGAACCCTGGGTAAGCCACTCACGTCTGTTGTTTTTCTGTTGTCTAAGTGTTCTACTTCTTTATTTCTTACGAGTGCCTGAAAACATACCTTTATGTTTGTCTAATATTCATTTTCAGTTTACAGGCCTCGGGTTTCCCTTCCTTATGTGCCATAGGGGGTGAAGTGTTAGGGACTTTACCGTACTAGGTCCAGCATCGATATGTGGTTTGACCAGTTTCCTTCCTCGTTGCTTTTTCCTTCCCTAACTCAAAGTTAGGTACCCATTTACAGCTGGGTAGGCCGAGCGTCTGTCAATCGGGCGCTCTAAGTTTTACTCTACTTGGCAATAAAAGTCAGATATGGGGGTATGGGGGTTGTTTTACTCTTGTTGTTATATCAGCTAGATATTTAGTAATAAGCATATAGTGAGAATCCCGTGGTAACAGACGGAAACCTACAAATTACAATACAAGCTGCCACATCTTTATTTATTTATTTATTTTTAAAAATAAAATGTTGCCTCGTTTTGGCGAGGCGCGTCCCGTTATATTAGGGCGCATATCCAAATATATAAGACCTTTAGGTCTGAAGAATATGATAGCCACATCGTAAGAGATTACTGAGGTTATGTTGTGCATAAAGGAAACGGTCTCATCATGTACAACATTGCTGCAGTCACCATCACTACAAGAGCACATAGAAAGTGCTCTGGAGCATGCTTCATGCGTTTGAGCCAACTATAGGTGTGGCTCTTCTTCTTCTTCTTCGTTCGTCCTGAAAAGGACGTTGGTTGCATTGTGTCCGTTTACAGCGAAGCTGCGATAATTGCGCCTTTCGGCCGACACATCCTACTTCAGCACGGCATTTTATGGGACCGGGTTAGCCTTCCCACTTCGATCCCTACTCTCTCAGCCAGACTGCAGTGATGCAGCCTGTTTCCAGGACCACCACTTGGAGGTGGAGTAAGGGTCTTGGTCAACTCTGGTTCGCTGACCCTGATGCAAGCAGTCTAGCTATGGGTCGCCGACTGCATTTATCTCTGTTGCTGCGTCAGGTGTGGGTATTCTCTTCTAATAAGGCAATACTGTTGCGGACTCTCGGGACCCCCGTGTGTTATGGGTGCTTCGATGACTTCTAGTATTTGAGGATGACCAAGTTATTATATGCGTATTCAGTTTATAGAGTCAAAGTCCCTCGGGTTCTTATCACTTTTGTAGGATTCCGTAATACTGTCCGTTGGTATCGATAATGTCTGCTTAACCCTTGTGATACATTCTGTGCTGAATATGTTTCATATTAAATATTCGACCCTTGACTGACCTGTATTAGTCTCTTGTCTTATTGATTATATTGGCAGTGTGAGATGCAGCGTGTTAAGACATTAATCATCACTGGTCATGATCAGTTGAAGATGAATAGCATTTAACTCAACTCCGAATACGATAGTTGATAAGACTGTGATTTTGACGACTCAAAATATTTAATTAGTAATTTCATACCATGAGCAGACACCAACTACATGGGAACAAAAGTCACATCACATTCATATACGATCTGTAAGAGTTCTCATTATTTCATAAGCACATGTTCACAATCTCTATCTAGAGTTCTGGTTAGAGGTCAGTTCCTTTTAACGGCCAATGTCCTTTGGCATAAATTCAGAGGCTAACTAGACTTACTCCCGTCGCTAGTTTATACAATAGCCTGTTGCACTAGACTTAACTATCCTGCTAGTTTTGCAATACACTTATTATGCTAGGCTTACGTCTACTGCTAGTCGTTTAATATCCGTTACACTAGGCTTACGCTTGCCGCTAGCTGTACAATATCCATCTATACTAGTCTTACACTATTGCTAGTAACATAATGTTCCTTTGGCATACCACGCCGGGCTAATCTGCCATAATTATGCAAACTGCGTTATTCATACGACGACTTACGTTTGGTTCAAGAAATACACTGCTCAAATGGCTTCCCAGCCACACAATTAAAAAGTGGTTGTACCACACAATATCAGTGGCAATGGCCACACTTCTGAAACACACTGCCGTTCGGGTCAAAACCCACAAGTCGAATATATAGTGGCAATGGCCACACATGCCATACGCTGCCGTTGGGGCCGAAGCCCACACGTCGAATGACCTTACAAAGACATACGCGTCATGCATAGTGATATGCATACTTGTCGTTACTATATTCAATTGCGATGTTCCATGGTGCAGCAATTCGAGTCGGCCAAACTCAAATGCCTGCACACATGCAACAATCATCGACATCGGTCGATGAGATATATCTCTATTCGTTTGAGGTGTTCCATGATACAGCCATTCGGATCGAGCACAAATCCAAATGTCTGTAAGCATGAAACAATCATCGACATCAGTCGCGGAGATATAATCATTTGAGGAATGCGCCATGCTGCAGACATGAAGCAATCCTCAACATCATCCCCCTCACTTCCAAACGTGACACTTGTGGCACGGATGATAGTGATGGAGAAGACGCCCGTCTCCCGAACATATCAATATTAGTACTACCTACTTATAACTATGATAATCATTAAGTAGACACATTAAATTTTATAACATTAATAATAGCACTTGTCAACATGGTGACTAAAGAGTTAATTCAATTTCTTCTCAGAGAAGTTGCGCGATAAAAGATCTGCCAAGTTATTGTCTGATCCAGCAATGGGCAGAATCGTAAATGAAAATTCTTGAATCAACAAATACCATCGGTGTATTCTAGCGTTACGCATAGTTCTAGCTGTTATGTAAGTAAGAGGACTATGGTCTGTCATAATGTAAAAGTGCGTGCCGATGAGATATCTTGACAGCTTCTCCAGGCACCAGACCATCGACAGGAGCTCACGTTCACCTGTCGCATACTTCTGTTCAGCCGGAGTCAGTTTCCTCGACACATAGAAACATGGATGGAGTGTTTCCTTGTAACATTGCAGCAAACAACCACCCATGGAGTAGCTCGAGGCATCTGATTGGAGAATGAATGGAATACGTATATTCGGTAATAACAAAATAGGTGCATTGCTAAATAATTTCTTAATTGTTACCAAAGCGCTTTCGCAATCTTTGTCCCAACGTACCTTATTAGGACTACCTTTGGTCAACAGTGCGGACAAAGGTGTAGATAGTTGTGCGAAATGCGGGATGAACTTATGGTAATAGTTTATCAGGCCTAAAAGGCTTCTAACTTGTTTCTTAGTTGAAGGGGTAGAAATCTCAAGAATTCTTTTGACTGTATTGTCGTCAGGATACAGTTTGTGGTTACCTATTCGGTGACCAAGAAAAGAAATTTCCTGACAACCTATTTGGACCTTTGAAGGTCGCACAGTCAAACCATGCATACGTAACGTATGTAGAAGGGAAGTTAAACCATCAATATGGTCTTCCCACGAGTCATGAAATAGGCAGATGTCATCGATGTACGTGATGACATCTTTACGATCGCCAAGAAGGCGGCGCATCATGCGCACAAACGTCGCTGGCGCATTTACCAACCCAAAACACATATAATTCCATTGGTAGAGCCCAAAAGGAGTTGTGAAAGCTGTGTAAGGTTTGGCATTTTCGGCAAGAGGAATTTGCCAGTAGCCTTTAGAGAGATCTAGTTTGCTAAAGAAAGTAGCATTAGATAATTCAGACAAAAGATCATCTAAAAGTGGCATAGGCTCACCGTCTGTGATTGTAATTTTGTTCAATCGCCTAAAATCAATACAAATACGTAAAGAATCATCCTTCTTTTTAACAATCACCATTGGGAATGCATATGGTGATTCCGAAGGAGATATCACACCTAAACGTATCATCTCCTTTAATTCTTTCTCTACCCTATCTTTGTGGTGTAAAGATATAGGGTAGGGTCTAAGTTTGATAGGTTTATAATCAGTAAGAGTAATATCATGGGATATAAGCGATGTCTGACCTGGAAGGTCGGTGAGAACATCATTGAAAGAAATGAGAATATCCCGAACTTGATCTTGTTGAGAAGAAGACAGTGAAGAAGAAATAGTCACGTCTTTCCAAGATTCCGATGATTGCAAAGAAGGTAGTTGGAATTGTAAAGGGATAGACGAAGTGGTATCTTCTTCATGAACAACTGCAAAAGAAGCAGTATGATGTGAAGAATCATCAATAGAGTTAATGACAGGAATTAATTCCTGTGGTCTTTCAACTGCTAATTTTAGCATGTTGACGTGGAAGGTTTTGATTTTACCTCTAACGTTCACTGAGTAGTCAACATCTGTGACTTGTTTGATAACATCAAATGGACCTTGCCATGATATCAGTAATTTGTTATCGTTATGAGGTAGCAACAACCAAACTTTTTCCCCTGGTTTGAAGGATCTTAATATTCTCTTTTGATTATGTAATAATCTTGATCGTTGAGTGGCTGATTTTATACTACTCTGGGATGCATAAGTGCACGCATCGATGATTCGTTGTCGGAGATCAATCACTAACTCGTAGCTGTTTCGAGTGGCTGTATCAATTGATGCTCCAATCAACAAATCCTTGAGTATCATCATTGGTCCGCGAGGATTCGAACCATAAACCAATTCGAACGGAGACCACCCCGTGCTTTCGTGGGGCACTTCACGAAAAGCAAACAGGGCCGCCGGCAGAAGCCTGTCCCATTCACGAGGGCATTCTTCAGTTATCTTAGATAACATCTGTTTTAGAGTGCTATTGTAGCGCTCGCACACACCGTTTGATTGAGGCCTATACGCACTACAAAACGAGTGGTGAACAGATAACATGGATTCTAAATCCCTCATAATGTTGGAAGTAAATTGTGATCCTTGATCTGACAAAATATCTTCCGGAAAACCGATTCGACAAAATATCGAAAATAATGCATCAGACACAGATGCAGTTGTGATGGTTTTCAACGGTATGGCCTCTGGCCAACGCGTGCAAAGATCTACGCAAGTTAAAATATAACGAAATCCATTATTTGAAACAATTGATAACGGACCCACTATATCTACTGCAATCTTTTTGAAAGGTCTCTCAGGCACGTCTGTAATCTGTAAGGGTGCCGTATGGAACCTGCCCTTACGTGCTATACCTTGGCATGTTGTACATGATTTGCAGTATAACTTTGTATCCTTATTAACCCCAGGCCAATAAAATTGTGACGTAACACGAAACAATGTTCTTTTGATCCCCATATGCCCTGCCATAGGGGAGTCATGACCTGTTTGTAGGACCAATGGTCTGTATTCCTTAGGTACTATCACTTGATGTATAATTGTTTTGCCATCATCATAATATCTAGTGAGTATTGATTTCTTTATCTTGAACCATTGTTTAGCCCCTCTTGTGTATTTAATAGTTTTTTGTTCTGCTCGGCTAAACAATCCTTGTAAAGTTGGGTCACTCTTCTGTTTTTCTGCAAAAACAGAAGGTGAAACAGTGCCAACTTGAGACATAATTGTATCTATTATAGGAAGAGGTGGTGTAGCCATATCCGTAGCTAACTGTTGTGCTCTCGTTACAACAGCATTTGCCACCTGTGGGTGAGATTCAACCCACATTGCAATCTCCTCAGGAGTGCAATCTTTAACTCCTGGTATGTTTCCTATTATAATTTCAGTTATGGGTGCTCTCAAGCCGCAGGCATAGACAGTGCCTGTGTAAAAAGGAGTATCAATGTATACTCGTGCCACAGGGAAAGTTTCTATATTCCCACCAAATGTGACACACTTAACTGATTTGCCTGTAAAAGCAGAGGGCTCGATAAGCGAGTGCTTTATGCCTATCGTTGAAGACCCAGTGTCCCGCAAAACTCTTACTACCTTACCCTCCAATATTCCGGGATGAAATGTAAGATAACCGACATTTACACATGCCGACATTGTTGGCATACAATGGCCACAATCAAGTGTAATTGTAGACTTTAATCTGTCTTTCGACTGACACTCATAACATGTATCATTCATTACCATACATGCGTTCGCATGATCATTATCATCATTACCTTTTTCCTTTTTAACACTGCAACTATTTGCATGTCTCTGTTTATTTTTGTCTCTCGACGGAGATCTGGCATTACCTTTGTTATTATTGACTGACTTTTTATTGCTATAATAAAAATCAGTAGAGTCATCCTTCCTGGCATCTCTACCATAAGATGATCTCTGTATATAGTATCCTTTTTGATGTGAACCATCATAATCCCTGCCTCTGTGATACCCACGATCATGAGGTGAATATCCTCTATAACCTCGTCGATATGAATTCGAAGGAGAGCGATGACGACGGAAGTTATAAAAACCTCTGTCGGATTGATAATAATCTGAACGACAACGTCCATCAAAGCTCTTCGATCGAGGTCTGTGATCATGTTGTGCCGCGCACACAGGCATAGGATCTCGAATAGTCGATCTATGAAGATCTTTATTCTGATGTGCGGTCTGATACTGTCTTCCGAGTTTTTCATACTCATTGATAGAATTAGGATGTCTTTCTTGTAAAAATGCTTCTAATTCAGTGCTGCATGCGGATAAAACTTTATCTCGCAGCATGAGATCTATAACACCTTCATATGTTTTATTTATACCAGATAGATCAATCCATCTGCTAAGGAAATGTTTAATAGATGCAATGAATTCACCAAAATCTGCATCCTTGCTTGGCTTAGCCGCATGAAAGCGATCTCTGAATCCAGACTCAGTTAACTGGAAACGTCTTAGTAATACCTCTTTTACGACATCGAAATCGCTTCTGCTCTTTTCATCAAGACTCATGAAACATTTAAGTGAGTCACCAGTCAAAAAATCAAGTAAAAGACTGCTCCATCTTTCCTTGGGTATGTTCAGAGCTGTGACCTTCATGATGAATCTAGATAAGAAAGAGTCAACACAATCGCGAGTCTGGTCAAAATGTGGCATTTTTAACTTAGGATAAAAAATATTTGTACCCGCCGCAGTCTTAGTCTGTTCAGACTGAACGTTAGCTAATTCTAAAGCTTTTTCTTTTTCTGCAAGAAGTTTTAATGTTTCCATTTCCATGGCATTTTTATGTGCTTGATCCAGTTGCATAAGTTCCATTCTCCTTAATTCCATTTCTTTATCTCGTTGTGCCACTCTTTCCTTCTCAAATTCTCTGTCTTTTTCTTGTTGAGCTAATTCTTTATCTTTCTGCTCTCTGTCTTTTTCTTGTTGAGCTAATTCTTTTTCTTTCATTTCCCTCTCTTGGGTTAATTCAAACCTCCTAAGCTCATCAGCTCGTTTAGTCATTTCGCGCTGTTCCATTCTTTCCAGACGCGATAAATATTCATCATATTTTGTATCTGCAAAACTTTGTAGTTCCGCCCCTGATTTTCCATAACTTTTTCCAATATCAATGAATTCCTGTAGTGTAGACATGATAATAGGTTTCTGAGTACCTTCAATAGTCTATAATATACACCAGGATTATAGAACTCACTATAATATGTACATGAATATATTAATCAATAACAAAC
This sequence comes from Oreohelix idahoensis, assembly GCA_024509875.1. Taxonomy (NCBI): domain Eukaryota; kingdom Metazoa; phylum Mollusca; class Gastropoda; order Stylommatophora; family Oreohelicidae; genus Oreohelix; species Oreohelix idahoensis. Next base: position 121,828 of record JAMPIV010005983.1, read on the forward strand.
AAGTTCCAAGAACATGTGACAAAGACAGTGAAAACAATCAAATGAGTTACAATGAAATGATTTTTCAGTTATACAACAACACTTTACACTTATAAAGTAAATAAAGGAGACTTATAAACAGTAATCAGTAAAAGAAAGAAAAGAATTTACATTACAAAAATATAACAAGACAAGTCGTCATAAACGAACGTGTAGACAAAGAAGTTTTAGATCACACACGACAACAATTGTCAACAGTACTGAAATTAGGTTATGTAAATAAAGAGGACGTAATTCACTTGACGAAACTGCTAAGTACACAAAATATGGTTATATTGCGAACTGGGGAAACATTTATATCCTGACTCGAAAGAAAAAATATAATCAGTCAGATCCTCAGTCGGCGAATATAAGCATGCAAATCTAATAGAAGTTAACATTCACTGAAGCTTTCCTGGGAAAATTCCAGTCAATATTAAACACGACGAGTATACAAATATACGGATAAACATGAATGGTGAAACACAGATGATAGTAAAAAGTAAGTAAAGTGATGATGAACTGTAGACCAAAGCTAATGCAAGGACAATATGATAATGTTCAAGCGCCTAAGCACAATCAAGAACTTATCTATTTAGCTGTCCCTCTGAGAAATACATGAATGCATGTAATTCTAATCCAAGTGTCTTCAACAGCTGAAGTCCATTGATGGTAGACCTTGACCTTCGCAGTAGGGAACCGTTTGAAAGTATTGCTTCGGTCTTCGAACGTAGTTTCTTCAATCGATCTGCGTCGCAGCCTCAGATGAATTTGATGAAGAGATACATTCTCCACTGGTTCAGGTTCTTGAGTGGAAGATTACCGTTCTATCTGCGTGAATCAGTCTCTTTGGTGGAAGAAAAATTCGGATTCTCAGGCAATGTTGTCTGCTAGCGTTGACGGCATCGATGTAGTGACGTCACTTTCTGTCCTGCGCATTTCAGTTGCCAGTTAGGCTTGAATGAATGATTTTGCCTTCATAACGTTCATCATCAGTTTGACTTTCTTCGATACTTGAAGGGGGGAATCCAGTATTCACGAAATCCAGACACTTTCTGACACCAGTATGTTGCGGACTCTCGGGACCCCCGTGTGTTATGGGTGCTTCGATGACTTCTAGTATTTGAGGATGACCAAGTTATTATATGCGTATTCAGTTTATAGAGTCAAAGTCCCTCGGGTTCTTATCACTTTTGTAGGATTCCGTAATACTGTCCGTTGGTATCGATAATGTCTGCTTAACACTTGTGATACATTCTGTGCTGAATATGTTTCATATTAAATATTCGACCCTTGACTGACCTGTATTAGTCTCTTGTCTTATTGATTATATTAGCAGTGTGAGATGCAGCGTGTTAAGACATTAATCATCACTGGTCATGATCAGTTGAAGATGAATAGCATTTAACTCAACTCCGAATACGATAGTTGATAAGACTGTGATTTTGACGACTCAAAATATTTAATTAGTAATTTCATACCATGAGCAGACACCAACTACATGGGAACAAAAGTCACATCACATTCATATACGATCTGTAAGAGTTCTCATTATTTCATAAGCACATGTTCACAATCTCTATCTAGAGTTCTGGTTAGAGGTCAGTTCCTTTTAACGGCCAATGTCCTTTGGCATAAATTCAGAGGCTAACTAGACTTACTCCCGTCGCTAGTTTATACAATAGCCTGTTGCACTAGACTTAACTATCCTGCTAGTTTTGCAATACACTTATTATGCTAGGCTTACGTCTACTGCTAGTCGTTTAATATCCGTTACACTAGGCTTACGCTTGCCGCTAGCTGTACAATATCCATCTATACTAGTCTTACACTATTGCTAGTAACATAATGTTCCTTTGGCATACCACGCCAGGCTAATCTGCCATAATTATGCAAACTGCGTTATTCATACGACGACTTACGTTTGGTTCAAGAAATACACTGCTCAAATGGCTTCCCAGCCACACAATTAAAAAGTGGTTGTACCACACAATATCAGTGGCAATGGCCACACTTCTGAAACACACTGCCGTTCGGGTCAAAACCCACAAGTCGAATATATAGTGGCAATGGCCACACATGCCATACGCTGCCGTTGGGGCCGAAGCCCACACGTCGAATGACCTTACTGTGGTGAAGTGGGATGTTATAAATATTTATAGGGGACTTAGTGTACTGACTGAGATCAGCTGTGAAGGTATCTATATCTAATAAGAGTAGTGTATTATAGATAACCTTACTTGCTGCCACATATATATATATATCTCAGTCAGAATTATTCTGGAATAGTGTGATGACTACGTTGTATGTCTAGGGTATGTGTATGATGAAGTGTAAGTCATAACAACAACAGACAGATAAACAATTTAATTTATTCCACCACACTTGACAACACTGTGACACTCACATACATAAAACACTCTACAAGGATATCTTAAAGGAGTCACTGATAACTTTTCAAATAACAATATGTATTCATTTCTGTCATGAATGAATATGTGTCCTGATTCAAATACAAAGGGAACCAGGAATCACAATCAATTTTAATTACAAGTTATATGTACAGAATTTATCAATATGAATATTGTAGTGACATATATTATTAAAAGTATCCTATGTGTGTCAGTTGTGTAGTAGTAATATGAGGTAATACTGGTTTTGTGTTTTGTTCAAGCTCTGTTGGTATTTGTCATCATGACTTCAATAGTTTGTCTTTATTGGAACTAGTATTGGAGATGTTCTCAGTTCCTGATATTAAAACAATTTACTTCCCCTCTTAAGTTTATGTTACAATGTTATTTTAAGATGGGGGTACATAATTTTGAGCTCAGCTGGCCACATCAGCTTATCTTGCGTGATGGCGGCAGGAAAAGGACTCCTCTGCTCGATTTCTCCCCTGTGCTCTGGAGACACCTCACTGATAGCTAAATGGACCAAGGAGTATGCTGTCCGACTCTGGATTCAGCAAAGCTCTGACCAGGTGCTGCTCAATACCATCAAGACCACGGTCCCTGAAAACAAGAAGGATGTACCTTCTACTTCATAACTAATTTATACTCTCTTTTTACACTGAGCACAATACATCACAAACATTGAGTTCAGAGCGTTAGGCCAACTGTCAGCTTCATCTGAAATACTTTATACCAGTATTAACCTCCTTAATGGTTACTACGCCTCTGCACTTCCAGCATTATTTCTTTCTAGTCAATCATCTAGGTGTCAGTGTACTGTTTGGCCATTCCATGCCGTTTTACTTTCCTCCGACACCTTCTGTTCAGGCTGGAGCATTATAGGCTTTACATCATGTTTGCTACTGAACTACACATATATACAGGCATAAATTAACAATTCACATTCAATTTTCATTAAAAGATACTGAATGTTTCAAGCTTACCACAATTCATGGAAACAAACACAGATACGTTGATTAGCAATGAATTCTGGCACAAATACTGGCACAAATTCCCATCTGCTTATGTTCCAGGCTTTTATTTAGCAAAAATATGAGCTGGCTTCAACGCACTGTTGCTTTATCAAGCTTATTTGAACTAGTGGTCTCGAACTAACGCTCCTAAGTGAGTATATCAGCGAGTCTGGCCAATGGAGCCACGTTTCGACAAGTGTTTGAAAAAATTTTAACTTCCTACGTCTCCCCTAACAACCAAAGATAGTATTTATAGTCCGACCAATCGTGTTTAGTCTTATATATCATTCCAGCCAATCAGTTCAAATGTAACTTGTGGCCCATTTCCCGTACAATGGTGGTGTAAAAAAATCTACCACTGAGCGATTCTGATTTTGGGTGTTGTCTGACAGCACCATCATTTTATTTTGGCTATAACTTGTTAATTCCTAGACTATTTGCATAACGTTGTACATATTCTTTGTCAGCAAACCCTAAGGAACCCAAATATATATATTTAATAGAGCTAAAATGCTGCGTTCAAAATATGCAATTCCTTCTACCTCCTGTTTCGAAGATGTGCTGTCTGGGTACTGTAATGTTTTCAAACGTAAACCCATCTATTGTCATCTTTCTAATAAGAGTTTTTCAGGATTTAAAAACCTAACTCTGGGAAGGTTAGTGTTTTTATCACTGTCCGTTCGAAAAAGTTAGTGCATGTGGCCTTACACGCGTGATAGTAGTAATTGTGTATCGCGCGACGCGTGTTTTGTGTTGCACGTGTTCGGCTTTATGCCTCTCCCTTCTCTCTATCCTTTAGTCCATCTGTCTTTAGTTACGCCGTGTATAAAATGGAATGAATGAAATATTAAAATTAGGTCATTGTTCAGCTTGCGTATCTCACATGTTTTTCCAAGAAATACAGCACACGTTTCATTGAAGAAAGCGGGTAATAATATAGTAGGCTTTTACTATCAACGTGAAAGCGTTACAATTTGCAGACGAAGGAGAAAACAAGGGGGATTTCGAGTACAGTCATTGTGACAGCACTGTTCTTTACCATTCTTCTTCCTTTTATTAAATTTATTTGTTAGGCTTTACTTTTACCTTTTAATTTATATATGTGGATTAGAATATTTCACGACACCTCCCCTCTTAAAACAGACATCCCATGTCAGTCCTTTATTCTATATACACATAGATAAATGTAAGTCAACTTGACTTTACTCTGCTGTGGTGCTATCATGGTTTTATGTAGTTGGGTCCATTCAGAGTAGGCACTACTCATGAAATCTGCCTCAGACTTCTACAACCAATAATATATTTCGGTTATGTTACTGAACAGCCGCAAGTGTGAGTGCTTGTCTTAATGCTGCTTCGCAACCCGTATTCACCATTTCTCTTCTCTGAGTCTGCGCAATGACATGTCCAGAGAACATTATATTTCCCTCAAAATGTACGTTATGAGGAGATAACATATACCTGGTGATAGCAGAGTTTTCGTAGTGGATCCCATAATCTTCTTATTATCCTGTATGAAACATTCGGAATATCCTCAATCAAAGAGGCAACTCAGGGATTCATTACGTTCCTCCGAAATGTTTACATCCAACAATTTTCTCATCATTCTAGAGAAGACACTAGGCGCATTCTTCAATCCAAATGGCAATCTATTAAACTCATAGTGTCCTTCTGAGGTACTAAAAGCTAGGTATGGTCTAACCTCAGGCTTTACTGGAATCTGATAGTATCCTTTACTCAGATCCACTTTTGAGAAATATTTAGCTTTATTTAGTCTGGCAAACAGCTGATTTGTATCCGGCAATGGATCCACCTGTCCTTCTGTAATAGCATTCAGTCTCCTGTAATCTATACAGAGTCTATGTTCTCCAGAGGGCTTCCTTAAGAGTACAACACCGGAACTATATGAGGATTCACTGTGTGAAATAATTCCCTCCTTCAATAGATAGTCTATCTCTTCCTTCAAAGCTTTCTCCTTAGCAAACGGAATCGAATATGGTTTCATACAGACAGGTGTGGGGTCTATCAGTTTCATATCATATTCCAATAGGTTTGTATGCCCTGGTCGGTCTGTTAACACCTCTGCATGATTATTTAGAACCTGTTGCACTCTCTCTTTCTGAGTTTTCGTTAAATGTGTACTGATTTTCACCTGTGCTGCTGTCTCACAGGGGTGTAATGGATACTCAAATGATGAAAGTGGTTCCTTTTTCATCTCCATGGCGATGGACAAGGTCAACAAGTGTGTCTCCTCCTGATGTTCTCTTTCCAAATATTTTCAGGAGATTCACATGATAGATTTTTTCTTTCCCCTTCTTATCTATCTTATAATTTGTTCTAGACACCTTCTCTAAAACTGTATATGGACCCTGCCATCCAATTTGTAACTTATTCTGACTCCCGGGCAAAAGAAGCAGTACTTTCTCTCCCACAGCCAAATTTCTGTCTTTCGCCTTCCTGTTATAATAGGCAGCATGTTTCTTCCTGGCTTGTTTCAAATTTTCATTGGCAAGTTTCCAGCCAGTTTTTAAACGAGTGGTCAGCTCATTCACATATTGGTATGAAGATGTAATGTTTTCCTCTGCCTTTTCATCAGTCCACGTTCTTAACAAAGCTACATATGGACCTTTAATTTTGTGGACCTATTTGTCCATGCACCGGTATGGTCTCTTCCACTCGAAGCTTTATAGTGATGATTTTTCCTCCCAGAATTATCATGCACAAAACGACCGCTACCAATTTTTCTTTTGGGGCTTTCTCCCCACTTAAAATTCTTGATGAGAGATTTCCTCTCTACATCCTCTTCCTCCAGTTTGTTTAAGTCCGATTGAGGGATTGTCGGCTTATCCTGGGGTAAGACATCTTTTTGCACTCTCCGCATAGTGGCCATTGTAAAACAGTTAAGTGAAGCTTGTCCGTGAAAAGGGGCTTCCCATTCCATTTGGTCCACTTTATCAAATCTATTTTTCTTTTTATTATCAGGCCTAATTTTGCCCCGTGGCGTGTCCAGGTCCTGATCCATGTTCCCACTTGTGGGTGTTCCCTCATGTGCTATGCTACACCTTTCTACAAAATTCTCAATGTCCCATCTTGCTTTAGGCCAATAATAATTGTGAGCCACCTTTTGAATGATGGTACCTATCTTCTCATGGTCCCCATCTGGTTTCACATGTAGGCTCCTTATTAAGTCTGCCCTATATCTTTTAGGAAGTACCAGCTGTCCTGACCTTTGGATCTAGCTCCAGTCTTCCTATACATCAACTTGTTTTTCATGTAAAAATCTCCCTTGCCTGGAGTTGTATGACAAGTTGACAATTTTCTGAAACAAGGCTTGAGTGTTTTATCCCCAGCCTGTGCCTTCCTCATCTCTTCTGGAGTGGTATCTAACATAATATCCTCCTCCTGTCTTGAGGTCAACCTGACCTGAAGGGTTGCCATATACACAGGTTTCCTTCTGCAACGGTCAGTGTCATGATTGTTCATCTGACAATTCTTACACCACCTTTTTCCTTGGTTGAAAGATTTTCTTTCATCATATTTCCTTTCATCGAATTGTGGGAATTTATTTTTATTTTCATACCGTGGCCTATCAAACTGGTGCTTACCTTTGTTTTGATCCTTAGGATCAAATTTATTAAAGTTCTGTGGTGCCCTAAAGTTATCCACTTGTTTCTTTTTATTACCTGTTACCTCTGCTTGAGCTGCTTGATACCTTTCAGCAACATTTAGCAACTCACCCAGCCTCTCTTCACCTTGTTCCATGAGAAACTTTCTCAGGTCTGGAGCCATGGACTCTCTTAATTGCTCTATAAGGACCATTTCCTTAAGATCTTGGGTTTTCCCCAGAGAAGTCCATTTCTCCAAGTATGTCTCTATTCGTGCAGAGAACTGGTGATAGGTTTCACCTGACAGTAGTTTAGCATTCCTAAATTTTTTCCTATAAAATTCTGCATTCTTTTCATATCTTAACAAAAGAGCCTGCTTTAGCATGTCATAATTTTCCTGATCACCTCTGCTCATTTTTGCAAAAACTTCATAAGCTGCCCCACGAAGTCCTTGAGATAACTTTAAGCTCCACCTTCTCTCTCTAACCCATACGTGGTAGCTAATAGTTCATACCTATTTAGATAGCTCTCTATATCATCGTCTTTCTCAACAAAATGATCTAAATAAAAATTCATAGCTGAGGTTGAGGCTCCTTGGCTAGCAGTGGCATCAGAGGCAAAGGGACTGGCACCATTTTCAGGAGCATGGCCTTGAAACTCAAACTCCCTTAGTCGTAACTCATGTTCCCTTTGTAATCTTTTATCTTCTGCTTCCCTTTCTGCAGCTAATTTCTTCTCTTCCCTTTCTGCAGTCAATCTTCTTTCTTCTGCTTCCCTTTCTGCAGCTAATTTCTTCTCTTCCCTTTCTGCAGCCAATCTTCTTTCTTCTGCTTCCCTTTCTGCAGCTAATTTCTTCTCTTCCCTTTCTGCAGCCAATCTTCTTTCTTCTGCTTCCCTTTCTGCAGCCAATCTTTTGTCTTCTCTTTCTGCTTCCAATTTCTTAGCCTCAGCCTCAATCTGCAACCTCTTAGTCTCAGCCTCAGCCTCAAATTGTAACTTCTTAATTTCCCTTTCAGCCTCTAACTTTCTTTCGGCCTCTTTTTCTAATCTTCTTTCTTCGCGTTCAATAAATTTGTCACATTCCGTAGTGACATAGGCAACCATAACTTGCCCATCTAATCCTAACTCTTTTGCAGTCTGAAATGCAGCAGATCGAAACTTGGCCAGGTCCGCCATTGTCTATCAGGTAAATTTATACAATGTCTAACCAACAATTCAATTTCTAAATATATATCTAATGGACAACACAGGCACCGTGAGCTCAACCTTATTTAATTCACCCAAGGATACCTTTTAATTCTTATATTCCCTGAAGTGAATTACCCCCAATATTTTTAATAGGGAAAGATTCAAAATCCCAGGACGAGCCCCCAATATATGTGGTGAAGTGGGATGTTATAAATATTTATAGGGGACTTAGTGTACTGACTGAGATCAGCTGTGAAGGTATCTATATCTAATAAGAGTAGTGTATTATAGATAACCTTACTTGCTGCCACATATATATATATATCTCAGTCAGAATTATTCTGGAATAGTGTGATGACTACGTTGTATGTCTAGGGTATGTGTATGATGAAGTGTAAGTCATAACAACAACAGACAGATAAACAATTTAATTTATTCCACCACACTTGACAACACTGTGACACTCACATACATAAAACACTCTACAAGGATATCTTAAAGGAGTCACTGATAACTTTTCAAATAACAATATGTATTCATTTCTGTCATGAATGAATATGTGTCCTGATTCAAATACAAAGGGAACCAGGAATCACAATCAATTTTAATTACAAGTTATATGTACAGAATTTATCAATATGAATATTGTAGTGACATATATTATTAAAAGTATCCTATGTGTGTCAGTTGTGTAGTAGTAATATGAGGTAATACTGGTTTTGTTTTGTTCAAGCTCTGTTGGTATTTGTCATCATGACTTCAATAGTTTGTCTTTATTGGAACTAGTATTGGAGATGTTCTCAGTTCCTGATATTAAAACAATTTACTTCCCCTCTTAAGTTTATGTTACAATGTTATTTTAAGATGGGGGTACATAATTTTGAGCTCAGCTGGCCACATCAGCTTATCTTGCGTGATGGCGGCAGGAAAGGACTCCTCTGCTCGATTTCTCCCCTGTGCTCTGGAGACACCTCACTGGTAGCTAAATGGACCAAGGAGTATGCTGTCCGACTCTGGATTCAGCAAAGCTCTGACCAGGTGCTGCTCAATACCATCAAGACCACGGTCCCTGAAAACAAGAAGGATGTACCTTCTACTTCATAACTAATTTATACTCTCTTTTTACACTGAGCACAATACATCACAAACATTGAGTTCAGAGCGTTAGGCCAACTGTCAGCTTCATCTGAAATACTTTATACCAGTATTAACCTCCTTAATGGTTACTACGCCTCTGCACTTCCAGCATTATTTCTTTCTAGTCAATCATCTAGGTGTCAGTGTACTGTTTGGCCATTCCATGCCGTTTTACTTTCCTCCGACACCTTCTGTTCAGGCTGGAGCATTATAGGCTTTACATCATGTTTGCTACTGAACTACACATATATACAGGCATAAATTAACAATTCACATTCAATTTTCATTAAAAGATACTGAATGTTTCAAGCTTACCACAATTCATGGAAACAAACACAGATACGTTGATTAGCAATGAATTCTGGCACAAATACTGGCACAAATTCCCATCTGCTTATGTTCCAGGCTTTTATTTAGCAAAAATATGAGCTGGCTTCAACGCACTGTTGCTTTATCAAGCTTATTTGAACTAGTGGTCTCGAACTAACGCTCCTAAGTGAGTATATCAGCGAGTCTGGCCAATGGAGCCACGTTTCGACAAGTGTTTGAAAAAATTTTAACTTCCTACGTCTCCCCTAACAACCAAAGATAGTATTTATAGTCCGACCAATCGTGTTTAGTCTTATATATCATTCCAGCCAATCAGTTCAAATGTAACTTGTGGCCCATTTCCCGTACAATGGTGGTGTAAAAAAATCTACCACTGAGCGATTCTGATTTTGGGTGTTGTCTGACAGCACCATCATTTTATTTTGGCTATAACTTGTTAATTCTTAGATATTTCATAATCATACCATTCGAACTACAAGACACCAACGTCCTTTTCAGGACGCCACTACTCGAGATAAGATCGCGTTATCGTCAACATGCCCAGACATAGGCCACACGCTAAAAAGAGGAAGGTCTACACCAGCCCACCAGCGCAGAACAGCCAGGATAATCGCAATATCACAATCAACAATGACAGACAGCCAGAGAGCAAGACTGCCCCAAGTACTCGTGCCGGGACCGGCCCTTCTATAACTCCGGACACGACTGAGTTAGCTGTGACATGCGTCGACCCGACTGAGAGTCAGAGTGGCCCGACCCCTTGCCTAGATAAAGAGGACCCAGAACATAAAGAAATATGTAGAGCGTTACGACAGCTGGAGAAAAGAAAACAAGCGCTTCTATCCAGGCTGCACCCACCCGACTCGTCAGCAGTAACCCGGTCTATGACAGAGAAGCCGCACGATGCCGAGATGACAGCCGACCCAGCTGCAAGCACCATGAAGGAAGTGATAGAGGCAGATCCTCAACACAGACAGGTACAAGAGGAAGATGTCGCAGAGACCATTTTAGATGCACTTCGAAGACTTGAAGACGGAGACGAGTCCCTTAGGCTCGCTCTTCAAGAAGCAACAGTAGAAGTAGCTCCAGACGTGCTGGACATCCAAACCACTGAGAAGCAAGCTACCATTCCTGATCCTGAGGAAAAAACAGCTGACAACTCAAAGGCTCAGACGCAAGATATCACACCGAATAACCAAGAACAAGATTCGAACCAAGCCTGTAGAAGGAAACAAAGACCAAACACTAAAAATACAAGCAACTCAGAAACGATACAGGAGAGGATTGTTAAGATCACCCAGACGTCAGGAAGTGAGGTCTCACTCAGGGCCCTACCCGACAACAAAGTGATCAACATCCTCGAGGTGATAACTGGACGGAGAGGTATCGCCAAAGTAGGGAGGCACGAAAAGGGAGTAGTGCTTTCTCTCAACAACACAGACAAAACAACCTCGCTGATGATCGAACTGGAATCCGGTCCAAAGAAATCCAGTTGCCCCACCAAATAAAAGTGTGGTGGTGGAAAAGTACAAGACAACAAAGAAGTTGGTCATCAGAGGGGTGGATACCAGATGTTCCGAAGGCGAGGTCCACAGACGCCTTCAAGCTGAAAACACAAATCTTAAAATCACGCAGGTGGAAAGGCTAAAAACCTGGGCCAAGAAAGATACCAATCTGATGATAGTCACGGTAGAAGGATCGACAAGACCCGAGAGACTGACGCTCGAAACCACAACCAAAAAGACAGAAGCCTATATCCCTCCGGTGATGCAGTGCTCCAACTGCCAGCAGTTCTCGCACACAAAAAAGACGTGCAGGAGAGATGCAGTTTGCCGGTATTGTGCTGGTAGTCACCAATATGGCGACTGCCCCAGGGCTAAGGAGGACCGCAACTACAAAGAAACTAACGAAAACCGTATCTGTGCAAACTGCCACGGAAACCACGGGGCAAGGTACAGAGGATGCCCTGTGTTCCAGGAAACTAAGAGCATCTTGAAGGAGGCCGTGTCTAAAAACATACCCTTCAAAGAGGCCAAACACAGAGTGAATGCGGATGCTACAGAAAAACAGCGCACGATGGACAGAAGACAGCTACACAAGCTGACCGCTGAAATCAACGAAATGAAAAGGAAACAGCAGAACGAAAGCAGAAACAAGCAGGATCCCGTAGACGACAAGGACAGCGGTGAAGACATAATAGATATGCAGAGCGCCAGAGAAATGTTACAGAGCGCCCAGGCAATGCTACAGGAAACAAAATCCATCAAACACGAGATAGAAGTTGACATCGCCAAACTCACAGAGCTAAAGGCAGAGAACGAACAAATACTCAAAAGAATTGAAACAACCATCAAACACGAGATAGAAGTTGACATCGCCAAACTCACAGAGCTAAAGGCAGAGAACGAACAAATACTCAACAGAATTGAATCAGAGAGAAGGATCGTTGAGGATATCCTTACAAAAACTAGAGAACAAAACAAAGAAACGAAAGACAAAATGAAAATCGACATCGTACAGCAAATGTTTACTCAATCAAGATAGAGCATTAGCAGCCAGAAACGCTAGAACAGCTACTACCAACGATAATTGAAAAAGCACTGTCACAGATACAGGAGAGCAAGAAGACAAAAGCAACAGAAACTAGTAGCGTAGAAACACACAAAACTAAACGAGCCAGATAGTTGAGGCAGGACATAAAAAACACCATGAGAGCGACACGGCACCACAAACGGACAAAGAGGAATCCAGACAGCCAGCAAGTGGTCCTTTTCAGGACCAGTCACCTCCAGGACTACGAACGAGATACCAGTGAAGACGATAACACACCCTATTTCGGGTAATAATACAGTAGGCTTTTACTATCAACGTGAAGGCGTTACAATTTGCCGACGAAGTAGAAAACAAGGGGGATTTCGAGTACAGTCATTGTGACAGCACTGTTCTTTACCATTCTTCTTCCTTTTATTAAATTTATTTGTTAGGCTTTGCATTTACCTTTTAATTTATATATGTGGATTAGAATATTTCACGACACTTACAAAGACATACGCGTCATGCATAGTGATATGCATACTTGTCGTTACTATATTCAATTGCGATGTTCCATGGTGCAGCAATTCGAGTCGGCCAAACTCAAATGCCTGCACACATGCAACAATCATCGACATCGGTCAATGAGATATATCTCTATTCGTTTGAGGTGTTCCATGATACAGCCATTCGGATCGAGCACAAATCCAAATGTCTGTAAGCATGAAACAATCATCGACATCAGTCGCGGAGATATAATCATTTGAGGAATGCGCCATGCTGCAGACACGAAGCAATCCTCAACAAATACAGTGACAGTATTTCATTTCTAAGGCATGTCGTTGCTGAGATAAAGAAGCTGGCGATTGATAGGACACTCAGGGAGGAAACCAGATGGTAGAATTAACTGGCAGGACTGGTTTTAGAATCCTCAGGGAAAGTGAAACAGAGGAGCCCTAACAAGACATGAAATGGACAATTTTAGACTAGGATATACGAGTATATGAAAGGGGCTAAGATTGCACGGAACGACCTAGAATAAATGGCACAAGATAGGATGGCTTAGCGTAAATTTATGAATGAAAATATGTTCTAACAGGAGAGAATGAAAGTGATCTTATTTATTGATTATCCAGCGTGGCCATTTTTCATACGAACGTTCTAGAATGTGGAAAAACCTCATGTAGATAACTGATCTTATCGGGTAATTTAGCGTTTTATTGCTGGTCAGAGCGGAGTTTTCATCTGGAATAGCTGTATTTGTTTATCTCGATTGCTGTAATTATTTATTTTTCCCCCTCTTGTTTTCCATGTATATTGTTTGTCTTTTCAGTTTTGACCACCACACAATCATCATCTGTGCAGTTATTGCGACTCGTGGGCAGTGATGTCTCTGTACAGTATCTGTCTTGGATGTTCTCCAATTTATTTCTTTGCTGGTCTGTCTCAGTGCCAGGCTGTCCACCATCTTGTGATTCTGTCTTCCTCTACGTTTTACCTCTATTTTTCCTGTTGTAACGATCTTTTAGAGTTCTGTTTATCAAAAGTCGAGTGAACGTTAACTGTCTACTTCTTAACTGTGTGATTATATTCTTTTCTTCATTAACTCTTCTATAGCATTCTTCATTAGCTACACTAGATGACCACGGGGTTCTCGCCATCCTTACGAAAAGCTACATCTTTTATGCATTTGGTGATTGTCTCATTTGTTCAATGTCCATGACTCACTGCCACACGATAAAAATGGTTCGTTTTAGCGCTTGGGATACCTTCTTGTCTTTGAAATACTTATGTGTGGTTTTTTTTTTTTTCGTTAATAACACTTACTACTTAATCACTCCTTTTCTAACGGTGATTTAGCTAGACAGAGTGCCACGCTATCCTACCAGCTGTTTTTCTTCTTGCCTGCCTCAAGTCGGTCTTTCAGAGATTGTCTAATATTATCCTCCCAGCGAACTTTACGTCTTTCGGAAGGTCTGTATCCCTGGCGCTAGGTTTCCCACGTTTGTCGTGGTAGCTGGTCTTCACCTAATCTGCAGACATGGCCGAACCATCGCAACCTTCATTAATAATACTAAAATTTTTCATATTCAGCGGACTGCTCTATCTTAAGCATAGCTGTATTTTTAGAGCTAAACATTTATCATGTAACCACTTCAGTTTTACAGTGCATTATTTAACATGCTAACAAATTAAAAAAAAAAAAAGTTTAAAAGAATATAAATTTGTCGGACAATAGTAAAACAGAAAGAGATGTAAACTGTGAAGATCTGAATTGACTGCTTCCTACAAAACATATTCTAAGAAGCTACTAAGGAGAGTTACGCATACAAAAACCTCAACTCTAGGAGCTAACGTAGTGTTTGTTGCAGGGGCTTCTTCTGGAGCCAATCTCTTCGATAGCCATGCACTCTTCACGGAACGATAAAAGGGAATATAAATATAAGACCCTCCTACCCCCTTCGCCCCCCCCCCAGACACATACACACAGAAACCCCCCCCCCCCCCAAAAAAAAAAAAAAAGCATCATTCGGGTTAATTAGTTTGTCTCCGTACAAGTATACCAACTCATAGATGAAGAATGGTAGGTTACTTTGTCCTAGTCGTTAAGTTCTTACCACTACAGACTAAATATGTTTGAACTGTTCCTGTCCAATTAATTTAAAAAATTAGACTAGCTTTTTAATGTGTTATTTTCTTTTTGGCGCGCCTGTATTTCTATGCTGGTTCTTTGGTTCCTAACTGCTGTCAGTAATTTAAAACAACAAGTAATAATACGTATAAAGAAAGTTATAAAAAAAAGGAAATACTCAAAAAATATACGTCCCCACAATTTTAGGTAACAAGACAGGAACCGTTACTTGTTAGGGTCCGTTTTGGGGAGAACATAATTTCACATTAGCGACTAAAATGGGTTGGCATGGAGCCGACTACACAATGCTGTAGACAATTTAAGCCAAAGAAACGTCAGACCGGTTGATAGCATGACAATGCAACCCTTCGGTTTGGAGTCACCAGGGTAAGAGAGTAGAGGGCTGTCGAGATATACACGGAGAAGAGAACTGGAGACAGAAATGATAGAGTTCAACAAGACATTGAAAGACATTGAGCGGATGGCACAGGACAGGAGGCCTATGCCTCTAGAGGAGCTGATGGGCAAAGGGTATGATGATTGTTTGAGGGCACATGACTCTTTGCACGTTCTGGCAAGGAACATTTCGCTCAACCGTCGACACACGTTTCGTCGGTTATATTAGGGCATGTGTTCAAAGTCACAAGAAAAGCCTAGATCTAGTGTAGATAATACCACGGAGTTTTCAACTTGGTATTGGCTCCAAAAGAGCGAGAAGGTCAAAACCTGCAGCTACACAACAGCAACAACAACAAACAACAACAGCAACTACAACAACAACAACAATGTAAAAAATGTAAACGACCTTTCGTTCTCCGATTAATGTTAGACATACAAGGCATCTCGTACAAGTACAAGGCTACTAATACGCCGTTTAGCATAAGGCTGGCAACCTCATAATTTAAAACAAATTGTCACAAAAACCACAGCTGCAAGAATATGTGACAGCTTGATGGGGGCTTCATGAATGGCCACCAGCAACAGTGGTGGTCCAACGCTCTGTAAAGAGTAAAAAGGAAAATGCTGCTGATGATGATGATGATGATTCTGTCATTTTAAAATGAGGAGCCTAGTTATGGCATGCCTTAACAAATTACCCACACCAACAACAAACTAGAACAATTAGTTACAATTTTAGCATCTATGGCATCTATGACCTTATGACTTCAAGCTTACGATCGTGTGCCATTCTAATCTAAAGACCGCAGTTAGTGTGCCTTGCTTCAGGTTGTATATTTTTTGTCCATCAGTAAAACTTCCTCTGCAGTGATTTATTCAATGCCGCGGGCAGGCCTGGCACTCCAAATTGAATTATGGCGCATTTTCCTTGTTTATATCTTGAAGGGGTGGGTGTTGCGTTGATTTCTGCTCTTTGGGCTCAAAATTTATAATTGCTATTAAAACACGGTGCAGGCGTTTATTGCGGTAGCTTTCATGATCTGCTTGCAGGGGAACTCGTCCAGGTTAGGGTATGAGGCAGTGTTAGACAACCTTGGAGCTGTGGGAATCTTCTTTAGACACAGTGAACTCTATAGAATTACCTTGATAAAATCGCGTCTGCAGAGTTAGGTGGAAAATAGTTGCAGTTTCAAACAGAAGTTTTAAAATGTCTGACAGGATTACTGCTCGTGCTCCGTGTAGATCCCTGGAGTCTCTAAGGAGACAAAGGAAGACTATAATTACTGATTACTCAAGGTTGTTCTAAGACCAGACTGATATGAGGTTGTTCATGTGGCTGGCAACTTCATTATGTAAAATACATTGCTACATAAACCATCACAACAAAAACTAACACTACAGAAACTATCACTTCAGAAACTATCACTACAGAAACTATCATTACAGAAACCATTGCCGCAGAAACCGTCACTACAGAAACTATCACTACAGAAACTATCATTACAGAAACCATCACTACAGAAACTATCACTACAGAAACTATCACTTACGAAACTATCACTACAGAAACTATCACTACAGAAACCATTGCCGCAGAAACCGGCACTATAGAAACTATCACTACAGAAACTATCACTTCAGAAACTATCACTACAGAAACCATCACTACAGAAAATATCACTACAGAAACTATCACTTCAGAAACTATCACTACAGAAACTATCACTTCAGAAACTATCACTACAGAAACTATCATTACAGAAACCATTGCCGCAGAAACCGTCACTACAGAAACTATCACTACAGAAACTATCATTACTACAGAAACTATCACTACAGAAACTATCACTGCAGAAACAATCACTACAGAAACTATCACTTCAGAAACCATCACTACAGAAACTATCACTACAAAAGCAAATGGAAGCTTTGGTTTGAGCTTCCTACAGGAAGGAGGCTTCGTGTGCTTACCCTCTTGGAATGCATCTAAGGTTTGTTTGCACAAAATGAAAGAGTTGGCCGTCTATTGTGCGACCTTTTTCTGAAGCAATCAATGAGTTTGTTGATTTCCAGCCACCACTAGAGCCTGTGATTCACCATTTTCTCTGCAAGTTTTCCAATAGCTGAGGTCAGTGAGACTGGTCTGTATCTTCCAGGTTCTCCAATTGCTGAGGTCAGTGAGACTGGTCTGTATCTTCCAGGTTCTCCAATTGCTGAGGTCAGTGAGACTGGTATCTATCTTCCAGGTTCTCCAATAGCTGAGGTCAGTGAGACTGGTCTGTATCTTCCAGGTTCTCCAATTGCTGAGGTCAGTGAGACTGGTCTGTATCTTCCAGGTTCTTCAGCTGACTTGTTTTTCTTTAGAATGGGTTTGATATTTGCCAAGGTTTAGTGTCATTTCAGTTGTAATCTTGTTTGACCCTGGAGCTGTCTTGGTCTTTAATTTTTTTAGTGCGCTATTTATTTCGTCCTTGTTATACTCATTTTCAAATAGTGCAATGCTTGCTTTGGCAGCTCTTTGTTCTGTTTTGTTATGTTCTTAATTGTTTTGTCAAGCTGTTTCATGTGATTTGTTTTGCTGACTTTTGCATAGTATTTGTTAAACGTTTCTGCCTTTTTTTCTTGTTTGTTAAGATGTTTCCTCCAGCTCTTAGTGATTTTGGGTTGCTCTTCTTTCCTTTTCCATCAAGACAGTGCATGAGCTTCCATGCTTTGAATCCTTCATTCTTTAAGTCCAGGCTCTCGCAATTTTTTGTTTATGCTTGTTTAATTGCTTTCTTACTGCGATATCTTATCTGCACTGTGAGTTTGTTATAAATCATTTTGTTGTCTCTAGTGGGTTCTCTTTATACTTTTTTTTCTGGTTTGCCTTCGCTAAGGAGCGGGTGAGAAAAAACAAAAGGAAGGGCATATGAGTGAAAATGAAGGAGGTCACAGGAAAAAGTAACGGTCGAAGATTTGACTTGTCACAGGTATATACGTAAAACGGAAGGAATTTTCTTTGTTGTCATAAATAGAGGTATATACATACAACTGGAGGATATCTCTTTGTTGTCGTAAGTAGAGGTATAAACGTACAACGGGGGGATGTTTCTTTGTTGACATATGTAGAGGTGTACATACAATGTATGAATGTTTCTTTCTTGTCATAATTAGAGGTATATACATACAAGGGGAGGATGTTTCTTTGTTGTCATATAGATATATACATACAAGAAAAGACGGCTTGAAGCCTCTTGAGCAATTTGGCTTGACTTTGCTTTGTTTATCTGGCCTGATAGAAAATACACTGTTCTCACAGAAACACTTAGGCTGTAACCTGCCTGCTTGGACCCAGCATAGCGGACTGTTGGCTGAGAATAGAATCATAGGGATAAATGAAACAGGCTTGGCTACGACTGTAGTTAGAGACAAACAGGAGTCAGTTTTTTTCCACCTCTTAGAAGCCTAAACCTGAAGCGCATGATTTCTACAGATCTGGTTTGAATGGTTTACATTCTATACACTCTAAAATTGGCCAGGAGACGTCTGGTAACTTATCATTCATTGCCTTAGAGCAGTGTTTCCCAAACTAAGAACAGTTGCTCACCCCGTAAAAGAATTTAGATTAACCTGCTACCCCTCTCGGACGAAGATAGGTTTGGAATAATTTTAATAATACTGTTTTATCTACACCAGCGCATATATTATAATATGCTATTAATTTACTAATGCATTTTAAATAAAATTATACAATATGCATTATATACAGTATAATTATAAAGTAATTAAAATAAAGTTAAATAATTGTTTTTAAGTCTACTACTACTACTACTACTACTACTACTACTACTACTACTACTACTACTACTACTACTACTACTACTACTACTACTACTACTACTACTACTACTACTACTACTACTACTACTACTACTACTACTACTACTACTACTACTACTACTACTACTACTACTACTACTACTACTACTACTACTACTACTACTACTACTACTACTACTACTACTACTACTACCACTACCACTACTACTACTACTACTACCACTACTACTACCACTACTACTACTACTACTACTACTACTACTACTACTACTACTACTACTACTACTACTACTACTACTACTACTACTACTACCACCACTACTACTACTACTACTACCACTACTACTACTACCACTACTACTACTACTACTACTACTACTACTACTACTACTACTACTACTACTACCACTATTATCACTACTACTACCACTACTACTACTACTACCACTACTACTACTACTACTACCACCACTACTACTACTACTACTACTACTACTACCACTACTATTACTACTACCACTACTACTTCTACTGCTGCTGCTACTGCTACTACTACTACTACCACTACTACTACCACTACTACTTCTACTGCTGCTGCTACTACTACTACTACCACTACTACTACTACTACTACCACTACTACTACTACTACTACTACCACTACTACTACTACTACCACTACTACTACTACTACTACTACTACCACTACTACTACTACTACTACTACTACTACTACTACTACTACCACTACTACTACTACTACTACTACTACTACCACTACTACTACCACTAGTACTACTGCTACTACTACTAATACTACCACTACTACTACTTCTACTGCAGCTGCTGCTACTGCTACTACTACTACCACTACTACTACCACTACTACTACTACCACTACTACTACTACTTCTACTGCAGCTACTGCTACTGCTACTACTACTACCACTACTACTACTACTACTACTACTACTTCTACTGCAGTTACTGCTACTACTACTACCACTACCACTACTACTACTACTACTACTACTACTACTACTACTACTACTACTACTACTACTACTACTACTACTACTACTACTACTACTACCACTACCACTACTACTACTACTACTACTACTACTACTACTACTACTACTACTACTACTACTTCTACTGCAGCTACTGCTACTGCTACTACTACTACTACTACTACTACTACTACTACTACTACTACTTCTACTGCAGTTACTGCTACTACTACTACCACTACTACTACTACTTCTACTGCAGCTACTGCTACTGCTACTACTACTACCACTACTACTACTACTACTACTTCTACTGCAGTTACTACTACTACTACTACCACTACTACTACTACTTCTACTGCAGCTACTGCTACTACTACTACTACCACCACTACTACTACTACTACTTCTACTGTAGCTACTGCTACTGCTACTACTACTACCACTACTACTACTACTACTTCTACTGTAGCTACTGCTACTGCTACTACTACTACCACTACTACTACTACTACTTCTACTGCAGCTACTGCTACTGCTACTACTACTACCACTACTACTACTACTACTACTTCTACTGCAGTTACTACTACTACTACTACCACTACTACTACTACTACTTCTACTGCAGCTACTGCTACTACTACTACCACTACTACTACTACTACTTCTACTGTAGCTACTGCTACTGCTACTACTACTACCACTACTACTACTACTTCTACTGCAGCTACTGCTACTGCTACTACTACTACCACTACTACTACTACTACTACTACTTCTACTGCAGTTACTACTACTACTACTACCACCACTACTACTACTACTTCTACTGTAGCTACTGCTACTGCTACTACTACTACTTAGTCGTTCATTTTCTGCCCTGGGGTTTAGAGGTTTGCCAGAGAGAGCGCCATACTATCCTATTGGCTGTCTTCCTCCTGGCGGGGTTCCAATCTAGTCCTCGGTCCTTCGGAGATTGTTTAATGTTGTCCCCCAGGCGAGCTGGGTCGTCCTAGAGGTCCGGATCCCTAGCTCTTGGTTTCTTATATTTGTTGTGGTAGCCGAACTTCTCCCCTTCTGCAGACATAGTCAAACCATCCTAATTGGGACTGTTCCACTTGGGTCTGCAGGGGTTGGGTATTGAGGCCATGAAGTATCGTCTGGTTGTGGACCATGCCTCTTCTATTTAAAAAAAATCAACAAACGTTATATCATGGCGCGGAGATATATATGATAGATTGATAAAAGTCTGAAATAAAGTAAAATTTAAAAAAAAAAATTCTGCCCATTGTTCTGTGAAACCCTTTTACGCACTTTCTGGATACACGTTTTACACTTTGCGAAACACTGCTTTAGAATAATGGTCACTAACCCAGATTGGGGTAAAACAGGAGAGAGAGAGAGAGAGAGAGAGAGAGGGGGGGGGGGGTGGTACTAAGACTTGGGCTACGAAAAACTTCAGTATGAAAGAAGAAAGAGTTATTCATCACCACTTCACTACAGTAAACAATACTTACGTGGTGGATTTCTAGCGGCGTTCGTTCAGTAAAATTAGGGGATGCAATCTCAACAGGCGAGGCAACTCTTAAACCCCAGAGATGAGCTATTAACTCCACTTCAGTTTTTGGCATTTACGTTTCTCTCGACAACCATCAGCTGACATTGAAACACTTTCTATTGGTCCGGAGGGAAGCCTGTCCCCTCGCTAAATTTGCAAGGTGATTTCTCACTCTCTTACGCTATCTCTCACCCCCACCACCTTACATCCACCACCACCATCGCAGTAAATTAGGAATAATTACAATAGATTATCGGAAGTTGTCGGATAGATCTTGCTTCCTCTATTAGATAGATTCGCTGCTGCCACCTGTCGGATCTAATTAGCAGACGATGCATCTGTAAGCAGACAATGCTATGCATCTGTACCGTACTTTAAGAGCTACCACCACCCATCTTAAACTACAATCCATGTTTATCTTTGTTATTTTTAAAGGGCATTTTTTTTTTTTTTACTCACTATGCTGGTTGTATCCGTGTTACGAACTGGTTAATACAGCTTTTCTTAACATTCTAGGAGGTCAGAGATGGTAGAGTTTAAGTCACTGCTGTAGCTTACATTTGAAACAGTTAATTAGCTCATTTAATTTCAAAGTATATTATTTTAGGAAAGCTCTCTCTGTTTACAGTAAAAAAGCATATTTTTAAAGGAAGTTCAAAAGCCTATTTTTTAGGGAAGTTCTCTGTGCACAGTTTTTCAAAAGTACGCCCTATATTTCGTTACGGAAGTTTTCTCTATACAGTAGTCGTCGGAGTGGCTAAGAGGTATGGCGTCCGCTTCGAATTCAAGAGGTACCCGGGTTGAGGAAATATAATTTACGGAAATTTTTTTGTTCAGACACAGTAGTCTTAATCATGTCATACTCCCCCCTGGTCTCATGGAGATCGGATGCCTAGCCTTCTCGGATAAGGGCAAAAAATAGGACGTCCCGTGTGCAAGTTGCGCACGTTAAAAATCCCACGGCAGTTGGAATTCGTAAAGAGTAGGCCATCAGGCCGCTGCCCTGGCAAAATTTTAAAATGAGAAACCTACCCGCCAAAT
Organism: Oreohelix idahoensis; assembly: GCA_024509875.1. NCBI lineage: Eukaryota > Metazoa > Mollusca > Gastropoda > Stylommatophora > Oreohelicidae > Oreohelix > Oreohelix idahoensis. The sequence goes on from JAMPIV010005983.1 coordinate 144,530, forward strand.
ATATTTATAGAATGTGTGATTCCTATATGCACACATTGGGATTCTCGCCGGTGCTACGGAGTGTGTGCACTGTGCTGAGATCCTCCTTGTGTGATCTTAGGAGGAAATCGGAGCACTAATGGAATTGTCCGTGTGCAGTGAAGATAGTCCTTAAAACCAAACCATTCTCTATAGAGTTAAAAAATAAATAAATAAATAAAAAGAGAATATCAGAAGTATTAATTCATTTACGTTAAAATTGTATTTTCACTCCTATTGGAGCATGGACAACCACGGCAGCTGGAAGCCTGTATGAAAGAACTCAGAACTCGTATGTTGTTGCACTTGTGGTTTCTGTAGTAATTTATTTTACGTGATGAGGTTGCCAGCCGCATTTACAGCCTCTAACGAAATGCCTGAAGGTTCACGAGTCCTGTTCTGCCATTGCCTCCTCCTAGACCCCCGGGGACCACACCTCACATTCTGAGGATAGTCTTAGTAGCAAAAAGTGAGAACGAGTTACTGGACATGTATTACGGTGACAGAAATAGAACAGACACGAGGAGCTTTCATTCCATCGGATATATGGAAGTCAAAAGATCTCAAGACAAACACAATCATTAAAATATTGAACTCAGGTGTCAAGTCAATCATATTGTATGGCTCTGAAGTATGGAGAATAACAAAACCTACGACCAAAAAGTTCCAAACTTTAATAAAAGGGTGCTTGCGTTGAATAAACGAATTATGAGTATAACGCCATTGTGGATCTGGTGACAAGAACAAAGAAATGGCAGTGGAACAGGATGCTAGCATACTTTAGGACACACATTGAAGGAAATATTTTGATATTATTACAAGGTAGTCTTTGTTATAGAATCCCCAGCGTAAGAGGGGTGGAAGCACTAAAAAAAAAAAAAACACAGAGAAGGACATTTGAGGCAGAAATGAAAGAAATAGAAAAATATATAGACGGACTTTGAACGAATGGCACAGATCAGAATGTCGTGACATGAATTAATTGAAAGTCTGTGCTCCTTATACAGCTGAACAAAGTGATGGATAATGGTGGTAATGATAGTGAGAGAAAGTAAAATAAAGGACTTAGACTAGAGAGGGGGAAAACTGAAATAATGGTCATCTGGAAGAAACAGGCTTTCCCGTAATGCACCATCAAAGTAGACGGGACAGTTTTGAAACAAACTGGTATATTCAAATACCTGGATAGGTTAATAGCATCACATTGGATATGCATTTCAGAGGTGAAGAGTATATAAGAAAACAGAGTATTTCATAAAATGGAAAACATGCAACAAATCTCTGTCAATATAAGAAAGAAAGAGAATTCTTCAGTGTTACACAGATCCAACAGTGCTGTATGAAGTGAGTTTGAACATTCAGTAAAGTAGCAAGAAGATTCCCGAAGGCCATAGAGGTGGGATGTTTTAGATGAATGGCTAGAATACATGGACAGCTAAAAAGAGTAATAAGGATATCCTCCTGAATGGCGTCCATAGCCAAAGAAAGCTTAATATTCATTTCACAGGGAAACAGACCACATTCTTTGGATACTTTATGACAAACGGGAATCTGGAATACATTGTGACAACAGGAACTATTGATGAACAGAGAGATAGAGAATGGCAGAAAGAGAACTACTTTACAGTTTAACACCATGCCATGGGGGAGCCGCGCTAGCGTAGTGGTTACCACACTGCGCTGGCGACCGGGTGACCCAGGATCAAACCCGGGCGAGAACATTTGAAGTTTTTCGTCGACCGGGATTTGGACTGGATTAACTCGAGACCTGGCGAGGGCATTTGAAGAATTGTCGTCGACCAGGGACTGGCGGCTCCTGAGCCGACCCAGCTCTAATGGGTACCTCCGAAATCGGCGAGTATCTGCCTGAATGGCGGGGGACACCTGCCTCTGGGCAAGAAAAAAAAGGGATACTCACGTAAAATCAGTATCAGGTTAGACATAATAACCTGAGATTTCGCCTCGAGTATTAGCGGGCGTACGAAAAAAAAAAAACATCATGCCATGGAAAAACAATTCAGCCACATAATTTACAAACAGTACAAGGGACATATGATATGTGATCGGCTACGCCAAGCCGGGATGGCACTGGAAGTAGTGAGGAAGTTTCTACCCATTTTTGATTTTCTTTTCTGCATTGCTGGATACGATGATGTGGATCAGAACGTGAAATATGAACGATTATTATTGTTTTGTTTAGTTTATAACTCAAAAACATTTAAATCCCATAAGATCTGTGGAAAAAGAGATAGGAGAAGACAAAGAGAGCAAATACTGGACAGTTTGACATCGTGGCATGGAAAGAAGTCAACAGCAGAATTGATAGATTGTACTGGAGACAGGAAGTTGTGGAGAGACATGATCTTCTACGCCACTAGGCACGGTACTTGAAGAAGAAGAAGAAGAAGAAGAAGATCTGTGGCGTATTTGTAGTTGAAAAGAGAGCTTGGTTTTGTCATGGTTACAACATTCTTATTGAGATATTTGGCAGTTATCTTCCAGTCAAGAAACAAGTGAGTGGCAAAAATGGATGTAGGAAGATTGTATATACTGTTGGCATAGGAAGATTGTATATACTGTTGGGAAAACGGTTTATTTTTTCCAGATAGGGCAGTACTCAAGTCATTTCTTTATACGTGACACTTCAATAGCTGATTTTAACTATAATGATTTTTATAATATGGGGAACTTCTTGAATATCAATAATTATGTCAGAATTCAATACGACGGCAGATAATAATCGTGCCGTAATTTTATATTAGCTGTCACTATAAAAAAAACCACTACAAACCAAACGAACTTTGTAATTGGCCTTTATGAATATTTCACAGACCGGGTCATAATAATGTAATATCTTGTTCTACTAGTTGGAGTGTACAGGAGTGACTGCTCTCCACAGACTTTCTTTGAATTCATCTATGTTTTTACCGCGCTAAATAATGAATGGAGAGACCGTGACTTTAGAATCAACACTGTTAAAACACTCAACCGAGATGGGCGGAGGGGAGGGAAGAGAGAGAGAGAGAGAGAGAGAGAGAGAGAGAGAGAGAGAGAGAGAGAGAGAGAGAGAGAGAGAGGGGGGGTATGTAGAACTACATAGAAATTTTGCTGTTTAGGCGTTCTTGCCGATAAAAGCAGACGACTTAAACCTCTCATTCAGTTCTAAACTAGCGATTTTGTCATACCATCTTAATCCTCTCAATCAGTTCTATATTAGCGATCTTGTCATACCATCTTAATCCTCTCAATCAGTTCTATATTAGCAATCTTGTCATACCATCTTAATCCTCTCAATCAGTTCTATATTAGCAATCTTGTCATACCATCTTAATTCTCTCAATCAGTTCTATATTAGCGATCTCGTCATACCATCTTAATCCTTCTATTCAGCTCAGGCAGTCATTTAGGAAAGTCTGTAACGTCTTGATTATCGTTTTCTTAATCTTCTGTTTCATAGCGATACAAAAGAACTTACTTACCATTTGAATTGATGATTCTGATATTTATGTTGGACTAAATTTTTTTTTTTTTTTTTAATTTCACAGCACACCGAAAGCTCCGCTTACCTCTTATGTTGATATCACATGTCCGCCTTTCAAGTCTATGTTCTTGTCAAAATGAATGTGTAAGTCTCCATCTTGTAGTCATGTTTTTCCAGGTGCAATCGTGTAATCCTGTCCTTCATTTATTTTCATAATCTGTCTTATCCATGTTCATTTTAAGACCCACTTACTGTGACCTCTCATCAAGTATTTTCATTTTGTCGCGCATCTGGTCACGGTTATAGGATAGAACATCAACTTTATCGGCAACAGAATGCAACGTATTCCTATTTTATATGAGGGTGTAACAAAATCTTTAGTCGTACACGTCTGTAACACTGGAGCCGCGGTAGCGCAGTGGTTAGTGCACTGGTGTCCTAGCTCGGTGGTCCATGGTTCGATCCCATGTTGAGGTGGGATTTTAAAACCGCAAACGGCTCCGGGGTTGACCCAGCCTCATGAATTGGGTACCAGAGCAACACTGGGAAGGTTAAGGCGGCCTGCGTGATGTTGACCACATCACACCTGGTGTGCTGATGGTCAAGAAAATATGGGCCTAACACCATATTCCAAATACGCTGCAATGGGCGTATAACGGGATCCTTTACCTTTTTTACTCTGTAACAGTATTCTGGTCACATCTATGGTTGTAACAAAATTCTGGCGTCGCATGGGGTTGTAACAATGTTTTGGCCACGTATGTGGTTGTAACAGTATTCTGGCCACGTATGGGACGGTAACAGTATTCTGGCCATGTATGGGGTTTTAACTAATATTCTGGCCACGCGTGCGGTTGTAACAATATTCTGGCCACGTGTGGGGTTATAACTAATATTCTGGCCACGTGTGGGGTTGTAACAATATTCTGGCCACGTGTGTGAATGTAACAATATTCTCGCCATTGTGCGGGGTCGTAACAGTATTCTGGCACGTATGAGGTTGTAATAGTATTCTGGCCACGTAGGAGGTTGTAACAATATTCTGGTCCGTGTGGAGTTGTAAAAATATTTTAGCCTCGTGTATGGTTGTAACTAATATTCTGGCCTCGTATGAGGTTGTAACTAATAGTCTGGCCACGTATGTAGGTGTAACAATATTCTGGATCTTGTGTGATTGTAGCAATATTCTGGCCACGTGTGTGGTTGTAACAATATTATGGCCACATATGAGGCTGTAACAGCATTCTGGCCACGTATGACGTTGAAACTATTTTCTGGCCATTTAAGAGGTTGTAACAATATTATGGACACATGTGGGGTTATAACACTATTCTGAATCAGCAAAAGAACGTAACAAAATTCATGCGTTCCCGCATTTTAAATTCAGCAGTTTTAAATTTTCATTTCTGCTCCACAGGCTGAAGATTTCTGACCTTGACCCCTCAGATTCTGGCTCGTACACCTGCAAGGCATCCAATCAGTTTGGAAAGGAGGAGGCAACTGGTATTCTGGCAGTTTTAAACGGTGAGCTGTCATAAATGTTAGTTTTTTTTTGTGGCCTTCATCTTCTCTTTTCACGTCCGAAATACATTTATTTTAAATTTCCCCCTTCACTCCCTTTTTAACACAACTGCTCTTCAGTAATCCTTTAGTCTTGACTGAAGTTGGTAATGTACCTTTTCCCTCTTGCATACACTTTGTCATTTACTTGCCTGTTCACTTCCTCAAGCCATACACTTAGTAGTTAAATGATTCATGAATGCGCTTTCTCACTCACTCGCTTACTCACGCATCATCATCATCATCATCCCTCAACTCGCCATGGAGCACAGGCCTTCAACTAACTTATGCTGTCCTGTGTCATCAGCTCCAGATTTGTCTATGACTTCTCGTCCATTTTCATTTCTCTCTCCAGCTCTTGTCTTCGTGGTTTTTTGTCTTCGGTCTACTTCTGCTTCTTTTACTCTGGGGCTTCCGGAACAAGGACTGCTCTGTAATGATATAAACAGGCTCCTTCAACGTGTCACATATCAATTTCTTCATTAATTATATAATACATTCACTTCTGAATAATTCTCTGATCAATTCACCGTTTTCAAGTAACTCATATACTTATTTGTCATTCACTCTCTGATCAATTCACTGTTTTCAAGTAACTCATATACTTATTTGTCGTTCACTCTCTGGTCAATTCACTGTTTTCAAGTAACTCATATACTCACCTGTCAGTCATTCTCTTGTGCATTCACCAGTTTCAAATAATTCATATAATTGTCGGTCATTCCATCACACCCTCACCAGTTTCTCATACCCTTACTACTTTGAAGTAATTCATAATTTTACTTATCAGTTATTCACCAATTTCAAGTGATTCATATACTTACTTATCAGTCATTTACCAGTTTAAAGTAATTCACATACTCACATGCCAGACGTAATCTCCTATCCTCACCAGTTTCATATAGTGTATGTTCTCACTTGACAGTCATGTCATTACACACTGTTACTTAGTCGTTCCCCTTCTACCGTGAGGTGTAGAGGTTTGGAAGAGAGAGCGCCAGACTATCCTATCGGCTGTCTTCCTCCTGGCCTGGTTCCATTCTAGTCCTCGGTCCTTCAAAGATTGTCTAATGTTGTCCTCCCAGCGGACTTTGGGTCGTCCTGGGGGTCTGGATCCCTGGCTCTTTGTTTCCCATGCTTGTCGTCATTACACACTCACTAGCTTCAAGTAATTCATATATTCATTGCTCTGCCATTTCTTTATTTACTCACCGATCTCAATTAATTGGTGCATTCACTTGTCAGTGAAGTCAATCAGTCAATCAATCAATTAATCAATCATTCAATCAATCATTCAATAAATCAATCAATCAGTCAACCAATCAATCGGTCAACCAATCAATCGGTTAACCAATCAATCAATTAGTCAACCAATCAATACCCTTTACTTAAAGGAGCATTTTATTGGGAGCCACGGTAGCATAGTGGTTAGTGCACTGGCTTCCTAGCTCAGTGGTCTATGGTTCGATCCCCAGATGATGTGGGATTCTTTTAGGCCGCAAACGGCTCCTGGGTCGACCCAGCCCCAATTAGGTACCAGAGAAACTTCTGGGAAGGTTAAGGCGGCCGGCGTGATGCTGACCACATCTCCCCTAGTGTGCCGATGGTCAAGAAAATATGGGCCTAACACCATATTCCCAAATATGCCTCAAAGGGCGTGTAACGAGATCCTTTACCTTTACCTTTTAAAGGAGCATAAATCTTCAACAAACACATGCTGAGTCTTCCCGTCGCGTGCCATCAGTTCAAGGTCTCTCCGTGTCTTCCTCATCATTTGTAATTCTGTGTCTAGCCCTCGTCTCCATGTGATCTTCGATCTCCTTCTTTTGTTGCCCTGTGGATTCCACAAAAAATGCTACCTCGTAATGCTATCAACATGTTTCCTCAAATATATTGACACGCCCTGAGAAAACCATTCCCCTGTACATTCATCAATTTCACGTAATGTATATATATATATGGGACCACAACTTCGTTTATATTTGGACATGTGCCCTAATATAACCGACGGACATTGTGCCTGGGTTGAACAGGGCGTGTCTCGAACGAACTAACTTTATTTTCAAAGGGTTAAGAATTGGGCGCGCAGGCCCGTCTAACATTCTGCCCTTCCAAAACGAGGCCAGGCTCCTATTGTCAGTCATTCATTTATTCACTTACTCTTATATTTACAAAACGTCACGTTAAAACATTCACAACTTTACTCATTCATTCAAATCAAACTACATATTTCCACTTCTGTTAAAATCATATGCTGTGAGATAAGATGTTTAAGAAAAGCTATTAGTGTTATCATGAGAGACAGAAAGATGGTAGGATCTACATCCTGCATCAAGTATATAGAGACACAGAAAATCAAGTGGTTTCGAGTCCGATAAATTACCATCACACGCCTACAACACAAGAAGATCTTGGTTCAGAGCACGGAGAAGACCAAGATGCAGATGGGTAGACAAAATCACAGACATCCTACAGCAACTGTGGCTCACAACAGCCAGGGCGATACACTTGGTTCTTCTTCTTCTTCTTCTTCCTCGTTCGCCTTCAGACTTCCACATTTATGACTCTAATAAAGGCAGTAGTCAACTCAAGGTTCCCGACATCTCCAAACAGTTTTTCGTTGATAGAAGTGGGTTGCTGCCATATGCTACTCCGTTCATTACTGTAGGTTGGGCAATACTGCAGGACGTGTTCGACCGTCATCGGGCTGGTACCGCAGGTGCAGAGATCTGTTGCACCAATCTTGTATTTGTGGTATAGAGGTATCTCAATCTGTTGTGTCCAGTGCGTAGCCGAAAAATGATGACCTGTTCTTTCCTGGATAGTTGATGATATGCATCATTTTTCAAATGGCCCGGGTGCTCTCTTTCCCATTTGGACTTGAATGTAGCCTTTATAGTGGTCTTTGCCGTTGCGTAAGTTGTCTCTATATCATTTTGTTGTAAGGCACCTCCTTCCTTAGCAAGTTTGTCTGCCTCCTCATTTCCTGGTATGTTGCAATGGGCTGGTATCCACTGGATAGTGCACTTCTTGAAGCATTCGGCTAGTCTTTCAAGGGAGATTATCAGATCTTTCAATCCTTTAGTGTGATGGCTCTTCAGCGCTGATATTACTGAGAGGGCATCTGTAAAGATTACTATCTGTTTTTCTGCCTGTGCTTTGCATTCAATAAGAGTTTCAGCTGCCTGTTTCAGGGCTTCTGCTTCAGCACTGAAGTTATTGCAGTATTTGCCAGTGGCAATTGCCATAGAGTGGATTCTATTCTTTAATTTTATGAGGATGCCGGTACCCCCATTTTCAACTGCATTTGTTGCCGAACCATCAGTATATGCATGTGTCCAAAGCTTTGCTGGAAATGTTTGGTCAATATACTTGGTTGCTATATACTTTCTTTGTGTTTCTGTCTGTGTTCCCTTACCTTCAATGCCTAGAATATCAGATTTTAACTCAGGAAAGCATCTTATTTTCCACAGTGGGATAGTTGAGCTTGTTGGGATTTCCTTTGCAACTGAGCTTGCTAGCATGGTATTTTTGCTAATTTTTTTTCTTTTGCTTGGGCTACAAAGTTAGTTCGCTTGAGCCTGCCTCTTCCTAGCCTATTCATTCTTTGGAACATGGGGTGTCCTTCGAGTCTCTTAAATTTTTCAGCTTGTTTTAGGACTCTGCTGTCACGTCTATCCTCCATTGACTGTAGCCCTATAATGCTTTCCATATGGTTGATTTGTGTGGACTTTAGGGCCCCTGTTATAATACGTGCTGCTTGGTTTTGGAGTCTGTTTACTCTGTCAAAATTTGACTTTGCTGCCGTTGACCAAGCTGTGATGCCGTATTCCATAGCAGGTCTGACTCTGCCTGTGTACAGCTTTTTGAGGATATTCTCATCAGCACCCCGTGTGGTACCAGCTAACTTTTTCATGATGGCCATGCGAAGTTTTGCCCTTAGCTGTATTTTGTTTATCTGTGATTTCCACGTCATTCGGCGGTCTAGTGTGATTCCTAAGTATGTTGGTGTTTCATCTTCTCGTACTGCCTGCCCATTTAGTTGTAGCTTTGCTTGCTGTAGTTTATTTGACAAGGTAAAAATAGTGTGTGTAGTTTTGTGTTAATTTATTTTGAGCAACCACTTTCTGGACCAACTTTCAAGGGCTAGCAGTGAATCCTGCATGCACACTCTTGCTGTGGAGATGTATTGTTCTGAAGTCCACATGGCCAGGTCATCAGCATTGAGAGAGTTATGGACATTCTTGTGGATGTTTTCTGTTATATCATTTATATATATGAGGAAGAGTGTTGGGGAAAGGACCCCACCCTGTGGAACTCCATGTTCCATTGTAGTCTTTTTGCTTAACTGTCCGTGCACCTGCACTCTAGCTGTTCTGTTTGTTAAGTAGTGGCTGATCCAATTATACATTCTTCCACAGACTCCATATTTAAGCATTTTAACTCTTAGCCCATCTTTCCAAACTTTATCAAATGCTTTCTCCATGTCTACCCAGACTGCTAAAGTGTGCTTTCCTTCTTAGAAAGCATCTTCGATTTCCTGTGCAATGTAGGTGACTTGGTCCTCTGTAGACCTATGCTGCCTAAAGCCTGCCTGTTGGTGCAGTAAAATTTGTTTTTCTTCGAGGTGCCAACTTAATCTGGTATTGATCATTCTCTCCATAAGCTTTCCCGTGCAGCTTAGAAGGCTGATGGGTCTGTAGCTGTTGGGGTCCATTCGGTCTTTGTCCTTTTTGAGGATTGGAACTAGTACTGCTTCTTTCCAGGCTTGTGGTACAATTCCACGCTTCCAGCTATAGTTCATAATCTTGAGGAGGACTTTCTTGGCATTAGGCCCTAGCTCTTTAAGCATGTCATTTGTTACCATGTCTTTTCCAGGTGACTTTCTTTGTTTAAGGGATACAATGGCTGCCTCTAGCTCTCTCATGGTGAGGTTTGCTGTCATGTGCTCTTCTGGAACAGTTGGTATATTTTGGTAAATTTCTTGCTCTTTGGTAATTTCCCGTTTTCTGTCCGGTGGAACATTTATCTGGATTTCAAGTGAGAATTTTTGAGCAAAAACATTAGCTGCTTCTTTCTTTGTGAGTATTTTCTCATTTTGTTGTATGGCTATTTCCTTATTTTTACATTCCTCATCATTTAAGGCTTTGGCAAGCCATAATTTTCTTCCATCTTTGTCGAGGTTAAGACTTTCTGTTGTTTTGATCCAACTATTTTTGGCTGAACAGTTTAACGTTTTCCTGTATTTTGCAGAGATAGCTTTGTAAGCGATGTTTGCCTCAACTGTTTTGTTATTTTCTGCTACATGTCTGGCCTCTGTTACCTGTTCTTCCAGTTCTTTGAGTTCTTCTGTCCAGTACGGCTTATAATCTTTTCTCGCCCCTCGTGGTATTGATTCTAGGGCAGCTTTCAGAACTGCTTAATTAAATCCGTCAGCTATTTCTCCAAATCTTTTGTTTTGGGTGTTTATGGAACCACAGTATTCATCTGTCAGTGCTGAGAACTTGTTCCAGTTGGCATTTTTGTAGTTCCAGCGGGGTAATGGTTTATGGAAGTGGAGTGTATGTTCCATATTGATCATTAGTTTGATCGGTTTGTGGTCACTGCCTGCCAATTGGTTGAGCACAATGCGTTCAATCTTATGGTTGATGTCTCCTGTTGAGAAGGCAAGGTCGGGTTTCGAGGTCGATTGCCATCTTCTTGAGTAGAAGCTGGGTCTATCATCTGCTCTATTGATGAGTTGTAGATTTGAGGCAATCTCCCAGTCCTCTACCTCAATGCCACGGGTATCAGCCTCTGTGTAACCCCACCTTTCTGAATGGCTGTTGAAATCACCAACAACCAGGCAGTTGGTGCGCCTAATCTCCATTGTGGCTAGTGAAAGATCTCTTTCTGGGGGGGGGGGGGGGGGGGGGGGGGGGGGGGGGGGGGGGGGGGGGGGGGGGGGGGGGGGGGGGGGGGGGGCATATAGGTTGTACACTCTAACGGTCTGGTCATCTATAGTGATATCAGCTTCTATAATTTCCGCCTGACCGATTGTAGTAACAGAAAGCTCTGTGCTAGGCAAGGAGTTTCTGATTAACATGAGTACTCCTCCCTTGTGTCCCTCTCTATCAAGCCGGAGGGTTTCATATCCTCTTACAGAAAATCTGTGGTTTGTGTTTAGGTGTGTTTCCTGAATGCAGGCTATGTCAATTTGCTCATCATGTAGTTTTTTAGTGAGCGGTAGTTTCTTCTTTAGGACACCTTCTGCATTCCATTGGAGTATATTTAGTGTTCTTTCCTGGGTGTTTTGGCCAGTCGCATTTGCCCTAATATTCTGCGCCCTGGCTGCACTATGCGGAGGTAGGTGACCACCAGTAGCTTTGGTTGGATCCCTTCGAGGCAGGGGGTCCGGCACTCTTCCCACCTGGCGGGACTCCTTGGGTCGAGCACCATCTCGTTGAGTCATATTTGTGTCTGTCATCTCAACGCGGTTAGCGTTGCACTATGTTGTGCGCCTTGCGGCCCACGGGACTGCTTCCCTAGCCTCTGGTTTTCCGTGACCTTCCTGCAAGGCAGCAGTTGTTTTACATCAGAGTTGTCTCTCCTAGGAGAGCTGTCTTTCCGGACTAACGAGTCTTTCCTACCCGGGTTTGTGTGAAGTTGTCCTTCTCTTAGGTGGATTGTCAACCAAGACTATCGTGCTCCTCCTGCACTGATTTTTTTTTTTCCAGGGTTTACTGCCTGGCTTTAAAGGATAGAGGACAAACAGTGAAGAATGAGGCAAGAAAGCATTTGTCCCATGAAGTGGGGGTGGATTGGTGCAGACCAGAGCATGTACCACTCGCCGGTGGGTTCTGCATCTACACCTATAGGGTTCCACCTACTCCTCAGCCCATTTAGTCTGACCCCTCAACAAGGACCTGTCCGGCTTGGGTGACCCTGCCAGGAGTAAAACTCCCGCCGGCATAGCTCCCGGGATCATTGGGGCACTCAAACTCTCCAACCCCGGCAAGGTAGGCTTACATGTGGAGAGACACTTGGTTCAAGAACGGAAACTCCAGTTCCACACTACGCAAGACGGCAATAGTAGAAGGAAAAGAGAAAAGTCGCTATCAAAGCATGTCAGCAGTCTTGCACGTGTTGTCACCCTATGATTGTTTGTACACCTACTCATTGAACCACTATTGATCCTATTCACACATCAATTTATGTTCTGTAGTTCAACAGTTTATTCTATTTCAGTGGTTCTCAAACTTCTGACATTCACGTCCTACCTTCACAACTTCCGCTCTTTCCACCCACAACCGTGATAATTATTTACTTGTTTGTTTCCTATCACTCTTTCCTTGCGCCCCTTACGGAGCATGGAGCCTCCACTGCAGCTTTTCCTCTTGCAGGATGCCTGCACTGAGCATTCACGTGCTCTTGTGTAGCTGTGCTTACTGCAGCAATTTGTGTTACATAATGATGTTACCAGTCCCGTACATCCTTCTTCTTCATAACAGTGTCAAACTAAAAACGTCGTCCATATACAACCTAATATTATTTCTTGTACTACGTGATTCGTTTTCTATAATTTCAGAGCCCCTGCTGCATTATTCTCTCGCTCTAATACACCCTTCTTTAATTACACACACACACACACACACACACACACACACACACACACACACACACACACACACACACACACACACACACACACACACACACACACACACACACACACACACACACACACACACACACACACACACACACACACACACACACACACACACACACACACACACACACACACACACACACACACACACACACACACACACACACACACACACACACACACACACACACACACACATATATACATAGACGCATGAAGGGCATCCACTTGTGTTCTTCTATACATATTAAAGGGGAGGAGCTATAGTTAAATGCTGTTTTCATACATAATTACAGGAATTCAGTTAAAATCTTCAGGCTTAACCTTTAACAATTGTTGCTACGTGTAACAAACAGTTTAATGGCGTTGCATTGTTGGTTGTCACGGCAAAGACGGCCATATTGGATTGAAATGCTACATCTGAAGTCGCTTAAGCTTTTCAAAAACATGTTTAGTTATGAACACGAAATTTGAATAGGAAGCTCGTCATTATATTTTACAACTTTGTTTTTCTTTAGATCAGACTTTCTGAAAACTTTAGTAAATGCAGAGGTATGCAGTTTTCAATTACGAGTCTAAAAATAGTAAGACATGTTGCCAGCTATTGCAACATTATTTATAATAAATAAAAATGTTGATGAGATATTAGAAATCTGTTCTAATAAAAATTTACAATGCAAAGGAAAGTGTGTGTGCGTCAGATCTCAAGTTGATTGATGATTAAATAAGCAAGGTATAGGAAAATTAGTGCCACAAAACAACATTCTCATAAATTAATGCTTTTTTCTTTGCAAAAAATGCTCAGTGTATCAATGAAATATAATTTTCTACATCAAAATACACTTTTTTAAACGTGAAAAATATTATATGTTGTATAACTGAACAATACACTAGACATACAAGACGTTTCGGGTTATACCTTTACGTGGACATAATCACAAACATGAAATAAAGGTGAGAAATATGTTATGAGAATGTGACACAACAAACATTTGGATAAAGGTAAAGGATCCCGTTTCACGCCCATTGAGGTATATTGGGAATATGGTGTTAGGCCCATATTTTCTCGACCATAAGCACACTAGGGGGGATGTGGTCAGCAGGACGCCGGCAACAAACATTTGGCAAAAGATAAATAAAGAAAGAGCGTTTTTTTTCCACCTGTTAGTTTATGTCCTTTGTCTTTTTCTCATGACTCACCTATACCTGACCCCCTCACAGGTAGGCTGGACCAAAGCATACCTGTGCTTTTGTAACAGTGGTTTTTATACCAATTTGTTTTACAGGTTGACGTCACCAACCTCATATTAGTTACCTGAGGTAACAGTGATCTTATTCTTCCTTTGTCTCCTCACAGACCGCCGGGAACTGCACGGAGCTATCTAGTGTATCGGTCATTTGTAACACTGACACCATGTCATTTTTCTCCTTTTTAAACTTCAATCATCTGATTGGCTGATCGGTTAGAGTGCTTTCCTCTCGCGACACAGTTACCGGGTTCCAGGATCGACACCTGGTAACGTTACGCTCATTTACAGTCTTCTTCTTGGATCGTTTGCCCCGGCCTGACACAGCAACAGTGGCCATTACGCCTAGTGGCGTCTTGTAAGGCAGCAACAAAATGTCTCCACTTTCCACGGTCGCTGGTCATCCTTCGTGCAGTGCCCCAACTTCATGCAGTGCCCCAACTTCGTGCAGTGCCCCAACTTCATGCAGTGCCCCAACTTCGTGCAGTGCCCCAACTTCATGCAGTGCCCCAACTTCGTGCAGTGCCCCAACTTCATGCAGTGCCCCAACTGCGTGCAGTGCCTCAACTTTCGTGCAGTGCCCCAACTTCGTGCAGTGCCCCAACTTCGTGCAGTGCCTCAACTTCATGCAGTGCCCCAACTTCGTGCAGTGCCCCAACTTCGTGCAGTGCCCCAACTTCATGCAGTGCCCCAACTTCGTGCAGTGCCCCAATTTCATGCAGTGCCCCAACTTCGTGCAGTACCCCAACTTCGTGCAGTGCCCCAACTTCGTGCAGTGCCCCAACTTCTTGCAGTGCCCCAACTTCATGTAGTGCCCCAACTTCGTGCAGTGCCCCAACTTCATGCAGTGCCCCAACTTCGTGCAGTGCCCCAACTTCGTGCAGTGCCCCAACTTCGTGCAGTGCCCCAACTTCATGCTTGCATACTGTAAATGAATGCTGTTATGGTAACTTTATAATGTTGCATGCCTTTAAATTAATGCTTAAAGAATCATGTGGGAATGAAAGGATATAGTATGCAAGATTAATGAGAGTGGAAGGGCAGAATGTTAGACGGGCTTGCGCGCCCAATTCTTTACCCTTCGAAAATAAAGTTCGTTCGTTCGTTCGTTCATGCAGTGCCCCAACTTCGTGCAGTGCCCCAACTTCGTGCAGTGCCCCAACTTCATGTAGTGCCCCAACTTCGTGCAGTGCCCCAACTTCGTGCAGTGCCCCAACTTCGTGCAGTGCCCCAACTTCGTGCAGTGCCCCAACTTCATGCAGTGCCCCAACTTCGTGCAGTGCCCCAACTTCGTGCAGTGCCCCAACTTCGTGCAGTGCCCCAACTTCGTGCAGTCCCCCAACTTCGTGCAGTGCACCAACTTCGTGAAGATGCTTTACATCTCGGCCTTTACGGTTCTCCGCCAAGTTGTTTTTGGTCTGCCTCTCTTTCGCCTTCTTTCTTGGGTCCATAGCGTAGCAGTTCTCGTGATGGCATCGATGTCTGTCCTGAGGACATGGCCAACCCAGTTCCAGCGTCTGCCCCCGATGAATTTACAGTCAACCCAGCTGTAAATGGGTACCTGACTATGGTCGGGAGTTAAGAAAAGCAAAAGGCAGTGAGTAAGGGATCTGGTCACCCCACCTCATTAAAAAATATGTACCTTACGATGAAGCCTGTAACACTTTACTCCCCTAGGGCAGTATCTGATGTAGGATTACCTTTATCTTGGCCTTTTACCAGTTTTCCATCCGCTCATTTATTATTTAAACTTTCAGAACGTCTTCTGAAAACAACTTATTCTGGTATTTTTAGATTCAGATGATCCTAAATTATCAGAAACTGAAGCTAATATCAATTCTAATTTATTTTTGTGACGCAAAATCTCCTGTCGCTTCTCCCCTCACACATAATAAATATTAGACAAACATAAAGGTATGTTTTCAGGCACTCGTAAGAAATAAAGAAGTAGACATACATACACAGTTACAAGGGGATTGACGTAAGTCTTGGGCCTGACCATGAAGGACATGTCACAGAGAGCTGAAATTTTGTATAGTGTTTATTCCTTTTCAATATAGCCACCGTCTGAATTGACACACTTCTGCCGTCTCTGCTTGACCTTGAAAAGACCTTGGGAGTAGAACACCCTATTTTTCAAACTAAACCAGTCATCACATGCCAGTATAACCTCTTCATCGCTGTCAAAATGATTTCCTTTTAGCTGTTTTTTATGATTTGGGAATAGAAAAAAGTCTGATGGAGCCAAATCTGGAGAATATGGTGGGTGTGGAAGAATTTCAATATTCAAATCGTTGGCTGCTAGCTGCACAAACCGTGCTTTGTGAGAGGGCGCGTTGTCTTGAAGCAAAAGAAGATTTTGAGTGCGCGTTATCCCTCGTTTCCTGGTCACAACCTTTCTTAGTTTGGTGAGAAGATCTGCATAGTGCTGTCCATTAACTGTGTTGCCACGAGGCAGATAATCTTTCAAAATGACACCTTTGCCGTCCCAAAAAACAGCCAGCATCACTTTTCCTGCAGATTTCTGCGCTCTCGGCTTGACAGGTGTTGGGGAGCCCGGGGTTTTCCATTGCATGCTGGCAATTTTGGATTCGGGGTCATAATGGTGTACCCAAGTCTCATCTACTGTCACCATGGTCTCCAAAAAAATTTTTGACTGACACTTTTTGAGCAACTGTTGATAGCAATTTACCCTCGTTTGCTTCTGTTCACGTGTCAACAGTCGCGGAACCCAGCGTGCACACTTTTCTCATGTTCAGTCTGTTGTGTAAAATTCTATAAACTGTTCTTTCATTTAGTTTTACTCTACTAGCGATCTCCACAATTGTCATTTTTCGATCCTGGTCAATGATTTTCTTCACTCTTGTTGCATTTTCATCGTTGCACTCTGAGGCTGGTCTACCAGATCTTGGCAGATCAGCAACATTTGAGCGGCCGCACTTAAACTGTTGACACCAGTTTTTTACCGAAGTATATGAAGGACAAGAATCACGAAACACTGGTTCCATCTCCCTGTGTATTTCTGTAGGTGTTTTTCCCTGAAACATCAGAAATTTTATCACAGCTCTGGCCTCCTTCTTTTCCATTGTTTTGTCAAATCTTTGGAGCAGCAGATCCGGTCAATAGGGTACATTGCGCCGTGCACCGTAACGGGAAAACCCATTGAAGAAACAAACGCGTACTTCACACATTCAGTGCAAATATGATGAACTTTAAATGTGCCAAGTTTCAACTTCCTCCTGTGACTCCTTCATGGTCAGGCCCCAGACTTATGTTAATCCCCTTGTACTTGCATCGTCACAGAAAATCTTCCGCTTAAAACCATATGACGTTATTCGCCACTTGTTGTAGGTGCAAAGCGTCACAAAGCGAATTAACTGCCATTACATTAACTTCAGACTTAAATTCAACCAACAGTTTAAGCAAACGACGTTTTTCAGTTTCTTTGTTTTCATTGGTTGTTGTTATATGTGTGAAATACCGTATTTGTTTTTAATGGACATATCTGTCAAACTGAAGCTGGTTTGAAAATTATCATCATTCATCATCATCATTCTTTGCGTTCCTTGTGGGGCATGGAGCCACAAATGCAGCTGGCCCCCTTGCAGTAAGAATCATCTTCCCCCGCATTAAGATCTTTTCGCAAGCACGACTTCCCACAAAGGACGGTCTTCTATAGGCCCAAGTGTGGTCGCATGGGGACCGATCTCCGCAGAGACCGACTGTCATTACGGAATGTGTCACCAACTTTTTATGAAGATCCACTGCTGTACTTTTTAAATTCGTTCTCTGTGTTCAAGTACTCGTAAAATGTCGTTATAAATCTATAAATTTGCTATGTACAGCTTGTTTCGCTCTCATATAAGAGTCAGCTATTGTCAGCGCATCAGCGGTATATCCCGCGGGGAAGCCCATTAAATCCAAATAAATGATTGGATAATGTTGTTTATCGCAAGTTACAAAGAGGTTTCCTGTTGCTGTTACCAGTAATTGTGTTGGACCGTATATATGGAGACAAGGATTTCAGGATGGAAACGGGACTGCGTCAGCAAATTAATCATGACAGTTTTTACCGTTAAATTGTAATCAGTTTATAGCAGACGTCGGCAACTGGTCGTTCTTGATCTACCGATGGCTCCTAAGGAATGATTTGGTAGACCTCTGGAGAAAAAAGTTGCGGTGTATAACGCCTGCGTCACCAGCAGACTTCTATATTGCGGCAAGACATGGACAACCTATGCTAAGCAAGAAAGAAGGCCCAATACCTTCCATATACAGTGTCTACGCCACATCCTCGGTATTTCGTGGAAAGACAAAGTGACAAATCTTGAGGTGTTGTCACGTGCTGGTCTGCAAAGTATGTATACATTGCCTTGACAGCGCAGACTACGCTAGCTTGTCCATGTCCGCGCATGGAAGATGGTAGCATCCCGAAAGATATTTTCTACGGACAACTGACAGATGGCAAAAGAACAGTTGGGCGACCGCAGCTGAGATTCAAAGATGTGTGCAAGAGAGACATGAGGGCACTGGGCATAGATCCAGCAACCTGGGAGGATGAAGCTGCCTATCGCACCCAGTGGCGATGCTATCTGCGGCGCCACCTTAGATTGGGCGAAAAGAAGCTCTCACAGCAAGCAGAAGAGAGGAGAAAACGTGGAAAATAAGCAGCTGGTGGGTGTCACCTCAGGGGCGCATTCCCATAGTCAGTTATGACTGAAGGGGCAATTATTATTAATATTATTAGGTGTCGGAGTGGGAAACATAATAATTTATAAGCTTGGGAAATTTAGAATTAGTCTTCTCCCGCCGGCATTTGAAAGCGCAGTATCCCAAGAATGAAAGCTACTTTTTTCAATGAAAACCCAAGAGCATGCTAAAATTCAATTTATTCGTGAACTTCATAATAAAGTAACGCGATATTTTCTTTGAATTATAGTTAACATTCTGTAATATATAATTTCATTTGAACTTTCCACCGCCTTGTCGATGGCAATGCAGGTAGTAGATTCCCCCCCCCCCCCCCTTTCCCCTCCTTGTAGACGGTTTGACCGCATGAGTGAGTGTCGGTATACAGAATTTATTTATTTTTATTTATTGTTCTGTTTATTTTATTTTATTATTATTATTATTTATTTTTTCCCAATTACTATCTTGTTTGTTTAAAAAACAAACCTACTCATTTTTTATTATGATTGCATGCTTTAAATGAATGCTGTTATGTTAACTTTATAATGTTGCATGCCTTTAAATTAATGCTTAAAGTAACATGTGGGAATGAAAGGATATAGTATGCAAGATAAATGAGAGTGGAAAGGCAGAATGTTAGACGGGCCTGCGCGCCCAATTCTTAACCCTTCGAAAATAAAGTTCGTTCGTTCGTTCTCTTCCTCCTAATGCAACCATGTTGAAAAATTGTATTGTTTCCATTATATATACTCTCCCGAAAATAGTTACAATCACTATTTGTAGTGATTGTAACTATTTATAGTGATTTGTAACACAATTTGAAGAAAAGCGTTCAAAAGACGGTGTTCATGAACAGTTTGATTACACTGTATAATGGAAAGAAACCAAAAACACTCTAAGAATGTACTTCTATCTGCTCATCCGGGAACTGAAACAGCACACTATAATTAAAAACCCTTCCAAGTTTGACGGGTTATTGCTAGTATGGATAAAAAGGCTAATGAACAGTCAAGTATTGACAACTTTATTTTTTTTTAAATAAAGGTAAAAGGTAGTACTATAGCGATGAATAAGTGTGATAGTAATGTCATAACTGAGTGTGATCGTAATGGTATAACCAAGATGAACGCCTAGCAAATACTACCGTAGGGGTGTGAATTGTTAGAGATGACACCATACTAGCTTTATAAAATGGGGTGATCAGTTTGCTGCCTTTGCTTTCCCTAACTCAAGAGTAGAGTTAGGTACCCATTTACAGCTGGGTAGACTGGAGCGTGACGCCACTAGGTTTCAAACCCGGAACCCGTTAACTTTGCGTGAGAGGCAAGCGTTCTAAACACTCAACCAATCCGACGTTCACATTGACAACTATGAAAAACCTAAAGAATAATACACAGGCATACACGTGAACTGACAGGCACACATTAACAATAGACAGATTGATAGACTGAGTGACAGACAGATTGACAGTTAAACAGATAGACACCCACTAACAATGTTCTGTCACTTAATCTCACAGAAGATCCTCCTGCAAACGTGGGCAGTAACAGGAACAACGAGGATGATTACGACACGGACACTGGCGTCCTTGAAAACGGAGAGTGAGTATCTTAGCAACCTATGTCGCTGTGGTAACTAGGATGACAGTGAGAGAGAAGTTCCTGTCATGTTCGCAGAATGTAATGGTGACGTTATAACACGATGAATGAGTGTGATCTTAGTGTTATAACCGAGTGTGATCGTAATGTTATAAGCAAGGTGATTGAGTGTGATAGTAATGCTATAACCAAGTCGAAAGAGTGTGTTCTTGGTGTTATAACCTAAATGAGTGAGTGTGATAGTGATAACCTAGATGAATGAGTGTGATGGTAATATTATAACCCTAGGGTAATCGAGATGTTATAACCAAGATTAGAATGTTTTATAGAATAATATTACAGCCAAGAGAGAGTGTGATAGTAATGTTGTAATCGAGTCTTATAGTAATGCAATAATCGGCTGTGATTGTAATGTATCAACAAAGTCAGAGTGTGATAGCAATGTTATAATCGACTGTGATAGTAATGTTTTAACTAAGATGGACGAGTGTTATAACACAGTTGTGATATTATAACCTTCATAAATGAGAATGATGGTTATGGTGTAACCAAGATGACAAAGTGGGAAAGTAATATTAGAACCAAAGATGAATGAGTGTGGCAGTAATTCTATTCCAAGATGAATGAGTGTGATAGTAATGTTCTAACCAAGTGTGCTGGCAATGCTGTACCCAAGATGAATAAGTGTGATAGTAAAGTTAGGACCAAGATGAATAAGTGTGATAGTAATGTTATTACTAAGATAAATGAGTGTGATACTAATGTTCTTACCGAGTGTAATGACAATGATGAACCCAAAATGAATAAGTGTGATGGTAATGTTAAAACCAAAATGAATGAGTATGACTGAAATGCTATAGACTATAGCAGTAAAGTTATAACCAAAAATACCAAAATGTGATAAAATTATAACAAAGATGATAGTTAGTGATAATACGGGTCACAGGATGATAGATTGTGACTATAAAGTTACATTAATGATTATAGAGTGTCAGAGAGAAGTTTTTACTAGGATAACAGTGTAAGTGTAAGTGTGACAGTCAATATAAATTTGCAACCAATATAGCAGTATCTTTATGAATGTACAATCATGTTGTCGAGACCACTGTTAATTTACAATCATGATGATAGTGGCAATGAAAAAGTTACAACTGGATGCCGTGGTGTTAATTTGACACTTTAGGCAGGATGGCTTAAGCAACCTAGGGTTTGACTTTAGCATCGCGCTTTTAGGGCCACGTTCGACCCTCACTGGGGTAGAGAACCATCAACGTAAATTTGTGAGTCTGGTGTGACCTCCACCAATGTTGAGTCCGCTGAGCTGGGGAAGTCCTCTGGGGTTGCAAGAAAGCCTGAAAACCTATACCCAAATTCCGCAAGGGTAACGAGTGAAAACTGAAATCTCTAGGGTTCGGTGGAAGAAGAAGGGGTCTCATGCACAAATAAGTGCTCTTCGACATAAACTGGAATTTATTTAACAGGGGCCTCGCAAGTTCACGCTTGCCTAGGGCCTCACTCAACATAAAACCGCCACTGCTTCTTTCCAAAATTGAGGTGTTAGAGTTGTTTGTCTCAGTCTGGCTTCGTGACTGCTCGTATACACAAACGGGCGTTGCCAGATTTCAACGCCAGAGCTGGGAATTACCCAACGTTGTAGCTTAAAATGTGGTGGGTTTCTGGGGTGGTCGCCAGATGTCGTATGTGATCCCATGTGTGGTACATATCTTTGAATATTTAAAATGAACATCATGGTTTTATTCAACAGTTTCTGTCGTTGTCTCGGCTGTCTTCAATATCACTGTACCTTTTTCATGTTAATGAGCATTTGGCTTCCATTGCATCCGGCTCCTCTGAGAAACGATCCGCGCTATAGTAGTGGGTGAGAATTTGCTGTGATGGCTTCTGTAGCTATTAATTTTACATGATGCAGTTGTCAGCTCAGCCTTACATTTGACGCCTTTCCCTAGAGTCCTGAATGAGCCTTATTCCTGTTCTTTCTGTATCTCATTAGAGACCTCAGAGAACTATATCCCCCCCCCCTTTCTCCCCCCCCCCCCCCCCCCCCCCCCCGAAACATAGAGGACAACAAAAAACGTCAACTAGAGACTTAAACACTTTCAATGATGGATACAGACACAGAATTAAGCTTCGCTTGGCTCTTCTGTCCCATAACCGTAATCAGATGGAGGACAAACTGAAAACACTCGATGAGAGGTCACAGCAATTGGGTCTGAAAATACACAGGAAAAAGACAAAAATAATGAGAATAAATGCAGGAAATGATGACAGGGTTGTACTTCAAGAAACACCACTACAAGATGAAGAATCGTACACATATCTTGGCAGCAATATAGACAAAGTTGGAGGGATAGACGGTGATATCAAAATAAGAATACACAAAGCAAAAGGAGCTTTCATTGCACTGGGAAATAAATGGAGATCTAAAGAAATCGGGTCCAACACAAAAATAAAAATCTGCAACTCAAATGTCAAGTCAGTACTATTATATGGCTCTGAAACATGGAGAACAACAAAGACAACAACCAAAAAGCTACAGACTTTCATAAACAGGTGCTTGCGTAGAATAATAATAATAATAAATTCTTTAAGCACCAAACACGGCGCATAAGGCAGAAACCAGTGCTCTCCAGGTTGTTCGTTGTGACGCCACTCCTCTTAGCTCTTGCACATTATTTGCGTAGAATAGAAGGACTGAAATGGTATGACAAGGTGACCAATGTGGAAATGATGACAAGAACCAGACAAATGCCAGTGGAGCAAGAGATGAGAAGAAGACGATGGCGATGGATAGGACACACACTGCGGACAACTGTTGATAGCATTACAAGGCAGTCCTTGTTCTGGAACCCCCACGGCAAGAGAGGCAGAGGTAGACCAAGAAGCTCATGGAGAAGAGAGCTGGAAACAGAGGTGATGAGGAGACTGTGGAAAGAACTTGAGATGATTGTCACAGAATAATTGGGTCGATCTATTTTCCTCTCCGGCAGTATTTAGTTACATTTTTGTGTGTACTAAATTTCCGTGGACGCCCCTTTTCTTTCTCTGCTATCAAGCCGATATTTAGTAATTTCATATCATCTTACACTCCTCTCAGTGATAGTTCGTCATGAACCCAGATGGGCAGGTCAGCGACCGAGCGTTGGGTTTATCTAAGGCGGGCCGGGCGATAAATTACCCGTCTGTGGACAGATTACAGACATGCAATTATCAGTCGGACACACCTGAGCGGACATGTTCTAATAGTCCGGGCATATGTAAGAAGTTATTAATAAACATTGCCGAGAGAGGATCGGATATTTTCATTCCATATTTGGGAGACATGACCTCTACAGTAACGCGCAGAAATTTCCATGAGGAAATAATTTAAATTACCCCACAAAACACGCATGTTTGAAACGATTGGCAGACATTCGGAATGAAGGCCCCCCCCCCCCCTTTTTCCGATTGGAGCCCTGCTTAACATCGTAACAAACAAATGCGGGGGAAGACAGGCAATATAACCTAACACTTCAGCCAGGTTAGACCACTGTGAAAATTTACCTCGCACCAAGAAGACAACCAGACCTTGCCAGAGTTAAGACTTAAATCAGCTTTCTTTTATCAGACCGGACCTTGTTTGAGCATTCTCAGGACTTAAAAGCTCAGGTAAAACTCTACCATTTTAACACGGAAAACCGGAATCTGATGGAACTGAAACACGTCAAAGTGGGAACGTACTGTTAAAGTAACAACACCCCAGGCCAAGTGTAAGAGGCCTCTACTAGTGCCTTTATTTCTCTGAGCCAGCAGTCTGTGAGCCTAAAGATTGGCGTAAGTTGTACATTTTGAATTCTAAATTTGTTCATTATTAACGTGAACTTATACGTATGTATTGACATGTAACGATTAATACGTGAAAATTGCTAGTGGATGTCCAAGTCATTTGAGGCTGGCACCCTCAGCATACAGAATGATGATTTCATGAACCACCACTGCCAGGGCTGGTGACTGCGTTATTGCGAGTTTCTTATAAAGAACAAAAAGCAGAGGTAGTCCCAAGTTCCATATAAAGCAGGGAGGGAATGATGAAAGAAATGATGTACATACTTGTTATATTATTAACCTTTTCAACTAGTGTAAATGTAAAACAAATTCACTCTAAATGTAATGAAAGTTTACAACCTTTCCAATCGATGTAAATGTAAACATATTCAAACTATATTGTTGTCACTTTCAACTAAAGTTAAATAAAAAACTATTCATTTTAATGTGAAGATTGTTTTTCGCCCACTGGGATTACGATTAATTCTCAGAGAGGGTAAAATTCTGAAGATAGTTGGGATCGTGAAATAGGAAGATGGGGACACATAAGTGTGTGTCGGGAAACTCAGAGGGTATTTGTTTCTCTTCTTTTGCCATACTGTTGGTGGTACCTGTTGAGGGTACTATTTCTGGAACAAGTGAAGTCGACGCTAGACAGCATCATCAGACGGGTCTTAGAGACACGGGGCCAACTTTGCAGTTACTCCCTGATTCTACTTGGAGCGTGCTGCAACTCTTAAATCTTGACCGGGAACGTGAGCAATCCAGTCACCTATCTGCAAAGAACCAAAACACCAGCGGGAGCAGACACCTCATTGGCAGCTAAGTAGTCAAATAAAAGCTGCCAAGTGAAACTTCCTCTTATATATTAATCCCCATTAACATCATATGATGATGACCAATTTTTGTTAAAAAATATTCAATTTTTAATTACTGTTAAAACTTAAGTGATTATTAAATTTGTTATTTACATCCATGCAAATTTAAAGTTGATTTAATCATTTTGAGTGTGTTCTTTAGTATGTCTCACACAATTTCTTTAATACACTCAATCAGAGCTACTAAATAATAATAAGAGGAAATTCGCTGAATTAAGTCAGCTGGGGTCTTTTACGAGCTAAAACTATATTACATAATCCTTCATAAAAGTTGACGGCAGAGACTAGTTAACGTGCTCAGCCAATGCAGCATTGTTCTCGCTTTTTTGAATATCTTGTGAGCATTCCCTTGAAATAGAAGCATCATTATCCTTCTATCTACAACTCTTGAAGACCCACATCAGTTACTCTTGAGTTTAGGGCACTTTTGGACCACTCCTGCAGAGCTAAGGGGAGGCAAACCGTAGTAATGATGGCACGTGACAGGAGGACATGGCATGTTTTTGTTGAAGGCCTTTGCTCATTGGGAGCTGAGGGTAATGAATAAATTATGATTGTGGAGCTGGCAACGTGGTCATATAAAACAAAATTGCTCTATAAACCACCGATGTAAGAGCACGTGCTCTGACGTTATTCCAGAAGTGGTTGCACTGATGCTTCATAAGGAGAAAAACAAAAATGAAAATGATGAAAATAGTGTCACAAGATCAATATTGCCAGATGGAGGTTAAGTCATATCAAACATAAGTCATATCAAACATAAGTCATATCAAACATAAGTCATATCAAACATAAGTTAATCAAACAAAAGACGTGGAGAGAATGCCAAAGGTTATTAGAACAGTCAGAATGTCCACTACTAGTCAGTCATTGTTGACATGGTCACAATTGCGGAGCTTTTTTTTTTTTAATTAATTAGGAGTTTTGCCTCGTTTTGGCGAAGCGCGCATTTTCAACCTAGGCACAAGGTCCGTCGGTTATATTAGAACGCAAGTCCAAATATAAAAGACATTGTTGTCATGTTATTATAAATTGCAGAATTGAGGTTAAAACCTCAATAAGTGCCAGTGACACAAGAAGCGTGGAGCGGAGAAAACGCTGAATGTTGTTAGAACAAACATTGAGAATGTCTTCTGCTAGTCATCAGTCATTCATTGTTCTGGAATTTTTGAAATATAAGAAATGATAAAATACTCAGAAGCACAATGAGAGGAGAACTGAAAGCGGAAATAAGAAGACGTAGAAAGTTCTGGAACAGTTTATTTGATGGCATGGTGGCTTGTAGAAGTATACACGAAGGTCCATGCTTCGCGGATAGCTGAAAATAAAATCTTACAGTAAAAGTTCTTCACAGATCAACTCGTGCTATTCGTCTAAATCTTTTGTTTGCTGTAAAAACTATCTTGTGTTTATGCTGTTTTATAAACATATTTAATAGATATACAAAAGATGCACTTATTTTGGGTGAGACTCAGCGAGAGCTAGTGCAACCAGGTTGTTGAGGAATGAATTAATCGAGACCCCACTCGACGCTTCCACTTCCAAAAAGAGAACATTTGAATACAAGCAAAAATGTTAGTTGTGAGCAATATTTTAAAGACGGGGAGAGAAACTATCACCTGATGTTAACTTTACTTGAAGGATTTAATTTCTTTTTGTCATAAGTTATTACAATAATTCATATTTCTTTCTTTAAAGTGAACGTATTAAGGTGTAAAAATAAACCTTCTTGCCAGGTATGGAACAAAGAGGCTTGGATAAGAATAATAATAGAGAAAGCCAAGATAAGGAATCCGATGCTAATAAAAAGAGGAGAAGGGGAGTGAGAGGAAGCATGTTGCGGTGGCCCGGGGGGTGGGGGGTAAGAAAACGAACCGTTAATAGCATAAATAGGTTCATATCTGTCAGAAGGTGCATTTGAATGACACATCCACAGTCAGCAATCTCCCTTCCATCTCCCTCGTGCCAACGAATAATCGCTACGGCCTTTTCGGTGTCTGAGAAACTTATGATTAAGTCGGGAGTCCCAGATTTAGGCCAGATACGGGCCCGTGCTCTTGTTTCAGCATGCATTTGGTTTGCCAGGCTTTGTAGAAAGGGGCAGTTTGCCGCTTATTGGTACTGTTGTTTGTATTTATTTTTGTTCTGGTCCTTTTAATTCAATTGCATTTGAGTTAGAGAAGGAAAAGGCAGCGAGGAAAGGGCCTGGTCACCCCACCTCTCGATGCTGGACCTAGTATAGTGAAGTCTCTAACACTTCACACCACTACGGCATATTAACTAAATGACTACCTTTTACATTTTAATTCAGCACTGCTTATGACTCCATTCTCTTTATATTGCCTTGTTCCCTGGGGTCTCTGTAATTGGACTAGTGCACCCTCAAGCATGTCGTACAAGGCGACTAATATGCGGTTTGCATGGAGCTGGCAAGTTCATTACATTGCCACAGAAAGCACCACTGTAAGAGTTTGTCATTGCTTGGTGCGGACTTCCTTGCAAGAGGACCAGATACAATAGTGGCTCCACGCTCCGTATGGAGCCCAGGGGACAATGATGGTGATGATTATCTTCATGTTAATGTTTCTTTAACCTTCTCACATCTTACATACTCCTTCCATCCGTTCAATTTTAATTGTCGTAACAAGAGGCTAATGTGGAGTTGTGCAACCTCATCATGTAATATATGCTGCTACAGAAACAACCATTATAAGAGAATACGATGTGTTTAGACGGTGCCCGCTGCAGTGATGCTCCGGTGTTCTTTAAGCAGCAGGAAATGAGAAACAGCCTTAGAATGGGTACTGTCAACTGGCGCACTAGACGCACCATGCAGCAGGCCCCCTACAGAGTGATACAGTATTTATTCGTCATCCCCGCTTCACAGCCTTATAGGCGAACTAGATCGTGCGATGTTTGTTAAGTTATTAACTATCCTCCAAACCGGCTCCATCGCTTCAGTTGGCGCTGTAGGTGAGCTGTTTTGACGGAACTCTCCTGCATAACGGACGTCACTTTGATTTTTTCTTCTCGTTCTTACTCGCCCGAATAACTGATAGCCAAGTCTGCCAAAAAGATATATTCTCTGCTTTTATTTATGGCAGACGTATATCCAGAGTCAGAACTGCTCCAAAGCGTTCATCAAAAAATTATCTTAGCTAAGGAATGGGGCGAATTTATCTGAAACAAATATTGCATCAGTGAAATACATCATTACCAATATGGCAGCGGATTCAGGTTCATTCCTAGTATATTTAGAGGACTTCTCGTACGCCAGAAATCAGACAAGCTGGCATAAACAACATGGTACATCTTCACTCCCCGTGGGAAATAAATGGTCCAGGAGACAATCATCCTGTAGCCGCGATGTGTAAACGAATCCGTTAAATAACTTCTTTTTTCCTTTTTGTTTATTTTTGTTTTATTTTTTTTTAAGTTGGCATTTGTATACATTTCGTTTAAATAAAGCTAAGAGTTATTTGGAACTGATGTGGAATTAATGGTTTTATCGTTTTCTTTCGGTTTATTTAATGATACCCCGAACTTGTGGTCTAGACATCGTGTCATCCGCGTGATGGGTGCCGACCAATGATGCTTCTGGGATGCCCTGTAGATATTATAGAATTCGGGGCTTGTTAGACGTATATTAAATACCGGAAATGGTTTACAAATTACGATTAATAATATGCGAAAACCTGGCGTTGAGTGACGATGTCTATTATTGTGTTATTTAAGGTGAATCACGTGTCAGACAGGCTCTGAAATTTCTGAATCTAATGAGGGTAACGTTCTGGTTTTTGTGTTTGTTTGGTTTTTTTTAACTTCATGGCAGAAACGTGGAAGTAATCGTACATTCTGTTCCTTCTTTTTTTATTTATCATTAAACGCCAACGTGTTCGATTACTTGTTTCGGAACGGATTAGAGTACAAGTGTTCTATAAACAAAGTAATTGGGTTAAATTAACGTATTTTAAAATTAATTGGTCAACAGATGAGGTTTCCTGCCTGTGGGTGGGTGGTGGGTAGGTAGATAGGTAGGTAATAAGGTAGGTAGGTTTGAGTAGTGGGTAGGTAGGTGAGTTTGGGTGGGTGGGTAGGTAGGTGGGTTTGAGTAGGTAGGTAGGTGTAACTGTCTTTTTTTTCTTTGTTGATGTGATCACTGGCCCAAGACAGTATACATGTTGTTAGATGTGTAGTGCGAGCGTATGATGAATTGAGTGTGGGTGCGAATGAAGGCGCGAATGTGTTTAGGCTCGTATAGATGTAGATCCTGCAACCCATACTCTCACATGCAGTAATCAAGGATGCTTTGACACTGCAGGCATGTTTCAAGACATTTATTGACGGGAACACACATAATATCAACAGGAACAGTCAGTGTAACAAGGTCATGCTGACCTGACATCGATAGGTATACATTTGGCATTCTAAAAGGTAAACATCAGAATAGACGTGCATGGTCAATAGCAAAGTTCTTCGATAATGACAGTTCGTAGCGTCGCCCTTGGCGTCTCTGACTAAACGCGTCAGATGCCTTAGTTACTATGACACATAGGTGCAACTTGGCACTCCCCGCCAATTGCACATATCAGGCTGTAGTATAATAGCCGAAAGCACAGGCCTCGTTCTGACGTCGGCCGTGTACTTCTGTTAAATAGGTTATCATCAACCCTGCAGTAATACTTATTGTAGATAGAAGTTCCGCCAATCTGCGGCTCCCACAATATATCTTCGTCACTGGATTTCTGGACAATATAAGACTAACAGTCTTGGATGGCTACCTCGAGCACAAATATATAAGTTCTGAAATGGCGGATCAGTGAGCTGCTGTTCACCCTAGGTAATCCTTTACATGTTCTGCCACCGAAAAGCGTAATAATGCATAAAGGTCGGTATTACCTGGAAAATGAATCCTCAGAACTAAACAAGGAATTCTGTCGTCATCCCGACGCACAGAGATTCACTGGGGAAAACTGCCATAGCAGTTACTTCGAAGATTCTCCCCGAAAAACAATGGACTCTTGGTCCCTTCAGAAAAACAGGACCTCCCGGCTTCCCGGAAGTATATCTCACTCCCGCTTAAAAAACCTTCCCATAGGCCTACGCCGAACTGTCAACCTCTGACCCTACAGGTCAAACACAATGAATGAATAAACAAGGGAAGACAACCCCTAATCAACCTGACATCGCAGGTAAAGACACAATTATACTTATGATACAAACATAAGCAAATAACTTGACAGATGACTCCGTCGAAAATGACAGCAACATTACTACCACCCCCCTGTAAAAAAAAAAAATGCAATTTTTTTTTTTTTAATATGTTCATGAGCAAGATAGCACCAGTATCACTTCTGTGCTCATGCAAACAATGAACCTAATATCAGGTACAATAGAAGAGGGTACAAATCATCTCTCAACATAGGAGAAAATATTTCCTTTAAGCCAAACAAACTAAGGGATACCATTCAAGAAACCTAAGTTGCTGGCAATACCAATCATATATCAAACATTACTAAATAATATAATCATAGCAATATACAAATGTCAATGCTATTTTAGCAACATATCACTGATGGATGGACAAAATGAAATTTGTTAAATTATCTAAACATCATCCAAATACATTTGTATTACAACATATTATGATATTAAGGACAGACCTAAGTCTGAAAATATATCAGGAAAAACTAGGACACAAGATTTAACTGGAATCATGTGGGCATCTAGACAATATGTCCGCCATCACATTATCCGAACCACGGATAGCTCGCACCGTGAAATGGAAAGGCTGAAGAGCAATAGCATAACGAGTAGATCTCGAGCTCTTCAAATCCTTACTTTGCATAGCCGTAAGAGCTTTTTGGTCGGTTTCCATAAAGAAATGCGCGCCCAGAAGGAACCTTTGTAGCTTAAGAATGGACCAAACCATAGCCAACAATTCACGGTCCAAAACCGAGTAATTCCTTTCTGCCGCATTCAGCTTCCTAGAAATATACATTACAGGATGCAGAGTTCCTGAATATTCCTGCATTAGTGCCGCTCCAATGCCAGTGGAAGAGGCATCACTACGAAGGACAAAAGTCTTATCAATCGTCGGTAGTCTTAAGATAGGATGAGATGAGAACAAATTCTTAACCTGATCCAATGAAGATTGGCATTCTTGGGACCAACGCACCATATTAGGAGAACCTTTTTTCAATAACGTTGAAAGTGGTGCCATAATGGAGGACAGATTCTCAATGAATCTTCCATAGAATTGTATCAATCCCAAGAGACTACGCACTTGCTTTTTTGTCTTCGGAACCGAGATATTTAATATCTTTGAAATGTTTTGGTCCTCTGTCTTCAACAGACCATGACCAACTCGATGACCTAGGAAGGAAATTTCACTAAACCCAACAAAAGCTTTAGAGGGTTTAGCAGTCAATCTATGCTCACGTAGAGTAGATAGCAATTCCTTTAGACCCACATAGTGTTCTTCCCAAGTATCGCTGAAAAGACAGATGTCGTCTAAATATGCAATGACATCTGCACGATCTGATAGAATTCGACGCATCATGCGCACGAAAGTCGCTGGGGCGTTCATAAGCCCGAAAGGCATAAAATTCCATTGAAACAGACCCCTAGGTGTCGAAAAAGCAGTGAGAGGTTTGGCGTGTTCCGTCAGTGGGACTTGCCAATAACCTTTCGACAAGTCTAGTTTAGTAAAGAATTTAGCTTTAGAAAGTCTAATAAGTAGATCATCTAATAACGGCATAGGTTCAGCATCGAACTTCGTAACTTGATTTAATTTGCGATAATCAACGCAAAGACGTATGTTATTGTCTTTCTTTCGAACAATAACTATCGACGAAGAATAAGCTGAAGTGGATGGTTCAATTATTTGTAGTTGAATCATTTCATCCAATTCTTTCTCGACTTGTGCTTGAAAATGAATAGGTATTGGGTATGGTCTTACTCTGATCGGATTACGATCAGTAAGTATGATGTCATGTTCTATGACATCTGTGTGTCCAGGAATGTCGGTAAGGACATCCTGATATGATTGTAACGTAGAGGATACTTGACGCTGTTCCTCAAAAGACAAGTTGGAAGAGACTGTAACGTCTCTCCACGATTCCGTTGAAGTAAGTGGAATCGCAGGAAGAGGTAAGTTCACGTCAGAAAAAAAATAGTTTCCTCATCCTGTATAACGGACAGGGATGAGATGTGACCATGTTGAACTGGAGAGTCGTCCGTCGCCTGGAAAATAGGCTGTAAATAGTCTGGACGTTCAATAAACTCTGTTAGCATATTTATATGGAAGGTTTTATGCCTTCCATCCACATCGACAATATAGTCGACATCAGAAATTTTCGAGACTATAGTGTATGGACCCTTCCAAGAAATGAGAAGTCTATTCTCTCTTGAGGGCAGTAAGACATATGCTTTGTCTCCAGGACAAAGTTGACGTAGGCGTCGTTTCTTATTAGCAAATCGCCTAGCTTTTTCTTTCGCAAATTCGGAAGATGAAGTTGCTAACCTGCACGATTCGATAATCTTTTCTCTAAGAGCTATAACATATTCATATGACGATTGTGTATCATCGTCAATATTATCGGAAGTTATCAAATCGTGTAACAAGGACATTGGCCCGCGCGGTTGCGCGCCAAAGACAAGTTCGAAAGGAGAAAACCCTGTATGCTCGTTGGGAACCTCTCTATAGGCAAAGAGGACTGCAGGTAAAACCCTGTCCCAATCTTCAGGATGATCCTCCGTTATCTTGCCAAGTAAGTTCTTTAGTGTCCTGTTAAGACGTTCTACCAATCCATTGGACATTGGATGATAAATACTACTGAGAGACCTTTTAATGTCTAGCGTAGCCATTACCTGAGACATAACGTCCGAAATTAACTGAGTGCCGTGATCCGACAGTATTTCTCCGGGGAATCCCAGACGAGAAAATACGAGCCAAAGAGCATCAGCGATATCGACAGTTGATATGCTCTTCAGAGGAATAGCCTCTGGCCAACGCGTGCACATGTCCACGCAAGTGAGGATAAATTGGTGTCCTCTGGCTGACTTAATTTTGAACGGACCAATGATGTCTATAGCCATTTTCTGAAACGGCCGAATCGGAATATCTGCAGCCTGAATAGGAGCAGCATGTCTCGGACCCCTAGACTTGACCTCTTGACAAATTTTGCAAGATCGGCAATAAATTCGGATGTCTTTATTCACGAATGGCCAAAAGAATGACGCAAGGACTCTAGTTTTAGTTCTGGAAAAACCCATGTGTCCCGCACACTGAGAATCGTGTGCATGCCGAAGAATTAAGGCTCTCATACACTTAGGCACAAGAATTTGCGAATGCATAGACTTGTCCGAGTGTTGTACCATTCGTACCAATATACCATTCTTCATAGTAATATACGATTTGTGATTCGTATTTTGATTGGGATCCCCTTTCTTTGCCAGAAGGAAGTATTTCTTCAAAGAAGGATCCTCTTCTTGACGTTTAACAAACGAGTCATGGGAAATCACCAAGTGCTCGTCTTGGCTATCAACTTCATTACTATTATCAGATGAAGTTGGGGGATTAAGAGCTTGAGCTCTTGTCACCACTGCATTGACCGTTTGAATGTTTTTTTCTTCCCAACTAGAAATTTGTTGCGGGGTGCATTCCTTAACCCCATGAATACGACCGATTATAAGATCCGCAATAGGATTAGGAAGAAGACATGCATGGACATCTCCTGTGAAGAAAGGAGTGTCAATCCTAATAATAGCAGTAGGATAGCTTTCCATAGTACCACCAAATGTAACACATTTGATTGTTTTTTCCAGTGGCACAGCAAGGATCTATCAGAGACTCCTTAACCCCGACGGTAGTACATCCCGAATCGAAAAGTACTGAGACTAGCCTATCATTTATTAGACCTTTATCTAAGATGAGAGATCCTCTCCCATCATGCGCAACTGTAGCAGGTAGAGCAGGAAGAGGGTGACCACAACTTAGCGTAGATACAGTCGATGAATCGAACAATGTTAAGCATTGGGGGCATTCAGTTGCTCTCCCAAAATCGAAAGCACAACCAGTGATAGCCCTAGAGTTACCACTATCATTTGCTGTATTACAGGCTCCATCAAACTCTTGTTGTGCAGAGTTTGCCTGTTGGTAAGGTCTTTTCTTGTTAAACCTAGGTCTACCTCGATTATCATTTCCCCTGTAATTATTTTGACTATCATTTCCCCTGTAATTATTTCGACTATCATTTCCCCTGTAATTGTGATCATATTGTCTATTGTACTCATCATTCCGGTTTGAATCCCGGTTTCTAAATTCACCATCGTCATAATCTTGACGTCGAGAATGATTACCTCGAAAATTTGAATAGTTATTATTTGGATAGCCTTTGCGAAAGTGTCTCAAATTATTACCACTAAAATTACGAGAACTACCATCTTGTCTCCACTGCATAGACGAAGAACCATCATGTGTTGGATTACTCCGCTTCTGAGTGTAATTTTGATTACTTCCCCTATTCCAATTTTGTTGAGCACCCTGAAATTTTTTTCTGAAATTAGGGCCATATGGTGTTGCCGAAGCAGCTGGCAACCCTTCTTCACTTTAGAATTGCTAACTGTAGCATGGGGATGTGCTGTGGCATACTGACAACAGTATTCCTCCATTTCTTTTAAGTTTTTAGGCTTACGCTCATGAAGGAATGCAAGAAAAGAATCATTAACAGATGACAAAACCTTATCTCGCAATAATAAGTCCATTAGACCTTCATATGTTTTCTCAATCTGAGACAACTCAACCCATCGTGTAAATGTACGACGTATCTTTGTAACAAAATCAGAGAAATCTACTCCATTTTCTGGCAACATTGTCCTAAAACGAAGACGATAGTCTTCTTGTTTTAGTTGATATTTTTTTTAGCAATGCTGCCCTGACAACATCATAATTAGTCCTCTCATGTTCGTCTATTGTCATAAGAGTAGTCACTGTGTCACCTGTAAAAAATGGCATCAGTTGTTCAACATATTTTTCCTTTTTTATGTTATGCGTATCGCACAAAAATTGGAATCTATCTAGATAATCTGCTACGTCATCCTTTAAAAGGATTGAAATGAGGCAATTTAATCCTACTAACAAACTCCCTTGTCGTACTCGAAGTTGTTTGCTGAGCACCCGTACTCGCCAATTTCAATTTCTCTAACTCCAAAGTTGCGAGTTTTTCATCAAGTTCCATCTTCTGTTTTCTTTCCTCATGTTCCATTTTTCTGATTTCAGCCTCAGCTTGAGCTTTCCTCTCCTCTGCAGCAGCCTCTTTGTCTAATCTCTTTTGTTCCGCTTCTTTGTCTAATCTCTTTTGTTCAGCTTCTTTGTCTAATCTCTTTTGTTCAGCTTCTTTGTCTAATCTCTTTTGTTCAGCTTCTTTGTCTAATCTCTTTTGTTCAGCTTCTTTGTCTAATCTCTTTTGTTCAGCTTCAAATCTCCTTTCCTCCACCTGCATCTGCAATTTCTTTTGTTCAGCAGCAATATCAGCTTCTCTGTCTAGCCTTTTTTGTTCAGCAGCTGCTTCTCTTTCTAATCTCTTCTCTTCAGCCATAGTTTTTTTTTTCTCTGCAGCAGCCCTTCTCTCTTCAGCAGCTAATGCTTTGTCATACTGAGCAACAGCCCACTGTTCTAACTGTTGACCAGTCTTATCAAGGGCTCTCCCTTGTGTAATAAAGTAGTCCAATGTAGACATCTTGTCTACTGAGATCAGTAACTTGCAGAAGCAAATATATTAAATTATCCCACTTTAATGGGAGACAAGTCTGAAATGATAGACTTGTATACTCACTTCACTTTCTTTCACACTCTTAGTCTTGTTTATAATGTACCCAAAAAATCACCTGAGTACCTGTGGAAAAAAAAATTCCCTTATATCCCACTCACTATGGGCACAAGTCTTTTTTATAAAGAACTTGAATATGTATTTCACCTTGTCTCAATCTTTGTAGATAACAAGTCTTTTATCAAAGAACTTGTATAAATATCTTATATAATATTATTTAAGAAACTCTATATGAAGAGTCTATCTTATCAATAATATCAAAACATGACCAAGTATGTGTATGTAGACTGTGTATGACAGTAATGTAGTACAAAAAAAAAAAAAAAAAATACAAAGACAAAGATACAAAACAATACAAATGGCAACACTGTTTTAACCAAAAATGTGTAGAGAAATACACAAGAAAGGAGAGACCTACAGAATACAAACAAAACAAATCGACAATCAAAACTGAAAAACAGACAAAATATTACAAAAACAACGTTAAGTACAATTACATCACAGCTAACATCAATAGCGACCAATTGTCACTAGCAAATTTCCAAATTAAGAAAATTTGCACCTACAGAACGCTTACAGTAAGCCTCGATCAAGTGGCATATTTACCGTAAGACCCACCAACCGAAAAACCCGCAGAAAAATACACAAAACAGTAGAAATAACATAAACATATAGCAATCAATTTCAATGTGTTGCAGAACAAGTTCAGTCACAGCTGAAACTAAAATAAATTCCTTGCTCCTTGCGAACACAGAAACGAAATGTCCAACGCGCACTGAACGTCAAATCCACTGTAACATAAAGTGGTATTCACGAACCAAAGTTACTATGACCTTCTCAAATTAGGGCTTGCACATTGAATGTTTACTATTTCCACGTACTGTTTACAGACACTTGACCTCCAACAATGTAGCTTGAATGCTCTGACCTAGAAAAGTCTGTTGTTGAATGAAACGTGTAACAACCAGCAGTACTGTTTACAATAGGAACCCGCCTTCTATGCAGTTATGGTCCACGTAGCAAATGCCTAGTAGTTAACTTCAGTACATGTCTTGTTATGCTTTATGTAGCATTATAATATAAATGCTCGTACTGTTTATTTGGGTCAACCGTTGATGACCTATATCTGTCCTGTTGTAGCCAAAACTTGCAAGTGTAGAATTAGCGCTGTGTGTTACGGCTGTCCCGTGTGTAGCTTAGACCCACAGATCAGAAGTGTAATGTGTACTTGTCCTTCTTGTAACTTTCTCGACAAAACTGGAGACATCATACATGTAACAGCCAACCAGGAATGTAAATTTCTGGATCCATAAATGTCAACAATAATGTCAAATGCTCGCTCTGTTCTTTTTAAACCCACAGATCTGGTCCATCAGAAATGTAAGTTTCTAGGCCACATTGGCGACAAGAAATGTATCATAAGAGCCCACGTAACTGGTCCACCAGAAATGTAACTGTCTTTTTTTTCTTTGTTGATGTGATCACTGGCCCAAGACAGTATACATGTTGTTAGATGTGTAGTGCGAGCGTATGATGAATTGAGTGTGGGTGCGAATGAAGGCGCGAATGTGTTTAGGCTCGTATAGATGTAGATCCTGCAACCCATACTCTCACATGCAGTAATCAAGGATGCTTTGACACTGCAGGCATGTTTCAAGACATTTATTGACGGGAACACACATAATATCAACAGGAACAGTCAGTGTAACAAGGTCATGCTGACCTGACATCGATAGGTATACATTTGGCATTCAAAAAGGTAAACATCAGAATAGACGTGCATGGTCAATAGCAAAGTTCTTCAATAATGACAGTTCGTAGCGTCGCCCTTGGCGTCTCTGACTAAACGCGTCAGATGCCTTAGTTACTATGACACATAGGTGCAACTTGGCACTCCCCGCCAATTGCACATATCAGGCTGTAGTATAATAGCCGAAAGCACAGGCCTCGTTCTGACGTCGGCCGTGTACTTCTGTTAAATAGGTTATCATCAACCCTGCAGTAATACTTATTGTAGATAGAAGTTCCGCCAATCTGCGGCTCCCACAATATATCTTCGTCACTGGATTTCTGGACAATATAAGACTAACAGTCTTGGATGGCTACCTCGAGCACAAATATATAAGTTCTGAAATGGCGGATCAGTGAGCTGCTGTTCACCCTAGGTAATCCTTTACATGTTCTGCCACCGAAAAGCGTAATAATGCATAAAGGTCGGTATTACCTGGAAAATGAATCCTCAGAACTAAACAAGGAATTCTGTCGTCATCCCGACGCACAGAGATTCACTGGGGAAAACTGCCATAGCAGTTACTTCGAAGATTCTCCCCGAAAAACAATGGACTCTTGGTCCCTTCAGAAAAACAGGACCTCCCGGCTTCCCGGAAGTATATCTCACTCCCGCTTAAAAAACCTTCCCATAGGCCTAAAACTGTCAAACCTTCAAACACATAAACAAGGGAAGACAACCCCTAATCCTATCGACACCGATACAAACATAAGTAACTTGAACCTCTGACAGCCTAGTTTGGGTGGGCAGATAGTCAAGACAGATAGATAGGATAGATAGATAGATAGATAGATAGATAGATAGATAGATAGATAGATAGATAGATAGATAGATAGATAGATAGATAGATAGATAGATAGATAGATAGATAGATAGATAGATAGATAGATACCAAGGCAAGACACGACAACAATAGAATATAATAGATTAGATCACATCACAGAAGATATAGATTAGATGAGAGTTTCTTTTCGCCCAATCTGAAGTGGTGCCGTAGAGAGCATCGCCATATGGTGCAATTAGCAGCTTCATCCTCCCAGGTTCCTGGATTTATGTCCAGTGCCCTCATGTCTCTCTTGCACACATTTTTGAATCTCAGCTGCGGTCGCCCAACTGTTCTGTTGCCATCTGCCAGTTGTCCGTAGAAGATATCTTTCGGGATGCGACCATCTTCCATGCAGCGGACATGGCCAAGCCAGCATAGACTGCGCTGCCTAAGCAGTGTATACATGCTTTGAAGACCAGCACGTGACAACACCTCGACATTTGTCACTTTGTCCTTCCACGAAGTACCGAGGATGTGGCGTAGACACCTTAGATGGAAGATATTGAGCCTTCTTTCTTGCTTAGCATATGTTGTTTATGCCTTGCTGCCATATAGAAATGTGCTGGTGATGCAAGCGTTATATACCGCAGCTTTGGTCTTCGTTGTGAGTTCGGAGTTTCCTCAAACACGCGTTATGAGGCGAGCAACGGTGGCTGCAGCTTTGCCAGTGCAGATATATACAACACATAGAAATGATGGATGCGAAACACCTGGTATTCTACTTAATCTGCCAAAAAAAGGCAAGAGCATTGACCGGAACCCAAGAACGCCACGCAAACTTGTAAATAAACATGTGATATATTTCTACACCCCACCATCGTCTTGTATTACATTTTAATTAATGTTTTTATGCAGCTGAAAAAACATATGCTAAATAAAATAAAAGAATCCCTTTCAATGGCCTGGACGATACGCGTACCACAATTTGGGAAAAATTCCGGGAAATATGTTGGACAGAACACATTAATCTGTCAATTTAAAACTAATGTAAACTTGATTGTTGTGTACAGAATATAACCAATGGTAACGCACATATGTGCTATTTTCCCTCTTTAAGGTGATAAATAATGAAGAAAACCTGTCCTGTGAACAAGTCAGTAAATAAAGAAAGGTAATTAACAGCCCCTCATTGTTCATAAAGGATGACACCAGACAACAGAACAGAAAATATAAGTGACAGGCTTACCAGGAATCGAAAGTAGGACCAACCAAATTGTTTGGGTCGTCCATGGGTCCTATATACCATAGTTGTGTGGATGTTGTGAGAATTACCTCAGCCAATGATGCACTTTTTTTTGGGGGGGGGGGGGGGGGGCAAAATT
This sequence comes from Oreohelix idahoensis, assembly GCA_024509875.1. Taxonomy (NCBI): domain Eukaryota; kingdom Metazoa; phylum Mollusca; class Gastropoda; order Stylommatophora; family Oreohelicidae; genus Oreohelix; species Oreohelix idahoensis. The sequence goes on from JAMPIV010005983.1 coordinate 184,243, forward strand.
GGCTGAGCATCTTTTCATGATTAACTTTCACAGCAAGGTGATGGCCCCGTTTGGCTAGGTTCGATTCCTGATAAGCCTATCACTTATATTTTCTTTTCTGTTGTCTGGTGTCATCCTTAATGTCCAACGAGTGTCTATTAATTACCTTTATTGATTTATTTACTTTTTTATTTACTCTTTAAGGTGCATAATACGACCTCTTCAGTTATTCCTCATGCCGTATGTCTGCGACTAAGCGGTTAATACGATCTTGTAAACCTTCGACTCATATGTCAAGCCAGTCCTATACTATGGCTATGAAACATGAAGAACAGTACATACAACCACCAAGAAGTTGCAGGCTTTCATAACATGACTTCCGGTCCCGTGCGGTTAGTTCCGGGTGTTTCCGTGCCTTTCTAATCTCTTTCATTTATGTCTGCAGTTCTCTTATCCGCGTGTTGTTCGGTCTTCATCCATCTCATTCACTCATCCATCTCATTCACTCATCCATCTCATTCACTCATCCATCTCATTCACTCATCCATCTCATTCATTCATCCATCTCATTCATTCATCCATCTCATTCATTCATCCATCTCATTCATCCATCTCATTCATTCATCCATCTCTCTTACTATGAAAATTCCAGAAAAACTTGTAATGCTATGACCAGGCTTCCTCAGAGTATGTCCTATCCATCTCCAGCTTCTTCGTCTCCCCTGTTTTTCCACTGACATTTGTCTGCTCTTGTCAGCAATTTCACAATTGGTGACTTTGTTGTGCCATTTCAGTCGTTCTTTTCTATACAGGCACCTGTTTATGAAAATCAAGCACTTCTTGGTTAATCATCTACCTACGATATAACTAGTAGCTAAAACGTTGACGTCAGCAAAGATAGATAATGGGGAAATTATTACTAGGGCACGGGAACAAAAATGCAGCCAGTGTTACGAACGCCAGGTCTTTCTCTCCCACAGGGCTAGAGAAAAACAGTACATATTAGTAGATTAGTTTACTTTGTCTTGTGTAAATTCTTTACCTGACGAAGACCCCGTGTTCGTATCGTGGGCTGTATTTTCCGGTGCTTTAGGATGTCTGCCTCTATTATCTATTTGTTCTTCGTGTTGTTTTATGTAGCCCTACTGCCGACCCATCGTATTTAGTAAACATTAGTAGTCTTAGCTGGTAGGAGAAGAAGAAGAGGGAAAAAGAAGATGATGCAGAAGAAGAACACGAAGAAAAACGGATGAAGAAGAAAGAGAAAGTGAAGAACAAGAAGGAGAGAAAGAGAAGATGGAGAAGAAGAAGAGAAATATGACAAAACAGAAGACAAGCAGAAATAAATAGAAGATGGAAAAGAAGAAGAAGGAGAAAAAGAAAACGAAGTTGTTAAGGAAAAACAAGAAAGGTGAAAAAGAAAAGGGGGAAGGAAAAGACGAAAAAGAAGGGAAACGAGAAGAAAAGTGACGCAGGTGAAAATAGAAAAAATGAATAATGAGAAGGAAAAGAGGAGGAAAAAAAGAGAGGAAGAAATAGGAGGAGAAAATAAAGAAGTAAAGCGATAACAATAAAAGTAAGACGAAGGAGAATGGGGAATAGAGACAGTAGAATAAAAATTACACTTCGGAGTTTATTTTTTCAATTTAATAATTAATTCGTTGCTTTGTCCCATTCGACAGCTTTAATGGCAGATACGACACAAGTGCCTGGCCAGACAAAGACGATGTTGATGAAAAGTAAGTTACCATCATCATCACCTTCATAGTCAGTTCACAATAAGTAACGACATCTGCTGAAGTAGTGTCGTTTCGCTTTAGACTAGTCAATTATTTGATCACTGAAAATGATTCTTAGTTATCGCCCTTGAAGTGCTAACATTACGAGGGGATGGCACTCTAAAATGTACTAGTCTAAAGAGAATCTTTACCTCTGACTTTTGACCCGTTAGTTCACACAACTCATTCATTAATTAATTACTCACCATCTGGCCAGTAGCATAGGCCTTCGACTAACGTATGCCAAGTTCTCCTGTCACGTGTCGTCCGCTAAAAGTTTTTCCTCAAATTCACTGCTGTTTCCATTTCTCTTCTCCGCGGGTTTTTTTTCAATCTAGCTCTGTTTCTCTAACCCTGGGGCTTGCAGAACAAGGACTGTCTGGTATCACAAGATCCCTCAGTGAGTTCCCATAACTGTCTCATCACAACACGTGAAGTGTGTAAACAATAAACACGTGTATTATTCATGCATTTCAAAATCCAACTTTTTTAAAGTTCTGAAATACGTTTTTGCATTTTTCATTACACAAATGACAACACACATAGAATGTATCTGATAAACCACAGCACTTTATCTTCTTGCATTTTAAGATTCGTTTATTTTTATTGTTCTAGTTTTCATTTTTCCCTCTTGCTTTTATTCTTTCTCTTACTAACTTACTAACTTACTAACTTACTTACTAACTTACTAACTTACTAACTTACTTACTTACTTACTTACTTACTTACTTACTTACTTACTTACTTACTTACTTACTTACTTACTAACTTACTTACTTACTAACTTACTAACTTACTTACTTACTTACTTACTTACTTACTTACTTACTTACTTACTTACTTACTAACTTACTAACTTACTAACTTACTTACTTACTTACTAACTTACTTACTTACTAACTTACTTACTTACTTACTTACTTACTTACTTACTTACTTACTAACTTACTTACTTACTAACTTACTTACTTACTAACTTACTTACTTACTTACTTACTTACTTACTTACTTACTTACTTACTAACTTACTTACTTACTTACTTACTTACTTACTTACTTACTAACTTACTTACTTACTAACTTACTTACTTACTTACTAACTTACTTACTTACTAACTTACTTACTTACTTACTTACTTACTTACTTACTTACTAACTTACTTACTTACTAACTTACTTACTTACTAACTTACTTACTTACTAACTTACTTACTTACTTACTTACTTACTTACTTACTTACTTACTTACTTACTTACTTACTTACTTACTTACTTACTTACTTACTTACTTACTTACTTACTTACTTACTTACTTACTTACTTACTTACTTACTTACTTACTAACTTACTAACTTACTTACTTACTTACTTACTTACTTACTTACTTACTTACTTACTTACTTACTTACTTATTAACTTACTAACTTACTAACTTACTTACTTACTTACTAACTTACTTACTTACTAACTTACTTACTTACTTACTTACTAACTTACTTACTAACTTACTTACTTACTTACTTACTAACTTACTTACTTACTTACTAACTTACTTACTTACTTACTTACTTACTTACTTACTTACTAACTTACTTACTTACTAACTTACTTACTTACTTACTTACTTACTTACTAACTTACTTACTTACTAACTTACTTACTTACTTACTTACTTACTAACTTACTAACTTACTTACTTACTTACTTACTTACTTACTTACTTACTTACTTACTTACTTACTTACTTACTTACTAACTAACTTACTAACTTACTAACTTACTTACTTACTTACTAACTTACTTACTTACTAACTTACTTACTTACTTACTTACTTACTTACTTACTAACTTACTTACTTACTAACTTACTTACTTACTTACTTACTTACTTACTTACTTACTTACTAACTTACTTACTTACTTACTTACTTACTTACTTACTTACTTACTTACTTACTAACTTACTAACTTACTAACTTACTAACTTACTTACTTACTTACTAACTTACTTACTTACTAACTTACTTACTTACTTACTTACTTACTTACTTACTTACTTACTTACTAACTTACTTACTTACTAACTTACTTACTTACTTACTTACTTACTTACTTACTTACTTACTTACTAACTTACTAGCTTACTAACTTACTTACTTACTTACTAACTTACTTACTTACTTACTAACTTACTTACTAACTTACTTACTTACTTACTTACTTACTTACTTACTAACTTACTAACTTACTAACTTACTTACTTACTAACTTACAAACTTACTAACTTACTAACTTACTAACTAACTTACTTACTTACTTACTTACTAACTTACTAACTTACTTACTTACTAACTTACTTACTTACTTACTTACTTACTTACTTACTAACTTACTAACTTACTTACTTACTAACTTACTAACTTACTAACTTACTAACTTACTAACTTACTTACTTACTTACTTACTTACTTACTTACTTACTAACTTACTAACTAACTAACTTACTTACTTACTTACTTACTTACTTACTAACTTACTAACTTACTAACTTACTTACTTACTAACTTACTAACTTACTAACTTACTAACTTACTTACTAACTTACTTACTTACTTACTTACTTACTTACTAACTTACTAACTTACTAACTTACTAACTTACTTACTTACTTACTTACTAACTTACTTACTTACTTACTTACTAACTTACTAACTTACTAACTTACTAACTTACTTAGTCGTTCCCCTTCTACCGTGAGATGTAGAGGTTTGGAAGAGAGAACATCAGACTATCCTATCGGCTGTCTTCCTCCTGGCTTGGTTCCATTCTAGTCCTTGGTCCTTCAAAGACTATTTAACATTGTCCTCCCAGCGGACTCTGGGTCTTCCTGGTGGTATGGATCCCTGTCTCTTAGTTTCCCATGCTTGTCGTGGTAGCCGATCTTCTCCCATTCTGTCTCTATTTTTATATTTTTTTGTTATACCTCTTTTTCTTCTCCTAATATTTTTGTTAACGTGATACCTTCACTACTGAAACATCACTATTATAACAATAAATCAATGCTGGCGTGAGCGATCATGTATCTCCGGAGTCTCGTGTCTCCAATAATGTTTATCAATTCTTTTATTGATTTCTGTCCGTGCCACGATGTCAAACGATCCAATATCTTCTACCTTTGTCGTCCTCTATCTTTTTTCAATTTTATTTTTCCGGTTATCACAATACAAGGTATATGCAAGCCGTCTTCTCATAACATGTCCAAATATTGTTGATTGCTTTCTTCTGGCGTGTATAATGGGCTTCCTTTACGTAGGGGCTGTTTTCACAGCATCCTTGATATATTTGTTAGTTGTCTATAGTATTCTTATTTGAGCGTCCGATTGACAGAGTGATTAGAGCGCTTGTCTCTCGCGGCAAAGGTGCCAGGTTCGAATCACGCTGCAGTCTACCCAGCTGTAAATGGGTATCTGACTCTGCTCTTTGAGTTAGGGAAGGAAAAGGCAGCGAGGAAGGGAACTGGTCACCCCCACCTCTCGATGCCGGACCTAGTATGGTCTCTAACACTTCACTCTCCTGCGGCAGTATCTGCTATGGGACTACCTTTAGCTTTTTATCTTATAGTATTCTTGACAATTACATCTGTCAACCCACGACATGGCTACAATTACATCTGTCAACCCACGACAATACATCTGTCAACCCACGACATGGCTACAATTACATCTGTCAACCCACGACAATACATCTGTCAACCCACGACATGGCTACAATTACATCTGTCAACCCACGACAAGGCTACAATTACATCTGTCAACCCACGACAATACATCTGTCAACCCACGACATGGCTACAATTACATCTGTCAACCCACGACAATACATCTGTCAACCCACGACATGGCTACAATTACATCTGTCAACCCACGACAATACATCTGTCAACCCACGACATGGCTACAATTACATCTGTCAACCCACGACAATACATCTGTCAACCCACGACATGGCTACAATTACATCTGTCAACCCACGACAATACATCTGTCAACCCACGACATGGCTACAATTACATCTGTCAACCCACGACAATACATCTGTCAACCCACGACATGGCTACAATTACATCTGTCAACCCACGACAATACATCTGTCAACCCACGACATGGCTACAATTACATCTGTCAACCCACGACATGGCTACAATTAATGCTACCCCTACTATAAATGACAACTTTATGCTAGAACTACTGTCTTTCTTCTACAACTATTCTACTACTGTCATTTTAGATCTTGGCAGCATTATAGACAAACGTTTCAGGAACGGGCAGTGATGTAAACATAATAATATAAAAATATGGACAACCTATGCTAAGCAAGAAAGAAGGCTCAAAACCTTCCATCTACGGTGTCTACGCCACATCCTCGGTGTCTACGTCACATCCTCGGTATTTCGTGGAAGGACAAAGTGACATATGTCGAGGTGCTGTCACGTGCTGGCCTTCAAAGCATGTATACACTGCTTAGACAGCGGAGACTACGCTGGCTTGGCCATGTCCGTCACGTGGAAGATGGTCGAATCCCGAAAGATGTCTTCTACGGACAACTGGCAGATTACAAAAGAACAGTTGGGCGACCGCAGCTGAGGTTCAAAGATGTGTGAGACATGAGGGCACTGGACATAAATCCAGGAACCTGGGAGGATGAAGGAGCCGATGGTACCAAGTGCGGATGCTCTCAACGGCGCCACGTCAGATTGGGCGAAAAAAAGCTCTCACAGCCAGCAGAAGAGGGGGGAAAAGTCGAAAGGAACACCAGGAAAAACCCAGCTGATGGTTGTCACCTCAGGGGCGTATTCTTATAGTCAGGTATGACTGAAGGGGCTTTTATTATTATTATTATATAAAAAACATATGCGATTTAATAGCATTGGAAAACATATGGAAATAAAAAGTAATCAAGTCTAGCACAAAAATAAGAACCTTCAGCTCAAATGAATTTGAAATACTGTATTTCTTTGAAACGTGCATAATAACAAAAGTATTAACCAAGAAGTTAGTCTTTCATAACCGGGTGCTATCGCAGCATAGACGGGTTTAATTAATACAAGATCACCAATGTGAGTTGATGGAAACAGACAAATGCCAGTGAGAGAAAAAGAGAAGAGGAGAAGGCGTTAGCTTTGGATAGGACACACACTGAGGAAACCAATAAGTAGCTTTACAAGGCAGTAATTGTTCTCGAACTCTCAGGGTAAGAAAAAAAGAGGCAGACCTCATTTTACATGAAAATGTTAATTGGAAACAGACTTGAACGAATGGCACAAGACAGGAAGGCGTGGCATGATTGAAGGCCAGTGCTCCATAATGAGTTGAAGGCAGTGATGTTGACTAATGTAACTAAAACTACTTGCTGCTGGAACTACTGTCCCTGCTGCTACTACTACTACCTCAACAACTACTGTTGTAATTACTGCTTCTTCTGCTGCTGCAACAACAACTGCTATTGCTATTGTTGATAAAACAACTATAACCTCTGCTGCTGCTACTACTAGTATGACTACGACATCTATTACTGTCACAACTGCTGCTACGACTTCTGTTGCTGATCTTGCAGCAGTTACTATCGCCGTTATTACTGCCACTATTACGTCCACAGCTACTACTTCTGCTGCTGTGGATACCACTCCTTCTACCACAACTACTACTGCGGCTGTAACTACTACTATTACTGCCACAACTACTACTTTTTTCTCTAATCTTGCAACAACTGCTGTCTCTTTTGTTACAACTATTACTACTTCTGATACTACCACTTCAACATCTACTACAGCTACTGTTGTTACAACCACTCCTACTACCTCAACTACTACTGCTGTTGTAACTACTACTATTACTGCCACAGGGGAGAGCTGAGAAGTGGCTCCAAGCAGCTGGTGCATGCACAGCGGCCACACCCCGGCACACCACCTCGACTGGCGGGCTAAACCAGGTGAGGGTAGTCGAGGGGCATTAAAACCCTCGGTGAAAAACAGGGCTTGTCTACCTAGCATGTGAAGACTGGATTTGGCGGACTATGCGGACGAAGCCATCAGCTGGCTCAACGGATATGAAGGCAACTACCAGCAGCGCGGAGTGGAACGCAAAGAGCACGGCGAGACACTTAGAACGCCCTGGTCATCCACTGCATCCTGTGTTGTCTCCAGTCGTCTCGATAATATCTTGCCACTGGACCAGATAATTCAGGACGAGAGAGTGAGGATGACGATTAGCGCAACTCTTCCTCACTTAAATCCAATTACAGCGCAAGTCACAGCTCCAGACAGAAACATACAGACACTACACTTAGACCTGTGGCGATGGCGGAGTGGCGAACCAGAAAGTGTGGATACACTCAAGCTGCAGCCACAATCCTGCACACAGGCTGCTCAGGCCATAAGGTCGTTTCTCGCTGGAACTTTGAAGCAGCGGAAAGATCCGGCAGCCCCCTGAGCGACTGAGTAGCCCTCTTTAGGATCACTCTGCTCACCTCCATGGCATGAGGAAGGGGCTAGAAAAGGTGCCCTGAACATAGCCTGCTTCAACCTACTCTGACCAGCTTGACGCGGCTGGAGGGTATCCCAATCATGCGTTCGAACAAAAAATAAGAAAAAAATGAAGGTGCTTACCTTCGGCACGTGGAACGTGCGAACACTACTCGACAATACTCTGGCCGACAGACCTGAAAGACGGACTGCACTTGTGGCCAAAGAACTGGCGCGCTATAATGTCGATATAGCAGCCCTAAGTGAGACACGACTACCAGAAGAAGGTCAGATTACTGAAATTGGAGGTGGCTACACATTTTATTGGAGTGGCCGGGTCAGCAAGGAACGGCGTGAGGCTGGCGTTGGATTCGCCATTAAATCTCATATCGTACGTAAACTTGTCAAATCTCCTAAGGGCATTAATGATCGCCTAATGACCCTTGTGTGTTACCGGATCCCAAGGGGAGCAAAGAATTACCACACTGTATACCCTTCAATGCCCACTAAGGGGCAAAATGGGGCTGCTAGAAAAATTTACCCCATCCCTACTAAAAATCCCCTCGCACAGTGGGCTGATCACCTGCTTGCCAACTAAATCTGTCGGAAAAAAGATTGTTTTCTTGTTCCACAAAAGACGCCACTGGGCTTTATTATTCCAGTGTGTCGCGACTCACTTGCGTGGTGGAAACAGCGATAGATTGATCAATTTGTTGTTGCCCTAAGACGCCACTAGGCGTACTGGCCACACACTGCTTTGCCGGTTGGTGGCTAAGGATGAAAGAAGAAGAAGAATGACCCTTCATGTCCCACTAGGAAGCAACAGAAGTGCCACACTGATCAGTGCATATGCCCCAACAATGACAAACCCAGAGGAAACAAAAGAAAAATTCTATGACGAACTTAACTCTATTATCTCATCAGTTCCTAAATCTGAGAAACTTATTATTCTCGGCGACTTTAATGCCAGAGTAGGCACTGACCACAACACCTGGGAAGGAATACTTGGAAAACATTGCATAGGCAAATGTAATAGTAATGGGCTCCTATTACTCAGCCTGTGTGCCACACATGACTTGTCCATCACGAACACAATGTTTCGCCTACCCACTCGAAATAAAACAACATGGATGCACCCCCGCTCCAAACAGTGGCATCTCATTGATTATGTCATCACGAGAAGGAGCGACAGACGTGTGGCCATGTGTGGTGCCGAATGCTGGACCGACCACAGGCTGATTGTATCAAAACTCAACCTTAACATACAGCCCAAGCGAAGACACCAGAGTCAGAAACCCATGAAGAGGCTCAACGTCACAAAACTTAAAAGCGAAGCAACCGCAGAGAGCTTCTCAAGGGACTTGGACAGCCGTCTGAGGGACGTTGAGCTCGGTCAAACCACTATAGAGGAAAAATGGGCCACTCTAAAGAACACTGTGTACTCTGTAGCCTCTGAGAGCTTGGGATATACAACACGCAAGAACCCTGACTGGTTTGACGAGAATGATGTAAATATTAAAACACTGCTGGCTGAAAAATATCGCTTGCACAGAGACTATCAAAGCAACCCTTCCTCAACATCCAAAAAGGCAGCCTTTACCAACATACGCAGAGTTGTCCAGAATAAGCTCAGGAAGATGCATGATGCATGGCTCAGCAATAAAGCAGACGAGATACAGAGATATGCAGACAGAAATGACTCAAAGCGCTTTTATGATGCCCTGAAAGCAATTTATGGCCCTCAGTCGAATCAATCATCACCGGTCCTAAATGCTGATGGCATGGCATTGCTCACTGATAAAACGCAGATTTTGGAACGCTGGGCACAACACTTCAATGCCATCTTAAATTATCCATCAACTGTGAACGACCAGGCCATTGCAAGCATACCGCAAGTTACAGTCAACGATAGACTTGACCTTCCACCCAGCTTGGAAGAGGTCAAGAAAGCAACCAGTCTACTGTCCAGCGGCAAAGCCCCTGGATCAGATGCTATTCCTGCTGAGATTTATAAAGCTGGAGGCAGCATGCTGCTGCAGAGATTAACAGACCTCTTCCACTCAGTCTGGGATGAAGAACAGATACCACAGGAACTGAAAGATGCCACCATTATTCACATATACAAGCGAAAGGGAAATCATCAATCATGTGATAACCATAGGGGAATCTCCCTAATATCTATTGCGGGCAAAATCCTGGCTCGAGTCCTGCTCAATCGCTTGACTGTTCATCTCGAATCGCAGGACTTACTTCCAGAGAGTCAGTGTGGTTTCCGAGCAGGCCGCGGGACCGTCGATATGATATTTGCTGCTCGCCAACTTCAGGAGAAATGCCAGGAACAGTACAGTGACCTATACACAACATTTATTGACTTGACCAAGGCCTTTGACACTGTCAATAGGGATGGACTATGGAAAATTATGGCGAAATTCGGCTGTCCCGATAAGTTCATCTCAACTGTCCGCCAGTTTCATGAAGGTATGATGGCTCGCGTATTGAATGATGGAGAACCTTCTGAACCCTTTCCGGTCACAAACGGTGTCAAACAGGGATGTGTGCTCGCTCCGACACTATTCAGTATGATATTTGCTGCCATGCTGTCTAAAGTTACGCATGGCAGTAGTGACGGCGTACACATCAGATACAGGACAGATGGGAAGCTGTTTAATTTGAGACGATTACAGTCCTTTACAAAGGTGAATGAAACAATGATCTCTGACCTTGTCTTTGCGGACGACTGTGCCCTCAACACCTGCACAGAACTAGACATGCAGAACAATATGAGGAGGCTTTCTGTAGCGTGTTTAGACTTTGGTCTTACCATCAATACGAAGAAATCAGAAGTAATGTTGCAACCTGCTCCTGGGAAACCTTACTGTGAACCAAATATCACAGTAAAGAACCAACGTCTCCAAGTGGTGGACAGCTTCACTTATCTAGGCAGTACCCTTACCAAAGATGCGAATATCGACGCCGAGGTCAACAACAGAATTGCAAAGGCAAGTGCAGCTTTTGGAAGACTAAGAGTAAATGTCTGGGATCGACAAGGAATTAGTGCCGCCACCAAGATAAAAGTATATCATGCAAAAGTGCTCACTACCAACCTGTATGCCTGTGAAACATGGACAGTGTATAGCAGACACGCCAAGAAGCTTAATCATTTCCACATGAGCTGTCTTCGCAGGATACTCAGGATCAAGTGGCATGATAGAGTATCTAATTCTGAGGTCCTCAACAGAGCACATATTTCAAGCATCTACACATTGCTGCAGAGGGCCCAAATCAGATGGGCCGGACATGTTGTTCGCATGCCCGAAAAACGCCTCCCAAAGCAGTTGATGTACAGCGAACTCTCTATGGATAAGCGAACAGTAGGGGGACAAAAGAAACGCTTCAAAGACACACTGAAAGCATCGTTGAGCAGCTTCAAAATTGATGTCTCCTCCTGGGAGACTATCGCACATGATCGCTCTTCCTGGCGGACAAACGTTACTCAAGGCGCTCGCATTGCAGAACAGAATTTAGCTGATAAGGCAGAAGGCAAGCGCCATGGCCTGTAGGGCCAAAATAGGACTAATTAGCCACATGAGATCACGGCACAGAGGTCTCACAATTCAAGTCTGAAGCTGTCGCCATCTTCGCTTGCGACGGGCAACTATTATTATTATTATTATTACTGCCACAATTACTACTTCTTTCTCTGATCTTGCAACAACTCTCTGTCTCTGTTATTACAACCTGTTACTTCTGTTACTACCACTCCTACAACTACTACAGCTACTGCTGTTGTACGTAACTACTACAATTACTGCCATAACTACTACTTCTTTCCTTGATCTAGCTGTCCCTGTTGCTGCAACTATTACTACAGCTACTGCTGTTGCTACCACCATTATTACCTCAACTACTACTGCTGCTGCCATCATCATTACCACAACCTTTCAGCTTCCAAAGGAGCATAGGACTTCACGCAATTTATGTCAAGTCATCCTTTCCTATGCCATCCGTACAAATCTTTCCTTCTCTTCTTCATCCTTTAAATTACTCTCTATTGATCCATTACTACTGCTTTTACAATCACTGGTAGCAACACATCCGTCACCATTACCAACCCACCTGGTTTATCCATATCATCAAAACGGCAACAGCCCACAACCAGTAACTAACTACCTCTGCAACATTTACACCAACCCTGTCTAATATATTTCAACCTCATTATTTTCAGCAACAAAGAAAAAGAAGGATTCTGTCAGATCTACCGGGGATCAACTTGTTCTAAGTTTGTTGGAAACATGAGTATCTACGTCAAATCTAAGTATACTCAAGGAATCAAAGAGGAAAAACTTACAGGTAATAAAATACGATATTTCTCAGATATCTGTTTCACATAGGCAGTATTAAAGCAACCAAAAGCCACACAAACTTTGTTATAACCTGAAATGGTAATACAGCTATAGTTCAGTTCAGCGATTCTCAAACTTTTTTTTATAAATGCCCAGTTTTCGAACCACTGATACAGAATTTAAAAAACATTGAGATTGAAGTACAAAAAAATTGAAATTACAAAAATACAACTCCTTGTAGTTACCGAGAGTCGGATAGAAGCAGTGGTCAACTGAAAGTGATCTGGTCGCCCGAGCAATATGGGTCACTGTGCACCCGAGCAATAAGTGTCATTGCACTGAAACAATCACAAGTTTGCAGAATAAATACAAACGGGGGTGGGGGGAGGGGGGGGGAAGAATAGCTTTTTATTTTGTTAAATTGAAACCAAGGTGGAATAGACCTTATTTTTTAAATAGTTTTTTTTACCTCGTGTTGGCTAGGCGCGCTGCATTCAAGCTAGACACAAGCGCTTCGGTTATATTATGTGAAAGGGGGGGGGGAGTGATGCGTGATGCCATATGATGATGGATGGTATCCGCATGTCTGGTTTTGTGTAGTGTGCAGATGTGTTCAGTCAAAACAATGTTCATACAAAAATAACAGGGCAATCCACATAGGACGTCAGTAAACTCACGACGTATAAAGTCAATGATTCTTGAAACAGCCGTTGACGTTTTTCTTCATTATTTATTGTGGACGCCACAGTGACAAAATGGTTACGCGAATATGTAGACACATCAAACAGTCATTATCACAGCAACATTCAATACAGCAATAGACGGTAGACAGCATTACAATGATGAGTCAGATGCATGTTATATTTCATAGTGCTGTAAATGTAGTCAGGTGAAAAACTCCATCCTTTTCTATAACAGCCAGGAGATAACCAGATATATGAGATCAGTTCACTCTCCTTAGTTTGACTTCAGCAAGACAGACACGTCTGCCGAAGTATAAATAATGTCCTCAAAAATATCCTCTAGATAATAAAGGTTTTTCAAACCTAGTTCATTTAACAAAGTAGCAAGTAATGGTCCTTGGTACCTGCATCAACCGATGCAGTACAATACAGCGACATGTGAGCTAGGAAAACATCTCGTGACGACGACTTTCGAAGACAGGCTATGAACCAGAAATCGTTCACGACCAAAAATCGATAGAGTTAATGAAAATGTTAATTTACCTTGCCTTCCGGAAATACACAGAAATATTATGCCTCCCGGCATGTGCAAATACACTAGAGGTATTATCTCGAATAAACGAAATATCCATAAGAGGACTCTCACATTCCTGACAGAACAAAAAAATAGCGGAGATCCCCTCTTCAACGAGGCATCTCTTTCGCCATTCCAAATCGCTCACTCCACTAGTGGTGGGCGGAAACCGATCGACCAAGAAGCAAGACAAGTCATGCGCAGTCCAGCGCAAAATGACCACAGCTCAAACTTAACTGCATTCGATACCAACGCGAGAAGACAAATGCTTACCGAGAAAAGTGACTATAAATTTCAAGCAGTTGTTGCCCTTGCGTTATAAAATAGATATTGAAATAAAACGATGTTGCGAGAATTTATCACGCAACATATCACCACCTCCTCCCGATAAAAAAAAAATGTGGAACATAATTTTTTTCAATATCAAAGAGCATGCGATAAGCGGCTCAAAACGCACGAATTATGCGCTGATAATTAACTAAATTGCCAAACAATAGGCTAATTATAGAGTGTCTGGTGAGGATATACCTCAACAGAAAAATAAATATGTCTCAAAAAATATTCACATCGGGGAGGTGTCACCAACACACATCACGTTAGCATGTAAACACAATATACGTATGCAAGTTACTATAATCATCATTAAACAGCATACTCTAATATTGTCTTTAAAAATGGATGTACAAATCTGATAGGAAAAATTTAAATAGTACATTCTTTGACATGTAATGACATAAGTACATAGTAAAGTTAAACTACATGACGATCCAGGACATATGCTCTGGTATTCCGAGGGTAAGTACACAATCTAGAACTCGTCATGCTTGATACTAGTAAGGTAAGTCCTCAGCTCAACAATGACATTCTGAGAAAGTACAAGCAATATAATGCTAATTAATAACTAATATGCTTCATAAGGTACAATACATTATTAATAATTGTGGCTGTTTAGTAAACTAACGGCCCTTATATTAACTACTCAGTCCTCCTCTATCATCTTAAAAAACGAACAGAAGAAGATGACAACAAAGCACGATAGTGTGTACATATAAAGTAAGTACAGATGTGCTAATCTATTGTAGAAATATAGGTGTGTTATGACTCTGTAATATATGGAAATATAGGACAGAAGTATTAGTTGGAGTCATGTGGGCATCTAGACAAAATGTCAGCCATCACATTATCCGCACCACGGATAGCTCGTACCGTGAAGTGAAAAGGTTGAAGAGCTATAGCATATCGAGTGGATCTCGAACTCTTCAAATTCTTAGTCTGAATAGCTGTAAGAGCTTTCTGATCAGTCTCTAGAATGAAATGTGCGCCCAGGAGGAATCTTTGTAGTTTTTTAGAATTGACCAAACCATCGCTAACAACTCACGGTCTAAAACCGAGTAGTTCCTCTCTGCCGCATTTAGTTTTCTAGAAATGTACATAACAGGATGCAGAGTATTTGCATATTCTTGCATCAGTGCTGCTCCAATCCCAGTGGATGAAGCATCACTCCGTAGAACAAAAGTCCTATCAAGAGTAGGTAATCTTAAGATGGGAGGAGAAGAAAATATATTCTTGATTTGGTCTAGTGAAGATTGGCATTCTTCAGACCAACGGACCAGATTAGGCGAACCTTTCTTCAACAATGTTGATAGAGGTGCCATGATCGAAGATAAATTTGGAATAAATCTCCCATAAAATTGAATTAAACCTAAGAGACTCCTAACTTGTTTCTTCGTTTTAGGAACAGAGATGTTCAGTATTTTGGAAGTATTGTGGTCTTCTGTCTTCAAGAGACCATGACCAACACGATGACCCAGGAAAGAGATTTCACCAAAACCAACAAAAGCTTTAGAAGGTTTTGCTGTCAAATTATTCTCACGTAGAGTGGACAGTAAGTCATATAACCCTAAATAGTGATCTTCCCAGGTATCACTGAAGAGACAGATGTCATCTAAGTATGCGATGACATCCGAACGATGTGACAGAATTCGACGCATCATGCGAACGAAAGTGGCAGGGGCGTTCATGAGACCAAAAGGCATAACATTCCATTGAAATAGACCCCTAGGTGTAGAAAAAGCAGTAAGAGGTTTGGCATGCTCTGCTAAAGGCACTTGCCAATAACCTTTAGACAAGTCAAGTTTAGTGAAGAATCTAGAATTAGAAAGTCTAATCAGTAGATCTTCTAACAAAGGCATCGGTTCAGCGTCGAACTTTGTGACCTGATTCAATTTGCGATAATCAACGCAAATTCGTATGTTCTTATCCTTCTTCCGGACAATAACCATGGAAGAAGAATATGGTGAAGTCGATGATTCAATTAAATATAATTGAATCATTTCATCCAATTCCTTTTCCACTTGCGACTGAAAGTGTATAGGAATAGGATACGGCCTAACCCTAATTGGATTATTGTCGGTAAGAATTATGTCATGTTCTATGACATCTGTGTGTCCAGGAATGTCAGTGAGAACATCCTGAAATGTTTGTAACATCGACGAGACTTGTCGATGTTCGTCACCAGAAAGATTAGGAGAAACAGAAACGTTTTTCCAAGATTCCGTGGAATGTAATGGAACCACTGGAAGGGGAAGGTTGACATCAGAGAAGGTAGCTTCCTCATCCTGAATGACAGACAGGGATGAATAATGACCGTGAGGTGCAGGAGCATCATCCGTTGCCTGGAAAATAGGCAGCAAATAGTCCGGACGTTCGTGAAATTCCGAAAGCATGTTTATGTGGAAAGTTTTATGCTTTCCATCAATATCGACCACATAGTCAACATCGGAAATCCGAGAGACTATTGCATACGGACCTTTCCATGCAATAAGAAGTCTATTTTCCCTACTGGGGAGGAGGACGAATGCTTTGTCACCTGGACAAAGTTGTCGTAGACATCTATTCTTGTTAGCAAACTGCCTTGCCTTCTCTTTAGCAATTTCTGATGAAGCAGTTTCTAGCTTACATGCCTCAATGATCTTTTGTCTAAGAGCAATGACATACTCATATGAGGATTGAGTTTCATCGCTAATATCATCGGCAGTGATGAGATCGTGTAATAAAGACATAGGGCCGCGTGGACGCGCGCCAAAGACAATTTCGAAGGGAGAAAATCCTGTGTGTTCATTAGGGACTTCTCTATAGGCAAAGAGAGCCGCGGGTAAAACCCTGTCCCAATCTTGAGGATGATCTTCAGTTATCTTACCAAGCAAAGTCTTGAGCGTTCTATTCAGACGCTCAACTAACCCATTAGACATAGGATGGTAGATACTACTGAGAGATCGTTCAATATGTAAGGTAGACATTACCTGTGACATAGTGTCAGATATGAGTTGAGTGCCATGGTCGGACAATATTTCTCTGGGGAACCCCAAGCGAGAAAATATCAACCAAAGAGCATCTGCGATATCTGTAGTAGATATGCTCTTAAGAGGAATAGCCTCTGGCCAACGTGTGCACATATCGACACATGTAAGGATAAACTGATGTCCTCTGGCCGACTTGACCTTAAAAGGGCCAATAATATCTATGGCCATTTTCTGAAACGGCCGAATAGGAATGTCAGCAGCCTGGATAGGCGCAGCCTGTCGTGGTCCTCTAGATTTGACCTCCTGACATACCTTGCATGATCGGCAGTAAATACGAATGTCCTTATTGACAAAAGGCCAAAAGAAAGCCGCAAGGACTCTCGACTTCGTACGGGCAAAACCCATATGTCCAGCACATTGCGAGTCATGAGCATGTTGTAATATTTGGACTCTCATGCTCTTGGGAACAAGAATTTGCGAATGTGCCGACGTAGTCGAATCTTGTACCATACGTACAAGTACGCCGTTTCTCATTGCAATCCAAGATTTTCTATTTGTATCCTGATTCGGATCACCTTTCTTCGCAAGAACGAAGAATTTTTTTAAAGAAGGATCTTCTTCTTGCAATTTTATGAAAGAGTCACGAGTGATTACTAAGTGACTATCTTGGCTATCAACTTCATTATCACTATTCAGTGAAGTTTCGGGTGTTTGTAGAGCTTGTGCTCTTGTAACTACTGCATTTGTAGCTTGCATGTTATTATCTTCCCAAGCAGCAATCTGCTGTGGGGTACACTCCCTAACTCCGTGAATACGACCAATAATAAGGTCCGCAATAGGATTAGGTAAGAGACAAGCATGCACATCTCCAGTAAAGAAAGGAGTGGCAATGCGAATTACAGCAGTAGGATATTTTTCTAGAGTGCCGCCAAATGTGACACATTTAATAACCCTTCCTGTAGCACAAGATGGATCTACAAGCGATTGTCTAACACCAATAGTGGTGCATCCGGAATCGAAAAGTAGTGAGACCGGAGTATCATTAACAAGACCCTTATGTAGGATTAAAGAACCCCTCCCGTCATGCGCAACAGCAGCAGGAAGAGCGGGAAGTGGGTGACCACAACTCAAAGTAGTTATGGTACCCGGTTCGAATAAAGTACTGCATTGGGGGCATTTGTTTGCTCTCTCAAAGTCAAAAGCAGAACCAGTGACAGCGTCAAAGTTCTTACTATCAACAACATGATTACAGGCTCCCTCAGTTTCCTGTTGTACAGCATTAGCCTGCTGATATCTCTTTTTTTTGTGTTGAGATCTACCCCGACTATTATTACCTCTGAAGTTATCAAAGTTATTATTATCTCTGCAGTTATTATTGTCTCTATTGTAATTGTTATCCTGGTTCGAATTCCAGTTTCCACGATTACTATCATGTTCACATTGATGCGAACATCTATTTGTTTGGTTCTGAGGTCTTCGGCAGGAATAACCTCTATTACCATATCCTCTTTTGAAATGCCTATAATTATTAGGGTGATAGTAACAAGTACTATCAGGTTGTCTCCAATTCTTCGAAGAAGAATCACCATGAAATTGATTTCCATGATTTTGACAGAAATTACCGCTACTCTTTCTATCAAAATTTTGTTGGAATCTACGAGCAAAGTTTTGGCCATACGGAGCTGCCGAAGCAACTGGTAAACCTTCTTTCACCTTAGAGTTACCCATGGTTATGTGTGGGTGCGCAGTTACGTATTGGCAACAGAAATCTTCCATTTCTTTTATTGTTTTAGGTTTACGTTCATGAAGGAAAGCAAGGAAAGACTCATTGACAGACGACATGACTTTGTCTCTAAGTATTAAGTCCATAAGTCCTTCATAAGTTTTTTCCGTCTTAGATAGTTCAACCCATCGTGAGAAAGTAATGCGTATTCTTGCAATAAACTCGGAGAATTCAACTCCATTTTCAGGTAACATGTTTTTAAATTGTAGACGATAGCCGTCTTCGTTAAGCTGATATTTCTTTAACAAAGCGGCCCTGACAACCTCATAATTGCTCTTGTCAGGTTCATCCACCATATTTAATATACTTAGAGCTTTACCTGTCAGTATCCCTGATAACTGATAAACATATTTTGCTTTGTCTATGTTATGAGCTGTACATGCTTGTTCAAATCTGTCCAGATAGAACATTATGTCATCACTGGAAGGACTAAATGTTGGTAACTAATCTTAAAAGTATCATTATTAGCCTTACCAGAAGATGAACCCTTGTTTGAATCATTACCATTACTCATGCTCGTCAATTTCAATTTTTCCAACTCTAAAGCTAAGACCTTTTCTTCATGTTCCATTTTTGTTTTCTCTTTCCTCTCATCATACTCTCTCTGTAATCTTCTTTCCTCAGCCTGAGCCTCTTTTTGAAGTCTTTCATTTTCAGCTTCTTTTTCAAGTCTTTTATTTTCAGCCTCTTTTTCAAGTCTTTTATTTCAGCTCTCTTTTTCAAGCTTTTAGTCTTTTAGCTAGCTGGAGTTTTCTTTCCTCAGCTTCTGATTCCCTTTTTTGTTTTTCCATTTCCATTTGGAATCTCTTTTCATCCACCTGCATCTGCAGTTTCTTTTGTTCAGCTTCCATCTGCAGTTTCTTTTGTTCAGCTTCCATTGCTTTATCATATCGAGCAGTTGCAAATTCTTCTAACTTATCACCAGTCTTGCCAAGCAATTTACCCTGCTCAATAAAGTGCTCAAATGTAGACATGTTGTCTAACATATGAGTCCAAAACCTGAAATAATTAACTAATTTATTTCAAACCTAAGTGTAACAAGTCTTAATTAAGCACTTGTATATTCACATCACATTATATTATCCCAGTCTCTGTGGGAAACAAGTCTCCAATCAAAGAACTTGTATATGAAATATCAACAATCAATTCTTGATCATAAGTGCACTTCTCATTCAATAGTGCACGACACTATTCATCATTCATTTATCATCAGTGTAGTAGTAACAGTGCATTAGCATAGCCCATTAACTAATTACTATAACTGTAAACAATGACTATGTAAACACATGCAGAATGTAAACATTGAAAATGTAAACAATACAAACAATGTAAACAATAACAATGTAAACAATAACAAAGATCAGCAACAATACAAAAACGTTCGCAGAAATCAACTAAAAATAAAGCAGAAATTAATGAAATATCACAAAAAATGTGACGATATCTGCGATAGAATTAAACAAAATACATGACACCACAGTGTATAAACAAAAATGTTGTATGAAACTAAATTATAGACAAGAGTAGGCTAACAAATACAAACAAATCAAAACAAAACTAAAGAATGCGAAATAATAACGAAAACAATATTAAAACATGTCATCACAGCTAACATAAATAGCAACAGAAGTCGCTTAGCAAATTCCAGTATTGGAAATTTGCAAACCTTACAGAAAACGCTCACAATAGACGACCTCTATGACGTGGCATAATCTAACGGAGACACCACCCAACCGAGAACCCGCTGAAATATAAACATATAAATATACGAATAACATATAAACATATAACATATATAATGAGATGATACACAGAAGACTCAGCAGAAGTATAAGGGCACAGTTTACATACAAACAGGCCACTTAACTTATAGGCTTCCAATCGTAGAACAGCAGAAAAAACGGATGTCAATCAACGTCCTAAAGAGCGAAGCTCCAACGATGATGGCACATCTGAACTGCTTCCACTGCTAACACGATGGTACAAGAGCTTCTGAAATACTGTGTGTTGAGTTGTTTCGGCACTTGACCTTCTAATCCAAAAGTAAGTTGATGGAAATCGGTACTTGGCCTTCTTCAGAAAACAACCCGTTTCAACCGGCACTTGACCTTCACAAAAACGACAGCACTGGAACCTTGACAGCAGCAACTTGCTTGACTTGCGTAAAAGATAACAGCAGTCCGAGTTATCCGGCAACATGTAACAACGCCGGGTACTGTCAAATTCTTGTTTCCGTCAAAAAGTTGAAATTTTGACTTTTACCGGGCAACGCCGAGTACTTTGAAAATTTTGAAGATGTTGACTGTATTGAAGAATGTTAATTTCTTGAAGGATGCTGATGAATTCTTGTTGAAAATGAAGTGGGTAAGGGACCCCGTGTTTGAAACAGCCGTTGACGTTTTTCTTCATTATTTATTGTGGACGCCACAGTGACAAAATGGTTACGCGAATATGTAGACACATCAAACAGTCATTATCACAGCAACATTCAATACAGCAATAGACGGTAGACAGCATTACAATGATGAGTCAGATGCATGTTATATTTCATAGTGCTGTAAATGTAGTCAGGTGAAAAACTCCATCCTTTTCTATAACAGCCAGGAGATAACCAGATATATGAGATCAGTTCACTCTCCTTAGTTTGACTTCAGCAAGACAGACACGTCTGCCGAAGTATAAATAATGTCCTCAAAAATATCCTCTAGATAATAAAGGTTTTTCAAACCTAGTTCATTTAACAAAGTAGCAAGTAATGGTCCTTGGTACCTGCATCAACCGATGCAGTACAATACAGTGACATGTGAGCTAGGAAAACATCTCGTGACGACGACTTTCGAAGACAGGCTATGAACCAGAAATCGTTCACGACCAAAAATCGATAGAGTTAATGAAAATGTTAATTTACCTTGCCTTCCGGAAATACACAGAAATATTATGCCTCCCGGCATGTGCAAATACACTAGAGGTATTATCCCGAATAAACGAAATATCCATAAGAGGACTCTCACATTCCTGACAGAACAAAAAATAGCGGAGATCCCCTCTTCAACGAGGCATCTCTTTCGCCATTCCAAATCGCTCACTCCACTAGTGGTGGGCGGAAACCGATCGACCAAGAAGCAAGACAAGTCATGCGCAGTCCAGCGCAAAATGACCACAGCTCAAACTTAACTGCATTCGATACCAACGCGAGAAGACAAATGCTTACCGAGAAAAGTGACTATAAATTTCAAGCAGTTGTTGCCCTTGCGTTATAAAATAGATATTGAAATAAAACGATGTTGCGAGAATTTATCACGCAACAGGGAGAGAGGGGGGTAAAAACGTCTTACAAAAGACAAGAAAACAATCTACCTATCGGCTACAAGGCCTTCCTCAGGGACATATTTACAAAATCAGGAAGGAAAAAAAAGCAAGAACTAAGCAGAAAAAAACATGGAAAATAATTACGAAAAATAAAATTTGGCGCATGTCCAAATATAAAACCGCTCGTGGACTGGTGTAACTGTTTAGATATAAAGCGCAATGGGTCAAATCCCATCGCGGACGGAAATACTGACAGAAGGGTGACACATGGAGTCATGACAAGAGTGGGCTCGCCATCCTTGGAGTGCCATGGGTGTATAGGGGCAGAAACACTTGACTGACGAGAAAAAATTGGGGAGCGGGTAACTCCTTATGATCGTAATTCGTCTCCTTTTTTGTAGTACTTGGTATAAAGTTTCCTGTCATCGTATAATAATTATTTACGAAACGTACTTAAAATCCGACCCTTCCTTTGCTATCATATTCGTAGATAAAAACTGTCTCCGCTTGCCTGTGCAAGCAAAGTTAGCGTATCTAAGTTTCGCATTCAGCTTAGTGGCCGACATATGCAAAGAGATCAGACATTAATCTTTTCAGGTCTCGTTAATTCGAGTTCCCAGTGCGTTCTATGAGACGTTCAGCTGTGGAGACCAGCGCGCAATAAAGAAAATGGGTTTGATTGATGCCCTATTTGACCAGTTTCCCCGCCTCCTGACACGCTGTTTCTTGTAAGAGACACCTTAACTGATGGCCGGCATCCTTAATTAATGATCACCCTAGGTAGCGGCTGCCAAAAGCCAGAAGAGAGCTGGCGCCACCTAGCGGCCAGTGTGCAATATAATCTTACATCGATTCCTGAAAGCGATATCGTTTGACAGATGGCCTTTATCAGGGGAGAAAATTCTACAGATAACGGCAATATGGGAAAGATAACTCTGTTACTTTCACAGTTTTGTCATTTGTTTTACATTAGTCTGTTCTTCGTAGGCGAATGTTCTCTCTTGCATAGAGGACATTGAGCAGATCATGTTTTTTCTGACTTGTTATGCCAAGAGGCAAGCTAAAACACACTGCAGCAACAATAAAAACTGACGAAAATCAAGACATTTCGCCCACCTGGGTACAGCTTTATTCAGTCTCCACTTGACATATTGAATAGGTTGATAGAATAAACTATATGACATCAATGTGTGACCTCAGATCTAATTTTGCCAAAACTTAAGATGGAATAAAGCAGTACTATGGTCAACTGGTGACGACAAGATAGTAAATACTAGAAAGTTTGACAGCTTGTTATGGACAAAGTCAACAACATAATGGATAAACACTACTTACTTACTTACTTTCTTAGTCGTTCTTCTTCTATCGTGAGGTGTAGAGGTTGAAAGAGAGAGCGCCATACTATCCTATCGGATGTCCTCTTCCTGGCCTGGTTCCATTCTAGTCCTCGGTCGTTCAGAGATTGTCTAATGTTGTCCTCCCAGCGGACTCTGGGTCGTCCTGGAGGTCTGGATCCCTGGCCCTTAGCCTCCCATACATGCCGTGGCAGCCGATCTGCTCCCATTCTACAGACATGGCCAAACCATCTTAGTAATCAGTAACGTGATTACCGTCACCACATGGTACGGCACCTTAGTAGCAGATAAATTTCAAATGATTATATAGCTTTTTTATTTGTACACTCAACGTTGCCGGGATCGAAATCTGGTTGCGTCCAGCTCCAATCTACCCAGCTGTAAATGGGTACCTGATTCTGCTCTTGAGTTAGAGATGACAAATGCAGCGAGAAAAGGTACTTGTTACCCCACTTGTCGAAGCTGGACCTAGTATAGTGAAGTCTCTTACACTTTACTCCCCTGCGACAGCTTCTACTATGATACTTAAAGGTAAAGGGAGTCCCTTAGCACATACTGCCGTGGGGGGTGTTAAGTGTTAGAGACTTCACAATACTAGCTCCAGATGTATGAGTTGGGGTGACCATTTACCTTTCTAGCTGACTATGCCTTCCCTTACTCAAGGGAAGAATCAGGCACCCATTTGCAGCTGGGTAAACAGTAGCGTGATTCTACCAGGTTTGTATCCTGGAACCCGGTAACTGTTAGGTGAGAGGAAAATTCTCTGACCGGTAAGCCAAACGGTGGCGTAAAGAGTTAGTCAAACATACAAGGGAAGGGGAGTAGGGGAGAATTAGTCGCACGTGAAAGCTGAAATATCACAATGTGCTAAGAATCCCACCCACCATCTGTGCAATCAACTGGGTTAATAATTAATAAATAACGAAAAGTATCAGATTGAGAGCAATAATTTGACACAAATTTTCAGCAAGAGATTTCAGTTAATCAAATATTTCACGGCAAACAGTTCTTATTTTTAATAGACTGAGATTTGTTTTTCAATATACTGCTAGCGCCTTTTTTCCTTGTTCATATTTCCTGATTAGATTTCGTTTTATTGACTTTTCCATGATATTTATTCGGATGGAAGGATGTTTGGATGATAATTTGTCATTCATTGTGGTGAAGTGGGATGTTATAAATATTTATAGGGGACTTAGTGTACTGACTGAGATCAGCTGTGAAGGTATCTATATCTATTAAAAGTAGTGTATTATAGATAACCTTACTTGCTACCACATATCTCTTTATCTCAGTCAGAATTATTCTGGAATAGTGTGATGCTACGTTATGTGTCTAGGGTATGTGTATGAAGAAGTGTAAGTCACAACAACAGACAGATAAACAATTTAATGTAATCCACTACTCTTGACAACACTGTGACACTCACATACATATAACACTCTACGAGAATAGCTTAAAGAAGTCACTCGTAACGGTTCAAATAACAATATGTATTCATTACTAGCATGAATGAATATGTGTCCTGATTCAACTACAAGGGAACCAGGAATCACAATCAATTTAAATTACAAGTTATGTACAGAATGTATTTAATATGAATATTGTAGTGACATATATTATTACAAATGTTCTATGTGTGTCAATTGTGTAGGGGTAAAATGAGGTAATACTGGTTTTGTTTTGTTCAAGCTCTGTTGGTATTTGTCATCATGACTTCAATAGTTTGTCTTTAGGGACCAGTATTGGAGATGTTCACAGTTCCTGATTTTAAGACAAGTAAATTCCCCTCTTAATGTTAATTTTTTAAAAAATCAGTTCAAGATGAGGGGACATAATGTTGAGCTCAGCTGGCCAATTCGCTTATCTGGCGTGATGGCGGCAGGAAAGGACTCCTCTGCTCGAATTCTCCTCTGGGCTCAGGAGACACCTCACTGATAGCTAAAAAGACCAAGGAGTATGCTGTCCGACTCTGGATTCAGCAAATCTCTGACCAGATGCTGCTCACTACCATCAAGACCACTGTCCCTGAAATCAAGAAGGATGTACCTTCTACTTCATAACTAATTTATATTCTCTTTTACACTGATCACAATACAGCACAAACATTGCGTTCAGAGCGTTAGGCCAACAGTCAGCTTCATTTGAAATACTTTATTCCAGTATTACCCTTCTTAATGGTTACTACGCCTCTGCACTTCCAGCATTATTTCTTTCTAGTCCATCATCCAGGTGTCAGTGTACTATTTGGCCATTCCATGCCGTTTTACTTCTCTCCGACACCCTCTGTTCAGGCTGGAGCATTATAGGCTTTACCTCACGTTTGCCACTGAACTACACATATATATACAGGCATAAATCAACAATTCACATTCAATTTTTTCATTAAAAGATACTGAATGGTTCAAGCTTACCACAATTTCATGGAAATAAACACAGATACGTTGATTAGCAATGAATTCTGGCACAAACTGGCACAAATTCCGTTCTGCCTATGTTCCAGGCTTTTATTTTAGCAAAAATGTGAGCTAGCTTCAACGTACTGTCGCTTTATCAAGCTTATTTGAATTAGTGGTCTCGAACTAACGCTCCCAAGTGTGTATATCAGCGAGACTGGCCAATGAGCCACGTTTCGACAAGTGTTTGAAAAAATGTTATCTTTTCCCGTCTCCCCCAACAACCAAGATAGTATTTATAGCCCGACCAATCGTGGTTAGGCTTTCATTTGTTGCGCTCCAATCAATTTGGAGTTTACATGGTAGGCTATTTATGTAACGTAAGGTTTTTTCAAACACGTTATAAAAAAAATTTTATGAGCAGAAATGATTTTATGCTGTCAGGCACCCCCAATATTTTATTTTGGGTATAATTTATTAATTCCTGGACTATTTGCGTAACGTTTTACATATTATTTGTCAGCAAACCCTAAGGAACCCAAAAATACTAATTTAAAGGAGCTACGTGGCTGCGTTCAAAATATGCAATTTCTTCTATCTCCTGTTTAGAAGATGTGCTGTCTGGGTACTGTTATGTGTTCAAACGTAAACCCATATAATGTTGTCTTTTCTAATAAGAGTCTGTTATGATTTATAAACCTAACTCTGGGAAAGGGTAGTGTATTTTATCACTGTCCGTCTGAAAAAAAAATTAGTGCATGTAGACTTACACGCGTGATGGTAGTAATTGTGTATCGCGCGAAGCGGGTTTAGTGTTCGGCTTTCTGCCTCTCCCTTCTCTTTTTATCCCTTTAGTCCATCTGTTCGTTCGTTTTGGTAACGCAGTATAATTAATGTTAGGGTTAATTTAGGTCATTACGCAGTACGTCTCAATGTTTTTCCAAGAATTACAGCACACGTTTCATTGAAGAAGGCGGGTAATAATACAGTAAGCTTTACTATCAACGTGAAAGCGTTACAATTTGCAGACGAAGCAGAAAACAAGGGGGATTTCGAGTACATTCTTTGGGACAGCACTGTCATTTTACCATTGCTCTTCTCTTTATTAATTTTATTTGTTAGGTTTCATATTTACCTAATAATTTATATATGTGGATTAGAATATTTCATGACACTTCCCCTCTTAAAACAGACATTATATGTCAGTCCTTTATTCTATATACACATAGAGAAATTTATTATTATTTCTGGGGTTTACGGTGATTCTCATCACACGGATGGCGGCTTAAAAAATCCGCTCCCAGATTTGTTTTTCCAGATATATATTCAATGCTAAAATTATATGGAGCCAGAAGCAAAGACCATCGGAGTAACCTAGAGTTCTCATGCTTAGCCTGTGCTAAAAACGATAAAGGTTTGTGGTCAGTTTGCAACTTAAATGCCTTCCCATATAGATAAATATTGAATTTCTTTATTGCCCATATTACTGCAAGACATTCTTTTTCGCTAGTTGAGTAGTTGATTTCAGCTTTATTCAACTTTCTGCTAGCATATGCCACTGGGCTTAATTCCCCATCCAATGCATCTGATTTCTGTAGTAAAGTTGCACCTAGCCCAATATTACTTGCATCCGTCCTTACTATGAATTCTTGACTTAAGTCAGGTAATTTCAAAATGGGTTTACTTGTGAGCTTTTCCTTCAATTCTTGGTAAGTCATTTCACATTGTGGTGTCCATGTAATGCGATCTGGAAGTCCTTTACGTGTCAATTCCGTTAAAGGTGCACATATGGAATTAAAGTTTTTGATATACTTCTGGTAGAAACCACATAATGAGACAAAGGATCTCACGTCCTTCTTGGTTTGTGGTCTCGGGGCTTTCTGTAGTTTCTCTAAATTCTTTGGGTCAGGGGTCATGTTTCCCTGATAAACTGTGTGTCCCAAAAAATTCCAATTCTTTACATCCAACGCAACATTTGGTTGGTCGGGCTGTTAAATTTGCCTCCCTAAGTCGATCAAACAGCATGTTCAGAGAGTCAATGTGTTCCTCAAATGTTTCTGTTGCTATAAGGATATCATCCATAAAATTTGTTATACAGGGATTATTCAGAGGATCCAATAATTTTCTCATCATTCTAGAGAAGACACTAGGCGCATTCTTCAATCCAAATGGCAATCTATTAAACTCATAGTGTCCTTCTGAGGTACTAAAAGCTAGGTATGGTCTAACCTCAGGCTTTACTGGAATCTGATAGTATCCTTTACTCAGATCCACTTTTGAGAAATATTTAGCTTTATTTAGTCTGGCAAACAGCTGATTTGTATCCGGCAATGGATCCACCTGTCCTTCTGTAATAGCATTCAGTCTCCTGTAATCTATACAGAGTCTATGTTCTCCAGAGGGCTTCCTTAAAAGTACAACACCGGAACTATACGAAGACTCACTGTGCGAAATAATTCCTTCCTTCAATAGATAGTCTATCTCTTCCTTCAAAGCTTTTTCCTTAGCAAACGGAATCGAATATGGTTTCATACAGACAGGTGTGGAGTCTATGAATTTCATATCATATTCCAATAGGTTTGTATGCCCTGGTCGGTCTGTTAACACCTCTGCATGATTATTTAGAACCTGTTGCACTCTCTCTTTCTGAGTTTTCGTTAAATGTGTACTGATTTTCACCTGTGCTGCTGTCTCACAGGGGTGTAATGGATATTCAAATGATGAAAGTGGTTCCTTTTTCATCTCCATGGCGATGGACAAGGTCAACAAGTGTGTCTCTTCCTGATGTTCTCTTTCCAAATATTTCTTCAGGAGATTCACATGATAGATTTTTTCTTTCCCCTTCTTATCTATCTTATAATTTGTTCTAGACACCTTCTCTAGAACTGTATATGGACCCTGCCATCCAATTTGTAACTTATTCTGACTCCCGGGCAAAAGAAGCAGTACCTTCTCTCCCACAGCCAAATTTCTGTCTTTCGCCTTCCTGTTATAATAGGCAGCATGTTTCTTCCTGGCTTGTTTCAAATTTTCATTGGCAAGTTTCCAGCCAGTTTTTAACCGAGTGGTCAGCTCATTCACATACTGGTATGAAGATGTAATGTTTTCCTCTGCCTTTTCATCAGTCCACGTTCTTAACAAAGCTACATATGGACCTTTAATTGTGTGGACCTATTTGTCCATGCACCGGTATGGTCTCTTCCACTTGAAGCTTTATAGTGATGATTTTTCCTCCCAGAATTATCATTCACAAAACGACCGCTACCAATTTTTCTTTTGGGGCTTTCTCCCCTCTTAAAATTCTTGATGAGAGATTTCCTCTCTACATCTTCTTCCTCCAGTTTGTTTAAGTCCGATTGAGGGATTTTCGGCTTATCCTGGGGTAAGACATCCTTTTGCACTCTCCGCATAGTGGCCATTGTAAAACAGTTAAGTGAAGCTTGTCCGTGAAAAGGGGCTTCCCATTCCATTTGGTCCACTTTATCAAATTTATTTTTGCTTTTATTGTCAGACCTAATTTTGCCCCGTGGCGTGTCCAGGTCCTGATCCATGTTCCCACTTGTGGGTGTTCCCTCATGTGCTATGCTACACCTTTCTACAAAATTCTCAATGTCCCATCTTGCTTTGGGCCAATAATAATTGTGAGCCACCTTTTGAATGATGGTACCTATCTTCTCATGGTCCCCATCTGGTTTCACATGTAGGCTCCTTATTAATTCTGTCCTGTATCTTTTTGGAAGAACCAGCTGTCCGTGACCATTGGATCTAGCTCCAGTCTTCCTATACATCAACTTGTTTTTCATGTAAAAATCTCCCTTGCCTGGAGTTGTATGACAAGTTGACAATTTTCTGAAACAAGGCTTGAGTGTTTTATCCCCAGCCTGTGCCTTCCTCATCTCTTCTGGAGTGGTATCTAACATAATATCCTCCTCCTGTCTTGAGGTCGACCTGACCTGAAGGGTTGCCATATACACAGGTTTCCTTCTGCAACGGTCAGTGTCATGATTGTCCATCTGACAATTCTTACACCACCTTTTTCCTTGGTTGAAAGATTTTCTTTCATCATATTTCCTTTCATCGAATTGTGGGAATTTATTTTTATTGTCATACCGTGGCCTATCAAATTGGTGCTTACCTTTATTTTGATCCTTAGGATCAAATTTATTAAAGTTCTGTGGTGCCCTAAAGTTGTCCACCTGTTTCTTTTTATTACCTGTTACCTCTGCTTGAGCTGCTTGATACCTTTCAGCAACATTTAGCAACTCACCCAGCCTCTCTGCACCTTGTTCCATGAGAAACTTTCTCAGGTCTGGAGCCATGGACTCTCTTAGTTGCTCTATAAGGACCATTTCCTTAAGATCTTGGGTTTTCCCCAGAGAAGTCCATTTCTCCAAGTATGTCTCTATTCGTGCAGAGAACTGGTGATAGGTTTCACCTGACAGTAGTTTAGCATTCCTAAATTTTTTCCTGTAAAACTCTGCATTCTTTTCATACCTTAACAAAAGAGCCTGCTTTAGCATGTCATAATTTTCCTGATCACCTCTGCTCATTTTTGCAAAAACTTCATAAGCTGCCCCACGAAGTCCCTGAGATAACTTTAAGCTCCACCTTTCTCTCTCCAACCCATACGTGGTAGCTAATAGTTCGTACCTATTTATATAGCTCTCAATATCATCGTCTTTCTCAACAAAATGATCTAAATGAAAATTCATAGCTGAGATTGAGGCTCCCTGAGTAACCGTAGCATCAGAGGCAAAGGGACTGGCACCATTTTCAGGAGCATGGCCTTGAAACTCAAACTCCCTTAGTCGTAACTCATGTTCCCTTTGTAATCTTTTATCTTCTGCTTCCCTTTCTGCAGCTAATTTCCTCTCTTCCCTTTCTGCAGCCTGTCTTCTTTCCTCGGCTTCCCTTTCTGCAGCTAATTTCTTCTCTTCTGCTTCCAATTTCTTAGCCTCTTTGTCAGCCTCAATCTGCAACCTCTTAGTCTCAGCCTCAGCTTCAAATTGTAACTTCTTAATTTCCCTTTCAGCCTCTAACCTTCTTTCGGCTTCAAACCTTCTTTCTTCGCGTTCAATAAATTTGTCACATTCCGTAGTAACATAGGCAACCATAACTTGCCCATCTAATCCTAACTCTTTTGCAGTCTGAACCGCAGCAGATCGAAATTTGGCCAGGTCCGCCATTGTCTATCAGGTAACTTAATACAATGTCTAACCAACAATTCAATCTCTAATGGACAAAACAGGCACCGTGAGCTCAACCTTATTTAATTCCACCCAAGGATACCTTTTAATTCTTATATTCCCTGAAGTGAATTATCCCCAATATTTTTAATAGTTAAAGATTCAAAATCCCAAGAGCGAGACCCCAATATATGTGGTGAAGTGGGATGTTATAAATATTTATAGGGGACTTAGTGTACTGACTGAGATCAGCTGTGAAGGTATCTATATCTATTAAAAGTAGTGTATTATAGATAACCTTACTTGCTACCACATATCTCTTTATCTCAGTCAGAATTATTCTGGAATAGTGTGATGCTACGTTATGTGTCTAGGGTATGTGTATGGTGAAGTGTAAGTCACAACAACAGACAGATAAACAATTTAATTTAATCCACTACTCTTGACAACACTGTGACACTCACATACATATAACACTCTACGAGAATAGCTTAAAGAAGTCACTCGTAACGGTTCAAATAACAATATGTATTCATTACTAGCATGAATGAATATGTGTCCTGATTCAACTACAAGGGAACCAGGAATCACAATCAATTTAAATTACAAGTTATGTACAGAATGTATTTAATATGAATATTGTAGTGACATATATTATTACAAATGTTCTATGTGTGTCAATTGTGTAGGGGTAAAATGAGGTAATACTGGTTTTGTTTTGTTCAAGCTCTGTTGGTATTTGTCATCATGACTTCAATAGTTTGTCTTTAGGGACCAGTATTGGAGATGTTCACAGTTCCTGATTTTAAGACAAGTAAATTCCCCTCTTAATGTTAATTTTTTAAAAATCAGTTCAAGATGAGGGGACATAATGTTGAGCTCAGCTGGCCAATTCGCTTATCTGGCGTGATGGCGGCAGGAAAGGACTCCTCTGCTCGAATTCTCCTCTGGGCTCAGGAGACACCTCACTGATAGCTAAAAAGACCAAGGAGTATGCTGTCCGACTCTGGATTCAGCAAATCTCTGACCAGATGCTGCTCACTACCATCAAGACCACTGTCCCTGAAATCAAGAAGGATGTACCTTCTACTTCATAACTAATTTATATTCTCTTTTACACTGATCACAATACAGCACAAACATTGCGTTCAGAGCGTTAGGCCAACAGTCAGCTTCATTTGAAATACTTTATTCCAGTATTACCCTTCTTAATGGTTACTACGCCTCTGCACTTCCAGCATTATTTCTTTCTAGTCCATCATCCAGGTGTCAGTGTACTATTTGGCCATTCCATGCCGTTTTACTTCTCTCCGACACCCTCTGTTCAGGCTGGAGCATTATAGGCTTTACCTCACGTTTGCCACTGAACTACACATATATATACAGGCATAAATCAACAATTCACATTCAATTTTTCATTAAAAGATACTGAATGGTTCAAGCTTACCACAATTTCATGGAAATAAACACAGATACGTTGATTAGCAATGAATTCTGGCACAAACTGGCACAAATTCCGTTCTGCCTATGTTCCAGGCTTTTATTTTAGCAAAAATGTGAGCTAGCTTCAACGTACTGTCGCTTTATCAAGCTTATTTGAATTAGTGGTCTCGAACTAACGCTCCCAAGTGTGTATATCAGCGAGACTGGCCAATGAGCCACGTTTCGACAAGTGTTTGAAAAAATGTTATCTTTTCCCGTCTCCCCCAACAACCAAGATAGTATTTATAGCCCGACCAATCGTGGTTAGGCTTTCATTTGTTGCGCTCCAATCAATTTGGAGTTTACATGGTAGGCTATTTATGTAACGTAAGGTTTTTTCAAACACGTTATAAAAAAAAATTTTATGAGCAGAAATGATTTTATGCTGTCAGGCACCCCCAATATTTTATTTTGGGTATAATTTATTAATTCCTGGACTATTTGCGTAACGTTTTACATATTATTTGTCAGCAAACCCTAAGGAACCCAAAAATACTAATTTAAAGGAGCTACGTGGCTGCGTTCAAAATATGCAATTTCTTCTATCTCCTGTTTAGAAGATGTGCTGTCTGGGTACTGTTATGTGTTCAAACGTAAACCCATATAATGTTGTCTTTTCTAATAAGAGTCTGTTATGATTTATAAACCTAACTCTGGGAAAGGGTAGTGTATTTTATCACTGTCCGTCTGAAAAAAAAATTAGTGCATGTAGACTTACACGCGTGATGGTAGTAATTGTGTATCGCGCGAAGCGGGTTTAGTGTTCGGCTTTCTGCCTCTCCCTTCTCTTTTTATCCCTTTAGTCCATCTGTTCGTTCGTTTTGGTAACGCAGTATAATTAATGTTAGGGTTAATTTAGGTCATTACGCAGTACGTCTCAATGTTTTTCCAAGAATTACAGCACACGTTTCATTGAAGAAGGCGGGTAATAATACAGTAAGCTTTACTATCAACGTGAAAGCGTTACAATTTGCAGACGAAGCAGAAAACAAGGGGGATTTCGAGTACATTCTTTGGGACAGCACTGTCATTTTACCATTGCTCTTCTCTTTATTAATTTTATTTGTTAGGTTTCATATTTACCTAATAATTTATATATGTGGATTAGAATATTTCATGACATTCCAAAACATGTAAGTGTTCTTACAGTAGTAGTTTCTGTAGCAATCGTTTTATATGATGAGGTTGCCAGCACAACCTCGTGTTTTTGTCATTTTGGGGAGCCGCGCTGGTGTAACGGTTACCACACTGCGCTGGCGATCGGGTGATCCAGGTTCAACCCCAGGCGAGGACATTTGGAGAGTGTCGTCGACCAGGGACTGGAATAACCTGAACGGCTCCTGAGCCGACCCAGCTCTAATGGGGACTCTCCGAAGACGGCGAGTATCTGCCTGAATGGCGAGAGGACACCTGTCAGCGTACAGGGAAAATAGGATACTCACGTAAAATCAGTCTCAGGTTAGACATACTAACCTGAGATTTCGCCTCGAGTAATACAGGGCGTACGTAAACAAAAAAATGTCATTTTAAGACATGCCAGAAGAAGGCTAGAAGAAGTCGTTCACTTATAATTAATTTTCTTAAACTATTTTTAACCCATAAATTTGGTTATATTCCACCTTGGTGTACTAACGTAATTTTTATATATTTTATTTTGACAAACCGCGCTACGATGATCTAAACATAGATATATATACAGTGATGCGCCGCTTAACGTCCACGATACGTTCTGTGAAACAGGACGTTATGCGATTTGGTCGTTGTGCGAACACCATACTTTATACTTAGCAAAGTTA
This sequence comes from Oreohelix idahoensis, assembly GCA_024509875.1. Taxonomy (NCBI): domain Eukaryota; kingdom Metazoa; phylum Mollusca; class Gastropoda; order Stylommatophora; family Oreohelicidae; genus Oreohelix; species Oreohelix idahoensis. The sequence continues at coordinate 218,729 of JAMPIV010005983.1, forward strand.
TATTGGAAACTGTAGTGTACCTGTATTGACTAAATAGCCAAGATACTGTACACATACAGTACTGTATTTTAGCTAATGTACTGTATCTGGCAAGGTAATACTGTACAGTATATGGGTTAAGTAAAAATATAATGTAAAATACTGTATACTGTACATAGGCTAATATGTAATCTGTACTTACCACAATTGGAGCTTGCAGGGCTAACGTAGAGTTGAGTGAGTCTGGAGGCTGTTGCTAGTACAGTTCTGTACTGTACAAGATACTGAGCTTACACTAAATTACTAATGTATTTTCGAAAGTTCACATCAAAATAACGATAGTAAGTACAGTACAGTATGTCGTGAGGTGGTTTTGAGGAGAAAGGACAGCTTGGAGGGAATAGAAGAATAAAGATAATAATATCTTATTGATAGTCTACGAGTTCGAAGAAACTGCCTCTCCTCGGGAAATAGTCTACTAGAAATCCTTAATGCAAAGATAATTCTGGCAACTAAACAGGATATTTTCTGGACGATAAATTCTTCCTCAGGAATCCTACAAAAGGACTGCGTAAAGCACATAAGTTTGAGAAAGAGATTTGGTGTCCAGCCACATTTAAAATATCCCGACCCAATAGAAGTTAATTGAATTATGGCTCAGCCCCCAGGGTGTAGATTTATATTACTAAAAAACTAGGAACCCTATTAAACATTACAAGAAAAATAACAACAGACTCTGTTAAGTTGAATTGTTTAATTTTATAGAGTGTGCCTGAATGAAAGCAAGACCCTAGTATGAGAAAGTCTGAGAAGATAGAATTTAGATGGAAAATAACATGCCTGTGGACAGGTGAGACTATTGGCTCAAGAGATAGACCCAGGATTTGAATCTCCCCCTGCCGCTTCGTGACTAAAAAAAATGGCTATAGTCTCCCCACCTCTGACTGCCTTGAAACACAAGGAGATAAGGTGTATAATTACGACCACAAACACCACTATACAGACAACATAGAGTAAGTATAGTAAAGAATAGAAGCTGATCCAGTAAATAATATATGTATATATTTATTTACATACAAGAAAACATAAAAAATGGCATCATACGTCATCAAGTCAGTCAATAGCGTGCACTGTTGCACGGCCTGGAAAAAACCAAGGTAACAATTAAATTGAGAGACACTCAACCAAAAAAAAACCCCAAATCACATTCACTCTTCCTGTCACCCTGCTGAGGAACAATAAAAATGTTAGTGCTAGGTGATTTAAAACCAACTCTACTTTGGTGGGGCTGTCAACTTTTAGCCTCCACTCTCTAACACTAATAAATTTCTGTCTTAGTCCTGGTGACTCTTCCTCAACGAACGGCTACACAGCTTCCTACTAGTTAGGCGATAGGCGCCGATAACTACACCACACGAAATGCTAAATATAATAGACTTGGTTTTTCGAACGCAGACTCAGTGTCTATCCGTCCCATGGATACTGAACAGACCCTACTGGTCCTGTCTATTTTCTCCCTCCTTCTCTATCTTCCTCTCTTGATCTCAGTGTCTCTCTAACACTCGAGGGCTGATGATGCGGCGTCTCCGTTACGCTCTTCTCTTGATTTTCTATCAGGACCTAGGTATGGTAACCCTGTCACCTGTTCCTGATTTTGGTGATGACGATGTTCGGATATCAAGCATGAGGGACTTGATTAACTGTAGACAAAACTTCTCTGCTGCTGAATAGCTTCCCTCTTTTAACCCGCTCCGGAGTTAGAGGAAAAAAAAAACACAGCCTTGATTTCAGGCTGTACAAAATGAAACTAGTCTCCCGGCCACCTGCCGTTGCTAGAGACTATAATAGCGATGCTCTCGGCTGTATGATAAATAAACCTCGGTCCAGCTGAAGCATAGGGACTTCACTGCCAGAGACCATAGGGTAATTTTCTTTTGCTCCTGACGATACTCGAGTACTCTGACCCTGAGATATGTCTTTTGCCGTGGATAATTTTATTTGACAAAATTATGCTCCCCACTGTTTCCGCCGTGACTCGCTGAAATTAAAAGAAACAGCGACTCATGTACACCCACTCTAAAATCGCTTATCTCTAACATATACGATACATAAAATAATTCTATACACATGTCTCGTCAATCTCACTCCTTCTTCTATTCCCCTTCTCTCGTTCTTCACATAATACATGAAATACTATTATCCCACGTGGCACTAAAATAACACTCATCCTCCCCTCCTTCTACTAAAATCTGCCAGGTAAAACAAACAATAGCCCAGACCCGTCTGACATGTTACATGGCCGTTACGCATGGCCGATCACGTGTTCAAACTTGACAAAATAGGGAAATCCTTTTACCCATTAACACAGGAGTTTCCCCGGCTTACTCTTATTAAATTAAATCTCGCTATAGGAATAGTTTCCTCCCCTAAGCAGTATAATTCATTTACAACGTAAATCTGAACCCTCTGACAATATTTCTCACATTTTTAAGGCTCAGAAACATTAACGAACACACCAGGGATTTCCCCATAAATTTACATTAGAAAATATACAGGAATAAATGGTGGTTTTACATAACATCCTACAAATATGGCACAAGTGTTTCTCACAACTTCACACACTCCTATCTATTGCCAAAATCATAGAAAGAATAAGCACACTGTTGCATTACGTCGTTCTTCAAAAATAGTAATTAATGGCGCTATCGTTTATTTTAAAACTGAAAAGTTTAATCTTTACCTAAGGGCGAATTTCTCAAAGAACCCTCTAATGAATAAAACGATAATACGATAAAATCTTACATACCAATTCATCGCTGGTTTTTCCCCACAGTGGAGAACGATAAAATTACGTAGTCTAACAACCCACTTATCTCCCTCAAACCACCCACCTCCCCCGTTATCTGTCCCACATACAACCCCCGCACCAACCCCCACACCTCAAACACTACCCCAAACAACCCATCATTCTTCCCTCACCTAATCTCGGGACCAAATCACTCCCCACCTTCCTCATTCTAAACTTCGGCCTATAACTACCAATCAACCCCCACTCCCCCCCTCTATATACTTCAACCACTTTCCACTACCACACTTAATCCCCCATTCCAACTCCTAAAACCCCCCTCCCAAAACTTTTCCACTCCTCCCCCACCCAATGGGTTCCCCCCTACTCCCACACCCATCACCCCCACACCCCCTCACACACAAACCCTGTGATCTCCTCCACACCCCATTTCCCCTCTATCCCTAGTAACCCAATCAAAACTACCCCCTCCCCCTGAGTGGTAAAACCACATCCTCCTCACCCCCCCCATCCTGGGACGGTGAGACCCCAGTGGGTCCGTATCCCCACCCCAACAGTTCCCCTGTGACTCCCCCACCAGGGTAACTTCAACTTTTTTGAGGAAGTGATGGGGTTGTTCTTAATGACTTTAATGTGTATGAGTGTCCCCAAAACCTGTAGTAAGTGAGTGTGGTCAAAAACAAAAAAAAAAAAAAAAAAAAAAAAAAAATAATAATAAAAAAAAAAAAAAAAAAAAAAAAAAAAAAAAAAAAAATAAAAAAAAACAACAAACCAACCAACCCACAAACCACAACACACAAACACAAGTAAACCCAACACTAACTCAAAAAAAACAAAAACCACACACCACCACACTCCCACAAAGTCACACATAACACAAAACCCACTTGACATGTGCCATACCCCTCCCCCCTCCCCCATATGCCCCCCCAACATCCCCCTCCCCATCAACAAACACAACCCCCACCCAATCACACAACAACATATTAACAATCTACTAAACACGCAAAACAAAATCATTTAAAAACAAACCACTCTAATCCTCTCCCACCCAACCAACACCCCTAACCCTCAAAAACATTACATACCCCCACCCCCCTCCCCCCTCCCCCCCCCCCCCCCCCCCACCGCCCCCCCCCCCCCCCCCCCCCCCCCCCCCCCCCCCCCGCCCCCCCCCCCCCCCCCCACCCCCCCCCCTCCCACACCCCCTCCCCCCACCCCCCCCCCCCCCCCCCCCAAATGTTTACAAACAATATGTATCAGTGAAAAAAAAAAAAAAACTCAAACCTACTCACCCCAAACTTATAAAAAACCAAATACAGCAACAACTTGTGCACCGCTAAATCATGTGTGTACCCACTTCTAATGTGTCCCCACTATCCAGCCCTACTAAACCTCAACATTGTCCACTAACACCTAGTACACTATTTTAACCCTAAAGAACTTGTGTCTAGTCTGATCCCGTTGTTCCCCACCCCCCATCCCACCACCCAAACACTGTACTCACAGCACCACCCACCCCCCCCCCCCCCCCCCCCTCCCCCCCCCCCCCCCCCCCGATACCCCCCCCCCCCCCCCCCCCCCCCCCCCCCCCCCCCCCCCCCCCATCTTTTTTCGTTTAGACATACACCTCTGTGTGTTGACCCCCCCCCCCCCCCATCCCCCCCCCCCCAACCACACCCCACCACACTTCATACATAATAATCCCCTCTATTTTGTTTGAGAGTGAATCAGAAATGTGCCAACCCACCCATCTCATTCCTACGTCCCTTGAGTACTCTAGAATAACAATCAATACTTCATAGATTACTTATAGTTCTTCTATCCCCCTCCACTCACATAATGCCTATCAATCGCCTGTCCCCAACACACTATATATATGTGTTCAACTCGTAAAGACTACCCCCCCCTGTATACAGTGTCTGTCCGCTGTATATATATAACTAAAACATAGTACCACAATCCATCTCACCACACTACCTACTCAGTCCTCTTACATCATCACTCCTACCGTTAGTATTTATGATGTCTACAGTGTAGTAACATTTACAAAATAGAGTCTACAATTGTCTCAATTGTTATAGAATGACATATACAACCATATGTAATATCTGTGAAAAATAAGTTGTTTTAGTGTGTGATATAGTACAGACACCACTACACTCATGCATACCGAATGAAACAGATTGATATCTCCCTCTACTCGTTCCAATTTCGTCTAAACCACCCATAGTGAGCCAGTTGGTCCAATGTCTATTATTTTATCACTCTGTGAACATAGCGACGCTCTCTTATTTGATAACTGAGACTTGTAATTATATATATACTCTGTTATATTGTAGTGACAACACCACGTCCCATAGATTTTATGAGTACCCAATACGAGCCTCCAATTCTCCACCCATGTGTATGCCGATCTAGTGTTTTTTATTCTTGTTCATATACAACATGTTTTTGCCTGCAGTGTGTGTCCACACACTGTAGTATACTGTGTGTAGTGTGTTTGATATGCATGGTCTTGCTATTGTGAGTATAAGTGAGCTTTCTTTAGTTGAGAATTCAGCGCCCCGAGAGTAGCGCTTGAGTTATAAGAGATGCACATTGCGATGCTCTCACCAAGGTTCTGAGATATCACACTGAACTAGTATCTTTCTCTACTTCATAGTTTGTCTCTCCGCTTTAGTCTCGTAGCGCTAGTATAGATGAGGGTCTGGAGGCAGTGATAAGATCATGCGGGTGTATTGACGCATAGAGGCTGATTACGAGGTGCGTGCTTGCATCTGTATACTGATTGTTATCCATGTGTCTTAGGTTCACAAGAGGTACTCAACTAATATTTCTCGAATTAAATTTGCTAGATGAATAATGGTAAACTGATTGTTCTCTGTATCTAAGTTGATAGAGCGGTTGTCCTGTAGAGATGATGTGTAGTGAATCACTTTGGTGTGCTAGTGTAACTGCGTTTGATGCGAGCACATAGGTTGTGTCACGCAGTGTCAATCATCAAACTATAGCAGGTGGCCGCAGTGCAAGTTGGACTATGACTTTAAGAGTACATCTGGTATTAAGAGATACGTATTTCATAGGAGTGGACTTTGGTGTGGTTATGGAGACGAGCGGCATCGCTCTTATATTGTGAGTTGTGTCGTTTGCTTGCGCATGTGGGAAAGATGGAGCTGTTCTTGAGCAGTATACACCTAATGAAGTGTGGTAATGCTAGGACCCAAGATGTGAACCATCATTCTCCCGTTGGCTCCATGTAGAAGAATTGAATGATGCTACTACAACTACTATGCGAGACAGTAGTCGCGCGTTACTCGCGCAGGGGCTCGCTTAGCCCCAAGTCTACATGTATATGCTCTTACAAAAAGCGATGCTGTCTCACGTGTAGCAATCGTATTTAGACACTGATGTCTTTTGAGAGTGAGTGTGGTTCCAACCAGTAGTATGGCACAATGTCTCACATGATAAGATGGAGACGTGAACGACATTACACTCGACTGGGATAGTATGCGCAGATGCCCCCAAGTTGGGGAATAGTCCTCTGTTTCATATCTTCTCAGATCACGAGCTGCCTGCAGCAAGACGAGGTCTACACGGCGCGGCTCTCACAGGGTAGTGTGCCAAAGTGCCAGTTTATAGATGGTATGCTTGTTGTTCTTCTTAAAATAGTAATGAAAAACATTTTTTTTAAAATAAAAGGACATAACATTTATGCATGGGTGTTTTATAATACAGGTGTGTCCGTGACAATCGAAAACGATTGGGGGAAAGTTTACATCCCTTTAACAAGGGAGACAAACTAAAATTAATTTTTCAAGAAATTACGGATATTCAAGTAGCTTCTTTGTGTCGTAAATTTTCATTGACAGTATCTTAACTAAAAATCTAAAAAAAAAAATAAAAAGATAATAAAGAATGAATAAATGTTAAGCTTAAATCTTAGATTTTCTAGCAACTAAATATAAAAATTAGTATTTAACACATATATCAACTTAAAGTATTCAAATAATGTTAGCATATAGCAAGTTACATGTAAAGAAATATAAATTTTTGACAAAACTCAATTGTATTCCGATCATTTTCTGTACAACCAACTCAGAACCACAAGGAAACAACCGAATCACTCGATGATCGGAGGCAGATAGCAATATATTAAAACCAACGTCCTTTTCAGGACGTACGCAGAAGACAAAATGATTCGTACCAAGCCACCAGCCAAAAAGAAGAATGTTTATAAAAGCCGGCCAGCACTAGTCATCACAGAACAAGAACAGATTACCGGAGACCAAAGCTGCCCCAAATACTAGCGTCGAGGCCGAATCCTACTGCAGCTCCTTGACCCCACTGCGGTTGGAGAAGCCGAGCAAAGCATTGTGCCCCAAATACACCAGCGTGCGAGGCGATCCTCTATGAGAGGCAGCCTCGCAATGCAGCTCCTGACACCACGGCGGTGGCAACAATTGACAGCCGCGCAAAATTTGATGTGGCTCTTGGCCCAAGAGAAGAGGAAGCCATTACCGGAATTGCAAAAATTATGATGAGAAGGCTAAAATGCGAGAAGGAGGCAAGAGATAAACTACGAGCAAATTCACAACCACCATACGAATCATTATCCATGCCCGTCGTGCCAGGCCTAGACATCGAAGACGCTGTCCGAAACTCGATGACGGAGAATCACCAAGTGGCAGAGGAGTGTCAAATTCAACAAAACAAACTTAGATGGCGCAAATTACGAGAGCTGACAACGAAAAACCCGAGACGCAAACGACTAGACCTAGTCTGGTGGAAACAGCAACTGAAAACAACCAAGTGTCCCACGGTGATCAGAAGATGTAGAATGCCACACAGAATCGTGAGCAGACAGACGAGGACAGGGTACCGAGCCTAAAGACAGATACACAGCCAGTGGTGGCAGATGGGAGATGCCGCTCAGGCGAACTACAGAAAAGCATTCACAAGGAAATGGAACAAGACCGCAAAATAAAAATTACGCAGTTGTCTGGAGGAGAAGCCACCCTCAGGGCACTCCCGGACGACAAAGTAATCAATGTCCTGGAGAATGTAGTTGGCAAAAGAGGCATAATAAGTACCAAAAGGCACCAACAGGGAGTGACACTTGCCCTGAATGATACGGAAAAGACTAAATCGCTGATGACTGCTCTGGCGTCCGGGCCTAAAGAATTTCAGCTACCACACCGGATCAAAATCCAAGCAGAAATCTACATTGAAATGAAGAAAGTAGTCATCAGACTTGTCAGACGCAGAGACCCTCAGCTGCATCCAGACCGAAAACCTTCTGTACAGAATCACACACGCCGAAAGGCTAAAGTCCTGGAACAAAGAAGACACCAGACCGATAATAGTGACTTTACAAGGGAAAACAGTTCCGGAAAGCATCACTATCCAGAATAGACCCCGAAGAACACATGCCTACATCCCGCCAGTGATGAAGTGTTCAAAGTGCCAGGGATTTTCTCACACAAAGAACACGTGCAGAAAAGAGAGAGTCTGTAGAAAGTGTGAGGGCAGAGACGAAGACAAGGACTGCCCTAAGGCAAAAAAAAAGACCTCGACTACCAAGCGCCAAACAAAATAGAAAATGTACAAACTGCCTCGGAAATCACGGAGCACGATACCGTGGGTGTCCCGAATACCAACATACAAGGCAAATAATTACAGTGGCCATTGGAAAGGGGGTATCGTACCAAGAGGCAAAAAACAGACTGAAGGCAAGTACTCTAGGTAATAGACGCCACGACAGCCTAACGGAACAGGTCAGACAGCTCACGACTGAGGTGAGAGATCTGAAACAACATGATAAATTCTCTTTTTGGAAGACAGACGTCATCATCATCAGTTGATAAATTCTCGTAAGGTGGATGGACGTCATCATCATCAGTTGATAAACTCTTAATACAAGACCCTTGCCCTGAGCAAGAGACATGCTGAAAAAAATCTGAAGCTCACTCGAACATCACCAGAGTTAAATACTGTGTTGTTGTGTTGCTCGTGGTTTGAGTATGGAATGTCAACTTGACCTACGCAGTGGTGTGTAGACATAGATTGAGTGTATAACATGCGAATGATAAGAAGAGTTCGTGGTGTTGACAAATGTTCTTTTCTCACACTCATGTATGGCTGGAAGTCATCGACACCAACGACTGTGTACCTTTACTACAGTTTAATTTGGACGTACACACTCGACAGCACAGATAGTGACAAATCACAGGTTGGCATAATACATCATGGTACAGTGGATAAATGGTCTTGCAATGTTACATGGGCACTCATGTAGAATAATAGTATAATGGACTGTCAGTAGCCAAGCACTCAGTATTGCCCATATATATATCATCTGAGTTTACTGACAAAGCACGTCAGATTATAAACAATGTCCAAGATGGCTTCTAGACCTAACCTCGTCTAGCGAAGATTCCTTAACATAATGTCCAGCACAGATTTTTCCATATAATCAAAATAAACCGCTACCAATGGGTTCTCATGTGTAGCAGTGATCTCTGGACTAATCAAGCGATAATACGGGCATCCCTTTTCTCTTCTTGAAAGTCACTAAATGTTTGGTTACAAGATGGCTTCTCTCGTGAGCTGTCACTCACGTTTGGATACAGATAATGAATCTGTCTTAAAGTTAGTCATTCATTAAATGTTTCATTGCTCTGTAGATTCTATCATGATACAATTGACTGCATTCTACAGGATATAGTGCTGCTAGGAATCAGAGTCGTTTTCCATCTAGTTAAATGCATCCTCTCAGATGTACAAAATCGTACCTATCGAAAAAACGGTGGCTTCGTACGAGAGTTCAAAAGAGTATCTTTTATTACCTGGGTATCAGAAATATGATTCTGCCATTCCTTGGCAATAAGAATGAACACTGGGGTAAAGCATACATGATAGGTCTAGACGACTATCACTTTCCCCATAAATATAGAGATCACTTTTTCCGGCTACAAGCCGACATAGAAAAACACAGCCCATCATCAGGGCGAAGCCAAAACACACCTCTCTAGCGACACATCCGCCGAACAGCCTTTGACCTCTCTAGAAACAAAAGAACATATAGTTCGACTTAGATATGTAAAGATATACAGATATAAGACAGACTCGTCCTACTCAGACAAACAATACACATAAATTCAGGCCACAGATATTCTGAAGCAAGAACAATCTATTACTACCCAAACAAAGAATAAATCGCAGTAAAACTGGATTCATCCGCGGAGTTCGATCGAAAGAGACGACACAACTTTCAAGGGAAGTAACTCAATAATGACTTTTCCTTAAGCACTAACAAGTATCTATTTTGTTTACAAAATATTTGCGAACATAACAAGTATACCAATGTATAATATTGTAAGATATCAAAGACTGCACGTAACACAACAACTGCAAAAGGAGAGAGAAAACCGTCAGCCACACAAAAACAGAACCTCAAATGCCAGATGTGAAGAAATCCATGATAGCTCGGAAAGCGCGAAACAACAATTCATAAACGACATGAAAATAATACACCAAGACATAAAAAGAATTCAGCAGCAGGTAGAAGAAGATGTCAGGAAACTGATAGAACTGAAAGAGGGAAACGAAGAACTACTGAAAAGAATAGAAGCAGAAAGAATGACCATTGAAGAAATTACATCAAACACACAAGAAACTAAAACGAACGACCAATCAGACGAAGAAGTCATCGAGGAAACGCTAGAAAAACTACTCCCAACAATTATAGAAAAAGCGCTATTGCAGATACAGGAGAAAAGGAAGACACAAGAAACAGAAACGAGGAGGGTAAAAACACACAAAACCACACAAGCCAGATAGTGAGGCAGGATATGAAATACACTATGGATCATGCCAAGGCAACACGAACAAACAAACAACGAAGAGGAAGTCACCTAGTGGTCCTTTTTAGGTCCAGTCCTTTTCAGGACTAACAACCGGCCAGCATCGAAGAACCTAACACACAATATACCCCAATTACAACCTCTTTGGTTGAACAGGGTATAACAGCAATATAGTCGACGATAACGGATGATGATGATTGCATTCCGATATTCGACTCATCGTTGTAGAGCTGTTAGAACCAGCCTTTTAGTTTTCACACACCTAAGGGTCTTTTATATTTGGACGTGCTCCCTAATACGAGATCACACATATTCTACACATTAAAGTCAATAGACCTCACTTCACGCCCCGAAAGGGGTATTTTTAAAAAAAAGCCTTCTAGTTTTCAGTTCCGGTGGATACAGGGAAGCACATTTGCTACAAATATGCCTTAGCAGATTTAGGAAATCAAAGACTTTCTGCTGACAGCCAGAAGGAAGGATGCTAAAGCCGTAAAAATCAAGAAGAACAAAGACAATGTGAAATTCAAGGTCCGCTGCAGTCGTTACTTGTACACACCTGTGATCCAGGACAGGGAAAAGGCTGAGACAGTCATTGCCACCTGGCCTGGCAGTTAAAGAACTGAAGTGAAATAAATAAAACATGTAATGATGTAAAAAAAAAAAAAAAAAGCTGGTAGAACCAATACATCATCATATCCCTTATTTTTCCATTCGAAGCATGGGTTTTTGTTTTTTGTTTTTTTTTCCTTAACCAGCGGCACTTGGGCCTTCGGCCCAATGACTTGTCATTGCGAGGCTGGGGAACCTGACGACTTTCCTTCCAACCCGGTCAGGAGCTTCGCTCCTTCCCATCCACAGAGGGTTTATTACAGGAGCCGTTCAGGTTATTCAGTCAAATTTCCGGCCTTTTCTGTAGTAAATTTTGAACATGATGAGGTTGACTACCACCGGTACAGCTTCATATTAATTGTTTCATATGAATAGCCTGAGGGAGTAGTATTACTATTCTTTCATTGTCTCATCAGAAACTACATGGGACGGAGGTGTGATATTTGTTTTCACAATCTGTGATTACTTCAACGTAATTTGATGTCAAACACAAATCAAGGTCAGAATAGGAATGGCCAAAGTTACATTCAACAACATGAGACAAATACTGACATCTAAACAATACAAATTCAAAAGAGAATCATAAAATGATATATTAATTCTTCATTACTGTATGCTGTAGGATTATGAACAATGAATAACCAAGTAGAGGAAAGAATTGAGGCCTTTTTAGATGTAGATATGTAGAAGAATGATGCGCGTCTTATAGAAAGAAGAAAACAAATAAAGAGGTTATAGAAAAATCTAGGAATAAAAAGATAATTAATGAAGGAGATCAAAATTAGCACAAATATTTTGGCCATTTAAAAAGACATAACACATTGTAGAAGACCATAATAGAAGGGAGAGTTGAAGGCAAGGGTAAAACATGCTTTAAATGGGACGAAAACATCAAGAGATAGTCAGGAAAGTATCTATCAGAGTGTACCATCAAGACAAGAGACAGAAGGCTTTGTAGATCCAATACAGCCTACCTTCAATGTGAAGGTGGCACCTGATGATGATGAAACGTAATTAGCTATATAAAATCCTTTTCTGAATACATTTAGTTATATATATATATATATATATAATGCGCCTTAAATTAATTATAATCGTAAACATTATTATTGTTATTTACATGCATTTGTTTTACATAATGTGAGCATCTGATTTCGTTTTTTTTAAATATGTTGTGAGCGTCTTATTTCCTTATAATTAACGCACATTTGTTCCTATAAGTGTTTTTAGTTGTACCACAATCACCAATACTTTCAGTTCCCCGTGAAGCACAGGTCCGCAGTTAAAACAGGCCAAGCACTCCCGTCTTGCACTATCAGTACTAGATCTTTCCATGACTGTCGCCAGTTCTGGTCCTCGCGTATTTTTTTTATATCCCCCTTTTTCTCTTACCGTGAGAATTCCGTAGCAGGGATGTGACCGCTTGGCATACACTACCATTTATACGTGTTAAAACTACATAGAATGAGAATAACACGTTAAAAGCAGTTAAGGCATTTTTGCACAAAACAAAGTATTATGAAAAGTTCACGGCTTTGAGAGAGGCATTGTAAAGCTGTCCCAGAACAAAATAATAGTAAATGCATGTTTTTGAATGGAAAATGTTTTGAAAGTGAGAGTTGCTAATTTGGGTTTTTTTCCGTTGTTAAAGAGAGAGAGAGACGGTGGAAAAAGTCGAAAAGCTGAGAAATCGTGTGCAAATGTAGATAATTGTACCGTGTGAAAAAAGAAAGCATCGTGTGAAAATTGGCGGGAAAAAAGAAGAAATAGTATAAAAAGGAGAGACGTAAGCGATAGACAGGCTTTTACAGATTTTTAGGATTCATTAGGCGAGAGGATTTTACAGATACTGTTAGGTGAACTTCGTCTTTGAGATTATGAAGACAAGTTTTTAACTTGACAAGTTTTCAAGTTAGACAAGTTAATTTTTAAGTAGACAAATTTGTATTTTATTCTATTGGATATATTATTCCTGTGGATATACACTTTCATTTTGGATACTCACTACTTTGTGTAAACAAGAAACAAGTACTTCACCATTGTGTCAATAACATCGCTGTTGTAATGACGTTAATAAACTATATTTTATTTTTCTACATTGCTGAGTTTTCTTTGGAACGTTACAGTGGATTACTTAGACAAACCATTATACGAGGTATTGCTTTTCACTAAACCTAAAAGGGTAAGAACGGACTTTGGGAAGAAGAATAAACTAAGGTCAGGAATTTCCATCTCAGGCGAAAGGCCTGTAACCACTTGAACCAGAACGTACAAGAGTTAGCTCACGTCAAAATATTTACCTGCGCACAACACCATTGACTGGCCAACAGACCCGGTCATACACATTCTTACATTGATGCCGTAACCAGCCTGGCCACACTACATTACAACTTGATGCCGTGTATTGACGCGGTTACAGGGACTGTCGTGTAATGCTATCAGCTGATTTTTCTAAATGTATTTTTTATTGAACGCCAGCGTCTTCTCCTCACTTCCTGTTTCACTGATGATTGTCCTCTTTAGTTGTCTTGCCCATATTGTTGAGGTTTTTGTGGATAAAGGTTTCTATTGGAGAAACTTGACCTCATGACTTCATCTCATGAAGTTTCGGATTGGCAGACAAGTCACAGGAAAAGCTTAGATCTACAGTGTAGATAATACCAAGGACTCGTCAAACTCTTCTTCTTCTTCTTCTTCGTTCACCCTGAAAAGGACGGTGGTTGCGTTGTGTCTGTTTACAACGTAGCTGTGATATCTGCACCTTTCGGTCGACACATCCGACTTCTGCACGGCATTTTTAAGGACCGGGTTTGCCTTCCCATTTCGATCCACACTCGCTCAGCCAGCCTGCACAGCTGCAGACTGTTTCCAGGACCACCACGTGGAGGTGGAGTGCGGTCTTGACCAGCTCTGGTTCGCTGGTCCTGACGCAGGCAGTCAAGCTATGAGTCGCTGACTGCGGTCTCTATTGCTGCGTCTTGAGGTCCCTCGTCAAACTGGTATTGGCTGCAAAAGAGCGAGAAGCTCAGCAGCCCTAGTTAAACAACAACAACAACAGAATTTGCTAACATGACCATGCTCAACCATCCTTAATCACATTTTGCGACATACCTGGCATGTTTCCGTATTATTATTCGTGTCTCCCCTTTCCGTCCCCTGTAACACACAGGTGCAGTAATATTTGTATAAGGATATACAGCACTTCTTTTCCCCGTGCAGTTCCCGGGGGGTCTCTGGAGAGACAAAGAAAGAACAGAACTACTGCACCCTCGGGCATGTCGTACAAGGCGAGAAATATGAGCTTGTGTATGGGGGTTGGGTACCTCATCGTGTTGAATAAATTGATTCAGAAACCTACTCTACAGCAGCACGTGACTGCTTGGTACAGGTTTCCTGCAAGGGGACCAGCTGTAGTGATGGCTCTAAACTCCGTTGGAAGCGCACAGGAAATTAATGATGATACAAAACCTAAACCTTCTGCCATTATTTGTGTTTTAAATGTTTTACTCCATATGTATTTCCCATATGGGTTGTTAAGATTTGTTTATATCCAAATGTTTTCTGTTCAGTTAAGCTCAAAACATCCGCTCCTGTATTTATTTCCCATGATCCTTTCCTCTTTGCACAGCTGCCTTAGCTGTGATTGGTGCATCCAACCAGCTGTCTCAAAAATGCCAGCAGTACGGAATCCAGTCCCTGTGTTATCACACCTTGCCATTATGTGACCTGAAATCGGAACAACCCAAGCCTCGGCAAATTTGCAAGGACGAGTGCGAATACCTGGAGAACGATATCTGTAGGACCGAATACCTCATGGCCAAGCGGCATGAGCTCATTGGTGAGTAGCGTTCAACAGTGAGCGTTTGTAATACCGTAACAAATGAAAGTGGTCGTAAAGTAAATGAGTTGGTCAGAGCATCATTAAACATTTTATTTGAAATTAATTACTCGATTATTTACGAATTCATACTAGTTGGGCGCATGTCATGTGGCGTTTCATTATTATAGTAGCCCCTTCAACATAACTCATGGAAATACTCACCTGAGGTCATAGCCCTCAACTGTCTTTTTACCTGGTTTACATATCACCCACCAGCTATGCACAATGCTACAATATATTTACGTAGAAGTGAACCTATGTTTGTGAGGCTAATTACATCCTCACTGACTCTTGAAATCATCCACACACTTCCAGGGATCCCCCCTGTGGTCAAACTTGTTGAGAACCCAGCATTGCACACTAAGCATGGAGAAGTCACTTGAGCCCCAGGCATAATTCTTTGGCTTTGACTCGGTTGACTGCAAGCAGAAGAATCTCACTATGTACCCAGTGATAGGCAGGGGAAGCTGAGAAGTGGCTGCAGGGGAAGCTGAGAAGTGGCTATGTGCAGGACGTGACAATTCCTTGGGAGAGCCCAGAATCAGAGTACAGTATTTTAGCTCTGCATAGTTGGAGAGCCCCCTTGAATGGCGGGGAATGTACAGTATGCCATACACTTCTTACTCCTAGCTTGGGATCAGATGTGACTATCCTTTAAATGCAAGCCAAGCTGGAGAAACTGGAGCTGATAACTTCAACTCAACATGTTTCGGAATGGCAGAAAAGCCACAGGAAAAGCCTAGATCTACAGTGTAGATAATACCAAGGAGTCTTCAACTTGCTATTGGCTGCTAAAGGGCGAGAAGCTCAGCAGTCCTAGTTAAACAACAACAAACAACAACAATAACCTGGTGTATATTTCGGCATGTTCTTTTCTCTTCTGCTTGTTGTGAGAGCTTCTTTTCGCCCAACCCGTGTTGGGCCGACATCATAGGGTGAAGCTAGAGTATCCTCTCCTGGGCGTGAACTTGGAAACAGTTATATGGAGATCAAGCTGTTGCCCATGCAGCGTGGGGCATGCTGCATGTTCCGCTTTTCATTATTAAGGAGGGGAATAAAAACACGATCTGAATTGCTTTTTTTTTTTTAAATTGTGCACAATTTGCTCAGTATCTTTTTGCACGTAGCCTTATCTCTGACCTAGCCACCCAAGCTAGCCAGCAGTAAGACATACAAACTGTAGTGAGCTGTAATGGCCGCTTGCGGGCTCGATTGTTAGTAGTGATGCATTCTTTCATTCAAAACCCAGCAGCTTCCCCGGGAGCATGCATCTTCAACAAACTCATGTCAAGACCGCCTGTCACGTGCCATCTGTCCAGAGTCTTTACATCAATGTCTTATCTCTGTCATATCTGTCTTCAGTTATCTTCTTAATGTTTTCTGCCTACCTCTAATTCTTCTACCCTGGGAATTCAAGAACAAGGACTCCCTTGTAATGCTGCTAACACGTTTCCTCAGTGTATATCCTGTCCGTTTCCTGTTCCACTGGCAATTATCTGGTTCGTGTCATTAGTTCCACATTGGTGATTTTGTTATACCATTGCAGTCAGTCTGTTCTACGCAAGCACTAATTTATGAAAGTGTAACATCTAGGCTACAATTTCTGCTGCTGTCCATATGTGCTAACTGAACGTTCAGTCATATAGAACAGTCTGCATTTCGCTGTGACCCCTGTGCTAACTGAACGTTCAGTCATATAGAACAGTCTGCATTTCGCTGTGACCCCTGTGCTAACTGAACGTTCAGTCATATAGAACAGTCTGCATTTCGCTGTGACCCCTGTGCTAACTGAACGTTCAGTCATATAGAACAGTCTGCATTTCGCTGTGACCCCTGTGCTAACTGAACGTTCAGTCATATAGAACAGTCTGCATTTCGCTGTGACCCATGCGCTAACTGAACGTTCAGTCATATAGAACAGTCTGCATTTCGCTGTGACCACTGCGCTAACTGAACGTTCAGTCATAAAGAACAGTCTGCATTTCGCTGTGACCACTGCGCTAACTAAACGTTCAGTCATATAGAACAGTCTGCATTTCGCTGTGACCATTGTGCTAACTGAACGTTCAGTCATATAGAACAGTCTGCATTTTGCTGTGACCACTGTGCTAACTGAACGTTCAGTCATATAGAACAGTCTGCATTTCGCTGTGACCACTGTGCTAACTGAACGTTCAGTCATATAGAACAGTCTGCATTTCGCTGTGACCACTGTGTTAACTGAACGTTCAGTCATATAGAACAGTCTGCATTTCGCTGTGACCACTGTGTTAACTGAACGTTCAGTCATATAGAACAGTCTGCATTTCGCTGTGACCACTGTGCTAACTGAACGTTCAGTCGTATAGAACAGTCTGCATTTCGCTGTGACCACTGTGCTAACTGAACGTTCAGTCATATAGAACAGTCTGCATTTCGCTGTGACCACTGTGTTAACTGAACGTTCAGTCATATAGAACAGTCTGCATTTCCAGTGATTCGGGCAGTTTTCGAAATTCTGAAGAGTCCTTGGCTACAGAACGGTCAAAATGACGTAGTGTTGAGTTGTTTTTGTTGTTGTGTTATTTTTCAACCTAACGTATAGATATCGTACTGGATAATCGGTGCATATCTGTGCTTTTTAATGGCATTTGTTTGGAAGTGGTGTATGTCGCAAAGACGTTTCATTTTTACTGAAAGTTTTCTCGTTTATTATTATGGGGGGAAAAAAACAACAACACAAAAAGTAATACGTCTTACTAAAGAAAGGACAAGGAAACCTGCGTTGCGGCCACAAGGCCTTCGTCAGGGAAAGACAAACAAAAGACAGAAGGGAAAGAAAGTGAGAATTAAGTGGAGAACATGAAACTATAGGAATAAGAAACAAATACTCCCTGATAGTGTCACATGTCGCAGCGAAAATGGCCGCTACTGAACCGGACACCGGAAGTGAATAGTACATAGAAACTATAAATAAAAAATAATGAAAACAAGGACTGGAAAACCGAGTGGGGGAAAAAGTAATTCATATTTAAAAAAAAATAAATAATAATGATAATACAAAATAATAAAATTAATAAATTAGTAAATAAATGAATAAAATAAAATAAAACATAAATAAATAAAATAAAAATAAAAATTAATAAAAAAATAAATTATTAAAAAAAAATAATAATAATAGCCTAATAAAAAAAATACAATGCAATAAAAAAATTAATAAAAAAATGTTTCAATGCTTCAGCTTCTTAAGAACGATCAAAATGGCCGGCGGTTGGCACAGATCCCTTGACGAATGACCTTGCTCTATGTGGTTACTTTCTAAACTGTGCGCCATACCAAGATTTGTTGTGTTCCAGTGAGTTGCTGCGGGGACGGTGGGGGGCGCTACTTTCTTGAAATCTTAACATTTACTGTAAAAACACAAATTATAAGGCCAATTTCGTGCGACAGGATCGGCTGGAAACTGTTTTTGTCTGATTGGTTTTGATTCTTTGAACTTGTTTTTTCCAAGTGTATTCTTGTAGAGTATTCTTCTCATCAGGTTTTATTTACTGATCCACAGGGGACACACTCCTACCTAAATGTAATGAGCTGAAAGGGCGAGGGACTCCAGAAGGAGATAGTTGCATAAGGTTAGGTCTGACAATCCCGCCTACCGGTCAAGGCCGCGGAAATGCTGGAAGCAGCAATGCCGGATCAAGCGGAACACGAAAGAAGAACGAGGATTTTGCCAGCAGTAGCAGTAACAAGGGTAAGCTTAACTTAATACAATGCCAATAAGAAGATACTATGTTATAAGGACATCACTTTTCATTTTGCTCCTTATAGAGCACGAAGCCACCCACTGCAGCTTGTCGCCATGCAGGAAGCCTCTACCAAGCATTCACGTGCTCCTGCAGCTGTGGTTTCTGTTGCAGTGTGTTTTACATGATGAGGTTGCCAGCCCCGTGCATAATCTCATATTCGTCGCCTTGAACGACATGCTTGAGGGAGCGGTAGTCCTGTGCTTTGTCTCATCAGAGAAACCTGGGAATTACAGGAGGATGTTTCTAAGACATAGGACAAAGAAACGGGCTACTTTGAGATCACAAGGTCTTCCTCAGGGACAAATGAATAAAAACATTTTTTTTTTAAATCACACTAGATTAAAAATAACCACAATGAGTATTCAGGACACGGGTAAAAAGACAAGGAGAAGAAAATGAAAGAAAGAAAATTAAGAATATGTAAGAACATAAATCAAAAACATGAAAACATGGCATCAACAAAATGACCACATTAAACTGTAAATAAACAAAGAAAGCTTGATGATCTGGATTTTGCAGATGACTTGGCTCTTCTGTCCCATAACCATAATTAGATGCAAGAGAAAATGAAAATTCTCGATGATAGGTCACATTAAGTGGGCCTGAAAACTCACAGGGAAAAGACAAAGATTATGAGAATAAATGCAAGAAAGGATAACAAGGCTGTACTTGAAGAAACACCACTAAAAGATGTAGAATCGTACACATATCTTGGCAGTAATATAGACGAAGTTGGAGGGACATACAGTGATATCAAAATAAGAGTACAAAAAGCAAGAGGAGCTTTCATTGTGTGGTAAAATGGGATGTTATAAATATTTATAGGGGACTAGTGTACTGACTGAGATCAGCTGTGAAGGTATCTGTATCTAATAATGTGGAGTATTACAGATAACCTTACTTGCTACCACATATATATATATATATCTCAGTCAGACCTATTCTGAAATATTGTGATGACTACGTTGAATGTCTAGGGTTATGAAAATGATGAAGTGTAAGTCACAACAACAACAGACAGATAAACAATTTAATTTATTTCACAGTACTTTACAACACTGTGACACTCACACACAAGTAACACTCTATAAGACTATCTTAAAAGAGTCAGTTTGAAAAGTCAAATATATATATATATATATATGTATTAATTTCTTTACATAGAGATATCCTGATTCAACTACACAGTGAACCAGGAATCACAATCAATATTCTTACAAGTAGTATGTACACAGTTTATCAATTTAATCTTGTTATTGACATATTTTATTATTCTTATCTTATGTGTGTAAGTGTGAAGTAGTAATATGAGTTAATACTGGTTTTGTTTTTCAAGCTAGAGTGTTGTTTGTCATCATGACTTCAAGTGTCTTATCATTGGGAAAAGTTCACAGTTCCTGTCAATTTAAACAGTTTATATTCCCTCTTTATTTACTGTCAATTTTAGAGGGGGGGGGGGGGCACATAATGTTGAGCTCCATGGCCACACTTTCTTAACTTTCGTGATGACTGCAGTAAAGGACTCCTCTGCTCGATTACTTCAATGAGTTCTGGAGCCACCTCACTGGTCGCTATCTGGACCCAGTAGTATGCTGTCAGCCTCAGGATTCAGTAACTCAGGCCAAATACTGCCTCAATGACTTTTGACCACCGTCCCTGAAACAGAAGGTTGTACCTCCTATTTCAAAAACTAAGTCATAATCCATTTCCACAATGAGCACAATACATAACAAACACTTGTGTTCAGTGCTGTAGGCCACTGCTAGCTTCATCTGAAACAAATTACACCAGTATACTCCTTCCTAATGGTTACTACGCCTCTGCCATTCCAGCATTATTTCTTCCTAGTCCATAAGATAGGTGTCAGTGTACTGTTTGGCAATCCCATGCAGTTTTACTTTTTTCCGACACCTCCTATTCAGGTTGGAGCAATATTTAGGCTTTTCTCAAGTTGGCCACTGAACTACACACATATATATAGACATAAATCATCAATTCACATTCAATTTTCATTAAAAAGATATCAAATATTTCAGCTTACCACAATTCAATGGAAATAATAAACAGTTTCGTTGACTGGCAATGAATAGGCACAAATTCCGATCTGCCTCTTGTCCCAGGCTTTTATTTTAGAAAAAAAATATGCACTGGTGCTCAACGCACTGTTCTTAGTAGGTTTATTACAAGATGTGGCAAGGAACAGACGCTCTGAACTGACTAGATTGGCAGATCTAACCAATCATGCCATGTCTACACATCTTTTCAAAAAAGTACCCCTTCTATTCGTTTCCCATAACAACAAAAAACTAGTATTTGCAGTCCAACTAATCGTGTTTAGTCTTACATCTCATTCCCGCCAATCAAATAGGAGTTAACATGGTAGGCTATTTCCGTAACGTAATGTTTTTCAAACACGTTATAAAAAAAATTTTATGAGCAGAAATGATTTCATGCTGTCAGGCACCCCCACTATTGTATTTTGGCCATAATTATTTTATTAACAGACTAAAGGCGTAACACATAACATATTCTTGGCTAGCAAGTCCTGCCGTACAATAATATATAAGTTAAAGCGAGCTACATGGTGGCGTTCAAAATATGTGTTTTCCAAAGATAGTCGTATATTTGTTTTTTTTTTACCACGCGTTCACTTCTTTGTCATAGGGTGTCTTCTGTACTTTCAGGAGCTTAGATGTAATTCAGTAGAATTTCATATTTCCTAATAAGCATTTTTCATGTTTTTAAACCTGATTCTTGTAGTAGTAGTAGTGTTTTTCTGACACTGTTTATTTGAAAAAAAGTTAGTGCTGGCCTTACACGTGGGATTGGCGTTACTATTAATCGCGCGACGCGTGTAGTGTTGCATGCTTCCTGCCTTCAGTCGTCCCTCTCTCTCTCCTACTTTCATCTGTCTTTTAGTTACGCCGTGTATAAAATGGAATGAATGAAATATTAAATCTAGGTCATTGATCAGCTTGCGTATCTCAAGGTTTTTCTTAGAAAGGCAGTACACGTTTCATTGAAGAAAGCGTGTAGTGATACAGTAGGCTTTTACTATCAACGTGAAAGCGTTACAATTTGTAGACGAAGTAGAAAACAAGGGGGATTTCGAGTACAGTCATTGTGACAGCACTGTTCTTTACCATTCTTCTTTCCTTTTATTGAAGTTATTTGTTAGGCTTTACATTTACGTTTTAATTTATATATGGGGATTAGAATATTTCACGACATCTCCCCTCTTAAAACAGACATCTTATGTCAGTCCTTTATTCTATATACACATAGATAAATGTAAGTCAACTTGACTTTACTCTGCTGTTGTGCTATCATGGTTTTATGTAGTTGGGTCCATTCAGAGTAGGCACTACTCTTGAAATCTGCCTCAGACCTCTACAACCAATAATATTTTTCGGTTATGTACTGACCAGCCGCAAGTGTGACTGCTTGTCTTAATGCTGCTTCACAACCCTTATTCACCATTTCTCTTCTCTGAGTCTGCGCAATGACATGTCCAGAGAACATTTGATTTTCCTCAAAATGTACGTTATGAGGAGATAACATATACCTGGTGATAGCAGAGTTTTCGTAGTGGATCCCATAATCTTCTTATTAGCCTGTATGAAACATTCGGAATATCCTCAATCAAAGAGGCAACTCAGGGATTCATTACGTTCCTCCGAATTGTTTACATCCAACAAGTTTGTCTGATCTCAGGTTTTACTGGAATCTGCTAGTAGCCTTTACTCAGATCCACCCTTGAGAAATATTTAGCTTTATTTAGTCTGGCAAACAACTGATTTATATCCGGCAATGGATCCACCTGTCCTTCTGTAATAGCATTCAGTCTCCTGTAATCTATACAGAGTCTATGTTCCCCAGAGGGTTTCCTTAGGAGCACCACACCGGAACTATACGGAGATTCACTGTGTGAAATAATTCCTTCCTTCAACAAATAGTCTATCTCTTCCTTCAAAGCTTTCTCCTTAGCAAAAGGAATCGAATATGGTTTCATACAGACAGGTGTGGGGTCTATCAGTTTCATATCATATTCCAATAAGTTTGTATGCCCAGGTCGGTCTGTTAACACCTCTGTATGAGTATCTAAAACCTGTTGCACTCTCTCTTTCTGAGTTTTCGTTAAATGTGTACTGATTTTCACCTGTGCCGCTGTCTCACAGGGGTGTAATGGATATTCAAATGATGAAAGTGGTTCCTTTTTCATCTCCATGGCAATTGACAAGGTCAACAAGTGTGTCTCTTCCTGATGTTCTCTTTCCAAATATTTCTTCAGGAGATTCACGTGATAGATTTTTTCTTTCCCCTTCTTATCTATCTTATAATTTGTTCTAGACACCTTCTCTAGAACTGTATATGGACCTTGCCATCCAATTTGTAACTTATTCTGACTACCGGGTAGAAGAAGCAGTACCTTCTCTCCCACAGCCAAATCTCTGTCTTTCGCTTTCCGGTTATAATAGGCAGCATGTTTCTTCCTGGCTTGTTTCAAATTTTCATTGGCAAGTTTCCAGCCAGTTTTTAAACGAGTGGTCAGCTCATTCACATATTGGTATGAGGATGTAATATTTTCCTCTGCTTTTTCATCAGTCCACGTTCTTAACAGCGTTACATATGGACCTTTAATTTTGTGGACCTATTTGTCCATGCACCGGTATGGTCTCTTCCACTTGAAGCTCTATAGTGATGATTTTTCCTCCCAGAATTATCATTCACAAAACGACCGCTACCAATTCTTCTTTTGGGGCTTTCTCCCCACTTAAAATTCTTGATGAGAGATTTCCTCTCTACATCCTCTTCCTCCAGTTTGTTTAAGTCCGATTGAGGGATTTTCGGCTTATCCTGGGGTAAGACATCTTTTTTGCACTCTCCGCATAGTGGCCATTGTAAAACAGTTAAGTGAAGCTTGTCCGTGAAAAGGGGCTTCCCATTCCATTTGGTCCACTTTATCAAATTTATTTTTCCTCTTATTCTCAGGCCTAATTTTGCCCCGTGGCGTGTCCAGGTCCTGATCAATGTTCCCACTTGTGGGTGTTCCCTCATGTGCTATGCTACACCTTTCTACAAAATTCTCAATGTCCCATCTTGCTTTGGGCCAATAATAATTGTGAGCCACCTTTTGGATAATGGTACCAATTTTCTCATGGTCCCCATCTGGTTTCACATGTAGGCTCCTTATTAATTCTGTCCTATATCTTTTAGGAAGTACCAGCTGTCCCTGACCTTTGGATCTAGCTCCAGTCTTCCTATACATCAACCTGTTTTTCATGTAAAAATCTCCCTTGCCTGGAGTTGTATGACAAGTTGACAATTTCCTGAAACAAGGCTTGAGGGTCTTATCCCCAGCCTGTGCCTTCCTCATCTCTTCTGGAGTGGTATCCAACATAATATCCTCCTCCTGTCTTGAGGTCGACCTGACCTGAAGGGTGGCCATATACACAGGTTTCCTTCTGCAACGGTCAGTGTCATGATTGTCCATCTGACAATTTTTACACCACCTTTTCCCTTGGTTGAAAGATTTTCTTTCATCATATTTCCTTTCATCGAATTGTGGGGTTTTATTTTTATTGTCATACCGTGGCCTATCAAACTGGTGCTTACCTTTGTTTTGATCCTAGGATCAAATTTATTAAAGTTCTGTGGTGCCGTAAAATTTTCCAGCTGGTTCTTTTTGTTACCTGATACTTCAGCCTGAGCTGCTTGATACCTTTCTGCAACATTTAGCAACTCACCCAGCCTCTCTGCACCTTGTTCCATGAGAAACTTTCTCAGGTCTGGAGCCATGGACTCTCTTAATTGTTCTATAAGGATCATTTCCTTAAGATCTTGGGTTTTCCCCAGAGAAGTCCATTTCTCCAAGTATGTCTCTATTCGTGCAGAGAACTGGTGATAGGTTTCACCTGACAGTAGTTTAGCATTCCTAAATTTTTCCTATAAAATTCTGCGTTCTTTTCATATCTTAACAAAAGAGCCTGCTTTAGCATGTCATAATTTTCCTGATCACCTCTGCTCATTTTGGCAAAAACTTCATAAGCTGCCCCACGAAGTCCTTGAGATAACTTTAAGCTCCACCTTTCTCTCTCTAACCCATACGTGGTAGCTAATAGTTCATACCTATTTAGATAGCTCTCTATATCATCGTCTTTCTCAACAAAATGATCTAAATGAAAATTCATAGCTGAGGTTGAGGCTCCCTGGCTAGCAGTGGCATCAGAGGCAAAGGGACTGGCACCATTTTCAGGAGCATGGCCTTGAAACTCAAACTCCCTTAGTCGTAACTCATGTTCCCTTTGTAATCTCTTCTCCTCCTTTTCTGCTTCCCTCTCTGCAGTCAATCTTCTTTCCTCGGCTTCCCTTTCTGCCGCTAATCGCTTGTCTTCCCTTTCTGCCTCTAATTTCTTAGTCTCTTTGTCAGCCTCAATCTGCAACCTCTTAGCCTCAGCCTCTAATTTTCTTTCGGCCTCTTTTTCTAATCTTCTTTCTTCCCGTTCAATATATTTGTCACATTCAGCAGTGACATAAGCAATCATAATTTGCCCGTCCATTCCTAACTCTTTCGCAGTCTGTACAGCAGCAGATCGAAATTTGGCCAGGTCCGCCATTTTCTAACAGATAAATGTAAACAATTTCTAACTAAACAATATACTCTGTAATTAATTATGTAATTACAACACAGGCACTGAGAGCTCAACCTTATTTAATTCCACCCAAGGATACCTTTTAATTCTTATAATTCCCAATATATATAACAGGAGAAAGTTCAATATCCCGGACCGGACCCCAATATATGTGGTAAAATGGGATGTTATAAATATTTATAGGGGACTAGTGTACTGACTGAGATCAGCTGTGAAGGTATCTGTATCTAATAATGTGGAGTATTACAGATAACCTTACTTGCTACCACATATATATATATCTCAGTCAGACCTATTCTGAAATATTGTGATGACTACGTTGAATGTCTAGGGTTATGAAAATGATGAAGTGTAAGTCACAACAACAACAGACAGATAAACAATTTAATTTATTTCACAGTACTTTACAACACTGTGACACTCACACACAAGTAACACTCTATAAGACTATCTTAAAAGAGTCAGTTTGAAAAGTCAAATATATATATATATGTATTAATTTCTTTACATAGAGATATCCTGATTCAACTACACAGTGAACCAGGAATCACAATCAATATTCTTACAAGTAGTATGTACACAGTTTATCAATTTAATCTTGTTATTGACATATTTTATTATTCTTATCTTATGTGTGTAAGTGTGAAGTAGTAATATGAGTTAATACTGGTTTTGTTTTTCAAGCTAGAGTGTTGTTTGTCATCATGACTTCAAGTGTCTTTATCATTGGGAAAAGTTCACAGTTCCTGTCAATTTAAACAGTTTATATTCCCTCTTTATTTACTGTCAATTTTAGAGGGGAGGCACATAATGTTGAGCTCCATGGCCACACTTTCTTAACTTTCGTGATGACTGCAGTAAAGGACTCCTCTGCTCGATTACTTCAATGAGTTCTGGAGCCACCTCACTGGTCGCTATCTGGACCCAGTAGTATGCTGTCAGCCTCAGGATTCAGTAACTCAGGCCAAATACTGCCTCAATGACTTTTGACCACCGTCCCTGAAACAAGAAGGTTGTACCTCCTATTTCAAAACTAAGTCATAATCCATTTCCACAATGAGCACAATACATAACAAACACTTGTGTTCAGTGCTGTAGGCCACTGCTAGCTTCATCTGAAACAAATTACACCAGTATACTCCTTCCTCTAACAATCAAACGAACAACTGAAAGAGTTGCTCAGCCTAGGAACTGCCCAACATCACGCAAGAAACCAAGTAAACGAGCAGGAGAAATGAGCATTAGGACCTACAAGCTGAGAGAGCCAGAAATTAAGACCAGATATCAGGGGCTTATTGCTACAGCAGTGAGCAACACAGAAGAGCGACCTGATGACTTGGAAACCCTCTGGAATAAATTCAAGGATATCATAAAGACAGCTGCTGCAGAAGCATGCGGTGAAGTCCGACTTGGGAACCAGAGAAAGAGGACACCTTGGTGGACAGAGGAAGTCAAAGAGAAAATAAGAGAGAAAAAAATGGCATGGAAACAATACTTAGGAGCTAAAAACACAACAGGACAAATGGAAAAATATAGAGAATATGTGACACTCAGAACAGAAGCAAAGAACAAAGTGCTAGCAGCAAAACAGAAGTCCCTGGGAAGAATTTGGAGAAAAGCTAGAAAAAGATGCACAAGAAAACCAGAAATTGTTCTATAAGACCCTAAAGAACATGAGGAAAGAAAAACAATGCCCTCTCAAATTTATAAAGGACAAGCAAGGCAAATTGCTTACTGCCCCGAAGGAAGTAATGGAAAGATGGAAAGAATATTTCTCAGAACTCCTGGATGGTGAGCATGATGAAGCATCAGAAATGATAACCACTAACACAGAAGAGGAAACCAATGATGGTGAAGATGACATAAAGATGGAAGAACTGAGGGCAGCACTAGAGAAAATCAAGATGGGCAAAGCAGCAGGGCATGATGGTATAACACCAGAAATGGTTAAGTACATGGGAGCATCAGGCGACCTATTACTCTTAAAGATCCTACAGGCAGCATGGTGCAACAAGACCATACCAAAGGATTGGGAGATTGCCATCATAACACCAATTTTCAAAAAAGGGTGACAATCGACAATGTGGAAACCATAGAGGCATATCCCTTCTCAGTGTCCCTGGTAAAATCTACTCTAGAATCCTAGAGCAGAGACTCCGACGCCTAGCTGAGCCACAATTGGATGAGGTCCAGTGCGGATTCCGAGCAAACCGAAGTACTCAAGACCTAATCTTCACACTCAGACAGCTGAGTGAAAAGGTCCTTGAGTATAAGAGTGAGATCCATCTTTGTTTCATAGATCTGGAAAAGGCGTTTGACAGGGTCCCCTGGAGCAAACTTTGGGACTGTTTGGCAAGGAAGAATATTCCAGCACCTCTGATTCATGCTATACAGAGCTTCTACAAGTCTTGCAGAAATTATGTGAGGACAGCAAACCATAAGTCAGAAGAGTTCAGGACCACCACTGGTGTAAGGCAAGGTGATATCCTATCACCTTACCTCTTCATACTCCTTATGGACGATGTCATCAAGGCATGTAAGGAGAGAACAAGAAAGTATTCAGTGGGGTACTGGAAGATGAGACAGGTCTATATTTCGGAGCTGGCATTTGCTGATGATGTTGCCCTGATTGCTAAATCAGAGGCACATCTCCAATCCAACCTGCAAGTCTGGAAGGAAGAGCTGGAGAAGAGAGGGATGGTCATAAGCAGCTCTAAAACAAAATCCATGGTGATATCACGAGAAGAAAGAAAACATCAGATTAAGTTGGGAGAACAGGTCCTGGAGCAGGTCGACCACTTTAAATATCTCGGAGCTATTATAGACGAAAGGGAGGCATCAAAGAAGAGTTGGCCACTCGGAAAGCAGCGGCTGGGAGACTTTTTCAGGCCATAAATCGTGGATTCCTCAGTAAGAAAGAAGTTGGTAAGAAAACGAAGATGGCTGTATACCGCTCCACCTATGTCCCAGTCTTGACATATGGATGCGAGTCGTGGGCAATGACTACAACCCACAAAAGCCAGATCCAAACCTCAGAAATGAGGTATCTGAGGAAAGTGGTTGAAGTAACAAGAAGAGACATGGTCCGCAACCAGACGATCCGTCAAGGCCTAAAATCCCATCCGCTGCAGACCCAAATAGAACAGTCCCCAACTAAGATGGTTTGGAGCCATGTCTGCAGAATGGGAGAAGATCGGCTACCACGACAAGCATGGGAAACAAAGAGCCAGGGATCCAGACCTCCAGGACGACCCAGAGTCCGCTGGGAGGACAACATTAGACAATCTTTGAAGGACCGAGGACTAGAATGGAACCAGGCCAGGAAGAAGACAGCTGATAGAATGGTCTGGCGCTCTCTCTTCCAAACCTCTACACCTCACGGTAGAAGGGGAACGACTAAGTAAGTAAGTACTCCTTCCTAATGGTTACTACGCCTCTGCCATTCCAGCATTATTTCTTCCTAGTCCATAAGATAGGTGTCAGTGTACTGTTTGGCAATCCCATGCAGTTTTACTTTTTTTCCGACACCTCCTATTCAGGTTGGAGCAATATTTAGGCTTTTCTCAAGTTGGCCACTGAACTACACACATATATATATAGACATAAATCATCAATTCACATTCAATTTTCATTAAAAAGATATCAAATATTTCAGCTTACCACAATTCAATGGAAATAATAAACAGTTTCGTTGACTGGCAATGAATAGGCACAAATTCCGATCTGCCTCTTGTCCCAGGCTTTTATTTTAGAAAAAAATATGCACTGGTGCTCAACGCACTGTTCTTAGTAGGTTTATTACAAGATGTGGCAAGGAACAGACGCTCTGAACTGACTAGATTGGCAGATCTAACCAATCATGCCATGTCTACACATCTTTTCAAAAAAGTACCCCTTCTATTCGTTTCCCATAACAACAAAAAACTAGTATTTGCAGTCCAACTAATCGTGTTTAGTCTTACATCTCATTCCCGCCAATCAAATAGGAGTTAACATGGTAGGCTATTTCCGTAACGTAATGTTTTTCAAACACGTTATAAAAAAAATTTTATGAGCAGAAATGATTTCATGCTGTCAGGCACCCCCACTATTGTATTTTGGCCATAATTATTTTATTAACAGACTAAAGGCGTAACACATAACATATTCTTGGCTAGCAAGTCCTGCCGTACAATAATATATAAGTTAAAGCGAGCTACATGGTGGCGTTCAAAATATGTGTTTTCCAAAGATAGTCGTATATTTGTTTTTTTACCACGCGTTCACTTCTTTGTCATAGGGTGTCTTCTGTACTTTCAGGAGCTTAGATGTAATTCAGTAGAATTTCATTTTTCCTAATAAGCATTTTTCATGTTTTTAAACCTGATTCTTGTAGTAGTAGTAGTGTTTTTCTGACACTGTTTATTTGAAAAAAAGTTAGTGCTGGCCTTACACGTGGGATTGGCGTTACTATTAATCGCGCGACGCGTGTAGTGTTGCATGCTTCCTGCCTTCAGTCGTCCCTCTCTCTCTCCTACTTTCATCTGTCTTTTAGTTACGCCGTGTATAAAATGGAATGAATGAAATATTAAATCTAGGTCATTGATCAGCTTGCGTATCTCAAGGTTTTTCTTAGAAAAGCAGTACACGTTTCATTGAAGAAAGCGTGTAGTGATACAGTAGGCTTTTACTATCAACGTGAAAGCGTTACAATTTGCAGACGAAGTAGAAAACAAGGGGGATTTCGAGTACAGTCATTGTGACAGCACTGTTCTTTACCATTCTTCTTTCCTTTTATTGAAGTTATTTGTTAGGCTTTACATTTACGTTTTAATTTATATATGGGGATTAGAATATTTCACGACACATTGCCTTGAGAAACATATGGAGAACAAGAGAAATCAAGTCCAACACGAAAATAAGAATCCTCAACTCAAATGTGAAGTCAGTCCTATTGTATGGCTCTGAGACATGGAGAACAACAAAAACAACAACCAAAAAGCTACAGACTTTTATAAACGGGTGCTTGCGTAGAATAGAAGGACTGAAATGGTATGACATAGTCACAAATGTGGAATTGATGACAAGAACCAGACAAGTGCCAGTGGAACAAGAATTGAGAAGAAGACGCTGGCGATGGATAGGACACACATTGAGGAAACCTGTTGATGGCATTACAAGGCAGTCCTTGTTCTGGAATCCACAAGGAAAGAGAGGCAGATGTAGACCAAAAAACACATGGAGAAGAGAACTGGATACAGAGGTGAAAATAATGAGCAAAACATGGAAAGAACTTGAGCGGATGACACGGGACAGGAAGACTTGGCATGTGTTTGTTGAAGGCCTATGCTCCTTGGGGAGCTAAAGGGTATTGATTGAAACAAATAAAAATTCAATACATTCTAATGTACATAACCAAATATAATCAAATTTAAATAACACAATCATGAGACTAACAGTCATACTAAATACTATAATTTTAACGGAAAACTAGGTTTAACTTGGTAGACCTTCTGTCGAGCTGTTGGGTGAGCAGAGGCAAATGAAGCTCAGCTGATAATTTTCTGCTCCCAGCTCATTTCAAAGAACAAAGTATAAATACAACAAACAAACACTCTTTATTTGTTTCAGCAGAAACTAACTGCTACACTGGATCTGGGGATGAATACGTCGGGGATGTCAGTAAAACAAAAAGTGGATTGGATTGTTTGAAATGGTCAGACGTTTTTTCAGCTTTTCCCGAAATAGGTACAGTATATTTCAGTGTGATTTTCTTTCTTTCTTCCTTTTATTATTATTTATTATTAGTATTATTATTTACTTTACTTAGTCGTTCTTCTTCTAATTTAGGGTGTAGAAGTTTGCCAGAGAGAGAGCGCGCCAAACTACTGGCAGTCTTCCTCCTGGTTTGGTTCGAATCTAGTCCTCGGTCCTTTAGAGATTGTCTATAAGTATATGAGGAGAACTGCCGTAAGACGGGGGTAAAACAGTGGAATGGAAAAAAAAAACAAATAGTAATGCGTCTTACAAAGAGAAAGGACAGGAAAAACCTACGTTGCGGCCACAAGGCCTTCGTCAGGGACAGACAAACAAGACAGGAGGGAAAGAAAGAAAATGAGAATTAAGTAGAGAACATGAAACTATAAAAATAAGAGAAAAATAACTCCCTTGTTCCCCATCGAGGCCAGCTCCTTGACGTGGAGATGGGGCTCAAGTACAGCCATCAGCGGCTGAAAAACCAAGACTGGCCAGGCCCTCCTACACTCGAGCAAGACCACAGTCTGCCCTAGCAAGTCAAGGTGCTGAAGACGGAGGCAACCAGCCAAGAGGCGCACCACAGCAATCAGGATGCCACGCACATGCGCTATGGAAGTATGCCTATATCTGCAAAACGTTATGGCACTCGCCCTGTGACGGACACCCATGCAGGCGCAGTGCCGGGCCCTCTGCCTCGGAAGGGCCCAACCCCTACTACTGGGGGTCCTTCTCAATTGCCCCGTGGAGCCAGGAGGCATGAGAATAGAGCTACTGGCCAAGCAAAGAAAAGACCATTTAAAATAATGCACTGGAATGCTGAAGGCGTCAATAGTAAAAAAGACGGCTACAGCAAAAAATTAGAGCTCGAAAATATCTTGAATAACTACAAAAGACAGTGAAGTTTATACAAGAAACAACATTGCAGATATAGACAATATAGTTCAAGCGAACGAAAGAAGAAGAAGAAGAGCTCCCTTGTGTCCAGTCACATGTCCAGTCACAGAAGCAAGATGGCTGCCACTA
Organism: Oreohelix idahoensis; assembly: GCA_024509875.1. Lineage (NCBI taxonomy): Eukaryota > Metazoa > Mollusca > Gastropoda > Stylommatophora > Oreohelicidae > Oreohelix > Oreohelix idahoensis. The sequence continues at coordinate 251,068 of JAMPIV010005983.1, forward strand.
AACCGGAAAACGGAAGTCGAAAGTACATTAAAAACAAAAAAATAAGAAACAATGAAAATAAGGACCGGAAAAGAGTGAGGAAAAAAATAAATAAATAAATAAATAATTAATAATAATATATATATATATATAAAGTGAGGGAAAAGCGATTTATAGGAAAAAAAATTTAAAAAAAAATTAAAAAAAATAAAATAAAATAAAATAAATAGATATAAAAAAAAATAATAAAAATAAATAAATAAATAAATAAAAATATAAAAAGAAAAAAAAATATATATATATATATATATATATATATATATATATATATATATATATATATATATATATATATATAAAATAAAAATAAAATTTTTTAAATAAAACAAATTAAAAAAAAAAAAAGGGTGATCACATCAAAGTAGACAGTCATAATACAATAGGGACTAGATAGAGAAAGGCGTCCCAGACAAAAGAATGTTGGGTATTCAAGCCGTGTGGTTTAAGGCAACCCATAAGATGGATGAGGCGTTGTTCCTGGCGAAACCGACTGTTGGCGTCCGAGGAACAGGATCTGATAGCTGTCACCTGGATGTCAGTGGCACCGTGGTGGTCCGGGCCATTGAAGTGGATGGCCACAGGTGTGGATTTAAACTGAGAGATGTCGTAGAGGTGTCTGCAGAATCGGTCGCCCAGTCGTGTGCCCGTTTGGCCGATGTAAGTAATGGTGCAACGTTTGCATATAATAGCATAGATGACGTTGCGTGACTCACATGTGAAGCCATGTGTGATGGTGAACTTGGCGTTAGGGAACGAGACTGAACGTGTTTCGATAACATACTGACATGTCTTACATCGTGTTTGGTTACATGGCTTGGTCCCAAAGTGGCCATCGTTGACGGTTTTCAAACGGCTGTGGACTAGGAGGTCCCTCAAATTTTTATCCCGTCTATATGCCAACAAGGGTGGCTCACTAAACACTTCCCGCGCCTTTGGGTCAGCTTGGAGGAGAGGAAGGTGACGATACAGGATCCTTTTGACAGCAGTGTTGTGAGGGTGATAGGTCATTATTAACTTGACTCTATCAGAGGAGGTGTTATGGCGGGGTTTGAGGGCCTCTAGACGTGAGATAGGGAGAACACGCTCTAAGGCAGAGGTAAGAACATCCTCTGGATACTGTCTGAGAAGAAAAATAGTTAGAATATATTGTGACAACAGAAAAGATTGCAGGAAAAAGAGATAGAGTTGGACAAGGAGAGAAGATACGTTATACATTATAGCGTGGAAAGAAGTCAACAACAGAACAGACAGATGGTAACGTGGACTAGAAGTTGTAGAGAGACATGATCACTTACGCCAGGTAGAATGATACATTACGTATTATTATTGTTAAAATTATTCATTGAATTACAAATGAACCAAGATGTTACAAATGCTGTTTAACTGATTGTTACATGAAATATGAAGACTACAATGGTATCAAACAATCGTCAGATTGGATCTGAATGTACCAATGAAATCCAGAAATATGAAGACTACAATGGTATCAAACAATCTTCAGGTTAGATCTGAATGTACCAGTGAAATCCAGAAATATGAAGACTACAGTGGTATCAAACAATCGTCAGATTGGATCTGAATGTACCAATGAAATCCAGCTACGAATTACAAAATATGGAAAGAGAAGGCAGATAAACTTGCCAAATGAGAAATAAAAATCCAAACAGAAGACATGGCTACTTATGAAGAGATAAAAGCAATAATCAGAAATACTTATGGTGAAGAATGGCATAAGGAACACACAGAATCCGATTCTGCAGAACCATACAATACACTTACCAAGACGAGACCAAGTGATAATTTTCAGACTAAGAACTGGTCATTGCAGACTCACATACCATCTGTACAACCACAGACTCACATACCATCTGTACAACAACAGACTCACATACCATCTGTACAACAACAGACTCACATACCATCTGTACAACAACAGACTCACATACCATCTGTACAACAACAGACGCACATACCATCTGTACAACAACAGACTCACATACCATCTGTACAACCATTGACAATAGGACAGGCATATGTGTCCATGTGGGAAGAGCAAACAAACAGTAGACCTTGAGCTCCAGTACTTGTACTTTCGGCTCTATGAGAGGAGGAGGGAGGCAGCCTTGGCCTTCTCCAGCCTAGTTGAGGGAGAAACTTGTATGGTGACGAGAGAAGCCTGAGACGGACTTCCAGCTTTATTAGAGAGATTGTGGTTATTTAAAAGCGAACGAAGACGAATATCTGAATGAAGGAACACAACGTAAAAAAAAAAAAAAAAAAAAAAAATCGTGAAGATAGGATTCACATGAAAATGCCATCATTTACACTGGAGTGCAAGCCTTGTTCTGGGGAAGTGTTGTTGAAGAATGGGGACATAGGAAGGACATATGTATGGAAAACACATACACAGACGGACATACATAAACATATGGACATATATGAACGTATGGACATTACTAGAAGACCGAGAGACAAAAAAGGGAGGAAAACAATTAAGTCATTGCTTCTGACTGCCTCTTTTTCCTTACCACCATTATCTTATTAGGTTCAGACATTGCTGCAGTCATAGATGAGTCCTTTGTTATCTGATTGTAACATAACACTGACTTTATTCATAATTAAAGAAAACTGTCTTTACTGTTATATGTAATAAATTGTTTTATAAGCTGTCATCTACTTCCTCAACATTTGTTATTGTTGAGGTAGAATTAGTAGTATATCTTCTCCCCGCCGAGTTTTTCTTTAAATCATCAAGTAGCTGGTTCTTGGCTTCCAGCTTGTCTAGGGTATATTTTGTAACAGGCCTCTAAGTCCAACTTTTTAAACAGCCTTAGAACGTGTAGTCAGTCTTCAACAGTCAGAAACTTGATAAGGCCAGTTTGACTTTGAAGAACACATATTCACTTTTAATATAGGACGAAGCTCCTTATATATTTGCATCCAATATATATATTAATCAATGGCATTCACTAGCCAGTCCATGAAACCAGTCTATCGTCACGTAGACTAAGGACCAGATGTCTTATGCATACTGCTGAAATCTTTAAATACATAGTTCCACACTCACTTCTTTCTATTCAGCATTCGCTTGTCCATTTAATTATAATCAAGCATAGACTCCATACTGTAGGACGACCTAGCTGATCTACTTCTTCATAAACTGTCATATAGTTCATCATTGTTTGTTGTTTACGTTCTTATCAGTAGTCATCTACCTCTACAACATTTGACAGCTACTTATTATCATTTGTCATTTACTTCTTCAGCATTTATCACCTTCTGCGTCATAAAATGACATCTAATTCTTCAACATTTTTACCTACTTATATATCAGTTGTCATTTTCATCTTCAGTATTTACCATTTGCTTCACCACAAACTGTCATCTCCTTCTTCGTTATTTGTCGTCTACTTCTTTATCATCTAGTATCGACTTCCTCATGGCGTGCCTTCTTGTCTACTTTTTTAAAATATTAATTTCTCATCTACATTTTCTTCTCCTCTCATCTACTACTTCATTATCCTCAGCTACACTATCTTTTGCTATCTACGTCTTTCTTATTTATCATCTACTTATTAATTTCATGGCAAATACGTTTTTGTTATTGTCATCAGTCTTAATCATTACTTTCTTTGTTATCTTCATAACCTACACCACGATCATTACCGGTAAATCATCGTCGTCATCCTCTTCTTTATGATCAATTACTACATCATCAATTACCACTATGCCATGTAAAAACATCGTCTACTTTACATTTGTGTAGGAGACCACAACCACTGTCGTAACCCCCGAGGCATAGACGAGGGACCGTGGTGTTTCACTGCTGACCAGAGAGACAGTAAAGAGCTGTGTGACATTCCCAAATGTAGTGAGTTCATAGAGTTACAAAATAATCATAGCATATTATTGCAGTGTGGTATATATAGTGATGTTAGTGGTTATATAGTGATGTTAGTGGTTGAATAGTTAGTATTAAAGTAACATGAAGGAATCCCAACTAGTTCTCCGGGTCTTTGAGGAGACAGAGATAGAATATAACTCTCCCCCCCCCTTAAGCATCTCTGAGAGGCGACAAATATGATATCGCGCTGGCAACCTTATCATGTAAAACAAATTGCTACATAAATCATACATGCGACAGACCGTGAATGTTTATGCAGGCTTCCTGTAAAAGGACCAGCAGCAGTGATGGTCCATTCGGAGTGAAAAAAGGGCACGGAAAAAAAGAAGTGGTTGAGCAGAAGAAGAAAATAGTTAGTAGACACAAGTTCGCAAGAAAGTTGTCTTTTTTTGTTTTGTTATTTTTAACCTGTTGATTTGATTAATGATGTTGTTTTTGTTATTTTGAGTTTATGGACCTATTTTAGAAACACTGAGTTCTCCAAAAGATCAACCTTGATTAAGTTATGTCTGTGTTCTCGTTTTAGAGAATTTGGAATCTTCAATAACTGCACCTTATATGTAATGTTAGTAGTCGGATGACCGCAGCTGAGGTTCATAGATGTGTGCAAGAGAGACGCTGACACTGGGTATAAATACAGCAACCTTGAAGGATGAAGCTGCCAATCGCACCAAGTGGCAATGCTCCCTACGGTACCACCTCAGTTTGGGCAAAAAGGAGCTCTTGCTGCAAGCAGAAGATAAAAGAATACGCTGAAAGGAACACTAGGCCAAAAAAAAAAAAAACAACTAAGGGCTATCGCCCAGGGGCGCTTTCCCATATTCAGATATGACTGAAGGGTACTACTATTGTTATTGTGCTTTGTTTCTTTCTTTATCTCTGTTTGTTATATACATTATGCCTTTGACATGTTCATGTATGTTATTAACATGTCGCGTTTGTTGTTGAAAATTTGGTTTTCTTATAGTTCTCAGCTGGGAAGATATCACCTGGACTTCTATTGCAATGAATGGCATGCTTCTGTTTGATTGGCTTTTTGTTCTAGTCGACTCTAGCTCTCAGGGGAAAAACAAAAGGGGAAACCAGCGATATCTGGGGACGATAAGTTTGTGACAGAACTGAAAATGCAGAGGATACACTTGATGATTTTGAGAATGTGGCATGGAGATCTTAGATGAAGGAAATTGGACAGCCACTGATATAAGCACATTCCTTCATTGGTTCATTCGTTTTCACATTCAGTCTCCTTTGGAGTACAGGCTATCAACAAAATCACGCCAAACCTCACATCCTACACTATCCTTTAAATGTCTTCTTTACTTCCGTCATGTCCATGTCTACTTCTCATCTGCAGATATGTATTTTATTTGTCTCCCTCTTTTTTCTGTTACCCTGGTGATTTCTGCACAAGGACTGTCTTGTAATACTATCAGTTGGTGTTCTCACTGTATGCCCTATCCAACGCCAACGCCTTCTCCTCATATTTAGATTAGTTGTAGTTAAATACTACTAAAGATGTGCTGTTCACAGGGAAAGGAAAGGCGGCCGAGCAGCGTAACCGAAGCTGCTGTACTTTTCCCTCCCAACAACTGCATATATCCATGATTGTAAACATAGAGAACAGTGGCACATATATCTGCATTCTTTCCTTCATTCTTTTTGACATAAACACAAATATACCCCCACTTCCTACGCCTGCGCTTTCTTCATTCCAGAATACCATGCATTTCTTCGGCGGAGATTTTTGCCGTCTTTCGGCAATTATAAACACCTGACTGCTATTGTTCATTCTGATCACATCACACTGGAAAATTTTCATCGTAGATTAAACCACAGGCAGGCTTGGCGTGTTATATTGTGAAATGGGAGGAGTCAAGTGTTGAAAGTTATAGTAATCTCCCTTCTGTAAATTATCTGGAATTGTAGACGAAAAAATCGGTGACGATAGCAAGAACGTAGAGAGAAACATTGATAGACAAAATGTCAGACGAGAGGCAAGATTGAATGTTGTATTTTACACAGGAATCGTAAAAACGTGTTGGATTATTCCATGTTTGTTTTGTTTCACCAATGGATGGGTGTGAAAAAAAAATTCGAAATAAGGTGATTCGTCTTACGAGGACAAAAGACAAAGAAAATAGCCAACGTTACGGCCACAAGGCCTTCGTCAGGGAAAGGAAAGAAAGTGAAGGCTAGATAGGACACATAAGAACCTAAATAAATATAAAAATTAAACCTAGGTACTTCCCTTAAGACATCGAAGTCCTACCACTTTTGTTTCCCGCGAACGGACGAGCGTGCCCGGAAAAGGAAATGACTGCCACTGCCCTTGTTTCACCATCATCTTGATTTCCGTTTGACCTCCGTACGGAGCATTGAGCCACCACTGCAGCTTGTCCTTTTGTAGGAAGCCTTCACCAACACAGTTATATGCTGTTATAGCAGTAGTTTACGTAGCAATTTGTTTTACATAATGAGGTTGCCATCACAGTCTCATGTCAGTCGCCTCTTACGACCTGCATGAAGGACCAATAGGCCTATTCTTTATTTGTTTCAGGGGCTACATGGGGCAAGGCTTCATTTAGTCACTATAAAACTTGTTCTAGTATGCACAGTATTTTTGTGTTAGAAATGACTCTGCCTTCAACCCGTGGAGAAGAAACTAAAATAGAAGAAAAATAATTGAGAATACTGAGGCTAGCACTGTGAAAACTGGGTTCTGTTAGATCAGTGTTTCTCAACGGGGGCGGTACCGCCCGCTGGGGGGTGTTTTCAAGATGTCTGGGGACGTTCTGATGGGTCGCAACGATTAGGGGTCGCTACTTCCATTCATGGGTGCGTTGTGTACATTTTTACAAGAATCAATATGAAACAATTACAAAGAAATTCCCCTTCGCATAGCTTGTAACACGATAGTTTTTATTTGCCCTGCGTCACATGGAGTGTTTCACAGATTCCAAACGCAAAATGGTAGTACCTGGAATGTTACCATTGTCAGGAGACAGTAGGCGGAGATTTATGTCCCTTCAACACTCGAAACATTCGTTAGCCTCTCGTCACAAGCAAGCTAACCTTACGTAAGGAGAGGCTTAAATATTCAGATTTGAAAATATATATGCAGTCATTTAGGCGCTATTAAGGGGAGGTTAAACCCCCAAAATGAGAAACACAGAATTATAAGTTAATAGCTGTATCTGGTCATTTATACAAGCAAAAGTACTGAAAAAAAATACAAAACATTGAGGTATATATTAAAAACTTGCAGTCTATGGCGAAAAAACAGTGGAAAAAGGGCAAATTTTAGCTTTTTTTGGGTATTTTGTTGCCCACGATATCTCAAATGTGAGTACAACTTGAGTTATGAAATGTGGCTATTTCATTTGTTAATATATGATAATGATTTTATACTAAAATAATTTTGATTGGTTTGATATCTGAGTTTTTTTGGATTTTAACATACCAATCGAAAAATAGTTGAAATTTGTAAGGGGGGTATCTTAGCTATTTCTTATCAGTTTTGTAGTTTGTTAACATAAATCCTTTATTTTAGTTTATTTTTATGAGCACTATGTGTGCAGCATGTAGCCCAAAATTTGCTGCTGTATCACTAATCGTTTTTGAAAAATCATGGGCAACGTGCCCACATTTGTGTGAAAAAATGAGGTTTTGAGAAAATTAAGAAAAAAGGAAGGAATTACACTTTTACACAAAATTTACTCATTTCAGTATCCCCTGCTATGTAGGAATCATCTCTGGTATGTTCCTTTATTGATTCCATGGGCTATTTCATACCTCGCAGCTTACATTTAATTAAATTCTTCATTTCAGTAGACTGTATGCGCTTTTAGTCAGTTTCCGAAAAAATACATCCTTTCTCTGGTAGACATGTACTATGTGGGGGGAAGCGATTGCTCTACCCTCAGCAGACTCAGTACATGTAGGAGAGGCTTTGCTCTCAATAATCACATGATTAGGATACCCTTATCAGATATTAACTGACAATGGTTCAAAGTTCAGAGGTAAAATGATGGTGGAAGTTATTAGTATTTTTAAAAATATACTCGTCCGCACATTTTATCATCCACAATCCAATGGACAAGTGGAAAGATATAACGGGACTCTACTTACAATTTTACGGAAGCTCGCACAGGAGAAACCAGAATCCTGTGATTCGTTCTTACCTGCAGCTTTATTTGCGTATAAGGAGGTACCCTACCACTCTACTGGAATACCTCCAGCCACGTTATTATTTGGATGACCCATCAAAGGACCCCATGGTTAATAAAAATTAGCCAGTGAAAATTATTTTTCACATGAAACTATGTTTGAAAAACTTTAATTTTGTTTGCTTCAGGGAAATGAATACCGAAAATTAAAATCCATGCATTAGAAGCGAAGATATACCAATTTGTATATTTTGCATATATAATTAGGTAAAAATACGCTTACCTGACATACTTTAAAAATTTATATAAAATCATCCACAAAGGTTTTAGTGAAAATAAATTTACAGAAATGTGGGCAAATGAATGTACTTTCCAGTGCAATATATATCTAAAATTTGATATTTCAATGAAATTCTTCATTTTTGGGGGTTAAACTTAAAATGATATGATTATGATAGTTATAGAGTTGTAAGAACTAATTTTATATCTTTTGCTCCGCCAATTTGTAAGTCAAGGATAATGAACTTGTGGTTAATATAATTCCGTACTTAAACACATATTTAATATAACTATGCTTTTATAAATGTGCTTTCTCTTCTTCTTTATATTATAAGGAAAGATAACTCATTTACTGCATTGCTTTTTTAAAAGTATGGTGGAATATATGTATATGTTTGTGTATACACGATAAAGGGGGTGTTAAAAGGGTGGGGGGCTTTTTAAAATATTAATTGTCAAAAGGGGGCGTTGCTTCTATCAAGGTTGAGAAACACTGTGTTAGATTTTGTCAGGCTATGATGAAATCCGCAGGGAAAGAACAAAAAGGAAGGCCAAGACATGAAAGGTAGAACAGTGGGACAGAAATAAAACATATGAGGACAAACAATATCATAACATGCGTGATGAGATGATCTGAGAAAAGCTGCAAATATTACCATAAAAAAACAAGTGAAATGCAGAGATTCTAAGATTGGTAGGAACAACTCCACGCATCAACTACAAAGAGAGACCAAACAATAAAAACATTAGGAAAACTCATCAGATTGCAACTAAATCAGCTACCAGCACAAAACTTCAATCGCAGAAGATCTGTTTACAGGACGAGAGGACTTACGAGAGGAAGATGGGTGGACACTTTAAAAAATGCTAAAAGAGAGTATTCTGACGCTGGTCAAAGAAAGAAATACTTGCGAAAGAATGAAAACTGCTTCTTCTCACGCCGCTTAATGCCACCAGTAAACAGAAACAGTAAAAGTAAAGAGAAAACTAAAACATGGAGTATGCACTTGAAGAAAGAGAGTGTGGCAGAGAGACGAGACGAACGGACGCGCATGACCATTAGCTTCTTCCCTGAAAGGACACATTGCTATATTTAAATAGGCGGGGAATGTCTCAAGAATTTATTCGAAACCTAGCACCTCTTGGATATGAAAAAATCTGTAGTTTAAAACTTTGAGTATCTTCCACAATTCGCTGTGAAGCATTGTCTGGAGATATATCACAGTTCACTTTTGCAATCCCACTGTAAACTGCCGACTTTTCACGTATGTCGCACTTCGGTTCCTCGTCCGGGAGGCAAGGCACCGCCAAACCTGGAGCTCCCGCCTGAAAATCTAGTGTTACCTACTCTTCTACATAGGAGTAACTGTGATCTGGTATTTAATTTTTCTTGAAGTGAATTTTAGAGGAGAGTGTGAGGCCCTTTTTAGCATCCAAAGGAGGGCGCGAGGCCTTCTTTAACATCCAAATGAGGTCGTGTGGCAGAAACATTTGGGAACCACTGTTTTAGGTTGTCCGGCTTACTAGTATTTCTGGTGCACTTAACTGGCATTCTTTGTCATGTGGAGCTGCCAGATTTTATTGCGCTGGAAAGCTATCAATGCTGTATTGCACCTGAGAGAAAAAAATGTATAGAAACGCTCGGCGCTAAACGTATTAAAATGAAGGCAATATCTAGTTACAGATAATGGTATCTACATCTAGAGATACCTGCATCAGATTACGTAGACAAAATACAATTTTCACAAGATTTAGTGGGCGCAGGGTGCCGGGGTTATCCAGCGATATATGAAGGGACATCGCGATGAGAGTGGAGGGAGCTCTCCGAGATAAAAGGCGACAAGTTAAAAAAAAAAAAATTAGTGTATCTTACTAGGACGAGGGACAAAGAATATTTCTTACTTTACGGCCACAAGATCTTCGTCAGGGACAAACGCCTGAGCACGTAATGGTTGTATTCTTTTGTAGTCTCCGAGATTAAAAAACAAAACAAAAATAAGGGTGGAGACAATATGAAAGTTGTCTGAATCTACTGTACGTGCACAATAGTACCTCGCCCATGTTTTTCTCCCTACCCGCTTTTTTTCTTAATCATAAGCCGTATTTCCCCAGGTATTTCTACCTAAGACAGGTAGATGAAGACCAAAGACCACATGGAGAAGAGAACTGGAGACAGACATGAAGGGAATGAAGAAGACATGGATAGACCTTGAGTAGATGCTTGTTGAAGGCCTATTGTCCTTAGGGAGTTAAAACGTGAAAGAAGGGAAGAAGCCGTATTTCGATCGCATAATGCGTCTCTTCTTCTTTGATCCTTAGCCGCCGACCGTCAAAGCAGTCAGTGGCCATCACGCCTAGTGGCGTCTTTTAGGGCAACAACAAATTGATTCCACTTTGCTCGGTCGGTGGCCATCCTTCGTACAGTGCCCCAACTCTGGTTCATTCTTTGCATCTCAGCCTCCACAGTCCTCCGCCAGGTTGTTTTTGGTCGGCCTCTTTTTCGTTTTCCTTCAGGGGTCCAAAGCATAATGCGTACACCAGTATAAATACTACTTTATAGAGTGTTTAAAGAAACCGTTTTATCTCTCCTGAGTCTCTTTTTAAAACTAGCTCTGACTTGGACAGATGGTCAGTTTCATTTAATGAGTTAACGCTTTATCTTTTTAATCGTCTCTTAAATTCCCAGAAGTGACGATTATTTCTAAGAGACGAAAATCTCCAAAATACAGCCTCAAAGTAAATGGTACACTTTTCACAGATTTACGTACCTAGGCACACCATTTATTTAAAAACGTAGGCTCACCAATACCATCCAGTGGAAGATTCAACTCAGTAATAAAGATGAGAACAACGCATGTGAAAACAGCATCCCAGAAAAGAGCACTACTTTACATGTTACAATTCTTCTATAATGATAGTAAGATATGTGTTGCGTAGAGCTATCTTATTATATGAAAATAAATCATACACAATCAGTAGACAAACAAGAAAATCACAAACGGCGTGGTGTTGTGGATGAATGTCACAAGTACTGCTAAAAAATTAGATAAATAGATAGGATACAAACACGAGAAAGTAATCTCCTTAAAGATAAAAACAGGGGGACGAAAGCTCTTTAAGGATAATAACAGGAGAAAGAAAGCTCCTTAATGATAAAAACAGGAGAAGTCAAGCTTCTTAAGAATAATAACAATAGAAAGACATCCCATTTAGGATAACAGGAAAAAAGAAAGTTCCTTAATGGTGAAAACAGGAGAAAGAATTCAAGAAAGATCTAGGAGAATAAAATACACTTACTCCATGTGATATCTTCCTCTTTTCCATTAAAAAAATGCATTAGGTTATCACGAGTGGCTCCGACGCCCCATAAACAACAGTATAATTCAGCATTCCTCAAATAGGCAAGTGATTGATGTAAGATATGAAATGAAACAAGAAACATTAATTCAAAGTTATTAAAGGTCTGCTGTTAGACTCTACATGATAGTGTCAAAAAATGCTGATGGGCAATCATTAAACAAGTAACAGGAATGAGAAAATGTGTGTAAACAAAACTTGACGTTTAACCTTCAACTTGTTTGCCAACGAAAGCACTTTATCAATTAAGTCTGAATTGTCAGGCAGACGATATGACATCTAAACATTTATATCAGACAAGTGTCCATCTACTCTCCGTTAACAAACAATAGCCCGTTCTATCGCTTGGTGGCTGGGTAGATGAGTGACAAGGCAGAAGTGCTGGTAATAAGGAGCTCTTTGTTCGATATTTTTTTTTTTTATTGTGTGGCATTTTTTGATGAATTTATCTATTATTTTTATTACTCAACTGTCATTTTCCATTAATTATAAAAGCTCTAAATTGCAATGCTAAACCAACGTTGGGTTTAACACTCACACCAGAATGTAGTAATACGTCTTACTAGAACTAAGGACAAAGAAAACTGCCTACGTTGCGGCCACAAAGCCTTCGTCAAGGACAGAAAGGGACAGCTGAGTGAGAAACGTGAAAACTACAAGAAAATAATACAGTCCGTTCATTAGCTTGGCCCAAATCATTTAGTTGAAAAAAAAAAAACTAACGTACTACAAAACGGATTAACACAAAATGGTAGCCACTATCTTGTGGCACCAGTAGATGTAGAATTTTTACCTGAGAGGGGCGATACGTCTTTTGTGCCCTGCAAGATAATATGGCATCTCACTTCTTCGTCTTATTTAAGTACCATGCCAGCAGGCGTAGTTAACCATGTCTCTCCACAACTGTATGTCCCCAGGGATGTTTATCATTTCTATTGTTGATTCCTTTCAACACAATGTTAAACTATCTAGTGTCGTTTCTCTTTGTTGTCCTGTCTCTTTTTTCCTTCAGTCTTTCCTGTTGTCGCAGTATATTCCAGCTTCTCATAACATGCCCACAGACAGTGCATTGCTTCCATCTAATGTGAGTATGGGCAGCTATTACACACTGGTCTCTTTCAGGAAATCCTCATGACTCTTTTCAGCCATCAGTTAATGTTCTTCTGTGGCCTCCACGAATTTTCTTGTTTGTTTACTGATTGTCCATTACTCGCTTCCATATGATAGAATGAGCTGTATATGACACTTGTCCATTACTCGCTTCCATATGACAGAATGGGCTGTATATAACACTAAAAAGCTCTCTTTCTTAATCTCAGTTCCGAAACGGGTACGTTATGTCCCTTATTTTATATGGTCAATTCATTTCTCTTTCTGCACCCGTCTTCTTTGTCTACTGCTTTGCTTTGATAGAACATTTTTGATACCCTATAAAGCTTTGATAGAACATTTTTGATACCCTATAAAGCTTTGATAGAACATTTTTGATACCCTATAAAGCTTTGATAGAATATTTTTGATACCCTATAATGCTTTGATAGAACATGTTTGATACCCTATAAATCTTTGATAGAACATTTTTGATACACTATAAAGCTTTGATAGAACATTTTTGATACACTATAAAGCTTTGATAGAACATTTTTGATATACTATAAAGCTTTGATAGAACATTTTTGATACCCTATAAAACTTTGGCCGTGTAGTTCCTATGGGTCTCTGGTCACACAAACAATGAATACGACTACTACCCTATCAGGCACATGGTACAAGACGACTAATGTCAGGCTGGCAACCTCAACGTGTAAAACAAATTGCTACAGAAACCACAGAGATGGTGCCGCCTTAATCTCCCCCCCCCCCCCCCCCCACCACACACACACACACACTGTGTTGTGGGTTGATATTTTGGCCAAAGGCTATTGGTGAAATGCCATACATAAACCGACGGAAATCAAAGGGAAACCACCGTCGGAGTATCCTTTGTTAAAGCATGAGTCCAAGAAATGTCCACTGAAAAGAGAACGGACAGAAGTTGTGGGGAGACATGATACTTAGGCCAACAGGTATAGTACTTGAAGAATAAGGATTTATATTATCATTTCATTTGTGATATGATCCGTGTGTTATATTCTGAGGATCTTTCTAAAGCATCTCATTTCTAATCCCGGTAGTTGTCTTTCTAATTCTGCCGTCAAAGTCCAAGTTTCACGATGAACGCAATACAAAAGTGAATGTATGGTTCCAATCAAACAATATTAATACGAAAGATTGGAGAACACGAGCAAACACGGAATAACAATACCTATACAGTTCACAAACAACAGTCTAAATCATGAGATATAACGTACTGAGATAGTTTGGAAATGTCGAATGAACGGAGGCTAACAGGGTGACAAAACACCTATTATTACCCTCCGCTTCACTAAGTAGCTTAAACCTTCAACACACTCATGTCAGTCGTCCTATTCTGTGCTGTCTGTTCAATGTTTTTCCATGCCTTCTTTATTCCTGTCATCTATGTCTCATTTGTCTTTCTTCGTATGTGTATTCCGTTTCCCTCTACCTCTCTTACGCTAGAAATTTCAGAACAAGAACTTCCTTGTAATGCTATCAGAAGGTTTACTCCGTGTTTGCTCTACTCAAAACCAGCGTTCTTTTCACTCCTTGATCTACTGGTACTTGTCTGGTTCCTGTCGTCAGTTGCACATTGATGATCTTATCACACCATTTCAATGAACGCAATCGTATACAGAATCAATTAAAGACCTATACGGCGCCAAAAATGCATAAACCGCCAAGAAAATTTCCCAAAATTAAAGCCCCTCCGCGAGGAAGAAATGGGTCGTTCCGGCAGAGTTTATGTTTTGTTTGATCTGGCCAGTCCAATCCAATTTGTGGGAAGTAAATAGAACAAACTGCATTTATCCACGGTGTTCTGGCAGGGGCAGATGGCGCAGTATGTCGTTTAGCACTGAAGTTAAACAATAGTTCTCTCCCGCTGGCTATCGTCCTTTCCCGAAGCCCTGGGACTTCGACAGAAGGTCATACCTTCTAATTAAAGACGACTCTAAATTTTACTATAGAGTTTCCTGTTAGTATAGACAGTGCCTGGTAAATCTGTTGCCTATAATTGAATTTTTTTTAACATCTGATACAAGCGGATTAAAATTTAACAAAACAAATATATAAAATAAAAAGTAAATAAGCTTATTGATGTTTAGGAACGATATGATCTTCAGCATTTGCTGAACTTCACACCTGTCATTTTGTGCGGTAATGATTGGAACTATTATAGATGTTGAAAAGTCGACGTCAGAGTTGATTGGAGATGCAAAGTGGTCCATGAGCAAACATTATAGCTACAGACAGACAAGCAACACAGACAAAGGGACTCTATAAAGGTCAAGGACTACCTTTGCAGAACTAAACTCATAATGTGTTCGTAAATTAAACGAACTGAGAAAAAAATCGTGAAAAGAACACTAATGAGAGAACCATAGAAAACTGTTCGGCAAATACAGAATAAACATGGAGATTCTAGGAAAAAGATTTGCAATAATTTTTTTCAACTGTGATAAAAATGTAAGGGCAGCCAAACATAACTTTCATCGTAGTTATTTTGTAAATGTGTTCTTCAAATGTGTAGTTTTCTTCTTCTTCTTCCTCGTTCGCCTTCAAACTTCCACATTTATGACTCTAATAAAGGCAGTAGTCAACTCAAGGTTCCCGACATCTCCGAACAGTTTTTCGTTGACAGAAGTGGGATGTTGCCATATGATACTCCGTTCATTACTGTAGGTTGGGCAGGACTGCAGCAGGTGTTCGGCTGTCATCGGGCTGGTACCGCAGGTGCAGAGATTTGTTGCACTAATTTTGTATGTGTGGTATAGATGGTATCTCAATCTGTTGTGTCCAGTCCATAGCCGAAAAATGATGACCTGTTCTTTCCTGGATAGTTGATGATATGCGTCATTTTTCAAATGGCCCGGGTGCTCTCTTTCCCATTTGGACTTGAATGTAGCCTTTATAGTAGTCTTTGCCATTGTTTTCAACATGAGGTGTGTTTATATCTAATTCCCTTTCCCATGTTTTATGTCTTCCTCTGATTCCCCCACCCTGGGGATTCTAGAACAAGGACTTTATAGAACTACAAGGCAGTCATTATTCTGGAATACCTAAGGTAAAAAAAAAACACACACACACGAATAAGAGAATTAGAGACATATTTTTTTTTTTAAGTTTAAAAAAAAACAGAGTTGGAGAGACCTTTATCGGATGACACAAGGTTCGGTGACACAAGGTTCGGATGACACAAGGTGTGTTGGCATGATGTGAACTAGCTGGAGGGCTGTGCTCCAGATGGGGCCCAAGAGTAATTAATGAAACTTGCACAGCTTGTGCGGCGTCAGTTTGTTGCTCTATTCTTCATCTTGTACCCGCTGCACCATTTTTTGACGCCGCTGTAGTAGGAGCTATCACACCAAGATAACGATTTGCCCTGGAAAAGGAGGAAGATTTATACGTGACATGCGCGAAGAGAGATACAGGCATGCGAGAAATTGCGTCAAACACATTATTCTTCTGCGTGATAAGATTTGAAAGATGTAAATGAAATATATCATCATCATCATCATCAGTTGCCATCTCCACAACGGAGGTTGGCTGTAATGGATCTCCAACGTCTTCTGTCTCTTGTCTTGGTGGTACACTCTGATAGACTCTTTCCCGTCCATCTCTTGATGTTATCTTCCCACTTATAGCGCTGTCTTCCCCTTGCACGTTTACCTTCAACTCTCCCTTCTGTTATGGTCTTCTGCAAGGTGTTATGCCTTTTTATGTGGCCAAAGTATTTTAGCTGCCGAACTTTGACCTCTCTCATTAGTTCTCTTTTCATACCTAGATTTTCTAGGACCTCCTTATTTGTTTTCATCTCTTTCCATGAGATACGCCCCATTCTTCTATATATCCACATTTCAAGAGCCTCAATTCTTTCTTCCAAATGCTTATTCATCGTCCATGTTTCTGCACCATACAGAAATGCAGAATATATATAACACTTTATGATTCTCAGTTTTAATTTATGAGATAACTGTTTGGATGTCAGTATATGTTTCATGTTGTTGAATGTAGCTTTGGCCATTCCTATTCTCTTCTTGATTTCTGTTTCACATCTGCCATCTTCTGTTATTATATGACCAAGATATACGTAGCTCTTGACTTGTTCCAGGATTTTCCCATTTACGCTTATCTTTAATGTGGGTTTATCGTCTGTTTTGCTAATTATCATAGTTTTAGTTTTCTCAATATTAATGTCGAGTCCATATTCATGACTTATACTGTTCACTTGCTTCACTAGTTCTTGTAACTCCTGTTCGCTTTCAGCTAACAACACGGTATCATCTGCATATCTAAGGTTGTTTATTGATCTTCCACTGATGTTCAGTCCTGGTATTTCCTGTATCTGTTTGAAAATTTTTTCGGTGTATAAATTAAATAGGCAGGGGGACAGCACACAACCTTGTCTGACACCTCTTTTTATGTCTATGTATGGTGAATAATTCCTTCCCGATCTTACTGTGGCAGTTTGCTCCCAATAAAGGTTACTGAGTATTCTTATATCTTTTCCATCAATACCTATGTCTTTGAGGCATTCAATTATTTTCTCATGATGGATTCTGTCAAAAGCCTTCTTATAGTCAATGAAGCACATATACATACTTTTTTGGACCTCTGTATATTTTTCTGCTAATCTTCTTAGGCAAAATATTGCCTCTCTTGTTCCACTGTTCCGTCTAAAACCAAACTGTTCTTCTTGGATTTCGCTGTCTACTTTACTTTTTATTCTTTCCTGTATGATTTTGAGCAGTATCTTAATTGCATGACTCATCAGGCTGATTGTTCTGAAGTCTGAACATTCTGTTGCATTTGGTTTTTTGGGCAATGTTATAAAAACTGATGTCTTCATGTCGTGTGGTAAATATCCTGTATTGTATATATCATTGCATATTTCTGTGATTGTATCTATACCAAAGCTCTCCAGAGCTTCTATCATTTCAATGTTTATGTTATCCATGCCTGCTGATCTTCCTTTTTGTATCATATGAATGGCATTCTCTACTTCTGATCTGAGAATGTGTGGGCCTTCATTAGAATCTGGTGATGGTTTTTTACCTCTGTTGTCCTCGAATAGTTCTTTTACGTATTCTGCCCATCTGTTTGATATGTCTTTCTCATCAAGTAATATTACACCATTTTTGTTCTTGATACAGCTTCCTCCTTGTGCAAACCGCGACCGATTTGATAATTTCTTTATTTCTTCATGCATATCTCTTGTCATGTGCTTCGCTTCCAAGTCTTCTATTTCCTTACATTTTGTTTCTATCCACCGTTCTTTTGCTTCTCTACACATAGTACGTATGTCATTGTCTATTGTTTTATATTCTGGAGTATTTTTTGCTTTCTTTATATATGTTTGTTTTTAAAGATTCATTTAAATGTGTGATGTTTACTAGCATTCCAGATTATTATTCTTTTCGCTTGCTTCTGACACAGAAGTGCGCTTAGAAGTTATATATATATATATATATATATATATATATAATATATATATATATATATATATATATATATATATATATATATATATATATATATATATATATATTATATATATATATATATATATATATATATATATATATATATATATAAAGCGAAAACAGACATAACGAAGCAAGTTGTGGTTTAGTTCCCGATACACCCAATTTAGTTACTTTTCCCGGATTCCTTGCGTTATTGTTGTTTTAGTTTTCCACCCTACATTGTTATCATTAATTGTCCATTCACAGGCGAGGCTAGCGACGACTCCAACAAGCTAATGTACATCCTCATTCCGTCCTTGACCGTGCCTTTAGTGCTTGGAATTCTCCTGGCTCTTATTTGCATATGTCAAAAGTCGCACAACTCAAGGTCAGTTACAAATGCTTATAGACACATTGGCTGAAAATGTCGGGACAACATAGAAATATAAAAACAGTGAACAAAAGTGAAGACAGAGAGAAGGAAGTTAAGACAGAGCGAGAGAGGGGGACAGGGAATAGTCTAAAAGTGAGAAAATCAGGGCCGTAGATAGGACTTAATAAACGGTTGGGGGGGGTGTTAATACCAACATTTTTTTTTAATGCACTATTTTGGTACCGGTAAAGTATCATTACACCCCCCTCCCCTCCCCCCCCCCCCAGTACCTACGGCCCTGGAGAAAATACATGTAGTTTCATTATAAGATACCGTTGTAGTGGACAAGCAGTTAGAAGGTAGAATTGAGGCCTTGGAGATGTGGATATATAGAAGAATGGGTGCATCTCATAGACAGAGAATAAAACAATTAAAGAGGTTCTAGGGTAGGGTTCCCATTCGTCCCGTTTTTCCCGGGACAGTCCCGTTTTTTTTTTTTTAATAAAATGTCCCGAATTTATTCCAAATGTCCCGCTTTTTAAGGGCCCTTCCTGAAAAAAAAATCTTTGGGTAACGGATTTTATTCCGTGTTTTAGTAGTGTTACTTTATCAATTTCCGGTTACAGTGGACCCTCGGTTTGAATCTCGAACAAAAATTCGAACGTCGACCAAAACAGTGTTCAGTGAGCATCTACCAAATGATTTAATGCGTATTAGCATTATTATACAGTATTTTTATCGTTTTTCATCCGCATAATGCCAAAACGTAAGTGCAGTATAAATGATAACATTACAAGAGAATTTCCCTTCATTAAAGGTGTAGATGAAAATGTGGAATGTACTTTATGCAGCTCTAAATTTTGCATTTCACATGGTGGTCGGTCAGACGTAGTCAACCACGTGAAAACGAAAAAACATGGAAAAACAGCTTTATCATTGCACTTCGCTTATCACATGGCGGTGCATAAACCACAGTGTTTTAAGTCCATGGACTGTTGAAAGTGCAAAAATAACAAAAGAAAAAAAATATAAGAATATAGTAACGGCTTGCAACAGCAGTATAAGTCATTTCTTAAATGCGAAAACCCAGAGTGAAAAGGAAATGGAAAAACAGTTATCATTGGCAGCACAAGAAGCAACCTTCGCTTATCACATGGCGGTGCATAACCACAGTTTTAAGTCCATGGACTGCACAACAGCCATCGTGAAAAAAATTTTTCAACGATAAAGTGGAAGTTGTGTTAGTTAATGTGTGTATTTTTATACCAGTATCTTATTTTAAGTGCAACATATAATATATAATAGATTTATTTGTGCTTTACCTTAATTTTTAACATGTCCCGTTTTTTTACAAAATGTCCCGGGTTTTTAGGTAAAAATTTGGAAATGTCCCGGTTTTTATACAAAACATTATGGGAACCCTATTCTAGGGTTGAAAAGAGAATTAACGAAGGAGCCTAGAAAATCTAGGGATGGAAAGAGAATCAATGAAGGAGATTCACATTAGACAGCTAAACTATTTTGGCCATATAAATAGACACAACACCTTACTGACGACCATGATAGAAGGACGAGTTGAAGGCAAACGTGCAAGATGAAGACAGCGCTATAAGTGGGAAGATAACATTAAGAGATGGACAGGAAAGAGTCTCTCAGAGTGCACGATTAAGACAAGAGACAGAAGACGTTGGAGATCCATTGCAAACGACCTTCGTTGTGGAGATGTCACCTGATGATGATGATGCAGTCAAACTTTCAACAAAATTGTCTTACGGAATAAGAAATGTCTTAAGATCAGTTTGTTCAAAATGTATCTGTCTGTGGGGAAACACAAAATTTAGATGGTTTCTTTGCTTTGATATTTCTGTCTTGTTTAGTTCATTTCTTTGTTAATTAGTTCATTACTTTCTTCCCACGTGTCTCATAGCCTTTCTATATTTATCATCTTTATTGTTTGTTTGTGATTGTGGCGGGCGAAGAATAACCCCCAAAAGGGCACGTGCTTCTAGTGTATTGTTGATTTGTAAAACTGATTGTTAACAAACTTTTACATTTGTTTTATGTTCTATTATCAGTTTTACAACAGCCCCCTTCATTATTTACACATACTGCATTTATCAAGTTTGGATTTGTCAACCTCCAGCTTTCATGAATCATTTTCTTGAATCATTCTCATGCTAAAAAACAAACTGGTTTGTGCTCAGTTTTCAGTATTATGTGTAACAAGTCTTCTTAAAACGGAGATTATATATTTATTTATTTATGTTAGTAGTTGCTCTTTGTACAAGGATCATAGTTTGCAAATCACACTGCGAGTTCAGCCTTTATAAATATTATTTTTTTTAACTTTTCCAACTTTTATAGATCGTCAAGACCCAACAACAAGCAAGGACAGCCAGTTGAGTTGAGTCCCCTGAATCCCAAATCTGCCAGCAGGACTAGGGAATTTCCTATGCAAAGCATTCGCTTTCTCCAAGAACTGGGAGAAGGGGCATTTGGAAAAGTCTACAAAGGAGAACTTACTGGATTGTATCGTGAAAGCTCTGTCACCAAAGTTGCTATCAAAACTTTGAAAGAAAATGCGCTTCCAAAAGTGCAGAATGACTTTCGGAGAGAGGTATGGTATCCACCACAATGATAAAACTAAAACATATTTAGTAGTACGAGGGACGGTCAAAAAGTAATGCCTCGTAATTTTTAATTTCATTCAATAGGCAAGAAAACAGATAAAATTCGCATTGAAATGTAGCCCCAAGTCTGAACTTCAAAAATTTATTTTTCAATGTAGTCTCCGTTATTTGTTACAGTTTTTTTTCCACCTTCTCACAAGGGCATGTATCCCCGCACGGTAAAAATTTGTGTCCTTTTTCCTAAACTACTGGCGTAGCGCGTTTAAGGGTCTCGGTGTCCTCAAAGTGATGTCCGCGAAGATCTTCTTTCAGTGGTCCAAACAGATGGAAGTCAGAAGGTGCAAGATCGGGACTGTAAGGGGGATGTGGTAATAATGTCCAGCCAAATTCTGCAATCGCATCAATGGTGCGTTTAGCGGTGTGTGGTGTGGCATTATTGTGCAACAATAGTGCAGTTCTCTGATCTTTTAATGGGTAAAGTCACCGAAGACGACCTCTAAGCTTCTTCAAAGTTTCAATGTAACGGTCTGCATTCACCGTGTTTCCCTGTTCCAAGAAGTCGAGAAGAATCACACCCTTCTCATCCCAAAACATGGAGGCCATAACTTTCCCTACAGATGGTGAACTTTGGAACGTCTTTCTTGTCGGCGATGTTGTGTGATGCCATTCCATTGACTGCCTCTTGGATTCTGGTTCAAAAAAATGAACCCAAGGCTCATTACCTGTCACAATATTCGATAAAAACTCTTCTCCTTCAGTTTCGTAACGGTGCAGGAGGTTGATGACTATGGTTTTCCTTGTTTCTTTATGTCTGTCTGTCAACATTCTATGACATAACGTTGTTTTAACCGAACATTTTTGGCAGCCATTTTTAAACTGTTACAGTGGTGCCACCTGTTACTGAAACAGGTTGGTAATGCTATACAATGCAGAAGAGTGTTTGAGGAATCCTGCTAAATTTACAAATTGCACACCGATGCAGTATTTACATACATAAAAAATAGGAGGCATTACTTTTTGACCTTCCCTCGTACATTAGGTAATGTTAGTTTAGTGGATCCGTACACAGATCTTGTATGTAGCAGTCCTTGTTTACAGATTATTGGTCTTTATTTTTACCTGGCTCTTATGTTTCCTCAGATGCTTTAACTTCAAAGACAGTTTATTTCGCATTAATCATTGTCCATAAGATATGCAGAATTTATCTGAAAGAATATACAGAACTGGAGTACAGCAGGGATGCTAGTGTAACTCATCAAGGGTTGACGTAGAATCTGCAGGGAAAATAGGAAAAGGGGGATGCCCGTGTGTAATGCATATACAGTCTAAGGTTGCAGGAAGTGTCTGAGTTTGGGAAAATGAGAACAAAGGGAGAGACTAAGGAAAGAAGAAATTAAGGATGACAGAGAGAGAGATATAAAACAGAGATGACTTTGACTCCTCTATGACTTTAAAACACAACAACCATGAAGTTACAAACTGTCAAATATGGTTGCCAATGCAGAAAAGGTGGATTAGAATGGTATGACTTACTTACTTAGTCGTTCCCCTTCTACCGTGAGGTGTAGAGGTTTGGAAGAGAGAGCGCCAGACTATCCTATCGGCTGTCTTCCTCCTGGCCTGGTTCCATTCTAGTCCTCGATCCTTCAAAGATTGTCTAATGTTGTCCTCCCAGCGGACTCTGGGTCGTCCTCGGGGTCTGGATCCTTGGCTCTTTGTTTCCCATGCTTGTCGTGGTATCCGATCTTCTCCCATCGTGCAGACATGGCCAAACCATCTTAATTGGGACTGTTCTACTTGGGTCTGCAGGGGGTAGGATTTAAGGCCTTGACGTATCGTCTGGTTGCGTACCATGTCTCTTCTTGTTACTTCAACCACCATCCTCAGATTCCTCATTTCTGAGGTTTGGATCTGGCTTTTATGGGCTGTAGTCATTGCCCATGACTCGCATCCGTATGTCAAAACTGGGACATAGGTGGAGCGGTATACAGCCATCTTCGTTTTCTTACCAACCTCTCTCTTGCTGAGGAATCCTCGATTTATGGCCTGAAAAAGTCTCCCAGCTGCTGCTTTTCGAGTGGCCAACTCTTCTTTGATGCCTCCCTTTCGGTCTATAATAGCTCCGAGGTATTTGAAGTGGTCGACCTGCTCCAGGACCTGTTCTCCCAGCTTAATCTGATGTTTTCTTTCTTCTCGTGATATCACCATGGATTTTGTTTTAGAGCTGCTTATGACCATCCCTCTCTTCTCCAGCTCTTCCTTCCAGACTTGCAGGTTGGATTGGAGATGTGCCTCTGATTTAGCAATCAGGGCAACATCATCAGCAAATGCCAGCTCCGAAATATAGACCTGTCTCATCTTCCAGTACCCCACTGAATACTTTCTTGTTCTCTCCTTAGAATGGTATGACAAGATCAGTAAATAAATATTAGACAAACATAAAGGTAGGTTTTCAGGCACTCGTAAGAAATAAAGAAGTAGAAAACTAGACAACAGAAAAACAACAGACGTGAGTGGCTTACCCAGGACTCGAACCCAGGACCTTCCGTGTGACAACCCCGCTTAGCTATGCGAGCGAATCACACTATCCTCCTTGCCATCTAGGCATCACCAAAAAATGATGCTTCTATGACGGGTCATTAGTGCGACTGGCCTCGGGTTTCCCTTCCTTATGTATGACAAGATCACCAGTGTGGAACTGATGGTAAGAAATGCATGGCAACCAGAGGTGAGAACAAGATGTTGCTGATGGATAAAACACTTTGCAGACACTAGCGAATAGTATCCCAAGACAGCCCTTGAAACGGAAACCCCAAGGTAAAAGTATTATAGGGAAACCTAAAACAATGGATGGAGAAGAAAAATTTGAGACAGACTGAAGAAGAATAAAGATAAACATATGATACACGTCTTGCGTTGTCGTAAGACTAGCTTGGCATGACCTAATTCAGGGCCAGTGCTCTATAGGCAGCCAAAAGACAAAAAAAAGAAGATGCTAAATCCATCATTTATATTTTTATCATTTGCTGTGTTCTCCAGAAATTTTTTATTGTAATTATAAATTCTTTTGTCTTTTAAATTAATTAAAAATAGTGTTTATATTTTATTCCTTTCTACTTTTCCTTGTTATTTGTCTTCCCTATTCCTTTAGCCCACAGTCTTCCCTAAGAATTTATATAAACATAAATATCTTAGCAGATTTCAACGTTGAAAGGCTTTTGAATTTATTATTTTTACTGTTAATGTTGTTCCACACCCTAACATGTCTCCCTTTCTTTCTTTCTTCCATCTGTACTTCCTTCCTTCTTCCTTCCTCTGCCTGCCCGCATCCTACATGCCTGTCTGTCTTTTATTTGTGTCCATGAGATTTAATGTACTCTGTAATTAACTTCTGTGTAAGAAATTAACAGTTTCTGGGTTACTGATTTTTCCAGTGAATATGTTTATCATGTTCTCTTGCAGGTTGACCTGATGGCTGAATTGCACCATCCAAATATTGTGTGCCTGCTTGGAGTATGTATGAATCAGGAACCCATGTGTATGCTGTTTGAGTACATGGCCCAGGGAGACCTCCATGAGTATCTGCTGTCACACTCCCCTCATTCTGATGTCACTTCTACTGAGGATGAGAGTGGTTCTGGAGCGGGACGTATCCTGGAGTACTCAGAAATGCTTCATATCTCAACACAGGTTGCTGCCGGGATGGAGTATCTTGCAAGCCATCATTACGTTCACAGGGACCTTGCTGCAAGAAATATCTTAGTTGGTGAAGGACTAACTGTTAAAATTTCAGACTTTGGCTTATCTCGTGATATTTATTCTTCAGATTACTACCGTGTGCAGAGTAAGTCTTTACTGCCTGTGAGGTGGATGCCCCCTGAAGCCATACTCTACGGGAAGTTTACCACAGACAGTGATGTGTGGGCATTTGGTGTAGTGCTGTGGGAGATCTTCAGCTATGGACTACAGCCTTACTATGGTTTTTCGAATCAGGAAGTCATTGAGATGATACGCTCGAGGCAGATTTTGGCTTGTCCTGAGGAATGTCCTGCTAGAACATATGGACTGATGGTGGAATGCTGGCATGAGATGCCCTCAAGGCGGCCAGCTTTCCGGGAGATTCATGCTCGTCTTCGTTCCTGGAACAGTGAGATAACACCATCAGCTCCATGGTCAGTTTCCCAGAGCCAGTCAGGTCACTCTAGCTCTACACATCAGAGTACACAGTCTCAGCCTTCCCATCACAGCAGTACTGGACCCAGCAATACCACAGCAGTCACAGGATTGACTGGCAGCAGTAATACATCAGAGCCTAGTCCAGCACAGCCTATATTTTCTCCCCACTACATGCCTTACACCAGCCATGGGAGTACTCTGTCACCTCCTCCATACAATGCAGGAGTCCAGCACCAGCCTCAGGCTCAGCATCAGCTGCCTCAGCAGTACAAGGGTGGTCTTCACAATGGACAGCAAGGTAACCAGTACATACAGTATCCAGGTGGACAGCCTGCTGTTCTCAGCCATCAGACAGGTCAAGTACAAGTGCCACGAAATATTGCTCAGCCCATGCCACAGACTAACGTAGTGGTGCCTGGAGGCACGGCTACAAATGGTCCAAACAAGATTTCACCTGCTGGTTCTGTAGCCAGTTCTTCATCAAATAGTGCATCATCAACAGTCAACATGGGTGGTACTGCTGCAGCTATGTCTAAGCCAAGCATGGTGCACCCAGGGCAGAATACCACCAGCCACAATAACCAATCAGTGAACAGCAATTACAAGCCCCTTCTCCCCACTTACAACATGAGTGGTGCCTCAAACATTTCCACTCCACCTCCTATTAATGTGGCCGAGTGCAATGGTCTAAACAACTTCTCCCATTCAGGGTTTGATCCTGATCAGAGAACCTCTGATATTTGAATGTAGCATTATTGCTACTGTTTGTTTAGCCTTTGATGTAGTAGAGTTTTAAAATGTCCAGTTCCTTTTAGTAGCTTGCTCAGCTAGTGCAACTTTTGGATACATTTTTGGTCAGTGACAGATCCAATATTTCACTCTTTTCTGTTATTAAAAAATATCTTAAAGAAGCTAACAACTAAAATAGAGGTTGTCCATAGGTGTGCACCTCATGTAGTTCTGGGGGGAGGGGCATTCTCTGAGGAAACAGAGAAAGAATAGTACTACTGCTCCCACAGGCATGTCATAAAAGGTTACTTGTGTGAGGTTGTGCATGGGCTGGCAACTTCATAATGTGGAACAAGTTGCTAGGGAGCCACTGCTGCAAGAGCAAATGTTTCGATGCTGTTTTCTTGAATGGAGGCCAGCTGCAGTGGAGCCTTCATGCTTCATTTAAGAAGTGAAAAACTAGATCAAGGAATAGTTGCACATGATCAGAAAATAAGTTTCAAAATTTATTTGTAAGAATGGCTTAACACTGACTGTTGAAATATGTCTTAAAAGATGTCTGTAAACACAGGATCAGATTTCCACAGTTTTTGGTTAATAGAGCTGATGCTGTCTTGAATTCACTGTTTGAAATATCCTAATTTTGTTTTCTTTTGCTGAATAAATTCAGATGTCAAATATTAAAAGAAAACAAACATCACAGGATTGTAGTATGGATATTGTAGTAACCAAACAAAGTGATATCATTGTGTTCCTTTTACCTTTTTTTTTTGTCCATTTACATATGTTATGTACTGCCCAGGAACTGCATTTGTTATTTTTTTTTTTTGCAGTTTTGTTTAGCCTAATTATTTTCTTTCTGGCATGCACATTTGATGTGAGAGTCCTCAATATTTTATTGCTGTACATAATTTTTAACAAGTACTAATCTTATCTAGCTAGAAATAATAATAATAGCCCCTTCAGTCATAACTGACTATGGGAATGCGCCCCTGAGGTGACAGCCCTCAGCTGCTTATTTTCCTGGTGCTCCTTTCGACGTTTTCTCCTCACCTCTGCTTCTTGTGTGAGCCTCTCTTCGCCCAATCTGAGGTGGCGCCGTAAATAGCATCGCCACTTAGTGCGATCGGCAGCTTTATCCTCCCATGTTGCTGGATCCATGTCTAGTGCCCTCATATCTCTCTTGCACACATCTTTGAACCTCAGCTGTGGTCGCCCAACTGTTCTCTTGCCATCTGCTAATTGTCCGTAGAAGATATCTTTTGGGATGCGACCATCATCCATGCGGCGAACATGGCCAAGCCAGCGAAGTCTGCGCTGTCTAAGAAGCGTATACATACTTTGAAGGCCAGCACGTGACAACACCTCGACATTTGTCACTTTATCTTTCCACGAGATGCCGAGGATGCGGCGTAGACACCGCAAATGGAAGGTATTGAGCCTTCTTTCTTGCTTAGCATAGGTCGTCCAGGTCTCGCTGCCATATAGGAGTGTGCTGGTGACGCAGGCATTATATACCGCAGCTTTGGTCTTCATTGTGAGTTTAGAGTTTCCCCAAACACGCGATGTGAGGCGGGCAAAGGTAGCTGCAGCTTTGCCAATGCGGCTGTCGATTTCTGTATCCAGTGAGAGTTTGTCATTGATGGTAGACCCTAGGTATGTGAAGTGGTGCACCACTGCCAATTCATAGTTATCGATAGTGATAACTGGTGCAGCACCCACATCCTGACTCAGCACATTCGTTTTCTTTAGACTTATTGTGAGGCCAAAGTCCTTGCATGCTTTAGTGAAGCGATTCATCAAGCTCTGAAGCTCCTGTTGGCTTTGAGTGACGACTGCAGCATCATCAGCGAACAACAAGTCTCTTATAGTGACCCTTCTGATTTTTGTTTTTGCCTTCAGAAAAGAGACATACTAATAGCATATACAATGTGGAACTGATAAGAAGACCAAGATAAGTAACAGTGGAACAAAAAATGAGAAGATATTTTCATTAGGGAAATCTGTTGATAGCATTATCAGACAGTCCTTGTTCTAGAAACTGCTGGATAAAAAATATAGAGGCAGACTGAAGAACACATGGAGAAAAGAACTGGCGATAAAAGTGAAAATAATGAGAACAACACATGACACTAGAATGTGGCCTACATATTTTGAAGGCCTATACTCCTGAGGCCTGAAGGGTAAGAATGATCGAATGAAGAAATCATTTGACAATAAAAACTCCCCCAAAAAAAACACACAATTAGAAATTTTCATTTGCCTTATATACCATAAATGATTAGGAAAGATAATGTCATAAGCAAATAATATAGGATGATAACACTATCTAACTTTATAGATGCTATATGACATAATTATATCCCATCAGGGGTTGGACAGGATATTTCACTCCACCAGTTTAGGTAAAAGAAATTGTAAATATAGTGTTTGTTAGTGTTTTTTCTGTGGTTTCTAGAACACACAGAGGCGTCCCTAAAGTACTTGGCACCCAGGGCGGATGTTACCTGTGACACCCCCATTCCCCTATAAAGAAACACACTAGTAAGTAAAATTTTAACAGTAAGTACTATATTAATAGTGTGTGATGGCACCCCCTTCCTGGCTGTCACCCGGGACGGACAGCCCCCCTCGCACCTCCATTAGTATGCCACTGAGAACACAGTATGTCATGTGATACTGTCAGTCTCTTATGAGCAGATCTTCTTCTTGGATCTTTTGCGCTGACTGATAAATCAGTCAGTGATAATCACACTTAGTGGTTATTTGTAGGGCAGCAACAAACTCTCTCCTCTTAGCTCAGTCTGTGGTCATCCTTTGTGTGGTGCACCAACTTCGGTTTATGCTTGTTATCTCTGCCTGCACAGTTCTACGCTAAGTTTTTTGGTCAGCCTGCTTTTTCACCTTCCTTCTGTAGCCCATATTATAACAGTTCTAGTGATAGTGTAATGGTCTCTTCTCAGGACTTGGGCAACCCCATTCTGTGTGTACATACCAATTCATTGCTCTGTGAAAGCAGTTTTTGGTTGGCGATGATGTTCAGGCAAAACATTTGGAGAATTATCCTTAGGCAGGTTGTGATCTGTAGATACTCATTCTGTTTTTTGTGTGAAATAAATAAAGAGGGAAACCCCGAGGTCTGTGAACAGTAAATAAATAACACATATAAATTAGTATGTTACAGGTACTTGTAAGAAATTCTTCTTCTTTGATCCTTAGCCACCGACCGTCAAAACAGTCAGTGGCCATCACGCCTAGTGGCGTTTTGTAGGGCAACAACAAATTGATTCCACTTTGCTCGGTCGGTGGCCATCCTTCGTACAGTGCCCCAACTCTGGTTCATTCTTTGCATCTCTGCCTCCACAGTCCTCCGCCAGGTTGTTTTTGGTGGGCCTCTCTTTCATTTTCCTTCATGGGTCCAAAGCATAGCTGTTCTTGTGATGGCATCAGGGTCTCTTCTGAGGACATGGCCAACCCAGCTCCAGTGTCTGCCAGCTATGGTGGTGTGCATGTCCTCTTGCTTGCTCCGAGTAAGCAGATCTTGCTTGGTGATGGTATTCGGCCAAAAGATTCGGTGAATTTTTCTTAGGCATGTTGTGTGAAAAGAGGACAATTTCGACATTTCCTTCTCTGTAACTCTCCAGCATTCCGCACCATAGAGAAGCACAGAAAGCACACAGCTCTGATATAATCTTAATTTTGAGCTTGTGCTGTATTAAGAGGACTTCCAGATGTTGTTTAGGCTAAAATAGGCTGTTCTTGCCTTATTCATTCTGATGTTGATGTCTTTGCCTGCCCCACCGTCTGGTGTTACTATGCATCCTAGGTATGTGAAGGTATCTGTCTGTACCAGTTGCTGATTCCTTACTGATATGGGCTCAGGGTTGCTCACATTGAGCGTCATGACCTCTGACTTCTTTAAATTGATGTTCAAGCCCACCTGCTGGCTAAACTTTGTAAGAAATAAGGAAGTAGAAAACTAGACAACAGACAAACAACAGAAGCGATGGTAAGCCTAGTTTTCTCCTCTATTTCTTTTGTTTGTGAGACAGGCATTTATTTTTCACAATCAGAAGAAGCCCCAAGTACACAAACATGCTGCTGATACAAGTATTCTCTTATTGCAGATTTATTGTACATTTATGAATATTGTTATTTCAAATTTTCCTGTCTTTGTTTGAACAGACTACCACTGCCAGACTCATGATTTACACTGCTAGCTAACAGCTGTCAGAGTTGATGTTTCTGTTATCATCATATACATTATCACCCTTTTCCTTTTTTTTTTGCCACTTACAGAGCATGGAGCCACCAGTTGCAGCTGGTCCCTGTGGCCTGCACCAAAACATTCATATGCTCTTTTTCTGTAGGTTTCTGCGGCAATTTTTATTTTACATGATAAGGTTGCCAGCCCGACACACAACCTTATATTGTTGCCTCTTATGATGATCCTGAGGTAGCAGCATTATTACAGTTTCTATGTCCCAGGTCCCCCAGAAACTACGGAGGTCTATCTTCATATTATCAACATGCATAACAAGAGAAAGAATTAACTTAAAAAAAATTAACACCAGCTGGAGCAGCAGTGATGATATCATTTGAGGTTAGACAAAAGGAGAGAGACAACTTCTGTAATTTCATGAGCTATATCTGTTTATATCTAAATATATCTTCTACAGATTGTTAGAAAGCATTAATGATGATGATAAGGACCTGAGAATAATAAAGAACATGTTTGGCAACAAACAGCAGTTATAAGAAATGACAACCAGATAAGAAAGTTTCAAGATGACTAATGTGGAATGACATAGTGACAAATGTCGAGAGGCTGTCACACGCTACCCTTCATAATATGAAATTTTGCATAGGGCTGGCAACCTCGTAACGTAAAACAAATTTCTACAGAAACCACAGCTCCAAGAGCACATATTTTTAGTTTAAGCTTTCTTCAAGGGTACCAGCTGCACTAGTGAACTCATGCTCCATAATTAGCGAAAAGGGAAAGAGAACTTACATAAAGCTTTCTTGTGTGTTCTTTAAATCTATATCAAAAAGTTACTTTTTTTTTTTCCATGTGTTCTTTGATTACACAATTTTTCACATGTTCTTCACAAATAATGTGACTTTTTCATGTGTTCTTCAAAACTAATAGAAATCTTTTACATGTCCTGTATATAGTACAAAACTTTCTCTTGATGTTCATGAATAATAATCTCAACATTTCTCTTCTTTTGTTGGAACATTTAAAAAGTTACACGTTTTTTGGACTAATTCTACAAATACACAACATATTGTCATCATGTTAGTTGGACCTTCACATTTCTGTATCAGTTATATGGTTGATCATGTATGGCATACGTTGTTGTTCTATAAATGTTTTATTTTTATCAAGTGTGCGCTACTTTATTCTACTTCTGTTCATTAATCTTTCTATCACAAGAGTCATACGTTTTGCCCATTTGGTTGTAGTCCAATTTCATTGTGCCTACACTTTACTCCATAATAAAACAGACTTAATATTATTAAAGACTAAAACACTTAAGAATAGTCTTCAGCAAATCTACAATAATTTTATATATTTTCCCAGAAAATAACCCATCAAACAGTGGCAGGGAAAAAAAATTAAGTTTCAGGTACATTATTGTTTCAATATTTTTGGCTGTTTATTTTTGCAAGGAGAAAACATAATACCTGAAACACAGTTACGGCTTTCAGTTCAGTTTTAGTCTTTAGGGTTATGTTTAGTCTTAGAATGCAGACAATGAAAACTACTCGGTAATGCTTACCATAATCCTAACCCTGTTTTGACCTTTTTTAAAATCATAATAATACGCAAAAAAGATTGAGGCTGTACATTAAAAAAAAAATAATAATTTACATTTTTTAAAAATCCAATTAATTCTTTATTACTTTATCTCCTAATAATTATTTAAGGACCCTTCGACTTGGGCGACTAAATCAGCCTACGTATCAATAGTTATGTGAGCAAAATGGGATGTCCCACTCAAATTGCTTTCAACCACCTAAAACTGTTATTTGTGATCATGTCTTACCTACAGCAAAGCATATTGTATTGTACAGATCCGTTTGACTACAAATGTTCATGAACTCTATTCATTCTGTACTGTTATGTTATGTATAAATCTGAGATAGAGATACATGCTCATACTGGCATTGCATTTTGCGAGGAAATCTGAGTAATATGAATGAAACACAATCCCTAAATTTTCTCAAAATGCTGGCGTGAATATTTCCATTCAACTGACCAATGCACTATGAAAAGATTGAAAGGCATGCATGTTCTTTTAATGTGTGTTCAGTTTAGCTTTCACAGTACAGTGCGAGCTGTTTCCATATATTCCTGAACAGCTGGTGAGATCGTTTCATAGGTTACACACTTTCGTTAAGAAAACTATTAATATGTTGCTTATGAGATATTTTCTCTTAAACATATGTATTTACTGTTTGCTTTAAAGCCAGTGTGAAAAAATAGCATCCATTTGGCACCTGGTTCAAACCTAAAAACTGCGTGGGATAGAAATAGTTAATAATTTGTTCCTTAAAACTTCTCATAATCATCATCATGTTCCTTTTCGCTCCCTACTGTGCACGGAGCCACCACTGCAGCGGGTCCCCTTACAGGAAACCTGCACCAAGCATTCATGTGCTTCCATAGCAGTGGTTTCCGTAGTAGTTACGAGTAGTTGCCTTGTACGACATGCATGAGGCAGCCATAGTTCTATTCCTTCTTTGTCTGTGTAATACTATAAGTTTATGTATACCAGCTGGTGTCCAAACTCGGTGCTACCCACTGTATTTACTTCATTGCTTTTTTTAATCTTTTATCAGTATGTGCTTACGTATTGCCCATTTCTTCACAGTCGCTATATCATTATCTATTGCCATTAAATGTTGTAATTTATCCAGTGATCAACCTATGATAAAATATTACAGTTTTGTATTTTTGCATGAATTATTTTATTGTTAGTGTTTTTAAGGGGATTGGGTGGGAATTACTATGTGTGGAAATGTCAAATGACAAAATGTGAAGACCACAGAAAATAAAGCCACACTAACAACTTTAAAACAAGCAGACTTATCGTATGCTTGTGCGTCAATAACAAATTGCATATCCAAGGCTATACTTAAAGTGATAATCCCCTGAATTAGAGCATAGGGTAGATCAAAATCATGTTCATTCATCATTCACTTATTTCCCTTTTCACTCCTTGTGGAGTGTGGCGCCATTGCTAGAGCTAGTCCCCTCCCCTCGCAGAGAGCCAGCTTCAAAGCATTCATATGCTCTTGCTGCAGTGGTTTTTTTACATTTTCTTTTACATGATGAGGTTGCCAGCCCCATCCATAACCTCATATTAATCACTTTGTACGACATGCCTGAGGGAGCAGTGGTTTTATTCTATCTTTGTCTCCTTCATAGACCCCCGGGCCACTGAATAAAATCTCATTAGGCAGACAACTTTCAGAAAAAGGACAGGGAAGACCTTTCCAGGGGCATGCACTGGCACAAGATAGACAACTGTGGAAACAAATAATAAAAATTTTCAGCAGAAAGTGGTGCCCGAGTGGCCACCTAGGAAGTGGTTTGAAGGAAGGAAGAACAGAGGAAGTAAACAAATTATCACTGTTGTCTAAAGTAAAAACGAAGATGGCTGTATACCGCTCCACCTATGTCCCAGTCTTGACATATGGATGCGAGTCATGGGCAATGACTACAACCCACAAAAGCCAGATCCAAACCTCAGAAATGAAGTATCTGAGGAAAGTGGTTGAAGTAACAAGAAGAGACATGGTACGCAACCAGACGATATGTCAAGGCCTTAAATCCTACCCCTTGCAGACGCAAGTAGAACAGTCCCAATTAAGATGGTTTGGCCATGTCTGCAGAATGGGAGAAGATCGGCTACCACGACAAGCATGGGAAACAAAGAGCCAAGGATCCAGACCCCCAGGACGACCCAGAGTCCGCTGGGAGGACAACATTAGACAATCTTTGAAGGACCGAGGACTAGAATGGAACCAGGCCAGGAGGAAGACAGCCGATAGGATAGCCTGGCGCTCTCTCTTTCAAACCTCTACACCTCACGGTAGAAGGGGAACGAATAAGTAAGTAAGTAAGTCTAAAGTCTGGACAACAACTCATTAAATGTTTTCTCAACTTGTATACAGAGCCAGCTCTTGGGCAGTGCACCAAGCGCCATCTTCTTTGAAATGGAATGGCAAAAATATTTTTAAATTGCAGAAATTATAGTTTGATCAAGCTCAAACAGTATGAAGTTGACCCTCACAAGATAATAATTCAGTACGAGACTGGGCGGGTCCAAAACTAGACCTCTCACCACCTTGAAAAACCCCTACAGCCAGCTCTACTTGTGTATGTAAGCATTTACGGCTCCTGTAGCAGCTACCAAAGTATAGGCTGACAGTAAGTTAGCATGCAGAGTAGCAAGTAGACAAAGCATCAAGTCACTATAGCTGTTGTTATGTACATAGAAGTGAAGCTGCTTCTTTAATCTTATTTCTTAATCCTTTGGTTTAGTTTTAATTCAATGATTGATTATGTATAGTAGTTCAGTTGGCTTCTTTTTTGCTTTGTTTTTTTTTTACCAGTGTGTTCAAATGCACTGTTGCCTATGTTTATATTTGTAGATTGTATATTGTTTAGATTTGGAATATATCATAGCTTTACCAGTTAGATTGTGAAAGTTTTTAAAAACAATGTGTGTATATATAAAGGAACACGTTTTTATGGTGTTAGGTAATCATCAGCTGCTTTGTACATACATACATACAGATTTTTGCACAGTATTTTATTGTGTGTGTGGTTTCCAGAGAATAATGAATAATGGACACTAAAGAATAGAAACAGTGTTTCCTAACAGTATGTGATCGTGATCGTATAAGATGGCATTGTTAAGCTGTGTGACAGCAACCTTAAGCTTGTAGGTTTTGAAAAAAGGAAAATGGGTTTAAAAACAAGGCAGAAACTATTATTCCTAGAACAGGGAATGGATCTGGAAACAGGGCAGAAGTGATTCTGCACAGAACAGGATTGGATGTGGATTTTGTTTTGTCCTTGCCTTCCACCCCATGCCCCCGGCTGTGAGAACTTTAATTTTACTGTGTGAATGAATGAATGAACATTTTTGTTAGATGTGGTGTATATAATTAGGACACATTTATCACTTTTGTTTGTATTGAATTCCTTTTCATTCAGAGTATTACCAAGGCTTAGCCTTCACTTATCTAATGAGTTTGTTTTATTGTTGGTTTTTGAATGAATTTTTAGAAAAGCTTGAAGATTACGTATTTTGATTTTCTGCTTTAAAGAGTTCTGTGAGATGCATTTAACCAATTTTATTATAAAGAAATGAATTATGAACAATAAATAAATGAACAAGAAAATCAGCAGTGGTTACAAAGATATTTTTACTCAGAAGAATGTTAAGAATCCCATAGATCAGAGGTTTTCAAACTTTTTTGGTCTGCGGCTCCCTTGACCTGTGCATAAATCACCGCGGCTCCTCTCTATACTACAGTATATATTATATATAAGCAATTGTACCCAAAAAGATATTAATGACTTCTGAATGTGCATATTTTTATTAGTGATCAGCTGTTCGTAACATAGACCTGCTCTGGAGTTTTATGGTGCATTTGTCAATAACTTCTAGTACCTAATGACACGTATTGGTATATGTAATAATACCTCAACGCAAACATGTCGTCCTATGAAGATCTATATTTATTGATGGACCTTGGCTCATAATATTGAGCCCAACACTTTTCCCATGCCACCGCGACGCCCTTAGCCGAGGGCCGCGACGCCCCTGGGAGCCGCGACGCACAGTTTGAAAACCTCTGCCATAGATGATCAAATTAACAAATTAAGAGGGCCTGAGAAAATTAATAAAGAAATTTAATCACAAAGATAAGGAGAAGGCAGTTAACCTTTACTGGAGATGTGATGAGAAAATGAGCACTCAAAAACAGGATTAGAGGAAAAGAGAACAAGGGAAATAGAAAAGACATTGAGAAAAGATAATGAACAACTTGATATTATGCCATGGGAATAGGTCTCAACAACAGAACTGTTGTACAACATCAAGGATTGAATACTGTGATGAGACATGATTGCCTATCCCCCGTGATTGCCTATCCCTCGTGATTGCCTATCCCTCGGAGCATGGCATTAGATGATGTATAAATCATGTGAGACCACAAAGCTTTTCTTTTTTTTTTTTTTTCATTATTGATGAAAGCCAGACATCATCATTTTTACACAAACAGTTAGTGATATTCATTGAAAGCATTGAAAGAACATACATATCCCTTGACCCAAATACATGACATTCTGTTGTAGATCAAGCATGTTGTCTTGTGTACAAATATTATTAATGTCTGCATCCATTACGAGTGTAGTTTTGAATTAATTAGTTGGATATGAAAAAAAAAAGGTTTTGTAGACATGATACTGGCATATTTTACAAAAAAATGTATTTCCCACCATATAAGATGCACAGGGGTAAAGGATGCACAGGGGTAAAGGACGCATCCATATTTAAACTAGATTTTTAAGAAATAAATAATAATACATCAGAGGTATGTATGTAATATATTGCACATATAATATTACTTTTATCCTTCTTTATACAAAAACATTTTATTACATGTATCACAACACTTAAAATTTTTTTTAAAGTATTATCTTGCATGCATAAGTGGTTTAGCAATACCATATCATCCGCTACCTAGAAACTTTTTATCATCAGAAAGTTTAAATACAAGAAACAACAACATGCTTGTTTATGGTCATCATCTAATAAAACACATGGTGATTTTAAAACAAAGATTTATGGGGGTAAAAAATATGTCTTTTATGGTGGGAAATACTATTAGTACTTACTTTGATTTTAGCCAATAAAACCATTACACACAGGTCATTTATATGCAGTGCTTAAAAGAGTTATTTGAAATTAAGTGTTTATATGTTTACAGAACTGCTTAATAATATGATGCATTTGAGAGAGTTTGGTGAGTTATGTGCAGTTTGTAAGTGTGTAATATTAGGATGATAACTGAGTAGATGACTGTACAGAGCCACAGAGTATAAAAAGTGCTTATTGATTTAAGTGAGGATGAGATTAAACTACACTTTAGAATAAATTATCATAAAACATACAGGATGTTTTAACAAGCACTCATATAAATTTGCATTTATTTACATTGTATTTAATTACATTATCCAGTTCGTAAAATTTGATGCCTTTTTTGCACATTTTCAGACAATCAGAAGTCATTTGATCATAAAATTGTTTATTATTAGTAAGTGCCAGCATGGACCATTGTTATGTTTGGGAATGAATGTGTGAAGTATAGATTACAACTACAGCTTAAGTCTGTCTTTCTGTTTTAAAAGCTTTTAACCAAGCAGTGACAATTTGCACAACTAAATAAAAATTAAAGTGTCAATTTATGCAGTTAATAATTCACGCAGTCAATTTAAACAATCAACAGTGACATTTTGTTTGCTAGCAATCACATTTTGTGCCATACAAGAGTAACATATCTATTAACTGGCATGGAGAGATAATTTTCCAAATGTTTCATTTTCTAATTAACAACCAAACCAACAAGTGTATACTCTTCATTTTAATAAAGTGTGAAAATGTACAGTGGGCAAGCAGTTCAAAGAAAGAATTGTGGACTTTGAAACAGCGATAAGCTAAAGAATTTGGCAGATTTCATGGAAATAAATAAACATTTTAGAAAACTGAAATACTATATTTATTCAAATAAGAAAGTTAAACTATTCTTATATGAATGCACAACAATTTATTGAACCAAGAAGGCAGAAAATGCTGTGGGCAAGTGTACAAAATGAAAGAACTTTTACTGATCTGAAATTGAGGAAAGAATAACACTTTTACAGACCTGAGAAAAAGGACAATACTTTTACAGACCTGAGAAAAAGGACTTTTAATGATCAGAAATTAAGAAAAGAACACTTTTACAGACCTGAGAAATAGGACAACACTTTTACAGACCTGAGAAAAAGGACTTTTAATGATCAGAACTTAAGGAAAGAACAACACTTTTACAGACCTGAGAAATAGGACAACACTTTTACAGACCTGAGAAAAAGGACTTTTAATGATCAGAACTTAAGGAAAGAACAACACTTTTACAGACCTGAGAAAAAGGACTTTTAATGATCAGAAACTAAGGAAAGAACAACACTTTTACAGACCTGAGAAAAAGGACAACACTTTTACAGACCTGAGAAAAAGGACTTTTAATGATCAGAAATTAAGAAAAGAACACTTTTACAGACCTGAGAAATAGGACAACACTTTTACAGACCTGAGAAAAAGGACTTTTAATGATCAGAAATTAAGGAAAGAACAGTGTTTCTACTGATCTGAAATTAAGGAAAGCACTGTGCAATTACTGATCTGAAATAAAGAAAAGATGAGCACTTTTGCTAATCTAAAATTTAGGAAAGAATTCTTTCTCTTAATGCTACCAGTTGTTGGATGCTGCAAACTGTTGCTGTGCAACTGCTGTATCACATTCATACATTAAATTTTATGTAATAAAATGTTACCCTTTCTGCAGCTGCGCACATTCTGACATTTACTCAAATTTAGGCATAGTGTTTGTGTTTGATCATTTCTTTTGTGATTGTAAGGGCATAAACTGAACTGTAAATTTATTTCATGAATATTTATGGTAGTAAATTTTACAGGGTGGTTACAGAGTTCCCGCATATGTTAAAAAAATATTCTTGATTTTATTTTTTTACTTATTTGTTTGTTTCTATAATACACTAAAATTGTAATGCATCTTTTGATAGACTGCATGATCCTTCAAAAGTGCCTGACACAGTTTATTGATTTGCGGAAAAAAAAAATTACAATGTACTGTAGTCTGCTTTATCTGTTAGTGTTATCTTCTTTCTTGTTGAGTATTTTATTTGTTAATGTATTATTTGCTGTGTCTCATAGCCTTTCTATATTTCTCATCTCTGTTTCCTGTTTGTAGCTGGCGAAGGGTAATCCTGAAACGCCCCATAGTTCTAGTGTATCCATCATCATCATCACCCTGCAACTACTCAAGGACCATAGGCCTTCAACAAACATCTGCCAAGTCTTCCTGTCCTGTGCCATCAGCTCCAGGTCTTTCTGTGTCTTCCTCATCATTTTCGTTTCTATCTCCAGTTCTCTTCTTTAGTTGACTTGTCCATATTGTCTTGTTGCAGTTTTTTCTGGCTTAAATTTTCCACAGGATGGGTTACCTAGTGCCTCGCCCAACCCTCCATAGTTGCTTTTTACGACATGCATGATAAGTTGCTGTGTTATTATTCTATTTTTCCCCTTTGGGCCCCAAAACCTATGAATGTTTATGTGCATTATTCATTTATAAAACGTAACTCCAATTTAATTTTTCATATTTTACTTCTGATCAGCTTTACAACTGCCACCTTCATTATATATGCATATTTAATTAAACTTATTTGACAAGCAAGTAAAGTTTCTCCCTTTTGTAAACCCCTTTCTGCCATTTTCTTGTTGCAATGCCTTGACAAATTCCTGGTGGGTCATATGTTGAATGCTTTGTTCTTGTGATTTTCTAAAATTGTTCCTAAGAGTTTAGTGTTAAACTGTACCCAAAGGGGTAAGGTGCAGAGGTTCGGTGTAAGCATGTGCTTTTCAGCCTGTGATACATGTGTCCTGAGAATCATTCTGGTGATACACAAAGATATTTGAAAGGGATAGTTTAAAAATCTTCTTAAATGAAATTTTAACACAAGTTTAATGTTAAAATATATTCATAACATATTTAAGTTGCAAAACATATGTAAATTGCAGATGGAAAAAAAGGAAGAAAACAAAACAATTTGCTAAGAATTTCTAAAACATGTTTATGAAAAAGCAGATGACTCCAAGCCAATGTGGAAGGTATTTTTTATTGGATCAAAGAAATGAATACTGATTCACTGCAACGACTGCCTTCAGTTTTCTATATGAATGAATTAAAATATAACTGTATATGGTTAGTTACATTAGATTAAAGTGAAATTGTTTAAAGTGGAAACTATATGTTAAAATTACTGTTTGAGTGGAAACTATAAGTTGAATGTACTGTTTACAGTGGAAACTCTAAGTTAAAAGTATTGTTTGAAGTGGAAACTATGTTTATAACATTTAGAACACATGATTTTGATGTCTTACTTATATTTAGTGCTACGGAAGATAAAAAAGATCCACTGTGGTCCAGGTGATTACTAAGAACAAGAAAGAATAAAAGCACAAATCCCTCAAGCAGATGTAGGGTTGTGCTTGTGACTGGCAACCTGAGTATATAAAAGAAACTGCTCCAGAAACCAGTGCAGTGACACAGACTTCCAGCAAAGGGATCACTTGCAGTTGTAGCCCATGCTCTTTAAAGATGATAAGAGTGAGTGAACTGTCATGAGATGATAGGAATGCACTAGTGCAGAGAAACTGTAGAAAAATGATAATAATGATTATACTATTGGCACGTTTTTTCCCTCACTGCTTTCACACAAAAAGAGACTTTGTGGCCACCCTGTACATGACACGTTTTGTTGTTTAGATATGTCATGTTAACTATGCATATGTTCTGTGATTTTTGTTTTCTATGTTGGCTAGTTAAGTGTACCAATGTACACATGTACAAAGTATCTTAATTTCTTAGCAGCTTTAAACACATACATACATTGTTCATGTTAATCATAGTTACTTTTTTCTATAACACACTTTCAGAATAGTCTTAACTTTTTCACATGATTTGTGACCTCACAAAATGATTGTGTGACATTTGATCCAGGGAGAAAACAAATGACGGTGAAGATGTTAAAGTACAATCAATATAAATGCATTCATCATCATCCTACAGCTTCCTAAGGAGCATAAGCCTTCAACAAACGTCTGCCAAATCTTCCTGTCCCGTGCCATCAGCTCAAGGTATTTCCATGACTTCTTCATACCTTTCTTGTCAGTCTCCGTTTCTCTTCACCACGTGTCTCCCTCTACCTCTCTTACTCTGGGGATTCATGAAGAGGGTAATGATGTCAACAGGTTTTCTCAGTGTGTGTCCTATCTATCTCCAGTGTCTTCTTCTCATCTCTTATTTCACTAGCACTTGTTCTAGTCATCAGTTTCACATTAGTCATCTTATCATAATGGTTCAATACTTCTATTGTATGCAAGCACTCATTTATGTCTGCATGTTTCAGAGATGTGACGTCTGAATTGACGATTCAGATTTTTGTGTTGGACGATTTCTTTTGATCTTCATATGACCTCATTGGAATAACTTGACAAGTCACAAAAAATGAAGTTCGAGAAAATTGAATTTTAAAATTTGAAACACTATGACACAAAGAAGGATGGCCTGTTTTTATGCTTCTTCTTGGAGAGGAATGTATTTTCAAGTATAATTTTACGTTTCTGCATCTTTTTTGCAGTATGCTTGATGTGCTGAAGTCAGTAACTCAGTTGTTATAAAAATGTGACATGTCATGCTTTTCCAATGAGGTCTTCATATATTTCCCGATGAAATGAAAGCTCCTCCAGCCTTTGTATTCTTACAACCATTCTTTCTTCTTTGATCCTTAGCCACCAAATGTCGGCAGTCAAGTGGCCTTCACGCCTGATGCACTGGTGGATCTAGGAATTATCCAAGGGAGGGGCGATACATCATAATGATAAAAGCAAAGGCTATTCTCGCTTTATTCATTTTGTTATTGATATCTTTGCTTGTTCCGACATCTGGTGTTACAATGCATCCTAGGTATCCAAATTAGGGGGCTACTGTAAAACTGGTGAGGAAATAAATATATATATTAACAAATAAAACGGTATTGAATTAGTTTTACTAAATTAACGGTATAAACTAATAAAGAATCTCTTTCCACTCTTTTTCACAAAGATTACAATATAAAATGTGACGTAAAGGTATATGTTGTGTATGATCATTTTGATTTCCTACATACATATGTGAGATTAATGTGCCTGGCATATTTTAATTTTTTTCGTCGCTTTTTTTGTTTCAGTGAGTATTGTTCACTTGAAAACAAACATGCAAAGAGTAACTGAAACTGTTGATGTTTATAATTAGATTAGAGCTTTGCCCTCATTTGATCAACTCTTATCAAATGGGAGCCATAAAGAGTTATATATATATATATATATATATATATATATATATATTTTTTTTTTTTTTCTTCATTACTGTATAGTATATAAACAAGCAGTGAGAAAAGAAATGAGGCCCTT
Organism: Oreohelix idahoensis; assembly: GCA_024509875.1. Taxonomy (NCBI): domain Eukaryota; kingdom Metazoa; phylum Mollusca; class Gastropoda; order Stylommatophora; family Oreohelicidae; genus Oreohelix; species Oreohelix idahoensis. The sequence goes on from JAMPIV010005983.1 coordinate 293,627, forward strand.
GAAATTTGGATATGTAAAAGAATGGGGTGCATCTATGAAATGAAAACAAATAAAGAAATGTTAGAAAAGCAAGGAATGAAAAGAGAATTAAAGTTAGATAGCATATATTGCGGTAGCGCAGCAGTTAGTACACTGGCTTCCTAGCTCGGTGGTCCATGGTTCAATCCCCAGTTGAGGTGGGATTTTTTTGGCCGCAAATGGCTCCGGGGTCAACCCAGCCTCATGAAATGGATACCAGGGCAACTCTGGGAAGGTTAAGGCGGCCGGCGTGATGCTGACCTCATGACCCCTAGTGTGCCGATGGTCAAGAAAGTATAGGCCTAATACAATGTTCCCAATATTCCTCGATGGCTGTGTAACAGGATCCTTAACAATATTTTGGTCGCATGAAGACATAACACCTTGTTGAAAACCATAATGGTGGAAAAGGTTTAAGACAAATGTCCAAGAGAAAGACAACGCTATAAGTGGGAAAATAACATAAATGAGATGACTGCATCAAGATAAGAAATGAGGATGTGCTTGGGGGTAACAACCTCATTACAAAACAAGTTGCTACAGAAACTACCACTACAAGAGCACATACATGCTTCCAGCAAGGCATAAGGAGTTAAAAAGAAAAAAAAGATAAGTAATGTGTAATTTTAGCGTATTTATCCTTTGAAAACCAACGGGCTGATCACCCGTTTGCCAGTCACTTCGATTACGGAAACAACAGCAGATGGATTGATTTGCCGTTGCCCTAAAGACGCCAATAGGCGTGATGGGAAACAATGGCAAAGAAAACCTATCTGCTGTTGCCCTAAGACGCCACTAGGCGTAATGGCCACTGACTGCTTTGACGGTCGGTGGCTAAGGACGGAAGAAGAAGAAGAAGAATCCTTTGAAAAATATATGGATAGTTTTGAATCTGATCATACTATTTTTTTTAAATTCATCAATCAGCTGCCTGAATGAGCTTTAAATCATGGAGGGTGTAGGCAAGAATGCAAGTTTGTGTGGCTGGCCTGGCTACTTTTGTGATGTGAGATGTTGTCATATTTTGTATTCAAAATTGTAATGGCATGTCTGTGTACAATGTATGTTTATTACCAATGTACAATGATACAATCATTCTGATGCTTTCTGTTCATGATTTACCAGCGTAAACTGTACTTTGTATAAGCACCAGTTCCTGTCCACACTTTGTGTGTTGTTTAGGGTGTGTGTTCAATGCCCATTTCTGACAAAGTGCACTTAGTTCAAATAACATGCCTGTTTGTTCAACACAGAGGGTTCATTTAATACCCCTCAATTCTCCCAAGGCCTTCGACAAATTTATGCAGGGTCTCCCAAGGCCTTCGACAAATTTATGCAGGGTCTCCCAAGGCCTTCAACAAATTTATGCAGGGTCTCCCAAGGCCTTCAACAAATTTATGCAGGGTCTCCCAAGGCCTTCAACAAATTTATGCAGGGTCTCCCAAGGCCTTCAACAAATTTATGCAGGGTCTCCCAAGGCCTTCAACAAATTTATGCAGGGTTTTGACCTGTGCCGTCTGCTCAAGCTCTTTCCATGTCTTCTTTATCCCTGTCATTTATGTTGCCAGTTCTCTCCATGTTTTTTGGCCTCCTCCTATCTCTTACCTGAGGATTCCCCAGAACAATGACTGCCTTGTAATGCTATCAAGATGATAAGAACCAGACAAGTACCGGTGGAAAAAAAAGGTAGTCCCATAGTAGATACTGCTGTAGGGGAGTGAAGAGACTTCACAATACCAGGTCCAGCCTTATGATGTGAAGTGACCAGCTCCCTCTCTCTTCTCTAACTCAAGAGCAGAGCCATATACCCATTTAAGTAGACTGGAGTGTGACACACCAGGGTTTGACCCCAGAACCTCTGCCATAAGAGGCAGGTGTTGTAACTGCTTAGCCAATCAGATGCTCAAAGGTAGTCACACCAGATCCTGCATCACCAAACTAGGTCACAGGTTTTTTTTTAAAATGAAGTGGGTTGACCAGTTCCCGTCCTCACTGCCTGTCTTCCCAGACTCAAATGCAGAGTCAGGTACCCAGGCATTTACAGCTGGGCAGACTGAAGCATAATGCTACCAGATTTCAATCCCGGAATCCGGTAATAAAAAAATATAAAAAAAAGTAAATTAACCACTGAGCCAGTCGGATGTCTTTCTAACGGTTTCACTCATGGAAATTTCTCCGCTTCAAATAATTTTCTCTCCCACAATTTCATCCCTTTAATCTATTAGAAGAAATCAAGCCACACAAGTCAGTGAAAATGAAACCAGAATACTCTTTTAATTTAGTACATCCTATTCAGACAACAGAGTTACACTAGTGACACAGGAAAACTGACACGCATCATCTGACTATATGCAACAACAAAAAAGATTTTTATTAGCATCTTAAAACCGTGTGATTCCATATTGCACAGAATACAATGAAACTGACTTGAGAAAACAGTGAATTCAACAAAGACAGACAATGAAACTGACTTGAGAAAACAGTGAATTCAACAAAGAAAGATAATGAAACTGACTTGAGAAACAGTGAATTCAACAAAGACAGACAATGAAACTGACTTGAGAAACAGTGAATTCAACAAAGAAAAACAATGAAACAAGCTGAGAAATAATGAAAAGACTGAAGAATACTGAGAAACAATTAAATAGACTGAGAATCACGATGAAACAAGCTAAGAAACATTTATAACCAAAATGCATGGACACTGACAAGATTTTAAAAATTAAAATTAGGACAACAATTTTTGAGACAAATTAAAAAGAAATAAATAACATGACCACAGTAATCAAACACGATGAAACATGTGACACTATACAGTGCTTAGCAAGACTTTTGGCGTCCTACTTTATAACAATCTGACTTTTGATGATAAAAGATTCTTCATTAAAACAATTAACAAAAAAAACACGTTAATACAGTTTCAATGGCTAGAGGTCAGGGGGGAAAAAAAAAGGAGGGAATCCTTATGTGTGCAGAAGACTGCCACTTAAAGAGTTTATTGTTGAGAGTACATGAACTACAACTATAACAATGGTTGCACAACTGAATGCAATTATGTTGTTTCACAAATTCCAGTCCCAAGTATTGCTTACCACAACTTTACAGTTTCTTCTCTCTTGAACAATGATGAACTCTGACTACAATAAATTTGTTTGCTGACCTCCTAATACTTGAAACACAAGGTAAAATCTTTTCTTAGCACTCAACGAAATGGATCTACTAGTTATGTTATATTTGCATTTTTTTTAAAAATAGTCTCTCCCTGCTTTATTTCAGCTTATTCATGATGCAATTTTCATCCAATGTTATTCCCAAGTATTTTGATATGTCTGTTTTTAACATTATCCACATTTTTTTCACTTCCTTCATAGTGGGTCTGGGCTTTTTGCTACTCAAACTCAGTTCTTTTTGTGCAGCCTCACTCTGTTATCACCAGCATTTTCCGTAAACCATTAACAACATTTCGAGCTATTAATATTTGCCATCAGCAATGTACACTTTTACTGTGATTTCAAATTCGTATTTCTGATTTCACTATAACTGACCTCAGTTTATTTTCACTTTCACAGGGTTAGGGCTGTGTTCACAGCATACATATGCCTTCATTTGTTAAAATGTTTTACTGGTTGAAAATACAAGTTGCTTGTCAATATTTGTTTTCAATATCCTGATGTTTTCAGTACCTTGATGATCTGATGTTTTCAATATCCTGATGATCTGATGTTTTCAGTACCTTGATGATCTGATGCTTTATGTAGTCAAATACCTTAACAATCCATGGGGCATACAACTTGCTATACTTTAAAGCTCTATTCATATGTCTGTGCTACACACAGAACAGTGTTACCTACATTTTCCCCTACAAACTCAATGTGTCTTATAATTTAAAAAAAAGTACTTCTTAATTTTCATTTAAACAAAAACATGGAGAAAATAAAATAACTTGCATGCATAAATGGAAACAAAGGCAATAATTAAAACTAAAGCTGCTGGCTGTATTGACCAGGGAGACCATTGCCACAAAACTAAAAACAAAACATAGTTCATACAAACCGATCTACCAGTTCATCTAGGACCTAACAGAAACTTCTCTGAAGCTCTTTCATTTCATATTTGAAAAAAGTGACTAGTCTTGAAAAATAACAGCAATTTTAATGACAACTTAATATTTTGTATAATACTATATGAACTTTTGATGGTATGCTAATTGTCCTGAGCACAGATATAAAGCAACAAACAGTACCTATCATTCAAATGTACAAACGTTTGCAGAATAAATATTAAGAGTGATGCAAGTCCATGACTCTTAACTCTTTCGAGCCATGTTCCTGGTATATCGGGAATGGATAACATCCATGTGAAAACTGGGGTTTAAACTAGAATTAATAAATCAATCACATAAAATTGTAAGTAGTGAGTGCAGTATACATGTTAAATAAAGTGACAGCTAGCATTAAGTGCTTGTGTGTACAGACAATGTGACTATTTTTAGCATGAAGTGTGACAATCATGAACTAAATACTTTGAGTTGGAAATCCCTAGTTCTTGGTTGCTAACAGGGATAAAGAAGATAGGAAAAGATCTTGAAGGGATGGCAAAGGATAGGTTGGCTTGACATGAACTAGTTGAAGTCTGGTGCTCCATCAGGACCTGAAGGGTAATGAAAATATTATGGCTACTTGTAATGGCATTAATCCATATTGTTCTACTGCATTTATTTACACCAAGGCTTTCTTCTGCATTATTGCTAAATTTGTTGATCTATTCTTCTGTTTGCACATGCATGTTCTAGCTGAATTAGTTTTGTCCTAAACATATTAATTCTGTTCTTTTGCTCATTTCTTAAACTGGCATAAGTGCAACCAATAAATCAGAAGTGTAACTTGGTGTACAATTTTCTCAAAGCTTCACATTTTAATAAACTTTTTACCACTGATAACATGTCTGATTATGTAACATTAAAATATCAATACCCGTTTAATTTAAAAAAAAAGACATGTCTGTTGACTATATATTGGGGCGCATGTCCAAATATAGAAGACCTTGTGGAGCTATCGGAAAAGCTTCCTAAAAAAAACATATGCAACGGCAGAATGTTAGATGGGCCTACGTGCCCAATTCTTAAAACTTCTAAAATAAAATACCCTTGATCACACACATTACCACTGTTACGGCAATGCTATGTTTATCTTAGTTCTCAAACACAGAACATGCAATTACCAGCTGGAGATATATTATATGTACATGTAACATACTGACATACAACTTACTGCTATTTAATGTCCAGCAAAAAAAAAAAAAAAAAAATAGAAAAACATATCTAAATATAAATGCTCTTTAGTTGCTGATTAATGTAACAGAAACATAAATTTTTCTTTTGAACATAACATTTTTTTTAAATAAAAAATGGCAAAATTATGAAAGCACAGAATTCAAAGACTTCCACAAAAAGTTGCAATAATAGCTTGAATATAAGTGAAACAATACAATTAAAATATTTTAAAAAAAAAAACAATAAATAAAACCAGCCCAGGTTTATTGTGACCTATTAAAAATTCCCATGAAATATAACCAAGTAAAAATTGTTAAGTCTGCTAAGATGGCATAAGATAGGCCCAATAACACGATATGACTACAGCAATTATAAATTGCTTTCCCTTACACTAAGATGATTATGCTAGTATTTTGATTATTGATTTGCTACTGCAATGTCCTTACACTGAAACTAAGAGTCCATTCCTAGGTTGTAAAAAGAAATTATTACACAATTCTGAAAACAGTATACGTCTCAAGTGGTGATATATGGAAATTCAAACAGATAAATAAAAAAATATTAACAATATAGAATCTTGATTTTAATAGCTTTACTTCTTGCTCTATGACAAAACCGAACATCACACAATCCTCTTCGTAAAGTGCCATGCCTTCTGGAATAGGCAGCAACATGTAACCATGCAAGATTGTCTTGACAAAATATGTTTTAAAATACTACAAAACACATATTGAACCATTAACATTGCACCACATCAATGTGGGGTATTTACCCCATGCCACAAGCTTTCCCTGGTTTCAAATTCAAGTTAAAAAAAATAAAATGATCAATAAACTATGAAGGTAAGCCTAAATCATTGAAATGAAAAGGGGGAGAGGAGGAGAGGGAGAGGGAGAGAAGGAAACAGCAAGCAAGAAAATAGTATTCTGTTGCCCACAAGAACATGCCAGCTATGGTTACAATTCATTTCCATGATATGGTTGTTGTAGATGCTTTGGTTTTGCTAACAACAATTTTCCCTTTCACAATTAACTGACGATAACGGGAACATGTAACATTTGTAAAAAGATGAAACCTGTCTCTCTTATTTTAACAGCACGATGAGACCACCAATGCCCCATTATAATTCATAGGGTCTTTGAGGAGACAAAGAACTTTATTATTGCTCTCCCAGAATGGACCAATATAAAAGTTGTGCAAGAGGCTGGCAACCTCATCATGTTAACCAAACAGCTATAGAAACCTCCACTGTAAGAACTCCTGAGTGATTCGGTGCAGGTTATCCACTAAGGCAGCTACTATACTGGTGGCTCAATGCTTCATATGGAGAGAAAACGTAAATGAGTGAAGGCATTCTGATACCGAGGATATGCAAGCATATCTTTAAAAAAAATATAAAAAAGAGTGTTCATAAATTAATGAAGTGTGATTATTTTTTTTTAATTTGCCACTTCAAGTAACACAATTTAATAAATCCACTCACTAAAACCAACAGTTACTCACTGCATCAATACAATTCTAACACTGAAGAACTTTTTTTTAAATATAAAAAAAAAACCACAAAGCAAACGCGCACATTCACACCACATCTGCAGTGGCTGGTGAGAAGCTGATATGGGAAAATGGCAGAATACTTGAACTATCAAATAATATCATCTACCTGAATTTCTAGTTTGATCTGTGTATGCGAACACAACACATCCTCAGTGAAACAAAACTCCTGGACTATCAAATATACTTCCAACAGAACTGAACAAACAGGTCACAAGCATCGTACCAATTGTTCATTGATTTTGCCCACAATATGGATATATTTAACACTGCAGGATAAAAGAGATGTGTAAACTTGATAAGTAGTTGTTGCAACAAGCCTGTCAAATTTCACAGGTATAAATAATTAAGTGTTTTTTTGCCACAAAGAGCTAGGTCACGCTAGGTCTGAATTAGTTCAATTAAAATATCATTAAGTGCTACAGAGTAAAATAAAAAAGTATGCACTCCTTTACACTTTGTTAACATGCCATAAATCAATGAAAGCTGCCCAACCAAAATGTCATATTTATTTTTCTGTGGCTTTTCAAATGTCAAACCTTAAACTCTGCTTAAACTCTGAATAGCGTGCCAAAGATTTCAAGGGACAAATTGTCTTACCAAACGGACTCTGACAAATTGTTTTTAAAGAAGTCAAAAAAAAAAAAAACATTGTAAAAATGTATTAATTTGTTTATATCTACATCCTGTAAAAACTGTACATATTTTTTTAGTTCAACATTAACTTCGTTACCACTTAAAACAAAAACAGTATTCAAAGTACTATACTACTGGAGTGCCTAATCCATACAAACTAGCACACAACATTCCCACATACACGTTTCTAAGTGTGTACACGGCTGCCTGCAAAATAAAAACACTAAGTGAACAATGCCAATTCACACATTCTTATAGAATTCTACCTATAATGATTTCACTAAAAACTGGCAATGCCAGCCCTTTCAATTTCAAAATGGAACAATATAATCTGTCCCTCTCTTCCTCAGGAGAATTGGTTTTCAATCAGTTCACACCACTCCTGTGCCACCTCCTTAATCTCTCCATGTCTTTATCCTTTTAATATCTACCTCCAATTCTCCCCCTCCATTTCTTTAAACAGAAAGACTGCCTTGTAATGCTATCAGCTGGTTTTATCAATGTGTCGCCCATCCAGTAAGAACATCTTTGCCTTACCTCTTGTTGCACTGGTATTTGGTTCTTTCTCTCAATGTGTTAATGAGGCCTGAAAGGGGAGCAAAGAATCGTAACACTGTAACCTACCAGGCATGTCATAAGCGGTGACTAAGGAAGGTTCGGCATGAGGCTGGCTACCACACCCTGTTAAAACTTCAATTAGAAACATGACCAAGTCATCCATAGCCAATACTTCAACTCAGCCACCTAGGAAGGAAGTAGGCCATCTATCTAGATCAGTGTTTCTCAAAGTGCGGTACGCATACCACCAGTGGTACGCAGGCTGTTTGACAATTTCAGGGGAAAAAGCAGTCGCGGATATTTGTAAATTTACTGGCCGTCAGACACTTGAGTTGCGTGAGTATTTTCGTGATCGAATCGAGTTGCATCGTGTACTTGCCTTCCCCACTCCTACATTTGTTTGCACTTGCCTGATAGGCCTACTTGCCTCGTTTGAACGTGTACGGAATCGTTGTCAGCTAACCTAACATATTCGTCTGCGTTTCATATCTAAATACTATTTGTGTGATTCAGTTTACGGTAAAATTGCCTTTTCTATTACTGTTGTCTTGGATTATAACCCCCATTTGCAACAATGTATCAATGGCTCAAGAGTGGTTCAGTGAATGTAGTGATCAAAATATTAACGTCAATATTAAAGAGAACTCTAGTGCTGGAGATCCAATCACTCCTAGTCCCATGTGTGTTGTCTGTTATAAAACTTTGACAAATAGTGGCATGAAACCATCAAATCTTTTGCGTCACTTTCAAACAAAGCACACTGAACTTATTGATAAACCAATTTTCAAAACAAGCTCAAATTAATGGGATCGAGTCAGAAATTAATGAATTTTGTAACTAAAGGCGGGGATGAAGTCAAAACCACAGAGGTGTCATTCAAAGTTGCACTCCTCATAGCGAAAACAAGTACAAGTCACACTATTGACGAGAAACTTATAAAACCAGCTGCAAAGTTAATGACAAATATTATGCTCGGAGAGAAAGCAGAACGAATTATTAACAAAATTCAGTTATCGAATGACACTGTTGGACGTCGTATAATATCAATGGCATGTAACGTAGAGAAGCAATTACTATCACGTGTACGCAATAGCAAATATTTTGCTTTGCAATTGGATGAAACCATGGATGTTCAGAGTATGAATCAACTTTTGGCTTATGTACGCTATATATATATGAGAAAGAAGTATACAACGATTTTTTGTTCTGCTTATCACTGAAAACCCATGCTACTGGAGAAGCGATATTTCATTTAGTCATTAATTATTGTATGAGCCATGATATAGACTGGAAAGGGTGTGTTGGTATAAGAACTGATGGAGCACCAGCTATGTGTGCGGTAAGAAAGGGCGTTGCTGTACGTATAAAAGAGATTGCGCCTGAATGCAACTCCACACATTGCTATATTCACAGAGAATTCAGTTGGCGGTGAAAAAAATGCCACCCAAACTTGAATCTGTGTTAAAAGAAGTGGTGAACATTATTAATACGATTAAATCGCGGCCCCTGAATGTACGCCCTTTCAGCGTGCTGTGCGAAGAAATGGGCAGTGAGTACAAAAATGTGCTTTTCCACAGTGAAATACGCTGGCCTTTGAGAGGAAAGGTGCTCAGGCGAGTTTTTGAAATTGAATTGAGGACTATAACTGAACTTGGTTGATCAAATTTGGCTTAACCTTTAGCACGCTGCAGGCGCATTATTGCGACAGAAGTACGCTATGCTCCGGCAGCTGCAGGCACATTATTGCGACTTCGGATATCTTTGTTTTCTAGCATTATAATTTGTGTACACGTGATATCACCCCCGGATGTTAAGTTTTAATGTTATTTGCAAGAGAGTTAGCTTCCGTTTCCGATCTTTATTTAGTAATGGGTGTATCCGCGTTTATTTTCTGTGAATTTTTTTAATCGCAATCAATTGGCATCGAACACGCGGCCATTTTCGCTCAAATTTTAATGGATTCTGACTCTGATGCGATGACAAGGACATCTTTGTCTTTATTGGCGCTAATATCGGTTCTCAGAATATGGGTGATGGCAGAGATGGAAACGAAAGTAGAATGTCATTGTTAGTATGTATAATTTTAGGGGTTAGGATTAGGTTTATCGGAAAGGTTTAGGGTTACGGCCGAATGTCACTGCTGACGAGGGCGTTTGTTGCTTTGCTACTGATGATGGGTGTAACGAAAAGATGGTCATTTGATTTGTATTGGTCAAATGACTTTCATTGAGATGCAAGGGAAAAGGACTCTTCGTTTGTTGGTTTTTTTTTTTTAAATTTAAAAAAAAATTTTCTTTTTTTTTTAAAAATTTTTTTTCCATCTTTCCATTCCTCTCTTCTTATCACATCTAACATGTACACAAATAAATTTTATATCATCAGATTCATCATTCATTTATTTATATAAATTCCAAAAATGATAGCAATTGACCAAGAAACACAGAAACTATAGAATTTACAAGTCACCCACTATAAAAACGGCGCGTTGTGAAAAAGAATGCCGCTGCAGGAGCAGTGTTTTGGGATCTAAAGAAGCACAGAAAGCACTAATTGAATGGGAAGCTGTTGGACCCAGAATAATAACAGCTTCTTTCAAAACAGCTAAAAAGAAAATTCATGTAAATGTCATCCAATGTTATGCACCAACTAATGACAAAGAAGAGTCTGTGAAAGAAGCATTTTATACTAAACTACAAGAAATTATGGATAAAGTAAAAAGAAGAGACATCACAATTTTGATGGGTGACATGAATGCAAAGATAGGTACAGTAAACACTGGATTTGAAGAAGTCATGGGAAAACATGGGCTAGGAGTAATGAATGAAAATGGAGAGCTATTCGCAAACTTCTGTGCTTCATATCAACTGGCTATAGGAGGAAGCATGTTTCCACATAAGAGAATACACAAGGCAACATGGATATCACCAGACCATAGAACAGAAAATCAGATTGATCATATATGCATAAACAAGAAGTTTAGATCATCATTGCAGGATGTAAAGGTATATAGAGGAGCAGATGTGGCATCAGATCACCATCTTCTGATAGCCAAAGTAAAAATGAAACTCAAGAGATATGCACCAATGCAAAATTATAGACAACAGTTTAATGTAGGACAGCTAAGAAATCAAGAAACAAGAGACAAATTTGCGGTCACAGTATCCAACAAATTCCAAGTGCTCCAACAGCTGGAAGATGTAGAGAATACAGAAGACTACTGGCAGCAGGTCAAAACAGTATGGAAGGAGACATGTGAAGAAATACTGGGGAAAAGGGAAAGACAACAAAAAGCATGGATAACAACAGAAACCATCAATAAGATAAAAGACAGAAAAAACAAGAAAGCAGAGTTAAACACAAGCAAAACTAGAAGCTTCAAAGCCAAGGCTCAAGAAGTGTACACAGAAGCAAACAAAGAAGTAAAAAGAAGTATCAAAAGAGACAAGAGGAAGTATATTGAGGAGTTGGCAAGAGAGGCAGAAGATGCTGCAGCCAAAGGAAATATGAGAGAACTGTATAGCAGCACAAAGAAGCTAACAGGGAAATACAAGCAAACAAGTTGCCTCATAAAAGACAAGAATGGGAAACTGCTCAGCAATATACAAGAGCAAATGAAGAGGTGGACAGAATATTTTGAGGACCTTCTCAATAGACCAGCTCCACAAAACCCGCCGGACATCCAGCCAGCAGAAGAAGAGCTACAAATTAACGGTGAAAGACCAACGAAGGAAGAAATAAAGAAAGCCATAAAGCTTCTAAGAGAGGGAAAAGCGTCGGGACCTGATGGCATTCCAGCAGAGGCCATCAGGGCAGATATCGACACGGCTACAGAGATGTTATATAGATTACTTGGTAGGGTCTGGGGGGGGGAGGAGATACCGGCGGAGTGGAAGGGGGGATATCTGGTTAAGTTGCCTGGGAAGGGAAATTTACAAGAGTGCACAAATTGTAGAGGAATGGTGTTGCTATCAGTGCCAGGAGGGGTATTGGACAGGATTATCCTTGAGAGATTGAGGGAGTCCATGGACAGGAGGCTGAGAGATGAACGGGCGGGTTTTCGACAAGACGGATCATGTGCAGACCAGATGGCCACTTTGAGAATAGTAGTTGAGCGGAGTCTGGAATGGAGTTCACCGCTATACATCGGATTTGTGGACTATGAGGGGGCATTTGGCAGTGTGGACGGAGAGTCACTTTGGAAATTGGTGAGGCATTGTGGAGTTCCCCTGAGGATCATTAATTTAATAAAGAAAACATATGAAGACATGACATGCAGAGTTCTTCACGGGGGACAGCTAGCAGAACCGTTTGGGATAAGAACAGGAGTGCGACAGGGATGCCTCTTGTCTCCATTTCTTTTCTTGCTGGCAATAGATTGGGTTATGAGATCATCGACAACACACAACAGAAATGGAATCCAGTGGACTCTGACTAAGCAGTTGGATGATCTGGATTTTGCTGATGACTTGGCTCTTCTGTCCCATAACCGTAATCAGATGCAGGACAAATTGAAAACACTCGATGAGAGGTCAAAGCAATTGGGTCTGAAAATACACAGGGAAAAGACAAAAATAATGAGAATAAATGCAGGTAATGATAACAGGGTTGAACTTGAAGAAACACCAATTCAAGATGTAGAATCATACACATATCTTGGCAGTAATATAGACAAAGTTGGAGGGACAGACAGCGATATCAAAATAAGAATACAAAAGGCAAGAGGAGCTTTCATTGCATTGGGAAATATATGGAGATCAAGAGAAATCAGATCCAACACGAAAATAAGAATCTTCAACTCAAATGTGAAGTCAGTCCTATTGTATGGCTCGGAGACATGGAGAACAACAAAGACAACAACCAAAAAAGCTACAGACTTTCATAAATGGGTGCTTGCGTAGAATAGAGGGATTAAAATGGTATGACAAGGTTACCAACGTGGAACTGATGACAAGAACTAGACAAGTGCCCGTGGAACAAGAGATGAGAAGAAGACGATGGCGATGGATAGGACACACACTGAGGAAACCTGTTGATAGCATTACAAGGCAGTCCTTGTTCTGGAACCCCCAGGGCAAGAGAGGCAGAGGAAGACCAAGAAGTACATGGAGAAGAGAGTTGGAAACAGAGGTGAAAATGATGAGGAGAACATGGAAAGAACTTGAGATGATGGCACGGGACAGGAGGACTTGGCATGTGTTTGTTGAAGGCCTATGCTCCTTTGGGAGTGGAGGGTTATGAATGAATGAATGCACATGTGGCAGTAGGAATGAAAACTTTACAAAAGACACCATGAGGCTATGAAACAAAGAGGAAAAGAATGGAAAGGAAGAAACTGAACACTGAAAAATTTGTGCTGTTCTTAGGACAAGATGAAGACTACGTACATCGCTCTGAAGGTGTGGCTATAATATTGTCAAAGAAGAGATGAAAGTTTCAGTTGAATATGAAGCAATGGGAACCAGATTAATATTGGCAACATTCAAAACTGCCAAAAATAAAAATAAATATTATCGAATATAGGTACATATCCTTGAATCAAAAATGCTTGGGGATAGTCATGTTTCGGAAATCAGATTGTGTCCCCCCCAATAAAATAAAACTTTCGATTTTCAGGCATCTGGATTCAAAGATACGGACTTGTACTATGAACCAATCAATGACAAATAACCCGTGTAAGAAGATTTTTACACCAGACTCCCAAAAATATAATGGATAAAAAGAGAAGAAAATACGTTACAATATTGATGGTTGAACTAAATGCAAAGACAGAAAAATATAATAGTGGCTTTGAAGAGATCAGAAGAAAAATTGCCACCAGGCTGTTGGGACACTGTGGAGTCCACATCACATGAAGATCCTTAACTGAATAAAGAAAACAAGACACGACATACAGAAGTCTTCATGAAAGACAACTTACAGAACCATTTAAGAACTGTAGTGCAGCAGGAATGCCTCTTGTAATCATTACTCTTTCCTGGCTATAGATCGGGTAATGAAAACATCCACATCAGAACAGAAATAGAATTCAGTGGACTCAGACACGGAGAACAACAAAACTGACAACCAGAAACTTACAGATTTTCATAAATTGGTGCTCATGCAGAACAGGAGGATTGAAATGGTATGACAAGATCATTAAGGTGGAACTAATGGAAAGAATAAAACAAACACCAGTGGAACAAGAAACGAGATGACACCGGTGTTGGATAGGATATGCATTAAGAAAACCAGCTGATATTACAAGAAAGTTCCTGTTCTAGAATTCTGAGAGTAAAAGAAATGAGAGACCAGAAATGAAAGTGATAAAGAACACTTGGAAAGACTTTGAGCAGATGGTACAGGACAAGAGGGTGTGTCCTGTGATTGATGAAGATCTGTGCTCTATGAGGAGCTGAACGGTTAATGAAAGTATTTATGGCATTTATCCATAACACATTTTTTTTACAGCTGGTTACTTTGAAGCCTGCTGTTATGGTAACTGGTAGGGGGACTCTGCCAGCAGTGCGATGTCATCCGCAATGTCTTCATGTCACATCACTGGAGAAATAGGCTACCTGTTTTCTTTTCCTACTATTAGCTGATCACCACCTTCGCCGTACATTTCTATACGATGTCATGTCTCAAAACCACTTGTTATGCAACTCCTAGTGTCTTACACAGCACAGAATATTTGTATGAATATCTTTCATTATATTCTTTTATGGGAATCCTTTTACAGTAGTCTTAAGACAATAATACAGAATATTTCTTGTTAAAATGAAAGATATATGAACAACTGAGAATATCAATATTAGAATATTTGCAGGCTTCAAATTTACCCATAAATATAAGAGGGGTGTTAAGAATAGACAAACCTAGGTAACTGAATAATATAGTCAAACAGTATTTAACAAGATCAAAAGTAAATATATAGTAATTGGGAAAGTAAAGGCCTGGTGATGGTCTTATAAAACATGACTTTTAAAACAAACGAAAGTCAATCAAATATCTAACTTAACACTCCAGACCTCTACACCCCTGCTCCTGTTTATTATTTTTGTTTGGTGTTTTTTGTGTTGCTTTGTTTTCTTGTTTTTTTATTTTGACATGCATGCAAATCGGGTAATTTTGATTTGCCCTACTGACAATGATTGGACAGGAGATGTTATGCCACTTTCATGTAGGCTAGGCTAATGGCAATTATATAATTTGGAATTGAAAACAATGTATAGGCCTATCCTAATTAAAACCCATCAGAGGTTGAACGAGATGTCTCATCATCACATTTTTTTTTAAAAAGTAGTCTTCAAAAATATTTGGTGATGTATGCTGTCAACATATTCTCATTCAGATCATGTGTTCAGTGGCGAACATTATTACAAAAATCCTGAAAAAAAAAACAATGAATGAAATCTGACATGGCCAAGAACAGAAATTATATACTTGGATACCCAACCAAATATCCTTTTTATGCTAATTTCAGGTCACACAACAGGACACGAGCATACGTCGTGAAATGTTCAACCGACATCCACTGTTCGCTTACTGCTGACAAGCTCTTGCTCAAAGTCATTTTGTCCTCCAAGTCTCAAGATTGATTTCCCCTCTGCCTCTGGTGGTGGCAGCGATTCGTAATCAACAGAATGTGGAGCACCGGGCTCTTTTCTTCCCATCTTTACCGCTTGCGACTATTAAATGACACGATTCGCAAGCACAGTATACTAGTGCTTTAATGTCAAAGCAAAGATTCTGAAGCATACAATCTGTTCGGCCAATGACTTCTTTTATAAAAAAGATCAATAAAATTAAATGACATGTGAATGTGATTCCACTCACACTATCAGATCAACCCATGTCTACTGAATGTTTACAGTTATCAGAAGCATAATTATATTATACTTAAAGCAAATGAAGTCTAAACTTACCTTATAACTTCTCACAATACACAGAAATTAAGTATCCAAGCAACAATCGTATGACTGTGCTGCGAGAAGTGTTGCCGGTAATATTACTACTCACCGCTACTGATGGCTCGAAATGTTGACCAGGTGCTACAGCTGAATCATGCTAAATTAGCAATTTTATTTGCTTAAATTAGTAATTAAATGAATAGATAAACACTTACAGTTGATTAAGAATATAATCTGTCAAAAATATGGAGCTGTCGGTTTTCTAGATATAATCGAGACAATGATACGTGCCAGAATCGAATGGTTGTCTATTGCAGTGGTTACATTTATATTTGCTAAAGAATACATCACTGTATTGAAGTTTAATGAAGTAATTTTAGTCCTTAATCTTCATATCCAGCATATAAGTATCATTGAAGCCTTAAGTGTTGGAGTATTTTATATTTTTTTCCAAAAATGTTCTCACAGTCTTCTTCGCAGATAGCAATATCGCTCATAATGTTATTTTAATGGCATCCTGGCAAATAAGATCGAACCATACCGAGCAGCTGAAAGGCCAAGGTCACATAAAATAAAATTCTTTAACTGAGCTAAAAGCGAATTCCCCCCGTTTTACTTTAAACAGAAAAGAGTTTAATAGATTGCAATATTTATGTAGGATAGGAATATTTTATGACAGCTAATAAATACTAAATGAATGGAAAACCGTTATAATGTTTACGTTAAAAAGCATTGTATAATTACATGGGTATTGTAATCAGGATACACCGGTTTGGAAGTATTACTTTATTTTACAAGAATTATTTTCGAAATAAAAGGTAATAAAACATTGCTTAAGCAGTCTACTATTTAAATTAGTATTGCAATACAGTATTGCTTTATTTTTTAAGTTCAATTTTATTTTAACTGTGCCTGGTGTGTATTGAAAGCATGCATGCAGCGTATTCTTTAAAACACGTTTAAATGTTGCCACCAACAGACGTTTTAGCTTCCTTCGTGCATTCCGTTGTCATGCTCTTAGTTGTCACGTGATCAAACAAAAATGGCTGCCACAGTTTGATCGATCATTAGTAGTGTTTTCCGATGTACCGTGATACAATATCTTTTGTATATCTTTAAATGCAAATATTATATACATTAAACACCGCCGCTTTTAATTATTTAATGTTGTTGTTTGAAAACAAAATTAGCTGCTTTGAAATAGACATCCAGAATGTATTATTTTTATTCATTCAATCATTGGCTACACCAGAGGTTTTCAAACTGTGCGTCGCGGCTCCCAGGGGCGTCGCGGTGGCTTGGGAAAAGTGTTGGGCTCGATATTATGAGCCAAGGTCCATCAATAAATATAGTATAGAGAGGAGCCGCGGTGATTTATGCACAGATCAAGGGAGCCGCGGACCAAAAAAGTTTGAAAACCTCTGGGCTACACCATTGACATATTGTGGTATGAAATGGAAATCAGCTTTTGAATAATCGTAGCCTATAGCTTTGTACCACGAAAGTTTAAACGTTGTAAGAACAAGATATGGTTACAAAAACACGTGTCATGTTAACAGGAGGGCAATAGGGCACTCCCTTGCTGTTTAACGTCCACATGACGAGGTTAATATCAGAAAGGAACTTTTAAATGAACATTACGACGTATGTCAGATTTCGTCCAAATGTGTTACAACCCCCACCCCCTCCTTCCCCTTTTTTTCCAACAAGCTTAAAATGGATAGTCTTAATTAATAGATTAAAATAGCTAATCTGTACTGATTGTGGAACTCTGAACGTGAAAATGATCCCAGAAATGTTAATTTTGCTGTAGTTTCCAGTAGGCCTAAATTTTATCATTCTTATTCAACATGCAACTTTTGATGCAGTCAGCATTGTATTATCATGATTATGTGCGATGACTTATCACCTGGGAGCTTTTACACATATCCTGGTCGAACTCATGTTACCATCCAACAATAGTTTGCTACTGTAGATGAGCTTCACCCGTGTGTTGCCGGGGCCCGAAAGGGGAGCAAAGAATAGTAACACTGCACCCTACCACGCATGTCGTAAAAAGCGACTAAGGAGGGTTGGGCATGGGGCTGTTTACCCCATCCCGTAAAAACTTCGCACAGTGGGCTGATCACCTGCTTGCCAACCAATCTGATTACGGAAACAACGATAGATTGTTTGGTCTGTTTCTGTTCCACAAAGACGCCACTAGGCGTGGTGGAAACAGCGATAGATTGATCAATTTGTTGTTGCCCTAAGACGCCACTAGGCGTACTGGCCACATACTGCTTTGCCGGTTGGTGGCTAAGGATGGAAGAAGAAGAAGAAGTAGATGAGCTTTACTTATCCTGACTTTTTATTATTATTTATTTTTAGTATCTTATTGAGCTTTGATACCCTGTTCAATCTGGCCTGAGGTGGGCCATTTCAGTTATATATGGGATATAGTATTTGAATTTTTAGTCCAGTTTTCATGATAGACTGATGTCAACCCTTTAAAGGGCTGGTCCTGTAAAGGACCGCAAGTAGGAAATACTCTATATTAACTTTTTCTAGGTACTCTGCACAGTAAGGTTCTTCTATTCTGAAATAACCCATTCCTAGTTGCAGTCTAAGAAGTTTCTTATTGCTAGGAATTTTTAGCTCTCTAGATACCTAACATGTTCTTGTTGGAGTCTTCAACTCAACAATTTATATGCATGTCTGCCCTTAAGGTCTCCATCCCACTCTACTGTCTATTTGTCAGTTATTATTCTTTTAGTTAAGCTTTTGATCTATGTTTTACTCATCCCCACATTTATTTTTTTTATATTTTTTCTCCACATCTGTTCTTGCTAGTAGCCCTGAAAAGGACTACTAGCTGAATTGTGGATCCTTTTTGGCCAGTTCAGTCTATGTGTGTAAACAGTCTTGTGACTGTTGCTTTTGTCGTCTTCCTTGGCTCTGCCTGGATTAGGACTTTCTGGATGATAATTGGAAGCAGGCCCTCTAGGATTTCAATGATTAATTTTTCTTTTAGGCTGTTCATTGCTTTTGCTTCCTTGTATGGTTTTAGTTAAAATGTCGTAGATCATCATTCTCTCTTGTTCTATTCTTTTGTGAATTTCTTCATTTTCCTCTTTCCGCTCTGCTAATTTTGTCATGCCTGGCTGTATTTTTTTAACTTATTGTTTTTATATCACTTATCATATTGTTGGCGCTTTGTAAATCTCTAAGTGTTTGGTCACCTCTGCTATTTAGGGCTTCATTGAACTGCCTATTTTTGTTTTCTACCTGTAGTTTTTGTTTTATATCTCTCACCTGTGTTGTTGGAGTTGAGTTCTTATGCTGTGATCCTGTTTAGTTGGTATGGTATTTGTTTTCAGTCTTTGTTTTGCTTCTCTCTAATGGATGTCTTTGCTGACAGACACCTTCATTATTTGTTTGGTTTGCTGAAAAACAGGACAGCTGCTTTACCTTACCTCATGGTTTCTGAGACAGTTTGTGCACAATCTGTTCATGTTCAGGATTTTATAGTTGTGATCTTCCATCGCCCTGGGACAGTCACAATATGTGTGACTTCCCACACAATACCTGCAAACTGTCTCTATTCTTCACATACTCTTCGTTTGTGAGAATCACTGGCAGTTTAGAACACTGCATCACTGGAGGGATATGGGCTTCTGTCTTTCTTTGTCTATCTTTCAGAATCAGTTTCTGTGGTTTTGTTCCTTTGATAGATACTATAATTATGTTGGTCTCTGTTTTGTCACATGTTTTCAGTCTTTCTGCTTGTGTAATTTTAATGTCTGGGTTTTCTGTCTGTGGGCGGCTGAGGACCTCTTGACCAGGCTAGCTGGTGTCGGTGTCTACCCCTCTTATAACCAACTTCTTGGTTGTGGTTTGTAAGTCTCCGCCTGCACTTTAATCTGGTAAGATAGCTGGAATTCTTTAAGCCTGGATTCCAGTTCGGCCCCCAGTGAGTTTACTTTTTCTATTTTGTTCAGGGCAAACAGAATGCCCTTTTCATATTTTCTTACTCTAATTATGTCTCTTCTGCCCACTATTGCTTCAAGAATACTAAACAAGAGTGGCTTCATCTTCCAACACCTCAGTGAGTTTAACATTCAGTTCCTGTCGCACCTCCTGGGGTGTGGTTCTATTTGGTTTTTCAGGGTGGCATGCCCTCTTTCTTTCCATCCCCCCCCCCCTCCCCACAGGTATCTGATCTGAGGCTCGAAGTCTTTTGATTTTTTTGGGCTTGCTGGCTGTCTCTGGTCTTGATTAAGTGAGGTATTTGGTTGACTCTGGATGCAGGTTTGGGTCTTCTGAGTTTTTCCACTGACAAAATATCAGTTGGAATAAATTGCCTTGCTTCTTCTTCTTCGTACACTCTCAGACGTCCACTTGAATGTTCTCAAAGAAAGCAGTAGTCAGTTTGAGGCTATTTGAATCCCCGTAAAGCTTTTCCACGAAAGGAGCTGGCGTCGGACATATGCGCTTTCTCTGTATCACATATAAGGGGCAACTTTGAAGCAGATGTTCAGCAGTCATTTTGTCAGTGCCACAGTTACACTGATTGGTAGTTCCTATCTTTAGCTTGTTGAATAGATGGTATCTCAATCTGTTGTGGCCAGTGCAGAGTCTGAAGATTACCACTTGTTCTCTTCTGTGGAGCTGCTAGTAAGCATCATTCTGTGTGTGCCCTGGATGTTCAACATTCCATTTGTTTCTGTATCTGATTCTGATAAAACTCTTTGCCTCCTCAAAAATTCTGCTTGCATTAGGCTGAGGTAGATATGAACCTTCTTTTGCCATTCTGTCAGCCTCTTCATTGCCAGTGATGTTACAATGAGATGGGATCCATTGGATCACAACACTTTTGAATCATTGACAAAGTTTGTGGAGCACTATTCTGAGATCATCCAGGTCTGTATTATTTTGGCTTTTCAACGTTGCAATTACTGACTGTGCATCAGTAAAGAAAGCAACTTGCCTCTCTGCGCTTTCTTCTGTCAATATAACTTCTGCTGCAGTTTTCAAGGCCTCTGCCTCTGCTCTGAAGTTGCTGGAGAATCGTCCTGTCACCACTGACAGCCTTTTTTCTGCACCAGTGCTTAAGGTCAGAAAGACACCCCCACCTCCTTTTTCTGTTGCATTTGTTGCTGATCCATCTGTGTATGCATGGGTCCAGGTGTTGCATGGGTAATGCTTCTCTATGTATTTTGTCGCTTTATGATAAAAATGATAGAAAACATTCCTGGAATTGAAAGAAAAAAGAGCAAAACTGCAACAGATAGAATTACCTTGCTCATCCTTAATTGCATCTTAGTTATCTGGGTAAAAGTGCATATGAGAGTTGAGGAAATGTACCTTCAAATACATTAAATAGCCCAATATCTCTCAGGACAACAGTACATTTTCCACAAGATCCTTGTGGTTGTCAGTGTTCTTATTTCCCAGAAAAGTGTTTGCTGCTACCCAAAAAAATTCCAATCTTCCTTTTAGTCACCTCTGATGGATAGTGTTGAAGTGCTTACCTGTGAGTAGCTCATGGGCTTGTGAACCAGCAAATATACCCATCTTGAATTTTTCCACACGGTTTCTCACGAAGTTGCCTGACTGCTGACTCATTTGATCTTTAGCTGTAAAAAAATTCTTCCACTTTTATGTGAAAAAATGAGAGTACAGTATTGTTGGATTCTTCTAGAAATCTGTATTGTACATCTTTTCCCCCCTGGTTCCAAGGATTTTCAGGAAGATCAGTCCTTATTATGTTTCCATTTTGATCAACTGTCACATTCCCATGGGAGGCAATAGAACTTTATATAGCCTTGCTGAAGGCCAAGAAAGATCAAATTTCCCATCAGATTGCCACACACTGTCTGTTGCTTCTTCTTATAGTTTAAACATTTCAAGAGATACTTCATTTGATTTCTTCATGTGGTCTGCATGACCAAGTGGGATTGATGCTGTTATGTTGCCGCTGTGCTGAAGAACGCTTTTACACTCAACTTTCATGAGTCTGCGATAAGTTGCCACTCATCAGGATTGCTATTAATACTCAAGGCTACCTTCAGACCATCCATATTATTGGAGGTGAATAGTTACCTTTCTTCCTGAAGAGTCAGATCTCTGGCAGGGTCATTTAATTATTCACTTTGCACGACCTATGTGGCTTAGCAGGTGCCATTTTGGTGCAAAATTATTATCTATTAAAGTTGATGGCTTGGATGTTTCAGGGATTTCTGTAGTGGTGTTTGATGGTATTGTATGATGGTGATATTACTAAATGTAATTGTATGAGGCCAGCTGTGAAGGCTCCTGAGATAAAATGTAGTTGAGAATTGTCAGAAGGCCTTTCTTGCTACCACTACGACCTCACACTTAATTTTTTTTTATGAATGTGGCTACGTAAAGTGTCTAGGGTTATGATATGTAGTGTGGTGTAATAGGTTATAGATATACCCACAGATATTTAACAAGACTAATAATATTAATAAATGTTAAAATACACTGAACTAACTCACGTGTGTAAAATTTTTGATAAAAATTATATTACATTTATTTTGTTCTGGATCAATTTTTTAGGTTGACCAGAACTTAAAAGGATTTAGAGATTATGAAAGAAATGCATGGAATATTATATCATAAATGCAATAGTGTACATATATATGTACTATACTAGTTAGTTTTATTAAAATGTTCTAGTAGTCATCTACTTGGGAGGATAGTTACTGTTTGTGCTGTTGGGGTGGCCTCATCACACCTGTCTATATTGACTACACAGTGTCCAGAAAATGGTGGGAATTTTTATGGGGTATTAGTAACTAAAGGGCTTTGGTGAATGTCCAGCAGACCAGAGGCTCACTCATCTTGTCGTGGTAGCTCTGGTGCTGAAATCAGGTGGTCCCACCTCTCCGTGCTGGCGGGCAATAATGGTGGTCTCTGTCACAAGTACTGCACAGATACACTCGAGTAAAGTCACCAACTGAATAGACACTGCTTTGTTGACAACAGAAACTCGCAGCTCTGCAATCAAAGTATGGGCCATGTGTCAAAATCTATTCTCTACCCACGTCTGGACACAACACTGACACAACAACCACATCATACAGACAGGTCAGATCTCTCTGACCAAACAGCACATTTACCATGGTGGTTTTACATCAGATAGATCCTCCCAGACTATAGATTCTGAAAAATATTTATTAGTTGTCTGCCCTAAAAGAGGATAGGTAATATGTTCCATTATTCTCAACACTTGATCTGTCTTGCATAATCCTTGCTGGAGTTTATGTACATTGTTGGTCCCTAGACCCTGACTAGGGCGGGGGGTCTAGAGCAAATCCCTACTTGTTTGTAAGGCTAGATTTCGATATGGCAGTATCAAATCACTCGAACATGAAACAATATTCAAAATATATAAAGAAATAATTTCAATCTTACCAGATTATGAATAAATAACACAGAATTGCTAGCAAAACTCAGCTGAGCTGCTGGCTATAGTATGGCGTCCCTAAATTTATTACACTTTCTTTCATATGGAAATCACCACACTTTAAAATCTGTGTCTATCACTGAACAACTATTGAAGAATGGCCCCACTTTCGCGTCTGAGCGCTAATGATATGATTGTCTGTGGCCAATCACTGCCTAGGTTTATTTTAATTTCAAATTTCCTACCATAAAGTCATTTCAGTCATGCTTCAGTCAAGTATGGATGGTTATCTGTTAGTCTGTCCGTCTCTACTTGTGTTTCTACAAAATGTACTCGATTTTTGACCCAACCTTTCTCTCCCCTCCAAAATTTTGTCGTTAAAAGTTATATTTAGACACAGCTACCACCCAAAAACCTTCTCCTCCATACTAAGTAAATTTGAACACCTGCGTTTCGAGGTCGTGTTTTTTTGTGCAATTAGCGACACTTTTAGATTCAATACAGTCTGTCGAAGATGTGAACAACACTGTCTTTTGTCATTATCTTCAATATTATCTATCCGTCTGTAAAATTAAGAACATATTAGTTCACTGCTCAGAATAGGCCATCCGGCCAGCTAATTTTTATATTCCTAACATTAATATTAAGAAAAAAGTACTTTTTAAATTTTTGTAATATTCCTAACATCTGCGTTTAGCCGCTGAATTCAAATCAAGGGCTTGGTATTGCAAAAGCGTCCAATAAATGACTGTGGCGTATTATATCTAAGGTCCCTTCTGTCGAGTTGCTTACTTTTTATGTCAACTTGGGAAACGTGACTTTTCTCCCTTTCCCCCCCCCCCCCCCAATTGCGTCTCCTTAGCCTTTCCAGTCTCACGCAATCTTTTCAGTCATATTTTTTTCCTTTTTTGATCCGCCGTTCCCCTCCTGTCTAGCAAGTCAATTATTATGGAGGATGATGACCCGCGGTCTAGGCGATCATGTACATCAGCAGCCTACGCATTATGTTTTTATCCCTAAATGTTATCTTTGGAGATATTTTACCGTTGTATCTCTGTCAATTTCACTACAATTTCATTATATTGTTCTTCTTATTCCTGGGAAACAGTCTGCAGGTTCAGAAATGGGGAATCCTTTGTCATAGGATACTGGGTGAATAGCAGATGGGAAATTGTGTTAGCTTAGGATCATTTGTTTTCCTTCTTGGAAATACTTTGCTGGCCTTGGGTTACATAAGTAACAATTAGTCATGTGATCTATGAGCTCCTTCCACACCACAGACACTGCAATTAGCATCAATCACCTTTGGTAATTCAACCACTGAAGAAAGCTTGTAGTGCACACATATTGCAGCTTGTGAGTGTAGCCAAGATATTGTCCTGATCACCTACTGTAAATCTGATATAAAGACTGTAGGCTTTCTGACCACTGATGTAAAGCACACTTCTATGACCCAAGTTACAAGGCTTGTTAAAGTTCCTAATTTAATACAGCAGAGAACTAAGGCTTGGTAGTGAAAGGATTCTCTTTCAGAGCAACCCGTCCCACTCAACCCGTCCCCCCCAGACCAGATAAAACATCATGAAACACAGTTCCTCACTTACATCATTGTCATCCATGGACAAAGGTAGGCTTTGATGCTTGCTATCTTGCTTCTGCCATAATAGAAAAGTGTCTTTTTGTGATGCATAAAAGAGTCTTATTGTTTTGGTGTTGAAAAGTTTACTTTCAGTGTACTAATTATCAAAGCGTTTTGAGTATTGTACTTGCATCACCTCGTCAGATTCATATCTATTAGAAATTATCTTAACTTTTGTGTCTTCAAATGGCTGCAGATTGCAACATGATAAGACCATAAGCCATATTGTTTCATTGTTGAAAAATTGATTTAAATGAACTAATTATCAGAGCATTAAGTGACGGCAAAGAATCATGGTGTGCAATTCCTTCCACATTGGGGATACTATCAACATTGGTCATATTAACGTACCATTTCAATGCTATTGTTCTTTGCAAGCACCCATGTTGTCTCTTTATATGTCCACAACCCTTTTGTTTGTCTGATTGTTATCTCTTCCATTATTTTTTTTATATCTTCCATTATTTCTTTTCATTCCTTATTTTTCCAAAGTATCTTCTTTGTTTTTTTTGTTTATGTGTTTGTGAAATAAACTCCATTCTTCTGGTTAAGAATCAGACAGCTGTTTCCCCTTGCATGAAGATGTACAAAAACACAACATGTGCTCTTATAGTGGATGTGTCTAGCAGTTTTCTTTGACATTATGCATTCGCTAATCTCACATTAGTCCTCCCGTGAGATGCTTGAGGGAACAGTTCTCCTCCCCATGGCCTCCTCAAAGCTCCCATGCAGCACAAAGTTTGTCCTGTTTAACTAATATTGTTAAAACTGTTACTTGTTTGCTAACAATAAGCATAATTTGTTCACAGATTATAAAAAAAACTGCTGGGCAACTCCTGTTAGTAATTCATGAGTTACACTTTTGTAATACTCGTACATGTAGTGCACGTAAACATTTTCTGTTTGTCCCATGTAGTTCCTAGAGGTCCTGATGAGCTGGCAACCTCATCACGTAAGAAATTGTTACAGAAACCACTGCTGTAAGAGCATGTGAATGTGTGATGCAGACTTCTTGCTAGGGGACTTAACTGCAGTGGTGGTTCTATGCTCTATAAGGAGCAGAAAAGAAAAAGAGGATGAATGATAATCTATTTATTGGCTGTTTTCAGCTTTGTTTGTCTCCTTCATGATTGATCACAGCATTTGAAGTACCAGGTTCGCTCCCAGTACAGGGAATATAGTTGATGGAACAATTTTTTCTGAATCAGTGATTCCTAATGATGTCATACTCCCCCCTGATCTCCTAGGTAGTGAGATCAGATGCCTAGCCTTCTCAGGTAAGGGCAAAAAAACAGGAGGTCACGCCTACAAGTTGCACACATTAAAAATCCCTTAGCGGTTGGAAATTGTAAAGAGCTGCCCTGGCAAAGTTTAAAAATTAGGAAACCTACCCACAAAAATATTTATAGAATGTGTGGTTCTTGTATACACACATTTGGATCCTCATCAATGCTGTGGAGTTCATGCACTGTGCTGAGATCCTCCTTGTGTGATCTAAGGGAGGAGATTGGAGCACTGATGGAGCTATCCATGTGCAATGAAGGTGGTCCCTAAAACCAAACCAAACCAAACCAAGTGCCAAACATCTTATATTAAATATTTAAAAAATTACCTTTTTAGTATCACATCTCAAAAGACAACTTAGTCACTGCCCTCAGTCACAGTATTTACCTTTTGTTTGCTTCAGATCTGTACCTGTCCTCCCTGACACATTATGGGAGGAATGCTTCATTGGAGCACTCACCAGCAGTCTCCAACCCTCCAAATTTAAAGCTGGCTGAAGACCTTCACATGAAGGCTAATCTACATCAAATGGGTGACACCATGCCAGGCATCCCACGTAAGCGGCAGAAACGTCATAGCATGATCACGGCAAATCTGTGTGGAACTAGATATGAAGTTGGTATGTGAAGTCTAGATTAATCCAGTGTTGATATGTGTTGTATTCATACAGTATCTGTCGCAGGCTGGCGGCCACTGAATCAGACTTAAAATGTTTAAAGTACAGTTCAATCCCACTTTATACAAATTTGAATAATGCTCATTTGAAATAGGGCGATATAAAAAAAAAATAATGAATAAAGTATCTATTTATCCACAAAATTTGAAATAATGTGAATCCCTTATTTACTAATACTAGAAAACTAGTCTTAAAGTATGGGAGGTCTTCATAAAATGTGACCCACTGTAGTTTATTCATAAATCTTGTCGTTATTGTTTGTGTTTGCTCTCAGCTATATATCTCTCTCTTACAATACTGGCTGTTAGTTTTGAGCAGGAAGTACATTGCATCATATACTGTTCAAAAAAAGAAACGCAACATTATTGCAGTGGTAATGGACACCAAATTTCAAACTTGTACCAAAATTTTATTTTACGGAATTAATGTTTCAATCTTGGCATGAAGAAACTTTCAGACTTTACCAATGAAATGATGTCCATTAAATTTGGTTTGGACTTTCATTCTTTGCGACTGAGGCCTCCGTTTCAGTAAGGTGTATGGCCTCCTCTGGCCTCTATCAGAGAACGACATCTCCTTGACATGGATCCGATTAGCCGTTGGATCTGTTGTTGTGGGATGGCTGCCCACTCTTCCCACGGTGCAAGAGACAACTGTCGGAGATTGGCTGGAGCCACGTCTCGCTGGCGGAGTCGTCTGTCGAGTTCATCCCATAAGTGTTCTATGGGGTTCATGTCTGATGACATGGCTGGCCACGGAATGGTCTGGACGTTGTTGTCAGCGAGTTGTGCCACATGAGGTCGAGCGTTATCCTGCTGAAAAATCGACCCTCGTACAGCCAGAAGTGGAAGGACGTGAGGACGAAGAATTTCAGCAACGTATCGTTGGGCATTTAGGCGTCCTTCAATTTGCACCAGGTCACTTCTTCCCATGAAGTTGATCGCCCCCCCACATCAGTACACCTCAACCACCATGTGGAGGAGCCTCATCAACGCTGTTCTGGGCGTAGCGCTCATAGACTCTGCGGTAAACTCTTCTCCGTCTATCATGTCGCTGGAGCACAAAAAATGATTCATCACTAAACCAAACCCGTCTCCAGTCATTCCCAACGGTTCATTGACGATGCTGGTTCGCCCACTGCAGTCGGTTCTGGCAATGCCGGTCCGTAAGAACAGGACCTCTGTAGGGTCTTCTAGCCCAAAGACCAGAGTCGTGCAGCTGGTTCCTGACCGTTTGATCTGAAATTCGACGAGCTGCTGACATTGACTGGACTGTGGAGGACACAGATGCAAGTCGATTCCTGAGGTGACGCAGCCGTATGAAACGGTCTTCGGCAGGAGTTGTGACTCTGGGTCTTCCACTGCACGGCGGTCTGCCACTGTGCCAGTTTCTTGAAATCGCCTCCAAAGGCGACTAATGGTGCTTCTAACCACATTAAATTGTCTGGCCACTACACTTTGTGACTGTCCAGTCTGTAAACGTCCAATGATGATGAGTCATTGTTCTGTAGTGAGATGAGCCATACTTGAGCATTGAATTTTCAACTGAATTTATTCGAGGAGCGTCAATCTTTTATAAGCATTCAATAATATGGTCAGAGAGTTTTGTGTTCATGTAAGTTTCACGGGATTCTCATGAACCTGTCACGAGTTATTGTCAAAAATGTTGTTTTGACCTTGACCTCTTTCATGACCTCACGAATCATGAGGTGAGTACAATTCAGGTAACCACGAGAGGTTAATGACCAGGTGGACACAGTCGATAGGTTGACTGATGTCCAATCAGCGAGTATCTTTTATAAAAGTAACACCAAAAAATTTGCGTTTCTTTTTTTTTAACAGTATAGTTTACATCTAGGCTGTATTGTCTACCCTTTTCGACCAGACACATCCAATTTCAGCAAGCAATTTTTACGGGTTTGCTTCCCTGCCACCTCACGCCTATATGTGTGCTATACCTTATGTCCATCAGAAAGTGCAGTGAGGTAGCTGCACCAGTGAGCGTCATCGGAGCAGAGATGCAACTCTGCCCCAGATCTGGGAGGCTTGATTAATGAAAACATTCTTAACAAATGCTTTCACCTCTAACACTGCAATACAAATGCTCCCATTTGTCCCTGTTAATCATTACCTCCAGTTCTACCCATTTAAGGTTTGAGAATAGGTTGAGGTTGTTTCATCCCCAAGACCTCTAATCATTCGCTTTACTGGATAAAACTAAGTTCGAGCGCCAGCTATCATAAATAACTTGATCGTCTACAAATCTGTGTATAGCTAGATATGTTGATATGTCAGATCTATATTAGTCCAGCTTGACACTGATGAATTGAACTAAACTGGGTAGCGAGGACAAACAAACAGTAGAACGTGTGCTCCAACACAGTCAGCTCCATGAGAGAAGCAGAGTGGCAGCATGCCCTTCTCCAACCTAGTCGAGAGAGAAACTGTCTGGTGATGAGAAGTCTGAGGTAGACTGTCAGCTTTATAAGACAGATAAATGTAGTTATTTGAGAGCAAACAAAGATTTTCAGTAATAATAATGCAGTTGAAACTTGCCACAGGTTACTGTAGTAGCTTTGAAATGTATTACAGTATTTGTAGATGTTAATGTAACTGTTGAAAACCTTAGTTGCAGACTTCATAACCTGACCATCTTGAAATTTATTTTAACATTGAATTTTTTTTTAAAATTTGTTTTCAGTTCGGCAGACGGTAGAGAAACTTGGTTTTACTATTGTTCCAGATGACGACCCTACTTCGTAAGCCATTAATATTTTTCCGGCAACATTATTAGCTCTTTTTTAACAAAATACATCTTGATAAAAATATTTATGCTTTGCTTTTTCTTTAGTGTTATGGCTGCTCATTTCTTTAATTGTTTTTATTTAGAAATATCTCTAGTTAGTGTTTATACAGGTTCGGAAATCACCTTAGGCAGCTAACAGACTGGCTTGTAGTATTCTGTTCATGGATATCATTATGTGTTTGGACATATGTGGCAGTGCCGATTCATCACATATTCTCTATTAAAAAAACATAAGTTAATTGTAAGCTACTTTACAAATGTCTGATGTTTATACATTGACCTGTGGGGAATTTCTTGATGGTGGCTGGGTGAGTGAATGAAAAAAAAGTAATTTGTCTTACTAGGACAAAAGACAAAGACAATAATTGCCTATGTTGCATGACCATTGCTGCCATGTTGGCAATTTTCTTTGTCGTTTGTCCTAGTAAGACAAATTACTTTTTTCCGTTTTATTAATTCACCCACCCTGCACCACGTCTTTTCGCAGTCCTTCTCATCTTGGTAGTGGCTGCTGGTTTTGTCATTGGATGGCAGAGTGGTTAGAGCGCTTGCTTCTCACTGCAAAATTACCATGTTCCAGGCTCAAAACCTGGTAATGACATGCTCCAGTCTACCCAGATGTAAATGGGTACCGGACTCTTCTCTTGAGTTAAGGAAGACAAAAGCAGCGAGGAAGGGAACTGATCTCACCACCTCATAAAGCTGGACCGAATATAGTCGAGTCTTTAACACTTCACTCCCCTATGGTAGTATCTGCTATGGGACTATGCTTACTGTAATGATACATCTCTCACTCAGTATCTCAGTTGATTAATGTAAGGCTAATTCTAGCCTTTTTTTAAAACATTCCCTGCTTTTTTTCAGCTTTATTCCGAGGATAGATAGATTTAAGTGAAGTAGAATTAAAACATGGCAGGTGTAACTGCTGAACAGAAATGTATCGTATTGCAAAGTTCCAAAGTTTTTTGTTTTGTTAAGCTGTATGTTTTCAGTAATTCACTTTAAAAAAAAAAAGAAGGAAAGTGTGCCTAATATGATCTGTATCCTTTAGGCTATTTTATACATGGTCATTTTGAATATTTCACTTTTAATATTTAATTAATCTTAGTTTTATGTCAATGATATTTGTGTCAGTTTCCAAAGTTTTGCTTCTCTAGCTGACCCAGTGGTTTGAATTCCTTCCCAGATATCTGATATGGAATGACAGTTTTGTTTCACCAGATAGAATTAGTGAACTTAAACAATATCAACATGTCAACCACTTCCCTGGAATGGGAGAAGTTACTCGGAAAGATGCACTGGCGAGGAATTTTGCTAAGTAAGTATATTTGTGTGTGTGTGTGTGAGATCATCATTTAAGTGAAGTTTGCTGCTTACACATTTATTACCCTTCAACTGCCTACAAGGCATAGACCTTTCTCAAAATAGTGCCAATCTGTCCCATCCTGTGCCATCCTTTCAAGGTCTTTCCATGTTTTTATGTACTTTTTAAGTCTGTCTATAGTTCCCCTTTCCATTTATTTTTTTGTCTTCCTTCTTTTTCTCGTATCCTGGAAATTGCAGAAGAATAAGTGCCTTGCAATGCTGTCTGTCACCTGGAATGCTCAGCTTGTCTTCTATCCAACATTAATATCCTTTCTTCACCTCTTCTTTCACTGATGTTTGTCTGGTTCTTTCCATCAGTTCTGCATTATTGATCTTATCTTGCCTTTTTAATCCTTGTTTTATTCTTACTGGTTTGGCCATGTCTGCAGAATGGGAGAAGATCGGATACCACGACAAGCATGGGAAACAAAGAGCCAAGGATCCAGACCCCGAGGACGACCCAGAGTCTGCTGGGAGGACAACATTAGACAATCTTTGAAGGACCGAGGACTAGAATGGAACCAGGCCAGGAGGAAGACAGCCGATAGGATAGTCTGGCGCTCTCTCTTCCAAACCTCTACACCTCACGGTAGAAGGGGAACGACTAAGTAAGTAAGTAAGTATTATTCTTACGCGTTTACGAAATTCAGTAAATTCTTAATTCCAGGATATTCTTATTAGTTTTTTTTTTTTTTTTTTTTTTTTTTTAAATTAGTTGTACAAGGTATTCTTAACAGTCTAAAAATCACAACTTTGTTTCTTGACTGATTATAATTATCAGTGAGTCATATTCTTAGCATGCCCAGATATTTTAAGTCTGTCATCTTGTTTCAAAAATATCCCATATTGTTACGGCGCCAGGCGGTGACATGGATAAAATCATTAAAAGAAGCGAAAAAAAACCCTCTACATTCTTTTATGGTTTTAGTTGTACATATTCTATCAATAGAAAAAAATGGGAAAGAGAAGGAAACAAATAAAGAGGTTATAGAAAACCTAGGAAAAAGAAAAAAATTAATGAAGGAGATCAAAATATTTAAATCTATCAGTCAATACCCTTTAGCTCCCCAAGGAGCATAGGCCTTCAACAAACACATGCCAAGTCTTGCTGATATGTGTCATCAGCTCAAGTTCTCCCCACATCTTCCTCATCATCTTCACTTCTGTCTCCAGTTCTTTTTTCTATGTGTTTCTTGGTCTACGTCTGCCTATCTTATCCTGGGGGTATTCCAGAACAAGGACTGCTTTTTAATGCTATCCACAAGTTTCCTCAATGTGTGTCCTATCCACAAGTTTCCTCAATGTGTGTCCTATCCACAAGTTTCCTCAATGTGTGTCCTATCCATCGCCAGCATTTTCTTCTCATCTCTTTTTCCATTGACACTTGTCTGGTTCTTGTTGTCAGTTCCACATTGGTGACCTTGTCATATCATTTTAATCCTTCTTTTCATGCACGGACGCATATTTGGAGTCATCCTTACATGACCACCAGCTAAGCACAATGCTACAATATTCAAATGGGGAAATGAACCTGTCTGTGAGGCTAATTACACCCTTATTGACTCTTGAAATCATCCACATACTTCCAGGGATTCCCCCTGTGGTGAAACATATTGAGAACCCAGCATTGCACACTAAGCTTGGAGGAGTCACTTTAGCCCCAGATGTAACTCTGGCTTTTTACCCGATTGGATGCATGCAGGAGGATTTTGCTATGGGCCCATGTTGGACAGGGGGAGCTGAGAAGTGGCTCTGTGTAGGACGTGACAATTCCTTTGGAGAGCCCAGAACCAGAGCATAGTATTTTAGCTCTGCATATTTGGAGGGCCCCCTTGGATAGCGGGATGCACAGAATTCCACACGCTTCTTCCTCCTAGCTTGGGACCAGATGTGATGATCCTTTAAATGCCAGCTGAGCTGGAGAAACTGGAGCTCATGACTTCAACTCAACATGTTTCGGAATAGCAGAAAAGTAACAGGAAAAGCCTAGATCTACAGTGTAGATAATACCAAGGAGTCTTCAACTTGGTACTGGCTGCAAAAGAGCAAGAAGCTCAGCAGCCCTAGTTAAAAAACAACCGCTGCAATCCTTCTATTCTACGCAAGCACCCATTTAAGAAAGTTTGTAGCTTTATGTTGTTCTCCATATTTCAGAGCCGTACAATAGGACTGACTAGACATTTGAGTTAAAGATTCTTATTTTACAGTTGGACTTGATTTCTCTTGATCTCCTTCTATTTCCCAATGAAATGAAAGTTTCTCTAGCTTTTTTTGAATTCTTATTTTGATATCCTTGTCTGTCCCTCCAACTTTATATATAAGGCTGCCAAAGTATGATGATTCAACATTTTGTAGTGTTCTACCTATGTTATCATTTCTTGCATTTATTCTTTAAAAAAAAAATGTTTTGGCCATGTAAAAACATAACAATAATACCTTGCTGAAGACCATAATGGGAGGCAGAGTTGAAGGCAAATGTGTAAGAGGAAGACAGCATTATAAGTGGGAAGATAACATCAAGAGATGGGCAGGAAAGAGCTTGTCTGAGTGCACCATCAAGACAATAGATGTTGGAGATCCGTTGCAGCCAACCTTTGATGTAGAGATGGCAGCTGATGATGATCCAAAAAAAAGAATGACTAAGTCTTTTTTTATAATGACTAAGTTGTGACTGTCCATAATTTTATCACAGTTACTGATATTTCATGTTGTTTAAGCTTGTGATGTTTATTTTGAAGTAAATTTACGTGTTAAAGAATTAGAACATGTTTTTGCTTTACAGAATGCAGAAAGCAATGCCTGAAGAGTACAACTTTGTTCCAAAAACCTGGATCTTACCATCAGACTACTCATTGCTTCAGAACTATGCTAAAGACATGAAGCAGAGGAAAAAGAACGTGACCTTCATTGTTAAACCTTCAAATGGTGCACAGGGTCATGGGTAAGATAGAAACAGGAAATGTAATATGAAACTGTGAAGATCTTTTAAACATTACATCATAAAACCTTGTGTAGTTCCCATGGGTCACTGAAGAGACTGAAAGAATATGGCTTCTGCTCCCTCTGTGTTTCATAAGAGACAACTAATATGAAGTTGTGCGTGGGGCTGGCAACATCATCATGTTCAACAAATAGCTACAGAAACTTCCTTCTTTGTCACCTTAGAGACACCCCCTCTCCCCCAAAAAACCTCATGTGGTATTTAAAATCATGTATGCTGTTGACGTTTTTTGTATGCCTTGTTGTTGAACAGTCCAGTAAGATCTCACTATGTATCCCTTTACTCTTTTTTTTTCTTTATCTCAGAGCTGTTACAAGGCTATAGTAATCACCTTAGCCAGACTGGGGATCACCATTTTGGGGGCCCAAAGATAGCATAGCCATTCTTAAAGAGAAAAAATAGACAGTAAAAATGTGACCACTCTAACCAGCCTCCTTCACAGTTATCTTCTAGCTAGCAAAATATGCCATAAATGAGAAAAAAAGAGATAAAAGTATATTTTGAGTATATGTTTTTTTACATCAAGGCCTAAAATCCCACCCCTGTGATGCTGCACTGTAATTCTGTCCTTCAACCGGCCCGATTCTGTCGTCTATTTTGTATTTTCACAATTTTTTTCTTCTCATTTGAATATATATCGTGTTTGGTATTTTTTTTAGTAGATAAATTAAATGGGGTCGTTTATGATGGTAGATTTATTTTTACACTCGACCAGTTTTATTTTCTTCTGATCACGTGATTTTTCGTTGTTTACGGAAATCGCCATTTCATGCACGCAAGTCAGAAACACGCGGCCGTCACGTAATGTGACGCAATTTTGGACACGCGGTTTTCGCGTTGTTTTCAAATTTGATTGGCGGGGCTTGTAGTTATTTTATTTTTCTAGCGTTTCCATTGGTCGAGGGAAAACTTAGGTTATGCGTAGGAGAGAACACGCGGGGGTGGCCCCGGTGTGTATAAATAGCCAGTTAGACTGGGGCCAAGTTCTCTATCGTAAGAAATAATTGTCAGCCGTCAGACTTCGTATTTATCGTCTCCACTGTGGGAAAAACAGCGATAAATTGGTATGTAGTAGTTTTATTATCGTTTTACTTATTAGTGGGTTTTTGAGAATTTCGCCCGTAGTTAATTTCTTCGGGGGACATTAACTTTTAAGTTTAAAAAAAAAACGATAGTGCCATCCATTATCATTTTTGAAGAACGATGTAAATGCAACAGTGTGCTTATTCTTTCTATGATTTTGGCAGTAGATGAACTTCAAACAACAGTCGAATTCATCATGAGAACTTGTCTGACGGTGTAATCATCAAAGATGCGATCGCAAGAAGAAGAAGAAGAAGGCAGTAGATAGGAACGGGTGAAGTTATAAGCTACACGTGTGCTCATAGTTGTAGAATGTTATGTAAAACCACCATTTATTCCTGTGTATTTATAAATGTAATTTTATTGGGAATCGATTGTGTGCACTAAATTTTATTATGCCTTAAATGTAAGAAATGCCGTTGGAGATTAAAGATATATGTTATAAGTGAATTATACTGCTTAGAGGAGTAAACTATTCCTATAGCGAGATTTCATTTAAATTGGGGCTTAAGTAGGAAACCTCATGTGTAAATGTTAAAAAAGGAGGCCACGGGATTTCGGACAAAGGATTTCCTAGTTTGAATGTTTGGACACGTGGGTAGCCACGCGTAACAAATAGATAAGAGGCAGACAGGTCGGGAGGTTTCTGTTTACTTCCCTGGCAGATTATAGTTGAGAGAGAAAGGGGGAAAGAGTGAGAATGAAGAGACCCGGGGAATAGAAATATTCTATGTATCGGTTTTTTCAGAACGAGAGAAGGGGAGTAGGAGGAGTGAGATTTAAGTGCCACGTGGGTAATATTATTTTTTGTATTGTTGTACATGACGAGTGCCACGTGAGTAATATTATTTTTTGTATTGTTGTACACGACGAGAGAAGTACTGAGTAAGGGAGTTATAAAGATTAATGGGTTAGAGATGCGTTATGTTGGAGTTGTTATACAATAGACGCATTTTCTTTTAACTTCAGCGAGTCACGGCGAAACAGTGGGGGAGCATAATTTTGTCAATTAAAATTATCCACGGCAAAAAGACATATCTCAGGGTCAGAGTACTCGAGTTATCGTCAGGAGCAAAAGAACACAACCTAAACGGTCTATTGCAGTGAAGTTCAATTCTTCAGCAAGACTGGTTTCAATTGCGTACAGCCGGAAATCAAGGCTGTGTTTTTCCTCTAACTCCGGAGCGGTTAAAAGAGGGAAGCTATTCAGCAGCAGAGAAGTTTTGTTTTTCGACAGTTAATCAAGTACCTCATGCTTGACGCCAGAACTTCATCATCATCATCGCAGAATTCAGGAACAGGTGAGAGGGTTAAAATACCTGGGTCTTGAAAGTAACGAGAGAAGAGCGTAACGGAGACGCCGCATCATCAGTCGTCGAGTGTTAGAGAGACACTGAGACCAAGAGAGAGAGGGAGAGAGAGAGAGGAAAGGAGGGAGAAAGTAGCCAGGACCAGTAGGGTCTGTTCATTCTCCATTTGAAGGATAGACACTGAGCCATTGTGTTACTCCAAGTCTATTATTTTAGCATCTCCAGTGGTGTTAGTTAGCGGCGCATATCGCCTAACAAGTGGAAAGCGGTGTAGACGTTCATTGAGGAAGAGTCAACAGGACTGAGACAGTAGAATCTTATTTTGTTAGAGAGTGGAGGCTAAAGTGGACAGCCCCCACAATCGTAGAGTTATTTTAATCACTAATCATTTTATTGTTCCTCAGCAGGGTGACAGAAAGAGTGAATGTGATTTGGGGTTTTTTCTAGTGTCTATCAATGTACTTGTTACGTTATTTTTCAGGCCGTGCAACAGTGCACGCTAATTTTTTTTGTAATTTGATGTATGATGAACTTTAATGATTTCTGTGTGTAAATAAATTGATCTATAATATATTTACTGGATCAGCTTCTACACTCTATACTTACTCTATGTTGTCTGTATAGTGATGTCTGTGGTCGTTTTATACACCTTATCTCCTTGTGTTTAAAGGTAGTTAGAGGAGGGTGAGATTATAGCCATTTTGAAGTCGCGAAGCGGCAAGGGGAGAGGCAAATCCTGGTTCTATCCCTTGAGCCAATAGTCTCATCTGTCCACAGGCATGTCAATTTTCATCTAAATTCTATCTTCTCAGACTTTCTCATACTAGGGTCTTGCTTTCATTCAGGCAAACTCTATAAACTTAAAACCACTTCGTGACAACCCCCTGCAGACCCAAGTAGAACAGTCCCAACTAAGATGGTTTGGCCATGTCTGCAGAATGGGAGAAGACTGGCTACCACGACAAGCATGGGAAACAAAGAGCCAGGGATCCAGACCCCCAGGACGACCCAGAGTCCACTGGGAGGACAACATTAGACAATCTTTGAAGGACC
The DNA here is from genome assembly GCA_024509875.1 of Oreohelix idahoensis. NCBI lineage: Eukaryota > Metazoa > Mollusca > Gastropoda > Stylommatophora > Oreohelicidae > Oreohelix > Oreohelix idahoensis. The sequence continues at coordinate 331,181 of JAMPIV010005983.1, forward strand.
GATGACTAGAATGGAACCAGGCCAGGAGGAAGACAGCCGATAGGATAGTCTGGCGCTCTCTCTTCCAAACCTCTATACCTCACGGTAGAAGAGGAACGACTAAGTAAGTAAGTTTTTTTACAAAATGTGACTACGGTTCTGTATCTTATTCACGTTGTCAATGTTCTATTTTGTACAAATACATTCAAGTTCTGTGTATTATAATTTGTTTGTGATGATTCACCTTCTAAAATACCAGGCATCTCTCGCACCCTCAGGGGTTGCATGCACCCCTGGTTAATTAAGAAGTATAGTTCTAAAATTTTACAAACTAAGGTAGTCGGTTAGAGTATTAATGTATCAGTAGGTATTTTTGTTTTATATTTTGTAATTACAGACAATACAAACATTGTGACATGTATACATTATTTTATTTTTTTCTCACGTCATTTTATGTGTAGGGCATAAATTTAAGAAGCATTTATACTTCATGTGTACCTCTCACTGTAAAACAAAAATAGGGGTAAAGGTGGTCCCATAATGGATATTGCTGTAGGGGAGTGAAGTGTTAGAGACTTTATCTGGACCAGATCTTGGCTTTATGAAGTGGGGGAAACCAGTCACCTTTCTTCCTTGCTTTTTCCTTCCCCTAACTCAGAGTCAGATACCCATTTTTACAGTTGGGTAGACAGAAGTATGACATGACCTGAGAATACCACCTACAACAAACTAATGATAGGAACTACTGATGATTGTGACTGTGGCACCAATAAAATGACTGCTGAACATCTGCTTCAAAAGCGCCCCACATATGAGGAACAGAGAAAGCACAAATGACCATCACCAGTCCCATTCCTGGAAAAACTCTATGGAGATAGAAATAGCCTCAAGTTGACCACTACTTTCTTTAAACATATTCAAGCAGACGTCTGAGAGTGTACGAATAAGAAAAAGAACCTAATCCCTTTGCCTCGAAAAGCAAGCACTCCAACCAGTTACTCAGATGCTCATCTCTCACTGTATAAAAACTAAATAGATCATGTTCTCTGTGTGGACTGTCATATGAAGAAATCTAAGAAGCTTCTTTTCTTTGTTTGCAGGATATCACTGTTCAGAAATGCTGAGAAGATTCCATCGAGTGAGCACTACATTGTCCAGGAGTACATTGACAAACCACTTCTCTTGGATGGTTACAAGTTTGATCTTCGAATCTATGTCCTCGTAACATCTTGTGACCCTCTGCGCATATTCCTCTATAGTGATGGACTGGTTAGGCTGGCCACAGAGAAATATATGCCACCTCATGAGAGCAATATTGTAAGTTACGTTTGTTTGTTGTCTTGGCTTTCTCTGCTTCTTTATGTGGCATTTTTGCTTTCATCTTTGTTATGTGTGTTCCAGTTGCTTCTTTATTCAACCCTCCATCTTGAGCGAGCAAAAGTAGCCAGACTTCAACATAAGCATTAGCATTTACATTCTAAAAGACATTTTAAACAAAGTCTATTTAAGATGTATTTATTTTTGTTTGTGTGAATTGTTTTTTCTTTATTAATGAATACGGCTGTTGTTGTTGTTTAACTAGGACTACTGAGCTTCTCGTCCTTTTGAAGCCAATACCAAGTTGAAGACTCCTTGGCATTATCTACTCTGTAGATCTAGGCTTTTCCTGTGTCTTTTCTGCCATTCCAAAATGGGCTGAGTTGATCTCATGAGCTCCAGTTTCTCCAGCTTGGCTTGCATTTAAAGGATCATCACATCTGGTCCCAAGCTAGGAGTAAGAAGCGCGTGGCATACTGTGCATTCCCTGCCATCCAAGGGGGCTCTCCAACTTTGCAGAGCTAAAATACTGTGCTCTGGTTCTGGGCTCTCCCAAGGAATTGTCACATCCTTTACAGAGCCACTTGTTAGTTCCCCTTCCCTATCACTGGGTCCATTGTGAGATCCTCCTTCATGCAGTCAACCAGGTCAAAGCAAAAGAATCACGTCTGGGGCTCACATGACTTCTCCAAGCCTAGTGTGCAATACTGGGTTCTCAACTTGTTTCACCTCAGGGGGAGTCCCTGGAAGTGTGTAGATGATTTTAAGAGTCAGTGAGGGTGCAATTAGCCTCACCGACAGATGTTCACTTCCACATATGTATATTGTAGCATTGTGCACAGCTGGTGGTCATATAAAGATGATTCCAGATATGCCTCCATGCATCAATAAATAAGGTAAATTAATGATGGCGGTCATGAATGAACTTTAAATTTTTTTGGGTATGACTTTTGCCCTAACCTATACTACTTACATACATTCTTATGGTAAAATATTTATAAGTTAAACATTTAAGTCCCTCCTGGCATCTAGAGATTTTTGTGCTTGTTTACAAATTGTCCACGACTCACTTCCATATGCCAGGATAGGCTCTACATAATATTAAAGAAGCTCTCTTTTTTACATTTATGGACAAAGATTTGTTGCAAAAAATACTATTCATTCTATTGAATGCTGCTTTTCCCTTGGCTTTTCTTCTCTTCATCTCTGAGATGTATCTTCCATCTGTTGTTAATAATGTTCCAAATCATTTGAATCTAAAGAATTGTTTCAGAACTGCTCCATTTACTTTGATCGTGCATTCTAGAGAATTCATTCTCTTCAGTGTGCCCATTACTTCGGACTTTTTGCTAGTTATGCGAAGACCAATATCGTGGTAACAATGCCTTCATGTCATGTCACATTTTCATATGACCAAAAAAAATAATATATAAAAAATATGCTTCACAAATTCTGGAAATAAGTATAAAACAAGCTCAGAAATTTAAGAACAGAGTCCTTTATAAATTATTACATGGGAGCATATACTACAAGAGATAAATACGGATTGATCAAATAATCCTCCAGTGAAAATTAAAAACTTCTCAATTTAGACAAAATAATATTTTGGTTTAGACAATATCATATTTTGGATAATAAAACCACATTGAACTATAACTACAAAAATAAAAATACCTTCTAGAGATAATATTGTATAAAATAAATACAAACAAAAGCATATTACAATAAATGAAACACGTCCTGATATAACCAACAGCTCCGTGTAGATGGTTGAAAGCTGCGTGCTACAAAGAAAAGTAGCAAACACCTTAATAATAATAAAAATATACTACAATATCAACAACTATGTTGGCTCAAAAATCAACATCATTCAAACTACCTCTAGCAATGGTTGTTTTTATAGCAGCTTCATTTACATGATGAGTTTAACATCTGCTGAGGGTGACTACTATAACAGGCATGTTGTAACAGGTGACCTATATACGGTTGTGCTAGGGACTGACAACTACATCATGTAACTAACTCCTATAGAAACCACCACTGTAAAGATCTGATGAAAGTGCTCTGATGCAGGCTTCCTGCAAGGGGCATACTGCAGAGGTGGTCCTGTGCTCCTTAGTTTCACTGCAAGGGATGTACTCAGAAGTAATAGGGGGGAGGATCCCATTCCACGCCCATTGACGCATATTGGGAATATGGTGTTAGGCCCATATTTTCTTGACCATTGGCACACTAGGGGTGACGTGGTCAGCATCACGCCGCAGAAGTAATAGGGCAGTTATTTTATGTTATAATGAATCCACAGGGAAAGAGAGGCAGAGGTTGACCAAAAAACACATGGAGAAGAGAACTGGATACAGAGGTGAAAATGATGAGGAAAGAACTTGAGCGGATGGCACAGGACAGGAAGACTTGGCATGTGTTTGTTGAAGGCCTATGCTCCTCGGGGAGCTAAAGGGTATTGATTGATTGATTTTATAATTTTAAATATAATTTTTGTTATTATTAATTTATATTTAGTGTCTCAAAAGTAATAGGGCAATTATTCTATAACAGCAAGTAACACGCCAAAACGCACATACCAGCTTGAGTGACTAAATTGGTAGAGTTACTGCAAATGTAACAAACTCCATTAATTATATGAATGTAAGATGTAGATGCTAATACGTAACAGAATTATAAATGGGGAAAATTCCAGAAATTTTGTTTTAAAAAAGAAAAGTCAGACATTAATATTTCTTACACATCTGCCATGAAGAAATGCGCATTATTTCTGTAGGCATGTAGTTTAGTTTCCAGGCTGAATGTGTGTGGCTTTTCTGTAATTTCCTGAAAATGCTTCTTGAGAAAATTTGAATATTTGAGTTTTTTAAAATTGTACCACTAATAATAAAAAAAATAAAATAATATCACAGAAAAATGAAGTGCCTGCTGATTATACCACTAACTGCCCCGTCGCTTCTGAGACACCTTGTGTGTGTGTATATATTGTATACACAAACACATGTGGATAAATATACATGTACTTCGGTACTTAAATAGAAAGGCATGCTTCTCATGACCTTTCTGTAGTGTACGGAAATGCTTCACAATCTCCAGTGAATGAAAACTATAGAAGTTACACTTTGCTTGAACTTGTTTTGACCTTTGACCACACAAAAGCACATTGCAAGCAGCAGCAGTTTCTTTGGCTCAAACAGTAACAAACATTCAACATTATGATTCCATGTTTGTTTTCAAAGATAATAGTACACAGAGAGAGGAGTTATAATGTTTTTATAATAATGAAATAAAAATATTGGCACTGGTAAGTGAGGAATTGCAGCAGAATTCCACACAGTCAGTTTCACATATCCAGGTTGTCTTTAGCTTCAATGAGAAGATAGACATAGCAAAAAGTAAAAATATTAAGGAGGCATCAAAAAAAAAAAAAAAATTAAGATGAAAATGTTTGGCCGTTTGGCCCACAGTCACTTTAGGATTGAAAGAAAAACAAAACTCATAATCATAGATGTAAATGAAATGCTTATGAAGCTTTTCATTGCTTTCTTGATCTAGCATCGCCTTTACATGCACCTGACAAACTACTCAGTAAACAAGCGCAATGAATTCTATGATAAAAATATGGCTTTTGACAATGGCAGCAAGAGATCCATTCGATATTTCAACGAGTACCTTCGGCGTAGTGATATTGACGTGGGCTTGTTGTGGCGAAGAATTGCAGACATGATTGTACAGACTTTGCTGGTTGCACAACCTCACATTTTACATGCATATCGAATGTGCCGACCTGGTGTGCCAAGTGGAAGCAGCAGTGTTTGTTTTGAGATTCTTGGTTTTGATATCATGATTGATCGAAAACTTCAACCCTGGTTGCTTGAGGTAAGGAAATCTATCAATATCCCTAATTTACAGCTGTTAGTGAGAGTTGTGGTGTAAAGTATTCATCATCATCATTGTCACCTATCAGTAAAGGCCTTCAACAAACTTATGCCAAGTCTTTTTCTCCCATGCCATCAGCTCTAGGTCTTTTTGTGTCTTCTTCACCATTTTAACTTCTGCCTCCAGTTCTCTTCTCCATGTGTTCCTTGGTCTTCCTCTACCTCTCTTACCCTGGGGATTCCAGAACAAAGACTGCCTGGTAATGCTGCCAACAGGTTTCCTCAGTGTGTGTGTGAGTGCTATCCATCTCCAGCATCTTCTCCCCATCTCTTCTTCCACAGGTACTTGTCTGGTTCCTGTCATCAGTTCTACATAGAGAGGAAGTAAAGTATTCAGCAATATAGATTTGTTGTACAATCATTACACCATTGCTAAACAGCCGCATCTACAAATGCAGAGGTTCTCAGCTTGTATTGTGTTGCAAAATCCTGCAGGTGTGGTAAAACAGTGTATACATTTTTTAAAAAGCTGGTAACCTCTGCACTAATTTACTAATTGTGCTTGTTCCTTAGGACTTGCATGCATTAAGACAAAGTAAAGTTTTCATAAACACATACACTTCAGACATTTTAACATCCATTAATCAAACTGTTTGCTGATCAGCACTTGTGTTTGTAATAATGACATTGCTAAGCCACAGAGTTTATCATTACAAAAATGTAACATAAAAAAAAATGTTAATATTTCAAGTAAATTATTTTTGTCCCTGTCATTTTTGACGCACTGTTGCCAGTTTGAATTTTTCAGTTGCTCATGATATTAAACTTGCATACAAAATAACACATCGAACATAAATTAACATAGATTGTCATTTGTTGTACATATCTTTAGATGCAAAGCTCTGTAAATTTAAATAAATAACACCTGCCATTTTCAGTTCTTATGCAGCAGGATCTCTAAGTTCTGAAGTTGTTGAATATGGCTGACCATAAAGATCAGTTTTTAATACATTGGACAATTTTGTATCTGCTGGAAATTTCATAAATTCATTTATGTCATCTATGTGTTGTATTGTTCTCTTTAATTTCCGTCTTCTTTGTCCTAATAATGAAAGGAGTCTGTTCTGTTTTTAGTCCATTTTTGGTTCATTGCATACCAGTAAAAAATTATCGACACACATGGCTGGTAGCAATGATGAGATACAACTAACCATGCTATGTTTGAAAATGTTTATCATGCAGTAGCGCTTACACCAGCATATACTGCACTTGCGCATCATGAGCTGGAAATGTGATAAACTGAACATGACGCGTTTATGGTTCCTTGCATATTGGGGGGGGACACACACAACATATTTTGGTTTTCAAATATTCAGATTCTAGGTTACGCACTGTATATTCTTTCTTGTTTTTCTTTTGTTGCTTCTTCCAGGCTACAGATTCTGACATTTGTTATTATGGTGTTTCATAATGATTTTATCTCTGAGGATAGAGAGCAGTGGAGGACCCGGTCTGCTGATGCTTCCACCATGGCACCCCTACGACCCATGACGGGTTACGGGTTGAGATGATGAGGATGAATTATTTTATTGTGTTTGGAGCATCCCTTTTCATCCTTTTTTAATATTTCTCTTGACACTTCAGTGCTCAAGGGACTTGATATTTTTTGCATTTGTGTGCCCACTGTCTATGGCTCACTTCCATCCAATAACATGGGTTCAAGGTAACACTTCAAAACTCTTTTTCTTGTTTTCAATGACAAGGATTTATTGCATAGCATGATACTCATTTCATGGAATGCTGTTTTTGCTTGATACATTCTGTTCTAAATCTCAGTGGTACATTTTCTGTCTCATGCAATTGTTGTGCCTAAATGTATATATTTTAACTTGTATTCCGTTTATCATTACTCAGCGTTTAGGTGGAGTCCTTTGCTTGAAGATAGCAATTGTTACAACTTTCTTGCTATTCAGGCTAAGTTCTTTTTCTGCACTTTCCTCTACTATTATATCTAACATTTTCTGTACATCTTTTTCGTTTCTTGCCATTAATGCTGTGTCATCAGAAAGTTATGTATTGTAACCTACAGCTCATATTCCTAGTTTACCTTTGATTGACCCCATGATGTTTCCACTGCACTGAGAGAATAGATTAATTCCAAGTAGGTTAAACAGAAACAACAACAAAAAGCTACAGACTATCATAAATGGATACTTGCATAGAAAAGAAGTATTATAGTGGTATGACAAGATCACTAATGTGGAAATAATGGCAAGAACCAGGCAAGCGCCAGAGGAACAAGAGATGAGAAGAAGATGATGGCGATGGATAGGACACACATTGAGGAAACATTGTTATTGAATCCCCAGGGTAAGAAAGTTAGAGGAGGACCAAAGAACACATGGAGAAGAGAACTGGTGAGAGACATGAAGAAGACATGGAAAGACCTTAAGCAGACGGCACGGGACAGGAAGACTTGGCAGACGTTTGTTGAAGGCCTATGCTCCTAGGGGAGTTAAAAGGTAATTGTTATGAAATAACATGTAGTTGTGAGGAGCACAATTTCATTCAGGAATAGAATATGAAGATGTATGTAGATAAAAAATGTCACCAAAATAACAACATTTACGTTTATAGGCTAGTCTTGACAGAAATAAAGTCTTTACAAGAAACACTTCAATGTTCATGATATGAGTCAATTTTCAAAACATATAAGAACATTTAGAGTGGTTAGAGTGCTGATCTCTTGTGGCAGAAGGTGCCGGGTTCAAATCACGGTACAGATGCACTCCAGTCTGCCCAGCTGTAAATTGGTACCTGACTCTTGAAGTTAGGGAAGGAAAAGGAAGGGAACTAGTCACCCCACCTCTCGATGCTGGACCTAGTATAGTGAAGTCTCCAACACTTTACTCCCCTGCTGCAGTATCTGCTATGTGACTACCTTTACCTTTTTTTACCTTTTACAAGAAAATTAAAGTTTACATTTATGAATCAGTTTTCATAGCACATCCGACTTTTTTTTGTTAGAAATGGCACTAATGATCTTAGTAATGCTATGAATATCTTTCATGAAACAATCCCTGCAGATCAATAGGTCTCCAAGTTTTGGTACTGATGAAAGATTGGATTATGAGATTAAATCAGCCTTGCTGGAAGACACATTTAGGCTACTGAATATCAAGTAAGATATATGCAATATCCTCACTGCTATATTTATTAAATAATTGCAGCTAACATTATAGAAATATTATCATCGTCACTATTTTCTGTTACGTTCCTTGTGGTAGCTGATACCCTGGCTAGACGTCTGCACCAAGCCGTCACATGATCTTGTTGCTTTGGTTTCTGTGGCAGTTTGTTTTACATGATAAGGTTGCTAGCCCCATGCACAACCTCACATTAGTCACTGTTGCACACCACAAAGCGCACATTATCTTGGAACTTTGTGGTGCTCAAAAAGATGTTGCTAAGCGTGTTGTTACATGTAAGAATTATGACGTGAGTGCTCGTGCACAGCAATGAAGAGAGATTGTTTTGTGTAACTTGCTGAGATGGGAGTGTTTTAAAATGTGTCACTAGTATCTGCTTAGATATTCATATGTGATATTCTTCAATGTTTTGAAAGTATCTATATCCTTTTTGGAACCCATTGACAATGTTACTTGGATAATAATGATTATGACTCAATGTATGGACTGCGATGGACTTACACAGAATATGTCGATTATCTATTGATCTCATAAAGTGTAACGATCAAAATGAGTGTTGGCCCATTGCCGTTGGCCTATGGATTTTCGTGACATTGTCAAGACGTAATAAATGTGTACTGTGTCTGTACACCATGAGCTGAGGTACTTATTCCTAAGCGTAAAACTTGGTCATTGTTCGTGTTAAACATAAACTTTGTAATACTTCAAAACTAACCCCTAGAAGATTATGGCAGTTAGGAAGATGACTAGAAGATTATGGCAGTTAGGAAGATGACTAGAAGATTATGGCAGTTAGGAAGATGACTAGAAGATTGTGGCAGTTAGGAAGATGACTAGAAGATTATGGCAGTTAGGAAGATGACTAGAAGATTATGGCAGTTAGGAAGATGACTAGAAGAATATGGCAGTTAGGAAGATGACTAGAAGATTATGGCAGTTAGGAAGATGACTAGAAGATTATGGCAGTTAGGAAGATGACTAGAAGAATATGGCAGTTAGGAAGATGACTAGAAGATTATGGCAGTTAGGAAGATGACTAGAAGATTATGGCAGTTAGGAAGATGACTAGAAGATTATGGCAGTTAGGAAGATGACTAGAAGATTGTGGCAGTTAGGAAGATGACTAGAAGATTATGGCAGTTAGGAAGATGACTAGAAGAATATGGCAGTTAGGAAGATGACTAGAAGATTATGGCAGTTAGGAAGATGACTAGAAGATTATGGCAGTTAGGAAGATGACTAGAAGATTATGGCAGTTAGGAAGATGACTAGAAGAATATGGCAGTTAGGAAGATGACTAGAAGAATATGGCAGTTAGGAAGATGACTAGAAGATTATGGCAGTTAGGAAGATGACTAGAAGATTATGGCAGTTAGGAAGATGACTAGAAGATTATGGCAGTTAGGAAGATGACTAGAAGATTATGGCAGTTAGGAAGATGACTAGAAGATTATGGCAGTTAGGAAGATGACTAGAAGATGATGGCAGTTAGGAAGATGACTAGAAGATTATGGCAGTTAGGAAGATGACTAGAAGATTATGGCAGTTAGGAAGATGACTAGAAGATTGTGGCAGTTAGGAAGATGACTAGAAGATTGTGGCAGTTAGGAAGATGACTAGAAGATTATGGCAGTTAGGAAGATGACTAGAAGAATGTGGCAGTTAGGAAGATGACTAGAAGATTATGGCAGTTAGGAAGATGACTAGAAGATTGTGGCAGTTAGGAAGATGACTAGAAGATTGTGGCAGTTAGGAAGATGACTAGAAGATTATGGCAGTTAGGAAGATGACTAGAAGAATATGGCAGTTAGGAAGATGACTAGAAGAATATGGCAGTTAGGAAGATGACTAGAAGATTATGGCAGTTAGGAAGATGACTAGAAGATTATGGCAGTTAAGAAGATGACTAGAAGATTGTGGCAGTTAGGAAGATGACTAGAAGATTATGGCAGTTAGGAAGATGACTAGAAGATTGTGGCAGTTAGGAAGATGACTAGAAGATTATGGCAGTTAGGAAGATGACTAGAAGAATATGGCAGTTAGGAAGATGACTAGAAGATTATGGCAGTTAGGAAGATGACTAGAAGATTATGGCAGTTAGGAAGATGACTAGAAGATTGTGGCAGTTAGGAAGATGACTAGAAGATTATGGCAGTTAGGAAGATGACTAGAAGAATATGGCAGTTAGGAAGATGACTAGAAGATTATGGCAGTTAGGAAGATGACTAGAAGATTATGGCAGTTAGGAAGATGACTAGAAGAATATGGCAGTTAGGAAGATGACTAGAAGATTATGGCAGTTAGGAAGATGACTAGAAGATTATGGCAGTTAGGAAGATGACTAGAAGATTATGGCAGTTAGGAAGATGACTAGAAGATTATGGCAGTTAGGAAGATGACTAGAAGATTATGGCAGTTAGGAAGATGACTAGAAGATTATGGCAGTTAGGAAGATGACTAGAAGATTATGGCAGTTAGGAAGATGACTAGAAGATTGTGGCAGTTAGGAAGATGACTAGAAGATTATGGCAGTTAGGAAGATGACTAGAAGAATGTGGCAGTTAGGAAGATGACTAGAAGATTATGGCAGTTAGGAAGATGACTAGAAGAATGTGGCAGTTAGGAAGATGACTAGAAGATTATGGCAGTTAGGAAGATGACTAGAAGAATGTGGCAGTTAGGAAGATGACTAGAAGATTATGGCAGTTAGGAAGATGACTAGAAGAATGTGGCAGTTAGGAAGATGACTAGAAGATTATGGCAGTTAGGAAGATGACTAGAAGAATGTGGCAGTTAGGAAGATGACTAGAAGATTATGGCAGTTAGGAAGATGACTAGAAGATTATGGCAGTTAGGAAGATGACTAGAAGAATGTGGCAGTTAGGAAGATGACTAGAAGATTATGGCAGTTAGGAAGATGACTAGAAGAATGTGGCAGTTAGGAAGATGACTAGAAGATTATGGCAGTTAGGAAGATGACTAGAAGATTATGGCAGTTAGGAAGATGACTAGAAGATTGTGGCAGTTAGGAAGATGACTAGAAGAATATGGCAGTTAGGAAGATGACTAGAAGATTATGGCAGTTAGGAAGATGACTAGAAGATTATGGCAGTTAGGAAGATGACTAGAAGAATATGGCAGTTAGGAAGATGACTAGAAGATTATGGCAGTTAGGAAGATGACTAGAAGATTATGGCAGTTAGGAAGATGACTAGAAGATTATGGCAGTTAGGAAGATGACTAGAAGATTGTGGCAGTTAGGAAGATGACTAGAAGAATATGGCAGTTAGGAAGATGACTAGAAGAATATGGCAGTTAGGAAGATGACTAGAAGATTATGGCAGTTAGGAAGATGACTAGAAGATTGTGGCAGTTAGGAAGATGACTAGAAGATTGTGGCAGTTAGGAAGATGACTAGAAGATTATGGCAGTTAGGAAGATGACTAGAAGAATATGGCAGTTAGGAAGATGACTAGAAGAATATGGCAGTTAGGAAGATGACTAGAAGATTATGGCAGTTAGGAAGATGACTAGAAGATTATGGCAGTTAAGAAGATGACTAGAAGATTGTGGCAGTTAGGAAGATGACTAGAAGATTATGGCAGTTAGGAAGATGACTAGAAGATTGTGGCAGTTAGGAAGATGACTAGAAGATTATGGCAGTTAGGAAGATGACTAGAAGAATATGGCAGTTAGGAAGATGACTAGAAGATTATGGCAGTTAGGAAGATGACTAGAAGATTATGGCAGTTAGGAAGATGACTAGAAGATTGTGGCAGTTAGGAAGATGACTAGAAGATTATGGCAGTTAGGAAGATGACTAGAAGAATATGGCAGTTAGGAAGATGACTAGAAGATTATGGCAGTTAGGAAGATGACTAGAAGATTATGGCAGTTAGGAAGATGACTAGAAGAATATGGCAGTTAGGAAGATGACTAGAAGATTATGGCAGTTAGGAAGATGACTAGAAGAATGTGGCAGTTAGGAAGATGACTAGAAGATTATGGCAGTTAGGAAGATGACTAGAAGATTATGGCAGTTAGGAAGATGACTAGAAGATTATGGCAGTTAGGAAGATGACTAGAAGATTATGGCAGTTAGGAAGATGACTAGAAGATTATGGCAGTTAGGAAGATGACTAGAAGATTGTGGCAGTTAGGAAGATGACTAGAAGATTATGGCAGTTAGGAAGATGACTAGAAGAATGTGGCAGTTAGGAAGATGACTAGAAGATTATGGCAGTTAGGAAGATGACTAGAAGAATGTGGCAGTTAGGAAGATGACTAGAAGATTATGGCAGTTAGGAAGATGACTAGAAGAATGTGGCAGTTAGGAAGATGACTAGAAGATTATGGCAGTTAGGAAGATGACTAGAAGAATGTGGCAGTTAGGAAGATGACTAGAAGATTATGGCAGTTAGGAAGATGACTAGAAGATTATGGCAGTTAGGAAGATGACTAGAAGAATGTGGCAGTTAGGAAGATGACTAGAAGATTATGGCAGTTAGGAAGATGACTAGAAGAATGTGGCAGTTAGGAAGATGACTAGAAGATTATGGCAGTTAGGAAGATGACTAGAAGATTATGGCAGTTAGGAAGATGACTAGAAGATTGTGGCAGTTAGGAAGATGACTAGAAGATTATGGCAGTTAGGAAGATGACTAGAAGAATGTGGCAGTTAGGAAGATGACTAGAAGATTATGGCAGTTAGGAAGATGACTAGAAGAATGTGGCAGTTAGGAAGATGACTAGAAGATTATGGCAGTTAGGAAGATGACTAGAAGAATATGGCAGTTAGGAAGATGACTAGAAGATTATGGCAGTTAGGAAGATGACTAGAAGATTATGGCAGTTAGGAAGATGACTAGAAGAATGTGGCAGTTAGGAAGATGACTAGAAGATTATGGCAGTTAGGAAGATGACTAGAAGATTATGGCAGTTAGGAAGATGACTAGAAGAATATGGCAGTTAGGAAGATGACTAGAAGATTATGGCAGTTAGGAAGATGACTAGAAGATTATGGCAGTTAGGAAGATGACTAGAAGAATGTGGCAGTTAGGAAGATGACTAGAAGAATATGGCAGTTAGGAAGATGACTAGAAGAATGTGGCAGTTAGGAAGATGACTAGAAGAATGTGGCAGTTAGGAAGATGACTAGAAGATTATGGCAGTTAGGAAGATGACTAGAAGAATATGGCAGTTAGGAAGATGACTAGAAGATTATGGCAGTTAGGAAGATGACTAGAAGATTATGGCAGTTAGGAAGATGACTAGAAGATTATGGCAGTTAGGAAGATGACTAGAAGATTATGGCAGTTAGGAAGATGACTAGAAGAATATGGCAGTTAGGAAGATGACTAGAAGAATATGGCAGTTAGGAAGATGACTAGAAGATTATGGCAGTTAGGAAGATGACTAGAAGAATATGGCAGTTAGGAAGATGACTAGAAGATTATGGCAGTTAGGAAGATGACTAGAAGATTATGGCAGTTAGGAAGATGACTAGAAGATTATGGCAGTTAGGAAGATGACTAGAAGATTATGGCAGTTAGGAAGATGACTAGAAGATTATGGCAGTTAGGAAGATGACTAGAAGAATGTGGCAGTTAGGAAGATGACTAGAAGATTATGGCAGTTAGGAAGATGACTAGAAGATTATGGCAGTTAGGAAGATGACTAGAAGATTGTGGCAGTTAGGAAGATGACTAGAAGAATATGGCAGTTAGGAAGATGACTAGAAGAATATGGCAGTTAGGAAGATGACTAGAAGATTATGGCAGTTAGGAAGATGACTAGAAGATTATGGCAGTTAGGAAGATGACTAGAAGATTATGGCAGTTAGGAAGATGACTAGAAGATTATGGCAGTTAGGAAGATGACTAGAAGATTATGGCAGTTAGGAAGATGACTAGAAGATTATGGCAGTTAGGAAGATGACTAGAAGATTGTGGCAGTTAGGAAGATGACTAGAAGATTGTGGCAGTTAGGAAGATGACTAGAAGAATATGGCAGTTAGGAAGATGACTAGAAGAATATGGCAGTTAGGAAGATGACTAGAAGATTATGGCAGTTAGGAAGATGACTAGAAGAATATGGCAGTTAGGAAGATGACTAGAAGATTGTGGCAGTTAGGAAGATGACTAGAAGATTATGGCAGTTAGGAAGATGACTAGAAGAATATGGCAGTTAGGAAGATGACTAGAAGAATATGGCAGTTAGGAAGATGACTAGAAGATTATGGCAGTTAGGAAGATGACTAGAAGATTGTGGCAGTTAGGAAGATGACTAGAAGATTATGGCAGTTAATAAGATGACTAGAAGATTATGGCAGTTAGGAAGATGACTAGAAGATTATGGCAGTTAGGAAGATGACTAGAAGATTATGGCAGTTAGGAAGATGACTAGAAGATTGTGGCAGTTAGGAAGATGACTAGAAGATTGTGGCAGTTAGGAAGATGACTAGAAGAATATGGCAGTTAGGAAGATGACTAGAAGAATATGGCAGTTAGGAAGATGACTAGAAGATTATGGCAGTTAGGAAGATGACTAGAAGAATATGGCAGTTAGGAAGATGACTAGAAGATTGTGGCAGTTAGGAAGATGACTAGAAGATTGTGGCAGTTAGGAAGATGACTAGAAGAATATGGCAGTTAGGAAGATGACTAGAAGAATATGGCAGTTAGGAAGATGACTAGAAGATTGTGGCAGTTAGGAAGATGACTAGAAGATTATGGCAGTTAGGAAGATGACTAGAAGAATATGGCAGTTAGGAAGATGACTAGAAGATTGTGGCAGTTAGGAAGATGACTAGAAGATTATGGCAGTTAGGAAGATGACTAGAAGATTATGGCAGTTAGGAAGATGACTAGAAGATTATGGCAGTTAGGAAGATGACTAGAAGATTATGGCAGTTAGGAAGATGACTAGAAGATTATGGCAGTTAGGAAGATGACTAGAAGAATATGGCAGTTAGGAAGATGACTAGAAGATTATGGCAGTTAGGAAGATGACTAGAAGATTATGGCAGTTAGGAAGATGACTAGAAGATTATGGCAGTTAGGAAGATGACTAGAAGATTATGGCAGTTAGGAAGATGACTAGAAGATTATGGCAGTTAGGAAGATGACTAGAAGATTGTGGCAGTTAGGAAGATGACTAGAAGATTATGGCAGTTAGGAAGATGACTAGAAGATTATGGCAGTTAGGAAGATGACTAGAAGATTATGGCAGTTAGGAAGATGACTAGAAGATTATGGCAGTTAGGAAGATGACTAGAAGATTATGGCAGTTAGGAAGATGACTAGAAGATTATGGCAGTTAGGAAGATGACTAGAAGATTATGGCAGTTAGGAAGATGACTAGAAGATTATGGCAGTTAGGAAGATGACTAGAAGATTATGGCAGTTAGGAAGATGACTAGAAGAATATGGCAGTTAGGAAGATGAAACTAAACGTCACAGTCACGTTGTACAATATGCTCGACGGTGCAGTAGTCCTGTTCTTTCATTGTCTGACCCCTGGCAACTTCACAGGACAAAAATTGATAAAGTTCATCAATAAATTGCTCATTACTACAATAACAAGATGCAGTAGTGGCTCCATGCTCTGTAAGGAGATGATTATTAATTTTTAATGAGGTGGGAAATGGGTAGAGTTGTAAGACAGGTCTGTAGAAACTATGGACGAGTTGGACTTGTCCTTAATGATATTGCAGGGACAACCCTGACAAGCTGGACTCATCCATAACAGTAAAAGGGTTAATGCTATTTCTTGTCATTCAGTGGATAAGTTATGTGCACTTTTTTGGTCTGTGATATCAATCAATATCATTTAGCTCCCCAAGGAGCAAAGGCCTTCAACAAACGCATGACGTCCTCCGTCACGTGCTATCAGCTCAAGTTTTCCACGCTTTCCTCATCATGTTTGCTTCTGTCTCCAGCTCTCTTCTCCATGTGTTTTTTGGTCTGCTTCAGGCTCTCTTTCCCTGGGGATTTCAGAACAAGGGCCACCTTGTGATGCTATCAACAGGTTTCCTCAATTGTGTCCTATCCATCGTCAGTGCCTTCCAACTTGTATTCTGTATTTGACTTATCCCAATTGCTCGTTGAAGTTTTGTGGTAAACATTTTTTACGGGATGGGGTAACCAGCCCTGTGCCAAACTCTCCTTAGTGGCTTTTTACGACATGCCTGGTAGAGTACAGTTTTTCTATTCTTTGCTACCCTCTCAGGCCCCGGTAACATAAAGGTCTGTGATATAATGTGTTTTATTTGTTATTTCTTACCACATAATTATTACTTTTTATTATTCACTTGATAATTTGTGTGTGACATGGTTTTTGTGCAGTATATAATTTATATTTTGATTGTTATTAATCATCAGAGTCGGGGATAAGCGAAAAAATATACAAGCTCAGAAAGCTGAAGCACAGAAACGCTTGTTCCGATCTAATCGCAAAATGGATTCCAATGAGTTCACAGAACTTGACCGGAAGAAGGCCCATAATGAAAAAAGAAAAGAAGAATTGGTAAGCTAAATATATTTATCAAATACTTGATTTAGAAAAACAAAAAAGTCAATATACGTTCATGAATCTTTCAGAATCTATTGTAATGAAAGCTTGATATTATAATTTCCAGAAGTTTATTAAGATTTAGTGAGTTCAATCTTCTCTCCCCCCCCCCCCCCCCCCCCCCCCCCCCCCCCCCCCCCCCCATGTTATTATTGTTATGTTTCTTCCTCTATCTCTCCAGTTGTTTTTTTTTTACATATTATATAGTCTAAAACATTTAAGAATAACAACAATCAAGAAGCTACAGAATTTCATAAATGGGTTCTTGCGTAGATTAGAAGAATTGGAACGGAATGACAAGATGACTAATGTGGAACTGACGACACGACCAAGACAAGTGCTATTGGAACAAGAGATGAGAAGAAGATGTTGGCCACACACAGGAAATGTATTGATAGTATTATAAGGCAGTCCTTGCTTTGGAATCCACAGGGTAAGAGAGGTGGATGGAAACAAAAGAAGACACGAAGAAGAGAATTGGGGACAGATATGAAAGGGATGAGGAAGACAAGAAAAAACCTTGAGCTGATGGCACAGGACAGGAAGACTTGGCATAAGTTTGTTGAAGGCCTATGCTCCTTTGGAAGCTGAAGGGTGATGGTGGTATAGATCTTGAAAATAATATCACAGTATGTAATTATAAGAATGTGTCCTACAGAATGTATCCATATCTTCTTCTTCTTTCATCCTTAGCCGACTGTCAAAGCCTGGTGGCGTTTTGTAGGGCAGCAACAAACTGCTTCCACTTTGCTCGGTCAGCGGCCATCCTTTGTGCAGTACTCCAGCTCTGGTTCATTCTTTGCATCTCGGCTTCCACAGTTCTCTGCCAAGTTGTGTTTGGTCAGCCTCTTTTTCACTTTCCTTCATGGGTCCATGGCGTAGCTGTTCTTGTGATGGCATCTGGGTCTATTCTGAGGACATGGCCAACCCAACTCCAGCATCTGCCAGCTATGATGGTGTGCATGTCCTCTTGGTTGCTCCAAGTAAGCTCTTCTTGGCTGGTGATGGTATTCAGCCAAAAGATTCGTAGAATTTTCCTTAGGCACATTGTGTGGAAAGAGGACAATTTTGACATTTCCTTCTCTGTTACTCTCCAGCGTTCCGCACCATAGAGAAGCACAGAAAGTACACAGCTCTCATGTAATCTTAATTTGGTGTTTGTGCTGTACTGAGAGGACTTCCTGATGTTGTTTAGAGAGGTTCTTGCTTTATTCATTCGGTTGTTGTTGATGTCTTTGCTTGTTCCGCCATCATCATATCCATATCTAATTGGATGTAATTAAATTTGTTATTGTAAAACATTATTAACACCCTCCTTGGGACATCCACTACTCTCAGATTGGTGAGGTGTAATTAAAAATTGACTTTGAAAGGATTAAAATGGTATGCCAAAACAACCAATGTGGAATTGATGGAAAGAGCCTGACGTGTGCAAGAAAAAGACAATGCTGTTGAGTAGGATACACACTGGACCAAGACATTCATATTGCATTGTAGTGGTGGTGTCTGTAGCTATTTATTTTTACCAGTTCATTGTGAAACCTCACATTAGTCACTTTTTACAACATGTCTGAGGGAGCCGTGGTCTTATTCTTTCATTGTCTCTTCAGAGAAGCTTGGGAACTCGGGGTGATTCCAAAGAATTGGTTCCATGGAAAAATGTGTAATTACGAGTGCTAACGTTTGTAATTCCAGAGAAGTATTTTATTTGAAAAATAACAAGATTGCTTATTCCTGACCATTGTTAAGTTACTTTTCTTTACATTCTCAGAAAGAGCTTCTTACAAGGGTCAGAAAAATTGCCTCCAAGGAAGATTTTGAAAGGCGCAACTGTGGTCGCTTCAGGAGAATCTTTCCCAGTGAAAACAAGGAAAAACAAGAGCATTATTGTAAGATAATGAGTGAAGCCTTCTCAGTCTTCCTGGCTGGACGAGGAGCCAGCATGCAGCGAGAAATTCAAGTCAACTACGGCAACAAATACAAGGTGCCGTAATGAATGCTGGGTGTCACATGGTGTTACTTAAATTTTATTAAATATTTTGTTTATACTGTCCAAGCCCTGTATAGTTCCTAAGAGTCTTTGAGGAGACCGAGGAAGAGTAAGACAACGCACCCACAGGTATGTCGTACAAGGTAATTGACATGAGGTTGTGCATCCGGCTGGCAACCTCATCATGTAAAACTAATAGCCACAGAAACCACAGCTGCAGGAGCATGTCAATACTTGGTGCAGGCTTCCTACAAAGGGACAAGCTGCAGTTTTTGCCCCATGCTCTGTAAGGAACGCAAAGGATAATGATGATGATATATTATCCAGCCCATCATGTGTAATGTGGGGTTACAGAATTCTATCACCAGTAGCTTTGCTGTTGAGCCGTGAATTTTTGTAATAATGTTATTTTCTAACAGTTAGATGCCGATCATCAAAATCTATTAACAGTTAGATGCCGATCATCAAAATCTATTAACAGTTAGATGCCGATCATCAAAATCTATTAACAGTTAGATGCTGATCATCAAAATCTATTAACAGTTAGATGTCGATCATCAAAATCTATTAACAGTTAGATGCTGATCATCAAAATCTATTAACCTTAGTCGTTCCCCTTCTACCGTGAGGTGTAGAGGTTTGGAAGAGAGAGCGCCAGACTATCCTATCGGCTGTCTTCCTCCTGGCCTGGTTCCATTCTAGTCCTCGGTCCTTCAAAGATAGTCTAATGTTGTCCTCCCAGCGGACTCTGGGGGTCTGGATCCCTGGCTCTTTGTTTCCCATGCTTGTCGTGGTAGCCGATCTTCTCCCACTCTGCAGACATGGCCAAACCATCTTAGTTGGGACTGTTCTACTTGGGTCTGCAGGGGGTGGGATTTTAGCCCTTGACGTATCGTCTGGTTGCTAACCATGTCTCTTCTTGTTACTTCAACCACCTTCCTCAGATACCTCATTTCTGAGGTTTTGATCGCAGCAGAAACCACCACTACAAAAACATGTAAATGCTTGGTGCTGGCTTCCTGCAAGGAGATCAGCTGCAGCAGTTAGTGGCACCATGATCCATAAGGAGGGGAAAGGAAAATAATGATGGTATACTGTATGGAATAAATAGGAAGAAAATATGTTGCCAATTTAAAAAACCTGGCCACAACTGAATATACTATGTGCAGCAGTAGATGCTGTATATCCTAATTACAGTCCATCAGGGTTTGAATTTTGAACAAAAACTATATGTTATGTGGATGTGTTACTTATTATATGTGGGCATTTCTTTTAAGTGCGTGTGTGTGGAATAATGTGAGCAGCAGTGCAAAAACATTGGTATATTAAGCAGGATAATGTGCATAGCGTTTACCTTTAACCACACAATCAAGCTGTCAGTATTTTGAGATATTAACAGAGCACTAGATTAAGCAGTCCATAGGTCCTTGGCACTTTTATTCCAAAATTTGTTAAAATGGTATCAGTAATGGAAAAAAATTTAATTTTTTTCCCTTCATTCAAAAGCTCTAAAAATGTCAAAGGGGTTAGGTACTGTGCTTAATGAGAAATCAGGCCCTGTATTAACACATACAGATATTGAAAGAAGAAGCTGTTCACCAAAACAACAAAAACAAACAACAAACAAAATTATTTAACTTGAATCACCAGCAGAAATGTATTCAAGTTAAATAATTTTTTTTGGAAAATAGTTTCATTGGTTAAAGAGAATGTTTTATGTTCAGAAAACAAAAATCCTGATTTAAAGTTTAGCATTGAAGTAAGAGACAGAAGACGTTGGAGATCCATTACAGCCAACCTTCGTTGTGGAGATGGCAACTGATGATGATGATGATTGAAGTAATGATTTAAAATAAGTCACCACTGTGGGAGTACATCAGTGCTTTAATGCAGGCTTCTTTTAAGGAGCAAAAAGGGAAAAGATGATAATGGTGATGACGAGGACAGAATTTATTATTTTTTTCCAGGAGGAAGAAATCCTTGACCAGATAGCCGAGTGTGAAGCAGATGACGGAGGATCTAAACTTATTATTGGCAAGAAACCATCATATGGTCCGAAGGTATTCATGTAAACATTTGAACAGTCCACTTTTTCTGCTTTACTAGAGTTTGATGGCAAATCATTTTCATACCTTATCAGCGGGGTTTCCAGATGGCACCCAAAAAGTAGCCCATCTCTCCACAGTCACCCAAAATGTGTTCAAAAGTAGCCCAAAAAACTTTTGATTTTCAGAATATTTTGGTTTTCAGGTGTTTGGATTCAAGGATACGGACTGTATTTAGAATCTTAAGGATTGTAGTTAGTAATTGACAGCTTAGCATCCAGTTATAGCGAGTTTTTAATGAAAACTGTTTTGAGCCTGTTGTATTCTTGTCTTCGTTCTATGCAACAAACCTTCATCAGTTGAAGTTATGAGAGATGTTATATAGAGCCAATCCTGACATGCAGAAGTCAATCATGGACAATTAGTAAATAAGCAAGAAAGTCCATAGAGACTTCAGAGATGCTGTTTTACAGAAGAAGTTTAAGAAAATCATAGATTGTTAAAAGAGCAAGGAAGATGTCCTGAAAGAAGCCAATGGGCAATGGCACCTTGTTACTATTAATAGGTGGAAGCATACCACTTTCTTTGGGTATGTTATGAGAAGAAGGAAGCTGGAGTGTATGGTAAGAGCAGGAAAGATTGTAAGAAAAAGAAGATGATGACAAAGAGAAAAGATACAGGGCAGTTTGACATTGTGTCGTGTAAAGAAGTCAACAACAGAATTGATTACTAGCACTGAGGGACAGGAAGTAGGGGGGAGACATGATCACCAACGTTGGCTGGCGGGGTATGTAAAGAAGGTTTTTTTTTTCTTTCATGTTTTGAACATCAGTCCTCATGCACTGGGAGGAGTTTGGTATAAGGTATAAGATAGAAAGAGAATTACTCCATTGTACCCGATCTTATGCATTTCTGCCTTATAATTTGTCAATCATTCCATTTGGTGTTCTCCCTCAAAGCTTCTCCATATTTCCATTGGTCTACCTTTTAACTACGCTTGCCTTGGCACTTTTTTCTCCTGCTTGGGTCCTGACCACTTCAACTCCATTTTCTTAACATTTTCAAAGATGGATTTATTTCCACACTATATTGCAATTGAGAAGCCTCAGTTTGCAATGTTCACTAATCATAGGTTTTTAAATATTAAAGAAAAAGAAAAAAAAAGCATTTAAGGATACTTTTCAGATTCAAGGTCTAATAAATGTAAAGATTCATTCCAATTATGATGCAGTCATGAGTTCAGAAACTACAATTTTTATTTAGATGCATTAGTTCAATAAATAGCTGAAATTGATGAAGAATGTTTTTCATACATTCAGTGCTGCTGTGGTGGTGTACAAGGGATGATGTTTCTTTTTCTTCTCCCCCTTTCAGCTCCCTGTATAGCAGGTGTCAGCTAAATCTTCTGTCTTGACCAATTCTTTCATCTCTTCTTTATTCTTCATTATCGCTCTCAACCTCTCTTCTCTATGGATTTCTGAGTTGTCTTGTATTTTATCTATTCAGATAGTTCCAGATTAACGACTTCTTGTGATGTTAATTAACACAAGTCCATTTCCTTGTATCAGAAATCATCGGGGGCAGCTATGTTTTGGAAACTGGATTTTTTTTCAACTTCAAGATGTTGCCCAAATCACGTTTTAAAAGTACCCCAGAATCACCCAAAATTTGTTTGAAAATCGTCCAAAAGTCACCCTAAAAAACTTTTGATTTTGATATTATGTCAGTTTTTGGGTGTTTGAACAAATTCAGGTCACGTCCATTTATCCCGCGTCACGAGCTCAGTGTCCTTCCATGTCTTCTTTATCCCTTTTATTTCCATCGCCAGTTCTCCTCTCCGTGTGTTTTTCTATCTCCCTCTACTCGCTTTCCCTGTGGATTCCAAAACAAGAACTGCCTTGCAGTGTTATCTGCTGGTTTTCTCACTGTGTATCTTCTATCAGTCTCGAGTATCTTCTTCTCATCTCTTTAGAAAGAATATGCAGAGTTGGCAGTCAGAGCCATGGAGTCGGTCTATTTTAGTGGAGTCAGAGTCTGTAAAAAATCTGAATTTTATGCCATATGACTAGTAAAAAAACTGTAGTCTGAGTCAGGACTCGGAGTTGGACTTCTAAAATTTCAGGACTCGGAGTCTGAATTTTATGATCAACCCCACAACCATGGGAATGTGATTGGCATTAAAAAGACATGCTGTAAGGTGTTGATTACAAGCATTGAAAATTGAATTTAATCTTCCTTATTTCTCTCTCTTGACAGCCCTTACAAAGCATGCCAGAGTCACTGCCTGCACCGACGAAAGATGAGAGCATGGAAGATGACAGTGATGACAGCCTTTCCACCACTTCCCGTAGTAGACAGAGATCAGCATCATCAGGGTCAAGGTCACGGTCACTATCAAGTAGCCAGAGAAGGAAGTTCAGTGGTATATCAGGGCCGACATCTGGTGTCAAGTTTAACAGTAGTGGTTTTGCTGATCAAAGACCTGTTTCACAGCCCATTGGTGAAGGAGGTCAGCATAGGTCTAGAAGTCTATCTCGTGCTGCTATCACTAACAGACTGACAGCTTTGCAGAGGTCAAATGTATGAACCATTTATATTTTCTCTAATTATTTGTGTTCATTCTTTAACTGTTTTGGTCCCTGGCAGTTTTTAGGTTTTACCCGGCTGCATGGGATGCAAAGGAATTCATGCTGCTCTCATGTCAATCCCAGGGTTAGATCTCTAACCCCTAAGAGTAACACACCACAAACTATGTCAGCAGTTCAAAAGAGTTGTGATACATTGGATCCATTCTCACGTCAGCATCCCAGGAAATGAAGAGGCTGACAGATTGGCAAAGGAAGGGGGAAAGCTACCTCAACTTGACACAAGCATAACTTGTGAAGAGGTCAAGAGTTTTATCAAGCAAGAAAGTGGGAAGCAGAGCATCCAGGCTACCAAGAAAATGATGCATATTACCAGCTCAGCAGAAGTGAAACAAGTGATAATCTTCAGACTTTACACAGGTCACAACAGATTGGGATACCATCAATTCAACAAATTACTTACTTACTTAGTCGTTCCTCTTCTACCGTGAGGTGTAGAGGTTCAATTCAACAAGTTAAAGATAGAAACTACTGATGAGTGTAACTGCAACACCAATAAAATTAGTGCTGAACATATACTTCAAAGGTGCCCAACATGCGAGGAACAGAGAAAGCGCAAATGGCCATCACCAGTAGCATTCCTGGAAAAACTCTATGAAGATACCAACAGCCTCAAGCTGACCTCTACTTTCTTTGAATATATTCAAGCTGACGTCTGAAAGTGTACGAAGAAGATGAAGAAGAAGATCTCTAACCAAGACTCTGAAGCACCTCCACGTGGTTCATTCTGGAAATAAGCAACTCTTCATGTTGCCTGGCCAGTGCTTCAGTGACCCAACATCACAGTTCCCCCTGTGGTGAAACATGTTGAGAACCAAGTATTGCACATTAAGCTTGGGGGAATCACTTGAGACCTAGACTTAACTTTGGCTTTTACCTGGTTGACCGCATGCAGGAGGATCTCACAATAAATAGATGACGGGCAAGGGGAACTTTGAAGTAACTGTGTGCAAGACGTGATCATTCATTCATTACCTTTCTACTCCCCAAGGAGCATAGGCCTTCATCTAACATATACCAAGTCTTCCTGTGACGTATCATCAGGTCAAGGTCTTTCCATATCTTCCTCATCATTTTAATGTCTGCCTGCAGTTCTCCACTCCATGTGTTTATTGGTCTCTTTTTTCTCTTACCTTGGAGATGCCAGAACAAGGACTACCTAGTAATGTTATCACTAGGTGTCCTTGATGTGTGTCCTATCCCCCACCGACATATCCTTCTCATCTCTTATTCCACTGACACCTAATTGGTTCTTGTCATGCTATTTTAGTTCTGCTGTTCTATGCACCCCCTTATTGAAGTCTGTAACTTCTTGGTTGTTGTTTTTATTGTTCTCCATGTTTTAGAGCCATATAATAGGAATGTCATTCTATAGCAGTTAATTATATTTGTATGTGTGCCATTCAGAGACATTTCATTTTCAAATATATTTATATATTTGCACCATGAAAAGACACATAACATACAGAGTTCACTTTCCCACCAGGTTGTTAACTACCATAACTCACTGCTGAAGGAAAAGGAAGAGGACTTCACAAAGAAAACTCTGGCTTCTCTAAAAGAGATGAGAATAAAATTTCCAGGAAAATCAGATGAGGAAGCTGAGTTGTTATTAGATGAGGTAACTATAACATTTTCTTCTTGTTGCTAGATATGGGAAATTTTTTAGATGAACTTGTGAGATCTTAAATGTGGTACACTTTTCATTTATTGGTGGGTGAGTTGTTCTTAGATGAGGTAACTGTGAAAATGCCTTGTTGTTGCTAGATATGAAACAATTTTGAGCATCTTTTGAGATAATCTTGTGATTTTTAAATGTGGTACTTCTTCTTCCTCGTTCATCCTGAAAAGGACATTTGGTGCGTATTGTCACCATTTACAGCACAGCTGCGATATTTGCGCCTTTCGGCTCGACACATCCGACTTCCGCACAGCATTTTTTGGGACTGGGTTTGCCTTCCCTCTTCGATCCCTACTCTCTCAACCAGACTGCAGTGATGCAGCCTGTTTCCAGGACCACCACTTGGAGGTGGAGTAGGGTCTTGGTCAGCTCTGGTTCGCTGACCCTGACGCAAGCAGTCAAGCTATGAGTCGCTGACTGCATTCATCTCTGTTGCTGTGTCTTCGGTCCCTAAATGTGGTACACTTATGAGCCTTTGTTAGAAGAGGTACTCTTTTCATTTATTGGTAGGTGAGATGTACAGTTCTTTCTTGTAATTCCCTGGGCATATCCGTATTTCCTCCTGATCACCATTCCATTTTTGCTGTCAATGGAGCATGGAACCTTGACTGCAGCTGCTCCACTACCAGGATAACTACACCATAACACCATAACACTCATGTGCTCTTGCAGCAGTGGTTTCTGAAACAATGTTTTAGCTGACTAAGTTGACAGCCTCTTGAACAACCTCATATTAGTCATCTTTTACAACACGCATAAGGGAGCAGTAATCCTATTCTTTGTTTGTCTCAGACACATATACACACAGAAACTATACACACACAGAAACTATACACACACAGAAACTACACACACCGAAACTATACACACACAGAAACTATACACACACAGAAACTATACACACACAGAAACTAAACACACACAGAAACTATACAATGCCATATTTCCTGACCATACGCTAATAAAGATTATGCTTATTACCTGATGATTTCCACGTAATTTCTTTTACTATGCAAATTTTGTTTAACATACTTCTGGATATATATATATATGTTAATCATCTTTAATGGTAAATGACGAAGACTTGTATCAGTTTCAATAAAATAAATTAATTTAGGATTTTACGTTTTTTTATATGTTAATTATATTTTTATCATATATCTTGTAAGAGTTTAAAAAAAAAAATAAAGGTAAGACATATCTTATTAGGCGGGAGAAGTAATTAAATTCCATTTGAAGTAATTCATGTGAAATTTATGTTTGCTTATATAAAAGTGAAGCTATGTCATAAAAGGTGACAATTATGAAGGGGCTGGAAATGTCATCATGTAAAACAAATTACTACTGAAACCATCACTGCAAGAGTTTGCGCTTTGGTGTAAGTTTCCTTAACTCTTAGTATACGAGCTAATTTCATGGCTACCGTTACAGATTTTGCAATAAATAATTTATTTATAAAGATACATAAAGTGTTATATATCAAAATGTGAAGAAATGAAACCCCTATATCATGCACGTAACTAAATTGTTCAGTGGTTTTAAACATGCATTCACCTATACATTTTCGCTATTGACGGGGATCGATCAACGGCCGTTCTAAAAAACCGCTCGTATACTAAGAGTTAAGGGGAGCGTCTCGTTGAAAGACTGGTTAGACCACTGGTCTCTCACGGGAAAAGTGCCGGGTTCAGTTCACAGTATCGACACGCTTCAGTCTTCCCAGCTGTAAATGGATACCTGACTTTGCACTTGAGTTAAGGAAGGAAAAAGCAGAGAGGAAGGGAGCTGGTCACACCACTTTTTTTTGCTGGACCTATTATAGTGAAGTCTCTAACACTTCACTCCCCTATAGCAGTATCTACTATGGGACTACCTGCACCTTTCCTCAAGGGGTCCAACTGCAGACGTGGCTTCATGCTGCATAAGGGACGACAAAGAAATGATGATGATGTAAAAGTGAGCTTAACTTACTGTTATACGTAGTTGACCTTGATATGCTTGGTCATTTCCAACTTACTGTTATACGTAGTTGACCTTGATATGCTTGGTCATTTCCTGTGTGGGCTTTGCTTTTCAGATCAATGAGAACTGGAAGTTCCATAAGCCAAGGATAGCAACCTACTGGCTAGTAAAGCTTGACTCTCTTAAACGAAGAAAGGTAACCTCACAGCTCTATTCATTGAAGAGACGTAACTTAAAAAATCTGTTAAACTAAGAAACGTAACATTACAACTCTGTTAAACTAAGAAATGTAACATTACAACTCTGTTAAACTAAGAAACGTAACATTACACTTCGGAAAGAAAAGAAAGATAACCTTACAACTTCATTTAATGAACAAAGGTAACACTTCAACTCAATTGAAAAAAGAAGTGTAACTTTACACTTTTGTTACCCGAAAAAAGGTACTTACTTAGTCGTTCCTCTTCTACCGTGGGGTGTAGAGGTTTGTAAGAGAGAGCACCATAATATTCTATCGGCTGTCTTCCTCCTGGCTTGGTTCCATTCTAGTCCTCGGTCCTTCAAAGATTGTCTAATGTTGTCCTCCCAGCGGACCTTGCGTCGTCCTGGGGGTCTGGATCCCTGGCTCTTCTTTTCCCATGCTTGCCGTGGTAGCCGATCTTCTCCCATTCTGCAGACATGACCAAACCATCTCAGTTGGGACTGTTCTACTTGGGTCTGCAGGGGTTGGGTTTTTAGGCCTTGATGTATCGTTTGGTTGCGGACCATGTCTCTTCTTGTTACTTCAACCATCTTCCTCAGATACCTCATTTCTGAGGTTTGTATCTGGCTTTTGTGGGTTGTAGTCATTCCCGAAAAAAAGGTAATACTTAGAACTGTTTTTTATAACTTAACTGTGACAATGGGGTCAAGTCTGTATCACAGATGGGACCCAAAGATGCAGCAATAGAGAATGCAGTCAGTGACCCATAGCTTGACTGCTTGCATCAGGGTCAGTGAACCAGAGCTGACCAAGACCCTACTCCACCTCCACATGGTGGTCCTGGAAACAGACTGCAGTCTGGCTGAGAGAGTAGGGATCGCAGAGGGAAGGCAAACCCGATCCCAAAAAATGTCGTGCTGAAGATGGATGTGTCGACCGAAAGGTGCAGATATCACAGCTCCGGCGTAAACAGACACAACGCAACCAACGTCCTTTTCAGGACGAACGAGGAAGAAGAAGAAGAAGTATCACAGATGATGTTAATCAACAACAACTGTGACAGTACCCAGGGTAAGAAAAGTAGAGGCAGATCCACACAAAAAATCCCATGAAGAAGAGAACTAGAGACAGAAATGAAAAGGATGAGGGATATGGAAAGACCTTGACCTGATGTCATGTGACAGGAGGACTTGGTATACATTTGTTGAAGGTCAATGAGCTGGCCTTCAAAGCATGTATACACTGCATAGACAGTGCAGATTACGTTGGCTTGGCCATATCTGCTGCATGGAAGATGGTCACATCCCTTAAGATATTTGTTATACGTTTTGCTGATGATATTGATCTGATAGCTGGATCAGAATCAGAACTTCAAGACCTTACCTCTAGACTGGAGAAAGTAACAAGAACGTATGGGATGGAAATTAATATAGAAAAAAGCAAGATATTGGTGAATAGCCATAAGAAACATGTTCCGACCAACATTACGTTAAATGGGCAAACGTTAGAAGAAGTTAACACCTTTAAATATCTCGGGTCCACTATATGCAGTGATGGAAGATCAATTAAAGAAATCAAGACAAGACTTGAGATGGCCTCAGCTGCCATGACAAGGTTGAATGTGATCTGGAAAAGTAACATCAGTTTTCCTGTGAAGATCAAATTATACAAATCACTTGTATTATCTATTCTCTTGTATGGGTGTGAGAGCTGGACACTCACTGCAGATATGGAGCGAAGGATTCAGGCTTTCGAGCATAAATGTTATAGAAGAATTTTGCGCATTTGCTATAAAGAGCACAAAACAAATGTCTATGTTAGAGAGAAGATAAACACCTATGCAGGCCACCAAGAACCACTTTTGTCAACAGTGAAACGTCGAAAGCTTGCCTGGTTTGGGCATGTAACTCGTCATGACTCCCTTTCGAAAACGATCCTTCAGGGAACAGTCGAAGGTAAACGGAGAAGAGGAAGGCAGAGAAAATCCTGGGCTGATAACATCAAAGAATGGGCAGGACACAGTTTTTCCACACTTGTACGCATTGCTGAGGATAGAGAGCAGTGGAGGACCCTGTCTGCTGATGCTTCCACCATGGCACCCCTACGACCCATGACCGGTTACGGGCTGAGATGATGATGAATTGAATGTTATACAAGGCTTCAAAATATCATGGATGAAAAAAGATAGTAAATACATTACAATTTTGATGGGTGACCTAAATATGAAGATAGGAAACAGATAATAGTGGCATTGAATAGATAATGGGAAAACATGTACTTGGGACAGTTAAAAAATTTTTATTTTTATTTTATGTCGCTGTTGTTGCTGGCTTTCCAGTGGCAAAGTTATCGGTTTCTGGAATTGAAACCTAGTAGCATCACACTCCATTTAACCAAGCTGTTAATGGGTACCTCACTCTTCTGTTGAGTTAGGGAAGGCAAAGGCAGCAAGGAAAGGTACAGGTCACCCCTCCTCATACCATCTTGACCTATTATAGTAAGGTCTCTTACAATTCACTCCTCTGTGTCAGTATCTGCTATGGGACCACCTTTAAGTTTATGACTAACAGGGAATCTGTTTTTTCCATAATGGTTATTGCAGCTGTTTTTTTAATGCTTCTGTTTCAGCTTTAAAGTTGTTTGAAAATGTTCCAATGGCCACCGAGATGTGTATCTCCTGTCTATTCTTGAGTTGTGTGCACGTGTGTCACGTAGCGTTTAAAGGATAAGAGAATTATTTAGAGGAAATAATAGATCTGATGTGGAAGATTTGGCTCAAGGAATCCCTGCTGGGTTTTCCCACTTCCGAAGGGTGACGAAGAGGGTAAATTCTCCTAACTCGACAGGTCTGGAAAAGATTGTAAGGAGATATTTGGTCTCTCGCTACCGTCGTCCCCTTCTCAGTTATCTATTATTATTATTCTTTAAATTATATTATATTTTACGAGCCCCCCCCCCTCCCTTATAAAGGAAGATAAACATAGACAATATTCAACATCTAATGGAAGGAACAAAGCGTGGGGTACAGTATATACACCCAATTGGTTTATTGCAATAAAGTGAATAGATGGTGAATGATAGTATTGTCGATGGAATTAGTGTCTGCTGTATGTATTATGTGTCTCACAATTCACGTGTTTTTCATCATGGATGACTAAACTTTGTGGCATTGATTAGGTGAGTTTCCTTTGTCGTGGACTTAGCTTTTCAGCCCCCGGCTGATAGTGAAGTGTGGTTAGTTCTCCGGTCTCCTGACGTTGCCCCGGTTGGTCTTGAATGGTTCGGATTTGCCTTCTCTGTGCTCGACTCCGTATTCTGCGCTGAGATTGGACTGTCGTGCAAGGCTCCACCATAGACTGAAGACAAATACGACGGCTTCATTAATTTTCTAGCTTTAGAAAGCAGTCTTTCCCTAAGCCGTCCCTCTGCCTGTCACCTCAGATTTTAGTCTCTAACATCATATGTCTAGAGTCTAATCTTGAATTCAAGTTTCTCCTGTCTGTCCTTTATTACAGTGGCAGTATTATAATTCTTTAGACTGATTTATCGTCAGCTTAACCCGATGAATTATTATAAATGTCAGTTAAACCCACCAAATTTATCATAGAAATGTCGGCAACAGTATTCTAGTTCTGTGCCTCTAGCCTAATCGTCATGTCATTATGATGAATTTAACAAATAATTGGACATCCGTGTTTTTAGAATTGTCTGACAACATTATCACACACTTCATGTCTGGTCGCCTCGTCATATAATTTATAATGAATATATGTCACGGTCGGTCAACATTATCGTTAATATTAATTTCCGTTAGTCTAAAAGTCGGGTCGAAAATAATCAAATAATATGGAAATTAATAGCTATATATATATATATTCCCGTTATACATTATTATGAACATGTACATATCCCGTGGGATCATAAAATATACCCGATCACATGTGGCTGGATGTGATCGTAAAACAAAAATATGAATAAAGTAAACATACCAATCTTGCGTCGATTTTGCAAGGTACTACACATTTCATCACATTATATTCTAGCGAGATTTCACTTACCTACTCAAAGATGGACGCTAACCCGCAATTAGACACGTGGCTTCAGTGCTTTTAATGCGAGAATTCGCCGATAATTGGGTTAGACCTAGCTGTCTCAAGGGTTCCGGGCAAGTGAAGATTGCCCGTGTTTGGCGCACTTTTAGCGGGACATTTCCGCTTGGACACGTGATCCATAGCGTGCATCATGTGACATTAGCGTCAAATAAACGCTCCAATCAATAGCGTTAAAAGTCACGTGGGGTCTTCCTAAAGTGGCATAAACTGGTTTTATCAGCTTAAGCAGTCTTAAATTAAAACAGGTTCCTAGCTACCGAGGTCATTGGTCAACAATGACGTCGTATCTAAAAATAGCGAGGAAATACTGAATACTAGGAGAATTTCCTCAAGTGACACTTCTGAGGGGACTTTGCGATCATGCATTGAGGATGAGAAAAAAAACGATGTCCGTAAATAATAAAAAAATGAAGAGAAGATTGGGCAAGTTGTCACCCAAGCCCCTCCTCCCGTCTGACGTTCCGTCCCACCCCTCTTGTCCTGTCTTCCTCTCCTTTTCCAGTTTCGCCAATTCATACAGATGTCTGCTCAAAAAATCTGCCCCTACGTTGTTCTTCCCAGGTATTGTATTCTATGTGAATGAATATGGCTTGCAACAGTAGTGACCATCTCATAAGCAGGGCATTAAGGTTCTTCGACGCTGCAAGAAATATCAACGGTTGGTGATCACACTGCACCGTGAACTTTTTCCCGTATAAATATGGTTGAAACTTCTGCACAGCCCATATTAGCGACAGACATTCTCGTTCGATGGTAGAGTAGCTCTGTTCAGCAGGGTTCAATTTCCTACTAGCATATGCGATGGGGAATAGAGTTGCAGAAGGTCTATCACTAGGCTGCAGGAGAGTGGCTCCTATCCCTATATTGCTAGCATCTGTTCGCAGCGTAAAAGTTCAGAGTTAAGTTCAGGCAGTCGCAGAATTGGCCTAGCTGTGAGTTTCTCCTTCAGCAGCGTGTAGGCATTTTCGCACTCCGCTGTCCAGGTTACTTTGTCCGGGTTCCCATTCTTGGTTAATGCGGTCAATGGCGCACTCAGGGTATTAAAATCTTTAATATATCGCTGGTAGAAGCCACATAGAGACACAAATGACCTTACATCCTTTTTAGTCTGGGGTCGTGGGGCCCGCTGTAACTTCTCAATATTACGTGCATCTGGGAACATGCATCCATGCGAGATAGTGTGTGTCCCAGGAATTCTAGTTGCTCGCAGGCAATTTGACATTTTGTAGGGCGAGCGGTGAGTCCTGTTTCTCTAAGTCTTTCGAAGAGTAGGGAAACTGCGTCCAGGTGCTCCTCTAAGGTGTTCGTGGCAATAAGTATGTCGTCCATGAAATTACTTATCCCAGGGTGGTTCAGGGGTTCCAGTAGCTTCCTCATCATACGAGTAAAGACGCTTGGGGCGTTGCTTAGCCCAAATGGCAATACATTAAACTCGTAATGGCCTTCAGAAGTACTAAATGCTAACATATGTCGAATTTCCTCTTTTACCGGGGTCTGGTAGTACCGTTTGCTAAGGTCTATCGGCGAAAATTATCGTGCTCTACTCAGCTTGGTGAAAATCTGATTCTGATCCGGTAAGGGCGCCGCTTGAAATGCCGTTACAGCGTTGAGCCTTCGGTAGTCTAGGCAGAGGCGATGTTCTCCTGTGGATTGTCGAAGCAACACTACACTCGCACTATAAGGCGGCGCTGAGTTGGAGATAATATTTTCCGTAAGCAGGTACTCGATTGGCTCACTCAAGGCCTTTTCTTGAGCATAAGGAACAGGATAGTTTTTTCTTAAACTCGTACCGGGGCGGAGGTCTGTTAGCTTCATATTCAAATTCTATCAGGATTTGGTCATGCCAGGTTTATCCGTGAGTGTACTATCAACAACTGTTGAACCCGTGCCTGCTGATCCTCCGTTTAAAGTTGAACTAAATCTGAACATCTTGATGAGTTTCGCACTGACGAAGAGGGTATTTCACAGGACGGTCAGGGGTTCTGCCTCAGTTTCCGTCGCAATAAGCCAGTGTCAGGAAATGTGCTGGTTCTGCACCTGGTCTTTCATAATATCGCTTCAGCAGGTTTATGTGGTAAATTTTCTGCTTCCCCTTTATGGCAATCTTGTAATTGGTGCGCGACATTTTATCAACAATTTTATATGGACCTCCCACCCGATTTGCAATTTATTATTGCTACTGGGCAGGAGTAATAATACCTGTTCTCCTACTTCTAGCTCCCTATCCTTCGCAGTGCGGTTGTAGTAACGCGCATGTTTACGACGGGCACGGCGTACATTTTCCTTTGCCAGTTCCCATCCTGTTTAAGGCGTTGGGTCAACTCCTTCACGTATTGGGATGCAGAGGTGACCGTCTCATCAGCTTTATCATCTGTCCAAGTACGTAACAGTGCCTCTAAAGGTCCTTTTATAGGTCTACCAAACAGCAATGTGGCAGGAGGCATCCCAGTAGAATTGTGGGGTACTTCGCGGTAAGCAAATAGTGCTGCGGGTAAGTATTGATCCCAGCTCTCTGGTTTTTCCTGCGCAAGTTTCCGAAGGATGGAAATAAGGGTCCCGTTAAACCGCTCCACCTGGCCATTTGCCTGGGGGTGGTAGGGAGAGGTGTGGATATGTCGGGCCTGAAATATCCTAAACACTTCCTCGGTGAGTTTTCCTCGGAATTGGGAACCATTATCTGTCAGGATCTGTGACGGAAACCCTAGCCGAGTAAATATGGTGAGCAGAGCCTCAGCAACATGCTTAGAATCACAGGCGGGCATAGCAATTGCCTCTGCCCACATGGAGCAACAATCCACTAACGTGAGTATATAACTGTTTCTCTTTTTGCTACGAGTAGTGGACCCACAATATCCACCGCTACTCGTTCGAAGGGTGTGCCCAAGATTGGCATTTCTCCCAGAGTGGCTGGGGCCGTCCAGTGTTTCGGCGCTGTCCTCTGGCACTGCGGGCATGATTTCACATATCTCTGGATATCGGCGTTGATACCTGGCCAATAATAATGACATGAAATACGCTGAATCGTGGCACTTATGCCCATGTGGCCACTAAACGGAAGGGCATGGCCCCTTTCTAGGACCTGGGCTCGGTATGCTGATGGAACCACAAGTTGCCCATGTTCCTGTCCTCCATTTCCTGCTTTCCGATGCAACAGCCCATTTTTCTTGTAGAAGTCTCCCTTTTGGAGAGGAGTGTGCGCTCTCGGTAGTTTTTTGTAGCAGGGTGCTAGAGATTGATCCTCCGTTTGTGCCTTTTTTAATTCCTCAGGAAGGATGTTGGGTGGGGATTCCAACTCCGTATTCCGTTTGGCCTGTCCTCTAGTGGTGACAGCCGCCACAACCAGAGGGTGAATGGGTTCTCCCAAGAACACATACCTACACCCTAAGATCAAAGGATAAATAGGGTCGTCCAAGATCGCTGCACTGATTTCCCCAGTCACATATTTTGATTTGACCTTAATCTTGGCTATGGCCAAACGCATAGGTGCTGCACTTTTAGTAGGTCCTTGTATTTCTATAGTGTCTTCTGTCATCTGGTCAGGCTTGACTAGGGATGCACAGACAACTGCGTCGAATGCAAGGCCTGTATCATAAAGGCAGGTCACCTCTTGGTCATTTACGAGGACTGTCTCAACGACCGGGGGATGTCGGGGTTTGTCCAGAGGTTCTTCCGGTCCATTTCCCCTTGCGGCACTTTTACGTAAGCAGGCAGCATGATGAGGTGGGTTTTTCCGGTTGCACTCCTGCGTATTGTGGGTGATGGTTCTACAGTGCTTACACCATTTTTCCCCTGCCTCTGCTGCTGGAAATTAGATCTCTGAGTAGTCTTGTAGTCTGGCTTGTCATGCTTTTTGCAGTTAGTATACGGTGGTTTCACTTGGGGGGTCCATGTGTGACTGAGCTGTCTGTCTAGGTACGTAATCTGGTTGTTTCCGTCTGGGTGGTGGATTCTCTGATAGTGCTGCCTGATATCGTTCCGCTAACTGGACTATGGATTCTAAAGTGCTGGCCCCATTCTCTGTCAGGAATCTTCTCATGTCGGAAGTCATGATGTGTCCTTCAGTTGTTCGATCATGACCATTTCCTTCAGGCCTTCCCAATCATGAGTAAAATTCCCTAGGGCACCCCACTTCTCCACGTAGGAATCCAGTCTCGCAGCAAACTGAGCAAAGTTCTCTCCGACTTCCCTCCTAGAGTTACGGAACCTCTTTCTATAGGCGTCAGCATGTAGCTCATAACGAACCAATAGTGCCTTTTTCAAAGAGTCGTAGTCATCCTGTAAACCTGGAGGAAGCTTGCTATACACGTCATAAGCAGTTCCTCTAAGCCCTTGCGACAGTTTCAGGTTCCATTTGCTCTTCTCCAAACCAAACGTGGTGGCAAACTTCTCAAATTTGGCGAGCTACCTATGGATGGAGTCGGCTTGTTCCGGGAAAGCTTCAAATGGAAACGTCAAAGGTCCCAAAGTTGACATGAGTGAGGATGGCCAAGGTCCGGTGCCCCCTGCGTGCAAGGAAGGCATATCATCTGACCGTGGCGATAGGTTGCCTGAGGAGGTAGATGCGGTCGCACCGGCTACTGGTTCAACTCTTTGAGCTTGTCCCTGCATCTCTAACTGCTTCATCTTCAATGCTCGCTTCTTTCTCTAGCGTCTACAGCTTTTATCCTCTCATCTATTTCTGCTAACTTTATTCGCTCTTCTCTTTCAGCTTTCGCTGTTTCTCGAGCGTAATACTTATCAGTCTCGACACTGACATAATTTGCAAGGTCCACCCCACTATAACCTAGATCTCGACCGGCCTCCCCTAGTGCTGCCTTAAGCTTAACTATTTCAGCCATCTTTTGCAGTTAAAGTCCACACTGAGTAAGCTAGTGCTACCTTCCAATAGTATTTCTAGCAACAAGTAAATACTAATTATTTATCCGACTGCTGTAGAATGAAATTACTACAGTTATGGAGACTTAAGGTCTGTAATTCAATGAAATACAAAATCAAGAACTAACTTAATTAAACACAACATATATAAAGGGATTCACCAATCAATGCCTGAATTTCTAGAAAAAATGTTTTCTGTCTTTCTAGAGCTCACTGTGTGAAAATACATGTGTTAAAATGGTATACTGTAATGACTGAATGGATGATACTATCCCAGAGGTATGATAAAATACATAAGTTCAAATCCCGGACCGAGACACCAGTGTCACGTAGCGTTTAAAGGATAAGAGAATTATTTAGAGGAAATAATAGATCTGATGTGGAAGATTTGGCTCAAGGAATCCCTGCTGGGTTTTCCCACTTCCGAAGGGTGACGAAGAGGGTAAATTCTCCTAACTCGACAGGTCTGGAAAAGATTGTAAGGAGATATTTGGTCTCTCGCTACCGTCGTCCCCTTCTCAGTTATCTATTATTATTATTCTTTAAATTATATTATATTTTACGAGCCCCCCCTCCCTTATAAAGGAAGATAAACATAGACAATATTCAACATCTAATGGAAGGAACAAAGCGTGGGGTACAGTATATACACCCAATTGGTTTATTGCAATAAAGTGAATAGATGGTGAATGATAGTATTGTCGATGGCATTAGTGTCTGCTGTATGTATTATGTGTCTCACACTTCACGTGTTTTTCATCATGGATGACTAAACTTTGTGGCATTGATTAGGTGAGTTTCCTTTGTCGTGGACTTCGCTTTTCAGCCCCCGGCTGATAGTGAAGTGTGGTTAGTTCTCCGGTCTCCTGACGTTGCCCCGGTCGGTCTTGAATGGTTCGGATTTGCCTTCTCTGTGCTCGACTCCGTATTCTGCGCTGAGATTGGACTGTCGTGCAAGGCTCCACCATAGACTGAAGACAAATACGACGGCTTCATTAATTTTCTAGCTTTAGAAAGCAGTCTTTCCCTAAGCCGTCCCTCTGCCTGTCACCTCAGATTTTAGTCTCTAACATCATATGTCTAGAGTCTAATCTTGAATTCAAGTTTCTCCTGTCTGTCCTTTATTATATTTCTCTGCCCCAGTGGCAGTATTATAATTCTTTAGACTGATTTATCGTCAGCTTAACCCGATGAATTATTATAAATGTCAGTTAAACCCACCAAATTTATCATAGAAATGTCGGCAACAGTATTCTAGTTCTGTGCCTCTAGCCTAATCGTCATGTCATTATGATGAATTTAACAAATAATTGGACATCCGTGTTTTTAGAATTGTCTGACAACATTATCACACACTTCATGTCTGGTCGCCTCGTCATATAATTTATAATGAATATATGTCACGGTCTGTCAACATTATCGTTAATATTAATTTCCGTTAGTCTAAACGTCGGGTCGAAAATAATCAAATAATATGGAAATTAATAGCTATATATATATATATTCCCGTTATACATTATTATGAACATGTACATATCCCGTGGGATCATAAAATATACCCGATCACATGTGGCTGGATGTGATCGTGTTTTAAACACAAAATATGAATAAAGTAAACATACCAATCTTGCGTCGATTTTTGCAATGTACTACACATTTTCATCACATTATATTCTAGCGAGATTTCACTTACCTACTCAAAGATGGACGCTAACCCGCAATTAGACACGTGGCTTCAGTGCTTTTAATGCGAGAATTCGCCGATAATTGGGTTAGACCTAGCTGTCTCAAGGGTTCCGGGCAAGTGAAGATTGCCCGTGTTTGGCGCACTTTTAGCGGGACATTTCCGCTTGGACACGTGATCCATAGCGTGCATCATGTGACATTAGCGTCAAATAAACGCTCCAATCAATAGCGTTAAAAGTCACGTGGGGTCTTCCTAAAGTGGCATAAACTGGTTTATCAGCTTAAGCAGTCTTAAATTAAAACAGGTTCCTAGCTACCGAGGTCATTGGTCAACAATGACGTCGTATCTAAAAATAGCGAGGAAATACTGAATACTAGGAGAATTTCCGCAAGTGACACTTCCCGGGACTTTGCGATCATGCATTGAGGATGAGAAAAAAAACGATGTCCGTAAATAATAAAAAAAATGAAGAGAAGATTGGGCAAGTTGTCACAACGTGTCTCCTCATCCATTTTTTAATAGCTGTTGTTGCTAATCTGTCTGCATGTATCTTTGTCTGTTCTTAGGTCGTGTATGTTTTTTTTTTTAGAATTTAGAAGCAGTTGCCCAGGCTAATGTTCCATACATCAGTGCCGGTCTAATATTTCCTGTGTGCAACAGTTTCAGTATTTGATGACCTGCACCCCATGCAGTTCCTGCTAGTGGTTTTTTTTGTTTTTAGTCAGAGTCATTCTTTGTCTATCTTTGTGTTGGCATTTATTAGTTTAATTTGTCCATGTTAGTCTGCTGTACTAAGGTATATGGGACTCTTCATTCTGGCAGTTTATGTCCATGTAGTTTCAATATGAGGTT
Organism: Oreohelix idahoensis; assembly: GCA_024509875.1. Classification (NCBI taxonomy): domain Eukaryota; kingdom Metazoa; phylum Mollusca; class Gastropoda; order Stylommatophora; family Oreohelicidae; genus Oreohelix; species Oreohelix idahoensis. Next base: position 370,189 of record JAMPIV010005983.1, read on the forward strand.
TTGTTCATCATTTGGAAGTGTAAAAATTGTATATGTAGTTTTCTTCTCATTTATTTTTAGCATCCATTTATTTAGTTTTTGTAAAACTTCATGCTGTTTGCTATTTTGATATTTTCTTCTGCTATCCACATTTCTTGGTCATCAGCGAATAGCAAACTGTGGACTGTTAAGTCATATTTCTGAGGTGGATGATGAAGTGAGTGAAAGTAAGGGTCACTGAGGTTATTAATATTTAAGTTTCACTCAGCGATTGAGTTTGGGTCTGACTTCATGTCAGTATGTTGTGACTTGGAGCGTGCGCATGGAGAAAGCATGTTTTGGTGAACTAGTCTGGGTGGCTGAGAGAGTACCCAGATGTGACTAGGAGGAATCTGGGTTTGATAGCCGAGCTGTGCGCTTGAGGCTGTGTTTTGTGATTGAGCTGTGAGCTCGTATTATGTGACAGATAAGATATTATATAGTGATTATGAATAATGTGATTATGTCTGACATATTGTTGTATAGGCGATGTCTTCCCACCTAAGTGTTTTGGAGGAACTTTGGTTAATGTTCGTGGAGAACATATTAAGGCGACGAGTTGGTCCCGCCTTTGGAGCTACGGTGGAGTAAGGCGTTGAGTATTGTTCGCCTTGTAGCTATATGGGAGTAGAATTTATATGGCGATGTTGTATGCCGCCAATCATAATCACTTAGGTTAAGTGATTTACACCTGTATGGTGAATGGATTCGTGCGAGGATTGAATGCCGCACATAGAAACGTGTTGTGTGTACTGTTAGTGTGTGGACAGTCAGCCAGTCCGTGGAAGTATTGTTATGAGTTATTTTCCTACAGGCAGTGTCAGCCTGAGTGTGATGTAATGCATGCGTAACGACATTATTGATGTTCAGGACTTATGTGAATGTTCTATTAAATGTCATGGAGCTGTACAAGTGGCATCGTGTTATTCATATCCCTAGTGTTGTTTACCATCTACACACAACACATTCATAATACAGAGCTCGTGACAACTTGGGGAGCTCGCAAAAGGAGTATTTTGGAAACCTGGGGCAGCTTTTAGAGAATCAACAGAAACGCCCAGTGACATAAGTGTTGAAGGAAAAATATAAAGTTAACATGGACCCACTTTGATAATTTGTCCACTATGTTGTTGATATGGACCAGAAATAGTGTCGGTGATATCAAGCTTTGGGAAGCTGTCCTTGTCTTTGTGCTCTAACATGCCTGTTATTGATGAATTGGTCTAGCCATTTGTACCTGCATCCACAGACCCAATATTTGAGTAATTTTTGCTTTATCCCAGCTCTACACACTTTATCCATTATTTTCTCAATGTCTACCCAGACTGCCAGTTTGTGTTTCTTTTCATGGAAAAGAGAGGCTGTCTAATTCATTGTTTTTTATGGTATCACTTTTCAAGTGATGTAGGAAGATCCAAAAAAAAAATTGGAAGATGGAATAGGTAATTAAAAAAAAAAGGACAGGGTGAATAATTTGAAGGCCTATGATCCATTGGGAGCTGAAGGATGAAAACTTTGATAATAAAAAAATTGCAGCCCAATGTTCCTTGAGGAACAAAAACAATAGATGGTGATGGTTCATTTTTGCCCATTATAATTCTTTTTTATTTTTTTACCTTTTTTTTCCCCCACATTTTTACTTTGAACTCATATATTTTAAGACTAATTCTCCGCAGAAAAACACCAGACTTGGTAATCAAGCTGCCCTTGAGAAATATACAAATAGATAATTGTATTTTATTCATGGTGACCTTGAATCACTTTTGTTGTCCACAGGTTATAGATATTGTAAAACATAATGTCCGTAGCATGCTACAGCATATTTGGCACACAGTAGACATTGACACCCTGCGGTTGTACAGAATATTTGTTCGTTTGTTCAACAGACTGTTGTGGAGTCATGGCCAGGGGCTGTGGCTCTGCTTTACCTCAAAAAGGTAAGTTTGTGATTCATCATGTGACGTATTCTCTCCGGAACGTTGTCTCCATTACAGCTGCTCTGAACGCATCACAATTCTGGACAAGTCGACCTGCATCATCCAAAGACAAGTTCACACTCTCTGTGATGTCCTGGATCCACCATCGTCTAGGTCATCCCCTTCCTCTTCCAGGGAACATGCCTTCCATTACTAATTTTTCCAGACTATTATGTCTTTTTATATGGCCAAAAAATGTCAGCTTCCTTATTGCGATGGTATTTAGGAGCCAATTTTCCTCTACATTTAGTAAGTGCTGTACTTCTCTGTTGGACCTTTTTTCTGTCTAGGGTATTCTCAACATCCTTCTGTAGCATTTCATTTCGAATGATGTAATCTTTTTTGCAACTGTTTTATTGAGTGTCCATGTCTTGCAGCTGTATGTTGTTACTGGGAATATACATGCTTTGATCAGTTGTAACTTTGTTTCTTTGCTTGTGCCTTACCATAGGTTTTTCATCTGTATTAGTTTATGTGAGGCAATTGCAAATCTTCTTTTAATTTCCACTGCACAGTTGCCAGGGCTGTTGATGATTGATCCTAAGTATTCAAATTCATTAACACCTTCCAATTCTTCGTTATCAATCTCAATTTCTGGTTTGATCTTTACTTTGTCTGTTGTCAATACTTTGGTCTTCTTGGTGTTTTGGTATAAATTCTGGGCCTCGCTGTGTTTTTTGGTTGACAGAATTAATTGTTCAAGTCCTTCTGGGTTGGTCGATAGGAGGACTGTGTTGTCAGCATATCTGATTTCCGGGATCTGGTACCCGCCGATGTTAAATGGGTCAAACTCTGTGTGTTTTTGGTCATCTCTTACATTTCTCATAATATTCTCAGCATAAATGTTAAACAGGTATGGGGGAAAGGGTACAGCCTTGTCTTACTCCTTTCTGTACTTCAAACCATTCTGATGTTTCTCCATCTATTCTTACGGCTGCCTGTTGTTCTTGGTACAGCCAAGTTTGTGATTGTGACATAAAAATGAAATCATCAGTTCTGGTCACTGTCGTAATTTTTTACAGGATAGGTCTGAGATATTTATGGTCCTGTCCGAGCAGAGGGGGTAGTGGTAACTATGTGAGAGTAAGGTGTAAGAAATAGTTGTGTTCTCACGAGGGTGATAGTGTAAGAAGAAGAGCAGTCTCTGGAGTGAGTAATTTCTCTAATCCAGCCTATCTTTACGACTATATTTTAATCAGATGCACTTTCTCTCCTTATACAAAATACAAGTTACACTGCACCCACATACACACAATTCTGTGACAAATACGCACAACGTGAAAACAAACTATGGATAACAGATATGGGTAGGGGTTGACCAACACAGTAACTTAAGGTTTATTATGTTTATTATCACTAGAAATTCACAACATCAAGCATATACATTAATAAAGCATGGTTTACAGACAAATTAAAGTTAACCCAATAGGTCCTCCCCTCTTGTAAAGGAAAAGAAAAGAAGATCCCAACAGAGGTAATTAACCCAAAAGTTAACAATAAGGGGTATGGAATAGCCAGTATGGGAAAAGAACAAGTTCCCAATTAAACTATCCCGTAAATACTCAGGTTAGTGAGAAATAAAAGAAGATTGGTATAGTAGTGGTAACCAAAGAAAATTATGTTTCTTTCAGTTCATTCAATCATTCATACTGTGGCCACATTCATATTCGCTTACCCAATAGTTGTTGCAGGTATTCCGTGGAACTAAACACTAACAAGTACAACTACTATCAGTGTCAGATTATTTTGCCAAATCCAGCCCCAGACTAGCCTTGGTGCTGATTGCTAATTTCAAGGTAGTCGCTGAAGTCGGTGCGTTAATTGTTTCCTGGATAAACACTGTATCACTGCCTTTAGTTGGTTGGAGTAAGATTTATACGTGATGGTCACCGTCATAGGATGAATAATACATATAGTTCCGGGGTTATCTAGCCTCTGGTGGCTGAGACACTCTGGTACGTTATGAAAATGTAAATGATAACAATTCTTGGCTGTTCTCTAAGGTGATGGCCGAGTCTGAACAGTGAGTTCTCTTGAGTATAATCCCGTGAAAAAAACTACTGTCATAGTCAGATAAAATAGATAGATATATGTTGCCACATCGGGCTGCTGATATTGATAAAAAATCTGGTAATGTTCAAGTCCAGTTACTCTTACAGTTATTGTTTATATATTGGCCTCTCTCATGAGTGAAGAAATTGGACCGCACGGGGTCACCACACGAAGACTCAACAATATAACAATATCTCTGGATGCTTATAAGAACATAAGACCATAAAAACCGCTAGTTCGCAGGGTTATGATCAGCCTAGATTTTTAGGAAGAAAGGCAAATATTTAACCATAATCAATATCATATTCTAACAGGCGTTAAAGTAAGACCTCTTTAACCACTCCGTTATTAAATTAGATTTTAAACCACCAGTGTCTAGCTTATCTTATCGCTCTTAACGTGATATAAACACTTAGTCATTTACAAAATTACACCTAAATGAATAGAAGTAAATTGTATTCCGTCAATTATCAATCACCTAGCGTCTTATAGTTAGTTAAACCATCTGGAATAAAATAGCTAAGCGTTAGTTAATACACCAGTTAAAGTGCCTAGAAATCTCAGAGAATTATACTGATAAACTTAGCACTAGAAATCACCAAAATGCTAAGATATATATATTACCACAAAACAGAAAAATGAAACTATCTCCATGAATCTAAGTAATTCACTATGTAAAAAGCTCTAAGATATCGAGCTAGATATTTCAAAAATCCTGAAGCAACTGATAACTGAGTTTAGTTAGATGAAATATTTATACATGACTAGCGTTGTTTTCGCTGGGGGATGACGAAATTCGCGCCTTGCATACTCAGGGAAATGAGCAGAGGTTTTCTTCCAAGATAAAGGATTTCTCCATTTCGCTTTGTTACCCAGTGAATCGACATCAAAGCTTCTGATCTCGGCTATGGTCGAGCTCTCTTAGGGAACTTCAAAAGCCGTTGCCTCGCACGTGTTTCTGAGACCGTGCGCTGTCATTATGTCGCAATTTTGACAGCTCTGCGTTCATCGAGCTTTCAGGCAAATGTACTTGGCCCGTCCTTTTTTGAAGGAATGACAGTTAGAGATCTGAATAGCTGTTCGTCAGCGCGTGGAACAAGACAAATAGGCGTGGCTAAACTATGAGTTAGACAGCTAGCAAAATGGCTTGGCTTATGCGTAACAACCCGTGCATGCTAATGAGGGAAAGCAAGGTGGAACGAGTTGGTTGAATGGAATGAGGGATGACAGTGGGAATCAAGCGGACTGGTCAATGTAGTCTGTTCTCATAACCTGTCACAGTCACATCTGGAGGTATGTATCATTCATCATCATTACTCACTTTCATTCCAGAAGAAACATGGGCCTATAACTGTGACTCAGGCTGCAGTGGAATTTATGTCACTCTAATATGAATTCCATTGTTGGAGCACTAACCATGACCCTAACACAACTACATGTGGTACATCCTGGAGAAAGGCAACCTTTGAATCCTTGAATCTCCTGGCCAACGATGAGGGATCAATTGGCCATACCACAGCATCCCATCATCACAAGTCCCCCTGTGATGCAGCAAGTTGAGAACCCAGCATTGCAGAATAACCCTGTCTTTACACCTGTTTGGATTCGTTTAAGAGAATACCATAATGGATGCATAACAGGTGAGGGGAGCTGAGAAGTGGCTCTGTGCAAGATGTGAAGATTCCCATGGAGAGCCCAGAACCAGAACACAGTATTTTGCATATTTAGAGCCCCTTAGATGGTGAAGAATGTTCAGTATACTCTTCCTTCCCCCCTCCCCCACTACTAACTTAGAACTAGATTTGATGATTCTCAAAATTCATGCCTTATGTCGTAGATTTTTGATAGAGGAATTAAGACATAGATTGGTCCCTTCTAAATAGATTAGAACAGGGGATAGCTCAGTGAGAGGTAATGTAAAGAGAATAGATTTTCACGAGTGTGGTGGTGGAAACTAGTTAGAGTCTGTCCCTGAAATCGAGAAGCTTCTCTTGTTCAGCCTATCTCTACAACAGAACTTAGTTAGTCAGACAGTCTACTAGAATATATATTAATATGTATCTATCACCACTCACATACACACACACACATAAGTGACGACAGTTAGACGCACAGACGTGAAAACTACATCAATGGAATATGGATCTTTTGGGACAAGCTGACCGACACACATAAAGTTTATGTAAATTTTATTTATCATAAAGAAACTTTACAACAGCAATATGGTGAATATCAAATCAAATACAAATAAACATAGGTTAATGAATTAATTAAAGAGTTAGACTCATAGTTGTAATCCTCCCTCCCTCTGTTGAAACAAAATCCCGTTAAGAAGAAAGTTATTAACCCCAACGAGTCAAAGATTTACACGCTATGGTCTAGAATTTCCCTCTACAGTAAAGAACAGAGTTTATACGTTAATCTATTCTGATAGGGAAACAGTAGTAGAAAAAAAACTTTGCATTAAAAAAAAAAATTACAAAGTGGGTACATAAATTTATACGATCAAAGAACCACTCATTCCTGCTTTCTTTCTATCCATACAACAGTGGCCACTGACATTCGTTCTTACCTACAAACTTGATTTTCACCTTCTGGCGCAAACTTTAGGACACACACACCCACAGCAACTCCAGTGTTCTTTTGGCAAAGAGAACCCCAGCTCTACAGAGACAGGTTACATCCAATTTTTCCGGGGAGCGTTCGCTCCCTTTACTATTATATTTTTTATGGATTTACTGTTTATGTCACTTCCAATCAGTTCAGGTAATAATGTTGCCGTGCTCACAGTGTTCGAATATTGAGTTTTCCAGTACTTAGGAAAATGTCAGGTCGGCAACTTCTCTCAGTATAAAATTCTTGGTCACACCACAAATGATCAAACGTCGGAAATGTTAAGGTTTGTTAGGTCGCCACAATGGGACTGAACGTAAATTGAGATTTGAACAATAAATCTGGATCTATATGCCAGTTACCAAGTCACTCTAAATGTTCTTTGGGTTGGTATTCGGTCTCTCTCTCTGGGTGTACACACAACCTCAGACCAGATTTACCTTGAAGACCCAGAACTAAGTTAAAATGTTCTTTAGTATGATTATTCCCAGATTTACATGGAAGCCGCTGGTAAGGTTTAGGGTTTGACCCAAATACTGTATAAAGAGAAAAACATACAAAATACTTAACGAATATATAGTATACACAATCCTATCCTACCTCGCGTAAAATATAATACATTTATCCACTTCGGTTATTTAACTTTAAATTATAAACTACAAGCTTAGAGCTTGTCTTATCGTTAAAAACTCGTGAAATAAATTCTAGTCATTTTAAAAAATCAGTCATCATGAATTAGAAATAAATACATATTTTGTCAATACTCATGATGAATCAGTGCCTTTACTAGTTGTAACACAGTAAAACTTAGAGAGATAATATTTTTCGGACCTATCTAGTAAATCGTTCTGCACAAAATCTAGCAAAATATAATCGGCGATTTACCACTTAAATCACTCAAACTACTAGTATAATAATTACCACAAGCCAGAAGTAAAACAGTCTCCAATCAAAAAACTAAGTGATACTTCTATTATAAGAGATCTTTAGAATCGAAAGCTAGATGTTCTCTGCAATTCTGGCGGTACTGGATAAATTTGAGTTATAATGCTCTGGTATATATATCTCTGAAATCAAAGAAACTATTACACTATAGACCGAAACCAGACTCTGCCAGATGTTAGCACTTACGTTCAGATCTTGGGAAATACGTGAAATCAAAGCCCTTCTTCACGCTAGAGCCGAAAACCAGAATCTCTCTGTTGCGTATGGACTCGCTTGAGATCCGGCATAACATAAATTTGCTAGTCAGTGCAAATTTTACACGTCTCTGCTTCGTATGGCCATTTCTAGCGAGCAGTGTCCTTTGATCTTGCAATTCTCCGTGTTTAATTACTTTCAAATGAACAGTTCAGAGGAAGATAATAGCCATTGTCTGCCTTTTTGTTCCCAGTAATCTGCTCTTAGATCGCCGTCTGATCCTATCCAACGAGTTCCAATCGCTGGTGTAAAATAATACAGCTCACGTTAGCTAATCAGTCTCTGGTAAACTCTCATCAAAGGGAATAGCGAACAGAAAATTAAATTACGCGCTAAATTAGAAAAAGGGACAGATCTCAGAGTGTATAGGGGGTTTATGTTAAAACAGGCGTATGTGAAAGCTAGGTAAAAGACAAATGAAGATAAAGAAATAGATATATGAAATCAATATCATAATCTGCCATACCTTACCAGGATGAAATACCCGGGAAAAAGAAAGTGGGGCTCATGACTTCAAGGCAACAAGTTGCAGAATGGAAGAAAATTCATAGAAAAAACCTAAATCTATAATGTAGATAATCGCATTGACAGCCATCTTTTAGCACATTCAGGTTCTTTAACTAAGCATTGGCCGAAAAAGAGTGATAAGCTCAGCAACCCTAATTAAACAACATAACTGTGGCTCATCATCAATTTCTATTTTAAGCCGTCTTTATCAGCTCTGCACATGAAAATCACTGCCTTAGCTTCTGCCACCACCATTTTTCTCCATTGTCTATCTTCCTAACGAGGGAAGGCAACAGCCATTGACTTTTGTTTAGCAAATACTTCTATAGTCATCTTCACATCTAAACTGCCCTTCTACCAGGCTTTCTTGGGAATGTTGGTACCCAAAGTATTGGACATATTTTTAACAAGACGTGCCCAAAACAGCCCAATTGTATCACATGATGTAGTGCATGTCATCCTGTCAGGAACAAGGCGTTCTCACATAAATAATTCTGGACTTGCTGTGGCCCGTTTCTAGCATTCTAGTCTATTCAGAAGGATAATATTTCTTTAGTCGCACCTGTGCATGGTGTAGATGCATTCATTCTCAAAAGAGGGAGAGAGGAAGGGGAAAAGAAGAGAGACGGTGTGAGATTTTAAAAGCGGTATTGTAGAAGTTTATAGATATTAGAATTTAAGAGAATTCGTCCCACAAACATACTTGTCAACCTCCTGAGACAAAAACCTGTACGCCGGACCAAAAAAATCCTTACAAACACCCAAAAATCCTTACGCAAAAAATATATTAATAAATTATACACAATACAGTTATAAAACGAGAAATGACATATACAAATCTATTAGCATTTGAATTAGTGTGATATAAAACATGCTAATAGTCTCATGCTGTTCTTTACATATAAAAAACTTAGTGATCGTGAGGTACTATTCTTTCGATGCACAGTGTTTTGTATTATAATCAACACATGCACTTTTAGCACTTTGCAGAATTTCATTTGTGGGCTTAAAGTCTGCACAACATGTATCAATGTTAATCTTACACTGTAAAAAAGAAGTGAGTGTGTCCGCATTCAAGGACCTCCTGCAGTCTGTGTGGATTTTTTTCATCATTGAAAATGATCTTTCGCAGTCAGCATTGCTGTGAGAGAGTATCAGCAGTCGCTGAATGATGACTTTCAAATTCTGTCAGTAGAGGGGCACACACATCAGACAACATACAGTAGTCATTGAACTCATCTTTCAGTGCTTCCTGATCAAGATCTTGGGCAAAAGTATCTGCCAATCTGCAGATGTTTGGATACCTGAGATTATCTTTACTGCTTGGATCTAGCACTTTTAAGTCCTTTAGAACCTGGTTGTCAAAGGGAAATTTATCAGTAATTTTTTTAACCACTGATGTGTAAACATTTCTGACATCCTCAAAAAATGAACTCTTTACTCCACTATCAAGCTCCATTTCTTCCATAAATGCTCTGTTCGAGAGGCCTATTGCCAGTATGCTGTCCTCATGCTGCACCCCACGAGCACTAAATTTGATATGCCTCAAGTCAACAACCTGTTTAACATACTTCATCTCCACAAATTTAACTAAAAATTTTCTAAGCAATCTGTCCATCTCCTCCATCTTGCCACCAATCTGCGACTCATCTGTTTGAAAGAGTTTATTAAACTCATTTAACAGTGGCAGAATGAAACTCGGAAAATGAAGGGTCAGCTGGGTTAGTGGTGCTTTTAAAAGTTTATGGATGTTTTGGACTCTGCCAGGCTTTTCAACATCATTGTGGCTTTCAAAATAAGATGAGAGCTGTATACTGGTTAAAAATTCTATCCACTACCTTCTGCAATGACAGCCAGCGAGTCTGACAGTGTTTAAGAATATTCAGGTCATCTGCTTCTGTGAACAGTTGGAACTCCTTATAAGCCTTTCGTCATTTTGAGCTGTGCTCAGAATGATAGTACATGTCTCACAAAAGGTCTTCTACTGGCACAGTCAATTGTTTGATTCCATCTTGTGCACATAAATTTGCAAGGTGGCAAATGCACCCAATACTAAAAACATAAGGGTTCCTCTGCTTGATCTTGGTAAGTATTGAGTTTGATTTCCCTACCATGACATTGCAGTTGTCACTAGCAAAGCCAATGCAATTTTTCCATGGAATATGAAATTTTGTGAACAGATTATCAATGTCACTGAATATCGCCTCACTGGTTCCACCACTGCATACAGGCATGTCCAACAATCTCGTTCTTGGTCCCAATCCTTCTTCAAAAACTCTCACCATAATAGCTAACCGCTTCTCTGTTTTCTTATCGTTTGACGCATCAACCATTAATGAGAAGGGTGTTTCCCTGCACAGCTTTATCACTGGTTCTGTTGCAGATGGAGCCAGGCAGTTTTTAATGATAAGTGTTGTCTTGGTCCTCTTCAACTGGAACTTTCTGGCAATATCACTGTCAGGAAACATTACAGGCGCCAAGTCACAAAAGTGATCAGCAACAGATGCAGTTAAGTTATGCTGGGCAATGAAATTGGCAAATAAAACTTCAGCCCTTGTAATGCCACCCTCTTCCTGCTTTGGCTGAGCAAAAAAGGTCTTAATAGATGCTCCCTTCTTCATTGCAAACATTTGTTCATGCAATTTCGATTTAAAATGTACTTTCAGATCATATAATCCTGAAGCTACTACTTTAATATCTTTGCTGCATAATCTACAAAAAGCAGTGGTTGATCCTAACTTGGATGCATCTACAATGCCAGGGAAGAGTTTAACCCATTCGGCCTGAAACTTACCATGACCTTGCAAGCTTTTGTTTCTTTGAATTAGGCTCAGCCATCATTCAATGGATGAAATATTTCAACTAATTATCTTTGTAGACGTAGAAAACGATTAAAAAATACAACGAAGCAGAGCAAACAGCTAACATAAAAAAATAATTATAAACAGAATATCGAATCTAGGAACAAAACAAAACGTGCTACCAAAATTTACAAAACTATTATTAAAAAGTTGCTAGAAGATATAATAGATCGCCACTTTATTGAAAAAAAAAGCGAAGTTTACGCAAACAAACTTTTTTTCTAGATATGTAGGGCCGACACAGAATATTATGACATTAATTTATTGGAAATATGAAATGATCAAAATGTAACTGGAAAGATTAAGAGAACGACAAAAATAAAATACAACAAAGCAAAGCAAACAGCTAACAGCAAAAAATAAAAAATTAACCAAATTATGAACAGAATATCAAATCTAGGAAAAAAAAACGTACTACCAACAATTTACAAAATTATTATTTAAAAGTTGGTAGCCTAGACCAGTGATAATAGATCGCCACTTTATTAAAAAATAAAGCAGTGAATCTCGACCGCTGGAATAAAGATGGCCTACTTAACGCAAACAAGCTTTTTTTTCTAGTTTTGTAGGGCCTACACAGAATATTATGGCATTAATTTATCGGAAATATATTGAAGAGCAAGATATAACTGGAAAGATTAAGACAGCAATTAAATTGCAACAAAGCAAAACAGCAGCAATATTTAACCAAGTTATAAGTACTTAGCTTTTTTTAAACATAATGGTGATGAAGTGAGGTGGCAAGCGTGGTTGATAACAAGTAACTTTAAAAATACGTCATGTCACGCTGAAAACCGAAAGTGTTTGAGGTGGAAGTCAAAGTTTTTGCCGAATTGTTGGGTATAAAAGGATTTGATTGGTTGCTGGGAGAGACCTCAGTTTAAAAACAGATGCCGAGATTCCCGGAATTAAAAAAATAAAAAATTGGTTAAAAAAAAACCTGGGCTATAAAATATTTTATGATTTAAAACTAAAAAAAAACTTGGGTTGGAAAATATTTTTAGAAGTTTTTTTTAATTAAAAACAAAAAAATTCCGATTTTTATGTGGGGGCGGGGGTCCGTACAACGAGTCTGTACAGCCGTAGACTGCTAAAAATATTTAAAAAAACATACATTGTACAAAAAATTCATACAAGTTGACAGGTATGCACAAAGTAAAGGAATTAAATAGTAGAACAAATTAGACACAAAAAATGCACATATGGAAATGGATATTTCTACACCATGTCTTCATAAATAAGTCCTTCTTCATTGTCCAGGTCTTTCCATGTCTTCATCAATTAGTCCTTCTGTCACATCAAGATCTTTCATGTCTTCATCAATAAGTCCTTCTGTCACGTCCAGATTTTTCCATGTCTTAATCAATAAGTCCTTCTGTCACATCCAGGTCTTTTCATCATCATCATTCCTTTTCATTCCCTGTGGAACATAGGGCAGAAACAGTTGCTCTCCGTCGATTTTTATTCTGGGCTGTCTTTTTCGTCTGTGCCCAAGTCATTCCAATTTCCCTAGCCTCCTCTTCAACAGTTCTTCTCCAAGTTCTCTTTGGCCTCCCCACTCTTCTTTTCCCCTGTGGGTTCCAGTCAAGGGCAACTCTGGCTATGCTTGATTTTTCTCTATGTCCTATCCATCCCCACTTCTAATTTTGTTCTCTCTGGATATAGCTGAGGAGTTCCATATTGGTCGAAGGGCATTAAAAGCGCATCTGGCTTTATTTATCTTTGAGCAGACATCACCAGCTGTTCCCCCTCCTTTGTCAATATTACTCCCCAGATATGTAAAGCTTTCTACTTCTTCAATGACTTGATCATTGATCTTCATCAAGTCCATCTGCATATTATTTATTCTCATTTCTTTTGTTTTATTTACATTTATCAGGTCTTTTCATGTCTTCATCAATAAGTCCTTCTGTCATGTCCAGGTCTTTTCATGTCTTCATCAATATGTCCTTCTGTCACGTCCAGGTCTTTTCATGTCTTCATCAATAAGTCCTTCTGTCACGTACAGGTCTTTCTATATCTTTTATATCTCTGTCTCCATTTCTCTTCTCCTGTGTATTTGTTTGTCTGCCTCTGCTTCTTTTACCATGGGGGTTACAGAAGAAGATCTGTCTTGTAATGTTGTCAGTATACAGTCTATATAACGCCATCATCTTCTTAACTGGCTGTTTGATACAGAAGGTATGACAGTGGCATCTGTTGGTGAATGTCTGGAGTTTGAACTATGATATTCTTGATGACAGACCACATTTCTGAGCCATTTATTAGAATTGGTGTTACATTTTTATTGGACAACTGAATTTTGTTTTCTTGGGAAAGAGCTGTATAGTTCTTTAATAGTTTGTGATCATTGGATGCAAATCTGGCTTTATGTATACAGGGACGCCAACTGTTTTCTGGGAACATATTGTCTGACACCACTTTTCATGTGGACAAAATTATAAGAGAGCAATTGAAATTCCCGCAGCCACCAAACTAGTTTACTGGGTTGCCACAGGTGACTTTGTATATAGCTTACGATTGTTTACACTGCAGTTTTTTGTGGTGATTCATTGAATTTGTGTTATTATTAGCACATTTTGTTAAATTTACCTCCCAGTCATGATTTCTAAGGAGCCTAGGTAGTGCAGTGGTTAGTGCACTGGCTTCCTAACTCAGTGGTCCATGGTTCGATCCCCAGTTGAGGTGGGATTTTTTAGACCGCAAACGGCTCCAGGGTTGACCCAGCCTCACGAATTGGGTACCAGAGCAACTCTGGGAAGGTTAAGGTGGCCAGCGTGATGCTGACCACATCGCCCCTAGTGTGTCGATGGTCAAGAAAATATGGACCTAACACTATATTCCCAATATGTCTCATAGGTCATGTAACGGGATCCTTTACCTTACCATGATTTCTAAGCAAGATGCACGTGTCTGTTGCGGTGTTGTCAGGCATACATACCAGCCTATATCAATATTTGATATGGTAGAACTGTTGAAAAAAAAAATAAACTAGATACTAATGTCCTAATATTTTATTTGATCATTTAGTTTACATGTAATATTTGTTTTAATTTGAGTATCTAACAGTCGTGGTGCTTTATGTAACCCTAGTATAGCCATGTTTAGGTAGGTCAAAATTTATATTGCTGAAATGAGATGTATTGAGAGAGATACACTTGAATATCAGTACTATGAATTATTGGTACTCTAGTAAAAATGAAACTCAGGGACACTTTAAAAAGTCCAGTTTCCAAAAACAAGCATTGTTTCTTTACAAAGGAAGGAAGAATATTCTTCTTATTTCATTGTATTTTTACACCTTTAGAAGCATGGGGCCACAAATATAATTGGTCTCCATGCAGGAAACCTACACTATAAGCGTTTTGTAAACTATTGGAGCGGTGGTTTCTATAGTATTTATTTCGCGTGATGAGGTTGCCAGTTTTATGCACAACCTTACAATGATAAAATCATTCATTTTCCTTTTGCACTTTATAGAACGTGAACCAACCACTGCAGCTAGCCTCTTTATAGGAAGCCTGCACTAAAGCATTTATGTGCTCTTGAGAAGTTGCTCCTGCAGCAGTTTGTTGGACATGATGAGGTTGCCAGCCTCATGTGCAACCTCATTTTAGGCACTTTTTAACATGCCTGAGAGAGCAATAGCCCTATTCTTTCCTACCACCTCAAAGAACCTACCACCTCAAAGAACATACCACCTCAAAGAACCTACCACCTCAAAAACTTACCACCTCAAAGAACCTACCACCTCAAAGAACCTACCACCTCAAAGAACCTACCACCTCAAAGAACCTACCACCTCAAAGAACCTACCACCTCAAAGAACTTACCACCTCAAAGAACCTACCACCAGGAACCACACAGAGCCAACCTCTCATTAGCTACCTCATATGACATGCCTGAAGTAGCAGCAGTCCATCCTATTTTGTCTTTTCTATCAGGGACCATGTGGTAAAGAAAGCATTAAAGCTATGAAATTAGTTTTCTACCAGGGACCATGTGGTACCGTAAAGAAAGCATTAAAGCTATGAAATTAGTTTTCTACCAGGGACCATGTGGTAAAGAAAGCATTAAAGCTATGAAATTAGTTTTCTACCAGGGACCATGTGGTAAAGAAAGCATTAAAGCTATGAAATTAGTTTTCTACCAGGGACCATGTGGTAAAGAAAGCATTAAAGCTATGAAATTAGTTTTCTACCAGGGACCATGTGGTAAAGAAAGCATTAAAGCTACGAAATTAGTTTTCTACCAGGGACCATGTGGTAAAGAAAGCATTTAAAGCTATGAAAATTAGTTTTCTACCAGGGACCATGTGGTAAAGAAAGCAGCTTCTACCAGGGACCATGTGGTAAAGAAAGCATTAAAGCTATGAAATTAGTTTTCTACCAGGGACCATGTGGTAAAGAAAGCATTAAAGCTATGAAATTAGTTTTCTACCAGGGACCATGTGGTAAAGAAAGCATTAAAGCTATGAAATTAGTTTTCTACCAGGGACCATGTGGTAAAGAAAGCATTAAAGCTATGAAATTAGTTTTCTACAGCTTTATGACATCAGACCCTACATTAGTGGTTCTAAACCTTTTTCTTACAACCACAAACCAAATGTGGAGCCGCGGTAGCACAGTTGTTAGTGCACTGGCTTCCTAGCTCGGTGGTCCATGGTTCGATCTCCAGTTGTGGGAATTTTTAGACCGCAAACGGCTTTGGGGTCGACCCAGCCTCATGAATTGGGTACCAGAGCAACTCTGGGAAGGTTAAGGCAGTCGGCGTGATGCTGACCACATCACCCCCAGTGTGCCGAAGGTCAAGAAAATATAAGCCTAACACCATATTCTCAATATGCCTCAATGGGCATGTAACGGGATCCTTTACCTTACCTTACAAACCAAATTTCATAGCTGGTGAATCTGTGAACCATGTACCAAGATTTACAAGTTAAAATTTAATTATAAGAATTCAGCAAAAGGCATGTCGCTTCAAACTTCAAGTAAGGGAAATGATCCATCACAATGTTTCATGTGACCCAGATTTGGGTCGTGGCACATAGGTTACGATTCACTGCCCTTCATTATACAAAAATGTGTTATATTCTCTTCCCACTACTTTTGTTTCAGTAATGTATGGGAGACGATTTTCACCAAAAGTGGTGAGAACATATCAGACACTGAGTTAGACTGTTGTCGGAGGATCACCCAGCTGTGCCAGGACTGCCTGCTTATAGTGTACAAGTTTGCAGATGAGGCTAAATGTTCGACCAACAGTGTCACTAGTGAGCAGACCCAGCAGCAAACGGAGAACAAACAACATATATATCTGCAGAATGGGTGAGGGATAAAGTAGTTTAATCATCTTCATCCTCATTTTCCCTTTTGCTCCCTATGGAGCACAGATCCACTGCTGCATCTGGTCCCTGTGGGGGTAGTCTGCATCAAAGCATCCATGTGCATGTTTAGCAGTGGTTTCTGTATCAATTTGTTTGACATGATGAGGTTGCCAACACCAGCATCATGTTAGCTGCCCTCGTGACATGCCTAAAGCAGAAGCAGTATTTCTTTTCTTTCTCTGTCTATTAAATAGTTTAGACCTACATACAAAATTAGTGGGTTTAAAGTGAGGTAACTTTTCAAACAATTGAAAAAGGAATATTTTTTTTTTTTTTTAAATAAGCATGGGCTGGAGTGGCTAAGAGGCTGCCTCTAATTCTGAAGGTACCAGGTTCCATCCCAGTACAGGGAATATTATTGATGGACATTTTTTTTTCAGAACCAGTGAGTCGTAATGATGTCATACTCCCCCTGATCTCCTAGGTAGTGAGATTGGATGCCTAACCTTCTCGGAAAAGGGCAAAAAATAGAAAGTGCCATGTGCAAGTTGCGCATGTTAAAAACCCATCGGCAGATGGAAATCGCAAAGAGTAGGCCAATATGGCTGTGCCCTTACAAAATTTAAAACTTAGGAAAACCTACCCACCACAAAAATATTTATAGAATAAAATTTATAGTGTGATTCCTTTATGCACGCATTGGAATCCTCGCTACGGAATTCGTGCACTGTACTGAGATCCT
This sequence comes from Oreohelix idahoensis, assembly GCA_024509875.1. Taxonomy (NCBI): domain Eukaryota; kingdom Metazoa; phylum Mollusca; class Gastropoda; order Stylommatophora; family Oreohelicidae; genus Oreohelix; species Oreohelix idahoensis. The sequence continues at coordinate 387,484 of JAMPIV010005983.1, forward strand.
CCTTGTGTGATCTAAGGGAGAAGATCGGAGCACTTATGGGATTGTCCGTGTGAGATGAAGATGGTCCTAAAAAAAAAACAAGCATAATAGTGATTATTCATTTCTGTGTACTCTGCCCTGTGTATCAATAATGAAGGAAGCTGCTATTACAATGATAATAGAAAGATTAAAAAAAGAAAGAATGGTACTGGAGTCAGTTTACAAATGAACACCACACTAGAAACATGGAATATTTTGGGTTACCCTTCATCAGTCAGCCACAAACAGGAAGCAAAGATGAGAAACATAGAAAGTCCATAAGAAAATGACAAAGGACACGGCAAGCATGTGGAAAACAATTGTAATAAATTAACAAATAAATATACTGAATGTGACAAAATATCAGTGAGAAAACTTAACTGCAGAATAAGCTTTTTAGATCTACATAAAAAATTAGTGGGTTTAAAGTGAGGTAACTTTTCAAACAATTGGAAAAGGAATTTTTTTTTAAAAAATAAGCATGGGGCGGAGTGGTTAAGAGGTATGGCGGCTGCCTATAATTCTAAAGGTACCGTAAGCACAGTCCCTATATTTACATTTCTTATGGGATAAAATATAATATGCATACAACTATCTGTGTTTAGATGTAATTTTAGAAAACATAACCCCATCAAGGCCAGCTCCTTGACGTGGAGATGGGGCTCAAGTACAGCCATCAGCGGCTGAAAAACCAAGACTGGCCAGGCCCTCCTAGACTCGAGCAAGACCACAGTCTGCCCTAGCAAGTCAAGGTGCTGAAGACGGAGGCAACCAGCCAAGAGGCGCACCACAGCAATCAGGATGCCACGCATTAGCGCTATGGGAAGTATGCCTATATCTGCAAAACGTTATGGCACTCGCCCTGTGACGGACACCCAGGCAGGCGCAGTGCCGGGCCCTCTGCCTCGGAAGGGCCCAACCCCTACTACTGGGGGTCCTTCTCAATTGCCCCGGGGAGCCAGGAGGCATGAGAATAGAGCTACTGGCCAAGCAAAGAAAAGACCATTTAAAATAATGCACTGGAATGCTGAAGGCGTCAATAGTAAAAAAGACGGCTACAGCAAAAAATTAGAGCTCGAAAATATCTTGAATGAAGAGCAAGTAAATGTATGTTGCTTGCAAGAAACCCACCTCAACAAAGACATAGCCTTCAAAATCAGAGGCTACCAGTGCTACCGATCTGACCGAATAGACAGGCGAAAAGGTGGAATACTGACACTCGTGAGGAATAACATCAGTGCATGTCAGCTTGAAACATATATGGAGGGGGCGGAATACCAGATGCTTCATCTCAGGACAGAAAGTTCAGAATTCCACCTGCTCAACTACTACTGTCCGAGCGACCGCCCACTGGCACTAGATACAATCCCAGCAAAAGAAAGACTGATTGTATGCGGAGACTTCAACAGCCACTCACAGAGCTGGGGCTATGATCACATGGACAGGAGAGGTGAGGAGCTTGAAAACTGGCAGGATGACAATGGGCTTATCCTGATTAACCAGCCAATCGACCCACCAACCTTCTACTCGAGATCATGGCACACCACCTCTACACCAGACCTGGCATTCCACTCACCCAGCTTGGAGTGGAACACCACACGCGTTGTAGGGAAACAACTTGGAGGCAGCGACCACCGGCCAGTCTTCCTAATTGTGGAAAATGAACTTGTCAAGGAGAGCAGCACTCTCTCTAGGTGGAACTACAAGAAGGCAGACTGGACAGTGTACCAGCACCGTACTAGTATACTGGCTAGAGATCTGACTGTAGACAAAGACATCAATAAGCTAGTTGATGAATTCAGCAGATGCATATTACAGGCTGCTCGTGAAACAATACCTAGAGGGGCTCGTAAGCACTACAAACCATATTGGAATAGTGAACTAGAGCAGCTGCACAACGACGTGGAAACATCTCGAAAGCAGGCAGAGACCAGTCCATGCCAAGAACACCACAATAACTACCAGCAAGCTAAGGCCAAATTTCAAAGGGCCAAGTTGCAGGCCAGGCGAAGAAGCTGGAAGGAGAAAACAGAGTCCTTGAACTTTGAAAGAGATACGAGGAAACTGTGGAAGCTGGTAAAGCAACTTAACGATGAAGGTACAGAGAGAAACTCAAGGATTGCTCTGTACAAAGATGGAAACATCCTCATGGGAAAACAGGCAGCTGATCACTTTGCAGACTCCTTTGCTAAAGACAACAACATCGAAGTTAGCCCAGAGAAGCAACAGGAGACTCGTGAGAAACAACACGCAGGACGAGATGGAACCATACCTGAAGTTATGGAGGCACCAATCACATTCAGAGAACTGGAGCTTGCAATATCCAATTTGAAAATGAGAAAGTCGCCAGGAGTTGATGGAGTGTCCAATGAAATGATTAAGAACTTGGGAACCGCAGCAAAAACAAAGCTGCTGCAGATCTTCAATATCTGTTGGAACTCAGGCAGAGTTCCACAGACCTGGAGGGAAGCAATCATGATACCACTCCTAAAACCAGGAAAAGACAGTTCCACTGCCTCCAGCTACAGACCAATCAGCCTTACAAGCTGCCTCTGCAAAACAATGGAACGTATCATCAACCTCAGGCTACAGTGGTACCTTGAAAGTGAAAACCTTCTTGTACCACAGCAGGCGGGCTTTAGGCAGTGTTATTCCACCGAAGATCAGGCAACTTACCTTTCCCAAGAGATTGAGGATGCGTTCCAAGATAAGAAACTGGTACTAGCAGCATGGATAGATCTAAGAAAAGCATTTGACAAGGTTTGGAAAGAAGGGCTTCTGAAGAAACTGAGAAATTGTAGAGTGAATGGTAAGATGTACAAATGGGTGAAAGCATACTTGCATAACAGAAGAGCCCGAGTACAACTAGATGGCCTCAAGAGTAAGAAAATTCTACTGCGTCATGGCGTCCCTCAGGGAGGGGTTCTGTCCCCCACACTTTTCCTAGTCTACATCAATGACCTGGTTGCTGAACTACCACATGGAATGAAAGTGGCAATGTACGCTGATGACCTGGTAATATGGTGCACAGATGAGCATGCAACAGTGGCCACCAAACTGCTACAAAGAGCTATAGATGCCTTAACCTCATGGGCAAATAGATGGTGTGTCAGCATCAACACAGACAAGTGCAGCACTACGCTCTTCACCCTCTCTCCCAAACAAAAAGCTGGTGTCATCAAGATAAACAAAGAGCTCCTGAGAGAAGATAAACAACCCACCTATCTCGGAGTTACATTCGATGATAGGCTGACATGGAAGCAGCACATCAACAAGGCAGCAACAAAGGCCAGGAGGAAGCTAGCCATCCTGAGAAAACTAAGTGGAACCACATGGGGAGCCAGCGGGAAAATACTTAGTAAAGTTTACCAGCAGGGCATACGACCACACCTGGAATATGGGTCAGCTGCGTGGTGTCCAGCATCAAACACCACATTACAAGAGCTAGATAAGGTGCAAAACCAGGCGCTTAGGGTCATCACGGGGGCAATGAAATCAACGCCTATAGTGGAGATGGAGAAAATGGGGAGGATACAAGCACTGAGAGAACGCAGAGACACGAAAGTGCTAACACAGGCAGAAAAGTTCCTCTGTATGCCGAGCCATCCAATGAAGGACAGATTCCAAAACCTAGCAATGGGGCGACTGAAAAGAAGCAGCTTTATCCACCAGGCCAAACGATTTCGTAGACAAACCTCAGACCTGCCTGAAGTTAACAGCCCTCTAAAGTCTGTGCCAGAACAAACCCCTTGGAGAGAGGAGCATGGACTACCAGTACACATCCACACAAAAGTGAAAGGAATATTCGACAGGGATGAACAGAACAGCGTGCAACGTAGGACAGTCACTCTCAGTTTCCTGGATGATAAATACCCACAGGACCTCTGGGTCCGAGTATACACGGATGGGTCAGCACAGAATGCAGTAAAGAATGGAGGAGCAGGAGTGTACATAGAATACCCAAACAACACTAGGGATACGGTCAGAGTACCAACGGGGAAATTCTGTAACAACTATGATGCAGAAGTCCAGGCAATCAAGGTGGCAACTGAGAAACTACTGAACACCAATCTCGGTCCACAGCCTGTAGTATTCCTGACAGATGCAAGATCAGCACTCCAAGCACTTCAGTCCAGAAAATTGCCAGTTATACAGGCCCTACTTTCTGAACTGTGCAACCAGCGCAGGGTCGCCATGCAGTGGATACCGTCTCATTGTGGAATACCAGGAAACGAGAGAGCAGACGGACTGGCTAAAGAAGGTGCTGCAGACGAACAACCGGATGTACCAGTAACGTACCATCAGAAGAAAAAGATGATCAAATCTATCAGAAAGCCACCAACATCAACGCAGGATGACTACCAAGCTATGAACAGATCAGAACAAATAGTCATTCTGCGCCTCAGAACAGGACACAACCGCCTCCGCAGCCACATGTATACAAAATTCAAGATTGGCAATTCAGCCATGTGTACATGTGGACAGGCACCCCAGACAGCGGAGCACGTACTGCAAGATTGCCCCGAATATGATATATTGAGGCAAACCCACTGGCCCAGAGAAACAACACTGGAAGCAAAACTATATGGACCCCTGTATGAACTACAAAAGACAGTGAAGTTTATACAAGAAACAACATTGCAGATATAGACAATATATTTCAAGCGAACGAAAGAAGAAGAAGAAGAAGAAAACATAACGAACATGATTTTTACGGCTTTAAGTCTTATCAGTCATGTGACCAAAATATTATTATGAATTATCATGAGAAGAGTGAGAAATAAATTAAACCAGAAATCATTGATGAACATTGTAGATTTGTAGAAGGTAAATGCACAAACAATGCTATATATATTATAAGAACATTAATAGAAAGAGCCTTGGAGGTGAAGACAGATCTGTACTTGTGCTTTATAGATTACACTAAGGCATTTGACAAAGTGAAACATGAGGAAATAATCAAAATGTTAGAAAGTATCAACATTGATGGAAAGGACTTGAGGATAATAAAGAACATGTACTGGCAACAAACAGCAGTTGTAAGAATTAGCAGCCAAATAGGAACGTTTCAGCAAGTAAAAAAGGGTGTCAGGCAGGGATGTGTGCTGTCACCGGATCTGTTCAATCTGTACAGTGAAAATATAATGAGATCTCTAGAGGACATGCCAGGAATATCATTTGGCAAACATAATATAAACAACTTGCGATACGCTGATGATACAGTCTTAATAGCAAAAAGTGAAAAGGAGCTGCAAGAAATGGTTGATACAATAGTGGTAGAAAGTGAAAATAAAGGCCTTAGCCTTAACAGCAAAAAGACAGAAGTAATGGTCGTCTCAAAGAAAAGGGCTTCCCCAGAATGCACAATCAAAGTAGGCCTAAATGAAACCGTTTTAAAACAAGTCAGTAAATTCAAATACGTAGGAACATTAATAACAATGGATGGAAGATGCATCTCAGAAGTGAACAATGCACAAAGGAAACTTATTTCACAAGTTAGAAAGAAGCAATCCACTTTTTTTGGGCATGTTATGAGAAGAAGAAAGCTGGAATATATCGTAACAACAGGTAAGATTGCAGGAAAAAGAGATAGGGGAAGACAAAGAGAGCAAATACTTGATAGTTTGACACTGTGGCATGGAAAGAAGTTAACAGCAGAATTGATAAATTGTACTGGAGGCAGGAAGTTGTGGAGAGACATGATCTTCTAGGCCACTAGGCATGGTACTTGAAGAAGAAGAAGCTTTTAGTGTAATCTGTAATGAGGTGCTGAGATGACCTGTGTGCGTTATAGATACTACTACAGCTGTCTTGGTGGTAGCTTCTCATTGTCATTTCCATTTTCACTCCTTATGGAACATGGAGCAGCCATTGTAGATAGCCCTCTGGCAGGAATATTGCACAAAAGCTTTAATGTGCTATTGCAGCTGTGGTGTCTGTATCTATTTGTTTTATGTGACGAGGTTGCCAACCCCATGTTTGTCACCTCTTACAGCATATCTGAAGAAGCAACAGCTGTACTTCTCCTTTGTCTCTTCAGAGACATGTTACTAAATGGGGATGGGGGGGGGAGCATATGCTTTTGGTATATTCAACAAAGCTGCATCAGTCATGAGGGGTGGAGAGGTCAGATAAGAGTTCTTGTTAACTCATTTCCCATTTTCTTTCTCAGGAAATTGAAAACGTCTGTTAAATGTCTGGGAAAATTACACAGTCTCGCAAGGTTGCGGCCTAAGCTAATTACCCTTTTTAAAGCAACATTGATTCTTTCAGTAATTCCTGCTACACTGAGATAACTTCAATTTTATGCAGATATATATACTGAAGCACATTAAAAAACGCACCACTATTATATATACTGATACCGAGAAGCTGGAAAAATGGATTTTCCCCGTGTTTGTCATGAGGTAGAGAGCGAATGGCTGCTGGAATGGAAAGTGCATGATTCAACCCATGGGTTTGTGTACAGACTACATGAACACAATGAAAGTTACACGTGCAACACGATTCCCAACAGCTATGACCCTGAAAATGTGTACGCGTTGTGGCAGTATACTCGGTATAAAAAGGCTGTTGAGACAAAACACCCAGTACATGTGCTTGAAATGCCACGACTATCTGAAAACGACCGCCAATGAGCCATTGGTATGTTGGAGACCGGAATGAGCTCACGGGCCATTGCCAGAAGGATGAATTGCCACCACAGCACTATTGTACGTCTCAATGAACGTTACGGAACCACTGGCAGTGCCCGGGATAGACTTTGGAGTGGCCAACCACGAGTTACTACCCCTGCGCAAGATCGTCATATTGTGCTGAGTCAACTAAGGCAAGTCAAACAGCAAGAGCAATAGTGGGTAGGCGTGGGCAAATCTCTCGAATGACAGTCATACGACGACTCATGAGATACAGGCCTTACTGCAAGACGACCTTATGTTGGGCCAAACTTGACTCACAGACATCGTCAGCAGCGCCTGCAATAGGCAGAGCAACATGTCAGATGGACTAGACTGCAGTGGAATGCTGTCCTATTCACAGACGAGAGCAGATTCAACATATCCTTTGCTGATGGACGTATGCGGATTTGGCGACGGTGTGGAGAGCGCTTTGCAGATTGCTGTGTTCGTCAGCACAACCGATTTGGAGGTGGCAGTATTCACATTTGGGGAGGATTCAGTTTTCACCATTGCTTGCCTCTTCACGTCTTCCGTGGAAATGTTAATGCTGTGACATATCGAGATGAGGTTCTGGATGCATTGGTTGCTCCTGCGTTCACAAATTATCCAGACTTGCAGCTTCTCCAGCAGGAAAACGCATGTGCGCACACTGCATGCATTATGCAGCAATATCTAAAGCAGCAGAACATTGTGATGATTGAATGGCCTGCCCTATCACCAGACATGTCCCCTATAGAACATCTGTGGGACGAGCTTGGACGCAGAGTCTACAGGCAAGGTTCTCCAGCTAATCTGCAACAGCTCGAAGCTGCTCTTACACGTGAATGGGACTTGATTCCCCGGAATTTCCTTCAGAGACTTGTGCGTTCCATGTGGAGCCGCTGCCAAGCTTGTTTGCAAGCACACGGTGGACATACCAGATACTGAGGATAGTGTGAATGAATTTTTTTATTGGTTGCATTTTTGGTTTTCTCCCTTGCCTGCACAGAACGCAATGAATTTCATAACAATCAAATGTACAAAAATTAATGACCAGCATGGATTCTTAGGAAAATGAATAAAGATTCCAAATATGTAAACACTTATATTTACATTTCACACTCTGTTCCTGGATTTTACAGGTGGTGTGTTTTTAATGTGCTTCAGTAAATATACCTGGTACACTAACATATACCTGGTACACTTACATGTACCTGGTACACTTACGTGTACCTGGCACACTTGCATGTACCTGGCACACTTACATATACCTGGCACACTTACATATACCAGGTACCCTAACGTATACCTGGTACACTTACATGTACTTGGTACACTAACATGTACCTGGTACACTTACATGTACCTGGTACACTTACATATACCTGGTACACTTACACTGTAATTGTCATCATGGAGCATGGATCACCAGTGCAACTGGTCCTGTACACTGTAATAGATGTCCTAAATGTTTTAGAATTATTTAGCGAAGGTAGAGAATATAGAAAACAATGACACAAAACAAAATGCTCCACTCTGTGACCTCATTCCTGCTGCTTAGTTTTACCTCATCATATTGATTTATAGAACTACCTCATGAGATTGATTTATATTATTAGCTTTATAAGCCAGTACATACATAAAAAAAATGGATTAAAACTAATGTCTTAACATCTCAGTATCCGCTACACATTTAGAAGACTGATGATCTGGCTTTAAATTCATTTTCTTGATTCTGGATGAAGTTGTTTTAAATATTAATACAGTTTTGAAAAAGAATGTTAATTTTTGCCTGCTTATTTTCAAGTGATGCAATTTTTGTTCCCCTTTACTGTCCAAGGGAAACACTCAGACCACAAACGAACATCATTAAGTACATGTAATCAAATTAGATTTTTTGGGACCCAAAGACGCAGCAATAGTGAATGCAGTCAGCGACTCATAGCTTGACTGCTTGCGTCAGGACCAGCGAACCAGAGCTGGTCAAGACCGCACTCCACCTCCATGTGGTGGTCCTGGAAACAGTCTGCAGCAGTGCAGTCTGGCTGAGCGAGTGCGGATCGAAATGGGAAGGCAAACCCGGTCCCTAAAAATTGCCGTGCAGAAGTCGGATGTGTCGACCGAAAGGTGCAGATATCACAGCTTAGGCGCAAACAGACACAATGCAACCACCGTCCTTTTCAGGGCGAACGAGGAAAAAGAAGAAAAAAATTAGGTATTTACTCTTGCTTTTCCACTTATTATTTTAAAATATAAAATGCATACAACTATCTGTGTTTAGATGTAATTTGAGTAAACATAACGAACATGATTTTTACTTTCAGACACCTAAGAGTTAACTTGTGTTAAAAATTATAAGAGTTATTAAACCATCTATGGTTACTGCTTTGGTAGCTGTGGAGCCCTGCAGCAGCATTACACTGGAATTTTATATTATTAACAAGCTAGTATCCTGGAGCAGGTCGAGCACTTTAGATACCTCGGAGCTATTATAGACTGAAAGGGAGGCATCAAAGAAGAGTTGGCCACTCGAAAAGCAGCAGCTGGAAGACTTTTTCAGGCCATAAATCAAGGATTTCTCAGCACGAGAGAGGTAGGTAAGAAAACGAAGATGGCTGTATACCGCTCCACCTATGTCCCAGTCTTGACATATGGATGCGAGTCATGGGCAGTGACTACAACCCACAAAAGCCAGATCCAAACCTCAGAAATGAGATATCTGAGGAAGGTGGTTGAAGTAACAAGAAGAGACATGGTCCGCAACCAGACGATACGTCAAGGCCTAAAATCCCACCCCCTGCAGACACAAGTAGAACAGTCCCAACTAAGATGGTTTGGCCATGTCTGCAGAATGGGAGAAGATCGGCTACCACGACAAGCATGGAAAACAAAGAGCCAGGGATCCAGACCCCCAGGACGACCCAGAGTCCGCTGGGAGGACAACATTAGACAATCTTTGAAGGACCAAGGACTAGAATGGAACCAGGCCAGGAGGAAGACAACCGATAGGATAGTCTGGCGCTCTCTCTTCCAAACCTCAACACCTCACGGTAGAAGGGGAACGACCAAGTAAGTACAAGCTAGTAACCCCTCAAGACATGACAAGGAAATAATTATGTTATGCTCATTCTTCTGCATGTCCTGATAGTGGGCAGTAATTCTCTTGTGGTCATTTTATTCCATTCGAACTTCATTGGATCTTTATGGTCAAGCTTACCATTGTTGTTGGTGATCAGTGCACCACGGAAATGTAAGGACTGTGCCAATGGCTATTCAATTTTTTTTTTTTTTTTTTTTGCGTTCGCCCGCTAATTCTTCTTCTTCTTCTTCTTCCGTCCTTAGCCACCAACCGACGAAGCAGTCCGTGGCCAGTACACCTAGTGGCGTCTTAGGGCAACAACAAATTGATCAATCTATCGCTTCCACCACGCCTATGGCGTCTTTGTGGGACAACAACAGACCAAACAATCTATCGTTGTTTCCGTAATCAGAGTAACTAGCAAGCAGGTGATCAGCCCACTGTGCGAAGTTTTTACGGGACGGGGTAAACAGCCCCATGCCCAACCCTCCTTAGTCGCTTTTTACGACATGCATGGTAGGGTGCAGTTTTACTATTCTTTGCTCCCCTTTCGGGCCCCGGTAACACACGGGTGTCGCCCGCTAATACTCGAGGCGAAATCTCAGGTTATTATTTTTATGTCTAACCTGACATTGATTTTACGTGAGTATCCCTTTATTTCTTGTACAGAGACAGGTGTCCCTCGCCATTCAGGCAAATACTCGCCGATTTCGGAGGTACCCATTGCAGCTGGGTCGGCTCAGGAGCCGCCAGTCCCTGGTCGACGACACTCCTTCAAATGTTCTCGCCAGGTCTCGAGTTAATCCAGTCCAAATCCCGGACGACGAAAAATCCTCAAATGCCGTCGCCCTGGTTTGATCCTGTATCACCCGGTCGCCAGAGCGGTGTTGTAACCACTACGCTAGCGCGGCTCCCGCTATTCAATTTAGTTTCCTGGGCATACTTTCTCAATGGGTGTTTAGTTTAGTTTTCCCGCGCACTGCGCACCAATTCCTGAAAAGTTTATGGGAATGTGTCATTGTTTATATTATTAATGATAGCTGTGCCTTAATAACAATGGTGGACAATTACCGTATGAGATTTAATGCATTACTTTATATAAAATTGGTTGACAGCATTAGTTAAGATTGATTATTACCTCATGAGAAGGATTTATCTTCACAGATGTGTGACATGCCAGGACATGAAGCCTCCCATGAACTGGAGCCCACACACAAAATACAGCCAAAGATTCGCCAAGTTTAATCAGCATTCTAACTACAGCAACTCTTGACTGAAGCCTTTAAATTAAGCATTAGCATTTCTGGAGCTCACAGCATGCATGCCTTGACCTTTTCCCCTGTCTAGACATAGTTTAATTCTCTTATTTCTTGTTGCAATAGATATTTATTTATTTATAAAGTGGTTTACCATTTTTTTAAAACAGTGTTAATCTAACAGAAGATACAAAATATCGAAGAGAAGCTATAGAACATTAAAAACATTGTTATATGCTTTTATATAAAGGCTAGACTATCTACCTTTAAGGATAAGACAAAATAAATGTTTACAGACGGATAAAAAAGAGACATTTGCCACCTCCACTCTGAAGATTAATTACAGTGTATCTCCACCTTTATTGTTTCTTATACTGATGATTATTCAGAAAAGACTACATTCCTCCCATGTTACTTCCCACTTATATTGCTTTCATCCTCTCACCCCTTTGCCTCCAAGTTTTCTTTCCACAATAATTTAAAGCAACGTTTCTCAAACTTTTTGGTCTCAGGACCCCCTTACACTCTTAACATTTATTGAGGACCCCTAGGAGCTTTTGATTATGGCTGTTATACCGTGAGAGAATGAGAGTGAATGTACTTAACTACAATTCCAGACCACACGATCTTTTATGTTTGGACATATGCCCTAATATAACCGATGGACCATGTATTTAAGTTGAAAGAAGTGCACCTCGCCAAAACAAGGCAAAATGTTAAAAAAAGAGAGCCCATGAACTGCAGGTTAAGAAAGCTTGTTTAAAGGACTTAATTTAAATTTCTCTAAACTACTTATTTGTGCCTACACCTCATACAGTAATGAATATTTTATTTAACATTACACGATTCTCAGCTGTGAAATATTTGAAGGTTAATATGTGTCTCACATATATTTGGCCATTCTTGTTCGAATCTTGATTTCTGTCTTACATATTTTATCCTTCAGTATAATGTCCAAAATAAAGGAACTTTTTCCTGTCCCATTATCTCTGAATTTTTTTTTAGTGATTTGTCTTTGCTTTGTGAATAGCAAAGTCAAAGATCTTTTTTTCCAATCTGTTTTCACAACTTTTGTTGTTTACTCCACTAGTTCTTGCATTGTTAAGCACTTTCTGCCAGCAATCTCTCCACGTCTAATACTACTAATTTTTCAATGCTCTAATGCTTAGTCTTAGCATTCCTGTGATATTTTAAAACTTTTTTTGAAACTCAACTTTTGATGTTTTGAGCATATAAGACAATATACAGCAACATGGCAAACTGTGTAATTAATATGGTTATTTTACATAATAGCAAAAGAAACCACCTGTGTCCTCTCAAAACCTTATATTGTGTGTGCATATTTTGTTTTAAAATATGAGATTGTACTTTTTTCTGTTTTTAATGGACACTAAAAATAGAAGCCATGGTTATCCTTTAAATACTTTTTTTCCCACTATTTAATGGCTGCAATTAATAGTCATAATTCTGCAGTTACTTCTATTATTGTTGACTGACCACCCCATTCCCACAATGTTTTTCCCAAGTAGTCAGTATCATTCATCTCTACTTTTTATTTGTAAGCAGATTGTTTGTTTTTCTTATTTATGTTTGCACCATTATTTTCTTTTATTAAGTTCTATAGTTTTAGCACAGCTATTTAAATACAATTTAGTTCATATATTTATTTTACTTTTGTTATAAAAATTTTTTTCTTATGTAGCAGTTTTATACATTATACAAGCCCTTGAAATTTGTTGTTGTTGATAATTGCAGTGGGTGGAGAAAAAAGCTTCATAATCAATACCTCAATGGCATATTATGATTATTTAAATACCATGAGATGTCTGCACTTTCATGAGCGTATATTGATGCAATATGTGTATTTGTCATATAAGAATCTTGTGCAGAATGGTGCATAAATGCAGACTTTTATGTCCTTTTCTTAAGACCATGATCCCTGCACAAAATTTGTCATGCAGAGGTCTACATAGTTGCTAACCACACCTTCTAACTGGACCACTTTTATTTCTTGTTGTTTTGTTTTGTTGTTTTTCTTTTTTTTAATACTTGCAGTACTCTTTGAATGACCTCACATTACAAGAACATAACAGGAACTATATTTTAAACAAAATACCAACAGTAAATGGTTTTTTAAAAATCGGTACAGAACCTTTCTAAATCACCACAAATGCAGCGTGTCCGGCAGAATCACTACCAATAACAAATGTCAATATCTCCTCATCCATGTAAGTTAGAATTATTTTTTTATGGTTACCTCGTATAGAAACCATCACATTTTTAAGGGCAGTGAGATAATTGATAAATTGTCCGAAAATGTGCAGATAACGCATACGTAATGCGCAGCCGCGGAATGTGATGAAGCGTGTAATGAAAATGGCGGAGTTCACGGTGCAGCAGAAAATGCAATGCTGTTATTGGCTTGCGGAATTAAAGTTTCCCATTGTTGTGCAAAGGAGATTCAGGCAGGAATATGGACAGAAACCTCCAGAGCGACATACCATAGTGAAATGGCACAAGCAACTGTTGGAAACAGGTTCTTTGTTGAGAAAGAAGGGAAGCAGCAAAAAAGCGTTGTCTCCAGATAGAGTTGAAGCAGTTAGCGAAGCTTTTCAACGTAGCCTGTGGAAATCCATTCGACGGGCAAGTGGAGAATTGGGTATACCAAAATCTACTGTTCACGACATTGTGCACAAAAGATTGCGGCTTAGAGCCTACAAGATCCAGCTAGTGCAGAAGTTACAGCCAAATGATAAACCCAGAGGGGCCGAGTTCGCAAATGCAATGCTATGTCACCTCGATGATGACAATGAATTTCTCAATCGTGTGGTACTGGTATTCTCCGATGAAGTGACCTTACACACTTGTGGCAAAGTTCACCGGCATAATTGTAGGATATGGGGAAATGAAAACCCACATGTCATAATGGAGCATGAGCGAGACAGCTCTAAACTTAACGTGTGGTGTGCCTTAACCTCGAATTATGTGATTGGGCCATTTTTCTTCGCCGAAGCCACAGTCAGAGGAGCAACATACCTAAACATGCTGCAAAATTTTGCAGTTCCTAGGATACCAGGATTCATATTCCAGCAAGATGGAGCACCTCCACACTATGCCAATGAAGTAAGAAACTACCTTCATCAACAATTTCCAGACAGATGAATTGGAAGATTAGGTCCCATTGATTGGCCACCAAAGTCACCAGATTTTGACCCCCTTAGATTTCTTTCTATGGGGATACATAAAAAGCTTTGTCTATCAAACTCCGGTGCAGGGACTGGATAATCTTCGGCAGCGAATAATTGACGCTTGTGCATCCGTCACACCTCAGATGCTGCAAAACATGTGGAGAGAGATAGAATACTGTCTCGACATTCTTCGAGCCACTAAAGGCGCTCATGTGGAGATCTACTGAAACTTGGTGAGTTTGCCTAACAGAAAATCAAAATCCGGTCGGTCTGCTATTATTAGTATAAGAAATATTGACATTTGTTATTGGTAGTGATTCTGCCGGACACACTGTATAATACAGCCTTATGTTGTGACCTGAAGGAATTTATCAGGAACAAGAACAGTACAGACAGAAGTGGATAACTCATCTTTTTCTCTTTCCTTGTTTTGCTCATGAAGGAGCATTGGACCACCACTGAAGATGCTGAGTCAGTACGCTATAAGGTGTTCTTACAGGGGTATATCATTTGATATCATTATCTTAGAACCTGTAAGTTCAAAAAATTGTATATGTTGTGTATCATAGTCCACAGTGTTAATGTTGTTGTGTATCATAGTCCACACTGTTAATACTGTAGTCTGTGGTTTCAATTGAATTATAATCCAAACAGTTACATCTGAGGTCAGCTTATTGTAGTTCAAATTTAATAATTATATTAGCTCACCCTGTTAAGTCTGTGATTTTTGTTTATACTAATTTTTTCATTGATATAAATGCCTCTTTTTCTGAAAATATATTCTTCATTGCAATATTTGGGCCATATGTGTGAACATGGAATTAAAAAAAGAGGGAAACCTTAGACCTATACGTTTTGAATAATTAACATTGGGTAACGGGAAGGAGGGCACTCAAAGAACATAAAGGTAACAAGTAACAAGCACTCTGGGAATTTCAACCACGGACTGTTTGAAAAGCCCCACGGTAAGAGTGAGCCATGATGGGACACATGACCAGCTAAGCTCTGTTGTTTTGTGTCCTTCCTTTTTCACGAGCGCCTAACATTATTTTCATTAATTATTTATTTTGGCCATTGCCTAATTTATTTCACTTTGCCAATACTGTGTCCTTAGAAGTGTCTTGAATTACTGCACCTTAGATGTGTGAGAGTTGATGTCTGTGGATGCTATATTTTTTCTAAAATAAACAGGTGACACCTTAAACACCAAGTGCTGAAATATATGGCTACTTTTCTATACAGTTACAGTAGTTAGATATTTAGTCCTAAAGACAGTTGATGGCTGGGAATGGATGTAGGTGCTAATGACAGCTGGTGGCTGGGAAATAGATGTTGGTTACAGTGTACGGTACTGACTGTTTAGTGGCTGAGAATTAATGTTGGTATCGCAGAATAAAGTAATGGTGTGGCTGAGAATGGATGTTGGTAACACGGTATATTGCCATGACAGTGGTAGAAATTAGATGTGGGTAATGCAGTACATGGTAATGACATTTAGGATTTAGGTAGCACAGTCTATGATAATGATAGTTGGTGGGCGCTATTGGATGCTGGTGCACAGTGGAATGCAAGTCATTAAATGATAATAAACCATGGAAAACAACAAATATACATTCCAGATTTAGCTACATTCAACTGCTTCCAATCTACTTCCATTATTTGTGTCCTTATCTCCTCCATCATTATTAGTTCTATTTTTGACTTAATTAAATCATTATTACTGCTATTACAAATTAGCACTTTGTTTCGTCAGTGCAAAGTAATGAGAGCATAGAAATATAAATTTTACAGTAGCTTTATGTTTCATTGTGACTATGCATACCTTTTTGGGTAAAAGTTCTCTTGAGACATAAATTATGGTGGTCACTGAAAATGGTTCTTTGAAACCCCCTTTGGAGCACAAGGCAAAGAAGGGGATGTTACTCAATAATTTACTAATGAGTATTTTTACCCCATTTTGTTATGTTTACTTTGCTGATAAGCATTATAAGCCGAAGCTACAGACTTACAAGAGAGGGAGAGAATATTATAATCATAAGACATGTTCTTTGATTTTTACAAGGTGTAACTATACCTACCTGATTAGCATAATAATGTCTCACTACAGGGTGACTAAAAACTCATTTCCTATTTTAAAATTTTTATGTCCTCAATTGAGCAGAAACTACCACTTTTGTTTCATTTATTTATTGATTTTTAAAATTTTGATACAAAATAAAAACATGGGTTATAAATTGGCAACCAAAATTTCTGCCCGCTATGAAATGAACAGACCAGATCTCATGTTCAGCTGTAATGGTAATGCGACATTGAATTTTTATGTAATAAAATGGCAGTTAATTGTCTTTATTTCAATGGTTGTTTCTTATATATTATTTGGGTAGGACTGAAGAAAGAACAATCAAAAAATAAAAAGTTACCTTTCAATCACCCTGCACTTTTGTATCATGCTCATATAAGGGCAGTAAATCACCATATTTTTTCGTTGAATTCAAGTCAGAATGAAGGAAATGATTATATACCCTTATGCTCAGCATGATCAAGTATTAGATATGAACATGGAAAATTTATATTGTGGTATATTTAGTTACAGAGACCTACTTTTTGTTTGTTTTGAGCTTACAGGTAGTCCCTGAGTTTTGTACATGTATTCCTGAAAATATGTTTACAAGAAACGATAAAAACATTGACAAATCAAGAAAAACATCAATCATTTAATTATAACATAACTGTTTTTATCAGTTAAAAATATGAAATCCCAAGTGATGGTACAAAATCTAACAGTTTTTCTCCTGAGTGTTATAAAATGTATGAATGATTATTTATAACATAAAAAAAAAAACCTAAATTTCATTCATTCCTGGAAACAGGCTGCATCACTGCAGTCTGGCTGAGAGAGTAGGGATCGAAGTGGGAAGGCTAACCCGGTCCCAAAAAATACCGTGCTGAAGTCGGATATGTCGGCCGAAAGGTGCAAAACGGACACAACACAACCAACATCCTTTTCAGGACGAACGAAGAAGAAGATTCCTTCATTACCCTTTAGCTTCCCAAGGAGCATAGGCCATCAACAAACTCATGCCAAGAGCTCATGGTCTTTCTATATCTTCCTCACTCTTTTCATTTCTATCTCGTTTTCTTTCATGTGTGTTTTTCCGTCTCCCTTTCCCTTTTTTACCCTGGGGATTCCAGGATAAAACATAGTCTTACATAAAAACATACGTGTTTCAACGTAATCTATGATGTCTTAATCTAAGTCTCCCCCATGTTCAATTTAGTCTAATGAAGGAGACAGATTTAATGTTGGAAAGGCTTTGTTGATTATGACATTTTTGTTTGGTATTAGGAAGAGATGGTAATGCAGACTTTGGTGAAGTTGTAATAACCTCCTTGAAAAATACGTTAAGAGAAAGTTCAACAACAACTTTCTTGCCCCATGATATATTCAAATGAAGCCAGAGGCCGATTGGCAGTTTTGTCTCACATGTTTTATGTTTGTTATATGCATTTATTCCCATTTGTCTTACAAGAGGAAACAGAAATATTCAAAAGTTTGCAAACAAAATTACACGTCTGTAATAGACCAGAAACATACACTTCGTAACAAATCAGAAACATACATTTCTGTAACACAGCAGAAACATGCAATTCTGTAACAGACTAGAAACATACACTTCTGTAACACAGCAGAAACATACAATTCTGTAACACAGCAGAAACATACAATTTTGTAACAAAGCAGAAACATACAATTCTGTAACAAAGCAGAAACACACAATTTTGTAACAAAGCAGAAACATACACTTCTGTAACAAAGCAGAAACATACAATTCTGTAACAAAGCAGAAACATACAATTCTGTAAAATAGCAGAAACATACACTTTTATAAAACAGCAGAAATGTACACTTCTGTAACACAGCAGAACTAACACTTCTGTAACAAAGTAGAAACCATAAACTTGTGTAACAAAGCAAGGTTGCGCCCACCTAAGTGTTGACTAGCTTGCAGCGCCTTATTTAATAGCTGCAAATGTTTAATGTGTCACTTTTTTGTTGTTGCATAGAGGTTTAATTTCATTCAGTCTATTACAGCTAATTTAAGGTTATAAAAATCCCATACAAAAGGAAGGATATTTGGACTACTTCAGTCTAAACAAGAGACAAAATGCACTGATAGGGGACGTAACAAATTTAATGGTACAAAAGGTAATCTGCACATACCAACAAAGGAGACTGCTTCCTTTATGCATGGGGACAATAAAAATGCAAATAATAACAGTTTCGCCCAGTGAAGGAAACAACAAGTGTTACAAAGATGTAGTTACCATGACTAAGAAAATACTGAATACATGAAGGACGTCAAAGATAAAAGATCACCAACATATCAGTCATTCGTCTCTCTTTTCTGCCTCTTATAGAAGATGGGCCCACCACTGCACTGCAGTTAGTCCCCTTGTAGGATACCTGCACTAAACACTCATACAGTGGTGGCTTCTGTAGCTATGTTTTACTTGGTGAGGTTGCCAGGCCCATGCACAACCTCATTTTAGTCGCCTCTTCCAACGTTCCTGAGAGATCAGTAGTTCTACTCATTCTATGCCTCGTCACAGACACCTGAATTCTGACATAAAGGAGATGACATTTATTACAGCGGTTGACATAAAGGAGATGACATTTATTACAGCGGTTCATCCAGAGAAAATGTGGATGCAATATCCAGAAGTCAGATCCAAGAAAAGTTTAGATAAATGAAACTACAGAGATATACCTTGTTCATAAGAAGTCCCGTATTCCTGTAGTGCACATGTGAATGATTTAGAGAAACATATGTCTTTCATAATGTAACATCAATTTAATAAGTTGTTCCATTTTATAAATTTTTTTTTTTTTTAATATAAAGTACAAGTTTGTATTACTTATATTTTATTTATTAAAATAAACAGATAGTAGTTACAACCATGACTCTCTCAGTAAAGTGTCTTGTTTCTTTTGTAGGTATATTTTTGACTATATCTAATCTTAAAGATTACAGCAACTGACTGACAGAGTGGTTAGAGTGCTGGTCTTTCGCTGCAAAGATGCCGGGTTCGATTTAAGGTACCAACACGCTCCAGTCTACCCAGCTGTAAATGAGTACCTGACTCTGCTCTTTGAGTTAGGGAAAGAAAAGGCAGCGAGCAAGGGAACTGGTCACCCCCCACCTCTCGATTTTGGACCTAGTATGTTGAAGTCTCTAACACTTCACTCCCCTACGGCAGTATCTGCTTTGGGACTACCTTGTTTTAATCTTAAAGAATAGAACTATTACCCCCCTCCCCTCATGCATGTCATACATGGCAACTAATGTTAGATTTTGCATAGGGCTGGCAGCCATATTATGTAAAACAAAAAACCACAGCTGCATGAGTATGTAAGTGCTTTGTAGAGGCTTTTTGTGGGACCAGCTGAAGTGGTGGTTTCATGCTCTGTAAGGAGCACAGGGGAAAATGGTACCTAATTTTGAATTGAAATGTCAAGGCAGTTCTATTGTATGGCTGTGAAATATGGACAGCAAGGAAAACAACAAGCAGAAAGTTGCAAATTTTCATGTTGTTGTTGCTGATCCAGCGGCGCTTAGGCTCTCACCCTTCGGCCCAATACGATGTAATGATATCTGCAGCAAACTTTCATAAATGGGTGCTTGTACAGAATAGGATTAAAGTTATATGTCAAGATGACCAATGTGAAACGGATGGAAAAAAACCAGACAAATATCAATGGAACTAGAGGTGAGAAGATGCTCGTGATGGTTAGGACACATGTTGAGGAAACCAATTTATAGCATTGCAAGGCAGTCTATCTATCTTTGCTTTCAGTCATTACTGACCATAGAAGCGTACCTCCCGAAACAACTTTCGGTGGCACGAGGTTGGGCTATTGAAGGAAGAGGTCAAGCTGTTGCCCATGCAGCATGCCTCCGGCTGGTGTCAGAAGAACGGACTGGCCATTTCAGTCTGAATCCAGTAGCAACACCCTGTCATTAGTAGGATTACAGTAGGAACTTGACCTCCAATCCATCTTCCCTTTCAGTCATTTCTGACTATAAAAGGGCCACAAACACCTCAAGACCTGAGGGGAATGCCGGACAGTGTGAGCAATATCTGGAAAACGGACACATCTCTCTGTCTTGATTGCAAATACTGGGGGGGGGGGGGGGCAGAGCACCACACACAGTAGATAAAGACAGAAGTTTGCCTGTGTAGGAATATACGCTATTGTATCTGGAATTACTGCGCCTGCTGGCAGTACCAATAATATATAGCCCTAATTGATGAGTCACACCAATAATATATAGCCCTAATTGATGAGTCACACCAATAATATATAGCCCTAATTGATGAGTCACAAAATCTGGCAGATTTGGTAATATCACTTAATAAATATCAGAAACCAGCTCAATAAGTAACACGTTCAAAAGTATTACCATTGACCTACATCCATGGTTTCCCAATGCGAGAGGATGGCAGGTGTTGCCAGAAGATTCAAAGACAATCAATGATTTATAGACATTTTTTTAATTACATGCCAAAAGTAAATATGAAGGTCATTTTCTTATTTCTGTTGTTACCTGTGATATAATATGGGAAATATATGTATAGACCCATAGAATTTCCCAGAATTTATTCAGTAATATAATTTATCTTATATCAAATAGATAGTTCTCCACGACATATTGTTGTGAACATGGATTATCAGCTCTGACAAATATCAAAGACCAGAAAAGAGATAGGCTTCTGTGTGAGATGAGAGTTTGAGATGAGTGGTTGTCTCAAAAAAGACCTAATATAAATGAGATTAGCACTGAATGACAAGCTTCCACCTCTCACTGACTTTGTATATTTTGTGAATGAAGCAAGTTTTTATGTAGCTGTATTGTTTTATAAGGCAGTACATGATCTAAAATCCGCAAGGTAAGAGATAAAGGGAGATTTTTAAAAAAAAACCTAATAAGGAAACTGGAGTCAGATTTGACTACTTAAGGTTCCTAACTGAAACTTCATTAATAAAGGCAGTCATCATGTCAGACTCTCAGTCCATGCTTAGAAAGGTTCAAAATGGTTGGCTACGGCATGGTTGGAAAACATTCATAGAAGCTTTGAATCTGCAGGAATTGGTGTGGATCTACTGTCCTGGTTATGCTGGGGTCTGCGGTAATGAGAGAGCTGACAGACTAGCATCAAGAGCACCCACTGTGGGGACACTGGATATGGATAAGGGAGAGATACTGAGAATAATTAATGATTGCCTGTTAGAAAATGACACTGTAATAGATGAATCGTCAAGGTTAAGACTGTTGGAATTTGGCATTAAATGTAGGGCTAGCAAAAATGGACATATGAGAGGATGCATCCATCTTGTATACAACCAGCAAGCTACAGGAACAGTTAGCATTCACATTTTTTGACATATACTGAGGGAGATTGAGCACCTGTTGGTTTGCGTGGAATGCAATGATGTGGATTCTCTTCAACAATAACAATGAATGAGATAAAAAAAGAACATGCAAAGACAGTGAACAGATGGCACAGGAAAGTTTGGTATAAATTTGTTAAAGACCAGTGCTCCACATGGAACAGAAAGGTAATGTTTGTATACCTACTTTTGTCTGTGAACATAGCTGAATGTTTTACATTCCAATTGGGAAATCTTTCATTAAAAACTCAGAAATGAAAACATGTGACTACCCAACACTTCATGTACTTGGAAATTAAAAAATGAATGTTTAGCTTAAAAGCATACACAATCATCATCCTTTCCCATCCTATGGAGATGGAGTCCCTGCTGCAACTGGTCACCTTCCAGGAAGCCAGTACTAATGCATTCATGTGCTCTAGCAGCTGTGGTTTCTGCAGCAATTTGTTTTACATTCTTCTTCTTTGATCCTTAGCCGCCGACCGTCAAAGCAGTCAGTGGCCATCACGCCTAGTGGCGTCTTGTAGTGCAACAACAAATTGATTCCACTTTGCTCGGTCGGCGGCCATCCTTCGTACATTGCCCCAACTCTGGTTCATTCTTTGCATCTCAGCCTCCGCAGTCCTCCGCCAAGTTGTTTTTGGTCGGCCTCTCTTTCGTTTTCCTTCAGGGGTCCATAGCATAGCTGTTCTTGTGATGGCATCGGGGTCTCTTCTGAGGACATGGCCAACCCAGCTCCAGCGTCTGCCAGCTATGATGGTATGCATGTCCTCTTGCTTGCTCCGAGTAAGCAGATCTTTGTTGGTGATGATATTCGGCCAAAAGATTCGGAGAATTTTTCTTAGGCATGTTGTGTGAAAAGAGGACAATTTCGACATTTCCTTCTCTGTAACTCTCCAGCTCTCCGCGCCATAGAGAAGCACAGAAAGCACACAGCTCCGATATAATCTTGTTTTACATGATGAGGTTGTACACCCCATGCACGACTTGCATCATGCCTGAGGGATAAAAGCATAAAACTGGGAAGATATCACTAACCAGCATTAGGATGGGTATGAAAAACTATCAAAAAAAGGTGATTTGTCTTACGGGGACAAAAGACAAAGAAAATAGCCAACATTGCAGCCACAAGGCCTTCGTCAAGGAAAGGAAAGAAAGTGAGGGCTAGATAGGACACATAAGAATCTAAATAAATATAAAAATAAAACCGGGGTACTCCCTTAAAGGGAGCTAAGACCTAGCACGCCTGCCGAAGAGAGAGCGTCACCAGAAAAGGAAATGACTGCCACTTCCAGATGTAAACAGTACATACTAAGAAGCTAAAAAAAAAAAAAAATGAAACTAAACAAGAAACTACCCAAACGTAATAATAATGAAGACTGGAGATAGAAGAGGACAGAATGAGTTGGAGATCAATAAATATTTAATTAAAAATCAAGACATTTAAAATAAAAATTTTTTTTTAATTTCTTTAAATTTATGGCCGATGGAGAGATAAAAAATATTGAATAAGCGTGGAAAGAGTCAAAATAGAATCGGAGTGGAAAGGGTGACCTCAGACACAGGGGTGTAGGGTGTTAAGACCAGCTGGTTTTAGACACCCCATACGATGGATAAGACGTTGCTCAAGCTGGACTCAGCTAGCAGTGTCAGAGGAGCAGGATCTGATCGCAGTGACCTGGATGTCGATGGGACCATGGTGGTCAGGACCATTAAAGTGTATGGCAACTGGTGTGGATTTAACTGTTTTGGCAACTTAGTTGTGTATGAATGAATTTACAAAGAAAATAATGATAATTAAGATAACAAGTGAAAAATGCTTTAGAGTGCTAAATGAAAAAGAAAAATAATCCCAAAAGATGAGAAGGCAGCCATCTTTGGAAATAGATGAGAAGATCGGCACTCAACAGAACAGTAAAGGTAGTCCCATAGCAGATACTGCAGCAGGGGAGTAAAGTGTTAGAGACTTCACTATACTAGGTCCAGCACTGAGAGGCGGGATGATCAGTTCCCTTCCTCGCTGCCTTTTCCTTCCTTAACTCAAGTGCAGTCAGGTACCCATTTACAGCTGGGTAGACTGAAGTATGTCGATACCATGAATCGAACCCGGCACCTTTGCCGCAAGAGACCAGCACTCTAACTACTCTATCAATTGGATGCTTCAACAGCACAGTAACATCATGAAAAAAAATGGTTCTTTCCATCAGTTCCCCATTAGTGATTTTGTCATACCATTTCAATCCTTCTATTCTGCAACAGCATCCATTTATAAAAGTCTGAATCTTTCTGTTTGTCATTCTCCATGTTTCAAAGTCAAGTATCACAACTCTTTTGAATTGCTGACATAGTTTGTGGAGTATTACTCTTAGATCATCCAGGGTCTGCATTATTCTGGCTCTTCAGCGTTGCAATTACTGACATTGTGACTGTGAAGAAAGCAACTTGTCTCTCTCTGCTTTCCTCTGCCCCTAGAACTTTTGCTGCAGTTTTCAAGGCCTCTGCCTAGTACTTATTCTTGCAACATCCCTGGCAATGAAGAGATTGGCAATGGAAGATTAGATGAGACATACAAATTTCTTTCACCATTCTAAAACTATTAATAGTAATCATTTCTCAAATACAGCTTTTACAGATCTGTTTGACTACAAATTTGCATGAACTCGATTCATTCTATACTGTTATGTACAATCCAAGACAAAACATATGCATATACCACTAAATGGCATTTTGGACAGAAGGGTAAAAGCCTAAATGTCACAGGATGAATAATAATAATATATACACATTAATACCACTGGTGATACATTTTGTCCAGACATAGGTGTAATATGAATTGGAAAAAATCCCAAACAATCAGGTGCGAATATTTCCAACACACTGACAAACGCACCATGAAAAGATTGGATGGCATGTGTGTTATTTTAATGGGTATGCAAAATTGTTTGCACTCAAAGCACAGTGCAATGAATGCAGTTTCCGTAATTTCCAGAAAAGCTGTTGTGACTGCTTCTTAGGTTTAAACTCAAATTTCACACTTTCATTAATGAAATTCTTAATGTGTTGATTTGTCTCGAGACTTTCATTGCAGATTTAATCACATAGCGTGCCGCTTTGCCAACAATCTTATTTGTAAAACTGCAATTTAAGTTTAATAAGAAACTTAATACAGTTCTGTACTGTAGAATACCAGTGGAACAAGAGATTAACGTTGGTTAAGAAACACACTTAAATACCTTGGAGCTGTCATAGACCAGAAGGGAGGCATCAAAGAAGAGTTGGCTACCCGAAGATCGGCAGCTGGTAGACTTTTTCAAGCCATAAATCGAGGATTCCTCAGCAAAAGAGACGGTAAGAAGACGAAGATGGCTGTATACCGCTCCACCTATGTCCCAGTCTTGACATATGGATGCGAGTCATGGGCAATGACTACAACCCACAAAAGCCAGATCCAAACCTCAGAAATGAGGTATCTTAGGAAGGTGGTTGAAGTAACAAGAAGAGACATGGTCCGCAACCAGACAATACGTCAAGGACTAAAAACCCAACCCCTGCAGACCCAAGTAGAACAGTCCCAACTGAGATGGTTTGGCCATGTCTGCAGAATGGGAGAAGATCGGCTACCACAGCAAGCATGGGAAACTAAGAGCCAGGGATCCAGACCTCCAGGACGACCCAAAGTCCACTGGGAGGACAACATTAGACAATCTTTAAAGGACTGAGGATTAGAATGGAACCAAGCCAGGAGGAAGACAGCTGACAGAATAGTATGGCGCTCTCTCTTACAAACCTCTACATCTCACGGTAGAAGAGGAATGACTAAGTAAGAAACACACTGAGAAAACCAACTGATAGCATTACAAGACAGTACTTGTTCTGGAATCCCCAGGGTAAGAGAAATATTTGAGACCAAAAAACATAAGGAGAAAAGAACTGGAGACAGATGTGAAAAGGCTAATGAAAGACATGGAAGACCTTGAATGGATGGCACAGATTTAAAAAGCATATTTTCTCTATGAAATAAATAAAAACATAATATGTGATTATCTTGAACCTTATAAAAAAACAAATGAAGACATGAAATGTAGAATGCTTCTTGAAGGACATCTTACAGAATCGTTTGAGATAAAAATTGGAGTGAGGTAGGAATGCCTCTTGTCACTATATCTTTTCTTACCAGCTATAGAATGAGTTATGAAAACAATGACATCAGTTAACAGAAATTGAATTAAGAGAAATTTGACATAGCCTGTTGATCTATAATTTTTCAATGAACTAGCTCTTCGGTCCCATAAACATAACTAGACGCAAGACAAAATAAAAATACTTGAAAGAAATCAAGTCCCAAAAAAAAAAATAAGAATCTTCAACTCAAATGTCAAGTCAGTTTTATTGTATGGCTCTGAAACATGTAGAACAACAACAACAACAACCAAGAAGTTACAGGCTGTCAATAACAGATGCTTGCATTATAAAGAAATACTGAAGTAGTATGACAAGATCATCAATGTAGAATGATGAGATGAACTAGACAAGTGCTAGTAGAACAGGAGATGAGAAGCAGACCCTAATGAGGGATAGGAAAACTGCTGATAGCATTACATAGCAATCCTCGTTTTGGAATCTCCAGGGTAAATAAAGTAGAGGGAGACTGAACAACACGTGCAGAAGGGAACTGGAGACAAAAATGAAAAAAAAGACATGGAATGACCTTGAGCAGACGGCAGGAGGACTTGGCGTGAACTTGTTGAAGGTCTCTGATACTTAGTATGCTGAAGGATGTTGATGATAATCTTGAGTTAGTAGATGATGAAATGATAATCTTGAGTTAGTAGATGATGATATGATAATCGTGAGTTAGTAGATGATGATATGATAATCTTGAGTTAGTAGATGATGATGATGATAATCTTGAGTTAGATGATGATATGATAATTTTGAGTTAGCAGATGATGATGATGATAATCTTGAGTTAGATGATGATGATATGATAATTTTGAGTTAGCAGATGATGATATGATAATCTTGAGTTAGTAGATGATTATATGATAATCTTGAGTTAGCAGATGATGATGATAAACTTGAGTTAGTAGATGATGATATGATAATATTGAATTAGTAGATGATGATGATGATAATCTTGAGTTAGTAGATGATGATGATAATCTTGAGTTAGTAGATAATGACATGATAATCTTGAGTCAGTAGATGAGGGTATGATAATCTTGAATTAGTAGATGAAGTGCAAAAAACTACTGGTTTAAAAAGAAACTATTAATAAATGTTCAAATTGGGACAGTGATGGTGAAAAGGATGTTGCACGGAATTTTTTTTAAAATTGTGTTTCACAGAAAAACTGATTTGTGACAAGGAACACAGTAGTTTCATAATAAAGCAACAAACATTGTGTGTGACAAAATTTATTTTTTAAATTTACAGAATTAAAGAACAGAGAGAAAAAACATTTCAAAAACTCATTCCCCCCCCCCCCCCCCCCCCCCCCCCCCCGGGCGGGCCCCCCCCCTCCCCCCCCCCCCCCCCCCCCCCCCCCCCCCCCCCCCGGGCGGAAAACCTGCACCAAATCATTCATGTATTCTTGCAGCGGTGGTTTATGCAGAAATGTATTTTACATGGAGAAACTGCCAGCCACACACACAATTTCACATTAGTCACCTTTTACTACGTCTGAGGGAGAAAGAGCCCTTTTTTTTTTTTTAAATTTTCGTCTCCTCACAGAATCCTGGGAACTACATGGAGCACTAAAAAAAAATTACGTTTCAAAAAGTGTTTCCAAACGTAACTATAAAAATTTCTTGGTCTCAGCCATTAGCTTCTAGAAACTCTGCTTCTGCTGATGCACCATCTTTACCAAAAGTTGCTGATATTTTCTCAGATGTTTTCTTATAACTAACACATTTCAACTAATCCGTAGGCCTTAATTTGAAGGTTGAACAAGTATTTGTTTTGTTTTGCTATAATTGTGATTTCATAGATTTCAGGCATGGTGTTCTTAATCACGAAGCAACTCAAATGGCTGAGTATTCCAGATAACAGATCTCAGCCTGCAGTGTGAGGTTTGCTGTAGAAGTACAACACACATGGTGCAGAGAACTCCAAGGCTGACCAGAAATCAGTGCTGAAATCTTGGGACTATTCGCTACAGCAAAAAAAAGCCCAGTAGAGAGACAATACAGGAAAGCTGTTACCGTGGGCCTATACTCCACAGAAATGACATTAACAAGATAAGAGTTAAAGACATAACAGTGTTTAAAAGGCATCTATGTCCAGACTCTGAAGAAAAGGCTTACAACCAAGATTTCCAAATAAATTTTTTCCAAGTCACTTCTAAGCATCATTCTTATGACTTCATGTGTAAAAGTTAATCTCCATGTCAGAAAAACATCAGTAACAACTATTCTGCAGTTAACAGGCATTATATAGGTCTACTATATAAACAATGAAATTAATGGATGATGGATTTACACATCATGAAAGGTTAAGTGAAGCCAGAACTTTGCTGAGTCCTAAATCTGTCAGTGCATCCCGAATGGCTGATATAGAATCTCTTTCTGGATCTTCCTCCTAAAAAATAGCGAAAAAGCACAAATCTGGATTAATGAATGAAAGAAATATGAACTTAAAGAACAACAATAACAATTTCTTTGTCACTGCGGTAAATACAGGACACAATGGAAACCTCATCAGGTACAACTTAACAACAGTTTACATACACCCTGTTTGTGTCACAGTAGAATCACGTTAGCCCACTCTTCTTTGGACTAGAAAGAAACACTATCTTAAGCTGAAATGCATACTATCAAACATTCTCATGAGTTTTAAATAAATGTATTTATTTTAATAAATATTTCCAACAATCATCTTTACCCTATGGGAAAATATACTTAGCGAGAACATAATAATGAGGTGTGTTTCTGAATGCCTCTCTCTGTATGTGTGTATATGCATATACGAGGTAGCTTCAAAAAGTTCCCGGAATAGTCGACTCATGTTTGAATGAGTGATTATGTCATGGAGATTATAGTTTTATAAGTTGGTAGTATTCTTGAGGAAACGACATGGCTGATGTAACCTTCACATATACTCTCCAACAGAAGTTACAGAAGTTTGTGTGGTGTGCATGTAGCATCGTCAGAGTTTAAAATGTCCTTGATTGAACAACGTACAAATGTCAAATTTTGTGTTTTGCTTGAGAAGTCACCATCAGAGATAGTAACCTTGCTTAATAAATCATATGAAATACCGCAATGAAGAAATCGCAAGTTTTTAAGTGGCACAAGCGTTTCCGTGAAGTGTCGATGATGATCCACGTAGCAGACGACCACCTACCTCGATAAACAATGAAAACATTGAGCGTGTTTGGAACGTTGTTCGTGTTGACAGAAGACTTAGTGTAGAGAAAATAGCCTCAGAAGTTGGAATATCAGTTGGAAGTTGCCACAGTATTTTCCACAATGAACTGCACATGCACCGTGTTTGTCAACACATGGTTCCCAAAATGTTATCTCCTGAACAGAAAGAAACGAGATTGACACTTGTGGCCGCAGCACCACTCAGAAGATGCAGTAGTTATTAATTTGGTAGTATTATACTAGGTGGCTGATCTGCTAACCCAGTAGTATTTTCTAACACTTTGTCTATCGTCCAAGTTAAGAGTTACTGGACAATCCCTCCAGAGATGTTTATTCTTGGTCGAAGATTTTTTATTTCAGTTTCGTTTAGTTCCTTCTCAGATGTTAGGTAGTGTAAGTAGTAGTGGTATATTGATTACCAACAAATAATTCTTTATCTGTAGTAAGCAAGTCAACTGCATGGAGTTCCATTTCAAAACATTTATTAACAAAATAGAACATCCAAGATCAACGTCAGTTCAATAACATTTGTTAAGACTTCTTCCAAAAATGTGAAGTCTGCACGTATTTTCAATTTTCCATCTCTTATTTCAAGATAATTGGGTACATAAATTCCTTGACAAGTTTCTGACTTCTCCTTATTATCTATTTCTTTCTTGGGCGCATTTGAGAGAGAGGCTTCTACCTTCTTTTCTATTTCTAGTAACTGTTGTTCAATGTTTGTCACTTCTAGGTTTTTTTTTTTTTTTTGCATACGCCTGCTATTACTCAAGGCGAAATCTCAGGTTAGTATGTCTAACCTGAGACTGATTTTTATGTGTGTATCCCTTTTTTCTTGTACAGAGACAGGCGTCCCTCGCCATTCAGGCAGATGCTCGCCGATTTTGGAGGTACCCATTAAAGCTGGGTCGGCTCAGGAGCCGCCAGTCCCTGGTCGATGACATTACTTCAAATGTCCTCGCCAGGGCTCGAATTAATCCAGTCCAAATCCCGGTTGACGAAAAATCTTCAAATGTCCTCGCCCGGGTTTGATCCTGGGTCACCCGGTCGCCAGCGCAGTTTGGTAACCACTACACCAGCGTGGCTCCCAATCACTTCTAGTGACATTTGGATTGCGATACGAGATGAATATTTCCTGAAAAATGTCTAAGTTAATGCGAGATGTACTTTCGAGGTATCTATATTTTGGAATATGCATAACTGCTATTCTCTGCTTTACTAATGTAAAAACCTTCTGTAGGTTTCTTTTCTGAAGTCTTCAGTATACTTATAAGAAAGCCGATGTCACTGTAGTTCCGAGAGTAATCTCGAACACGGATCCTTCATCAGAATCTACTAGCGACTGTCACCAACGGCTTTCTATCAGGAACTGTTCTAAAATCTAAGATTTTAGCTGAGCTCGAAAGTGGTGCGAGGACTTGCCACTTTCGATTGGTTATAAAAATCATAGGGCATTATTTCATTAGCTACCTACTTATCATAAAATTTAACTAAGCCTATGCAAATGAGATGACGTCAATCGTTGCTAAGCAACTCCCGCCATAAAAAGGCTGGCCATCTACGAAAACATTTTAGTTTCAGTAACTTTATGTTACTGAAAATATCTTTGTGAAGCCAGGGCCGGCTCAATGGATTTATACTTATGTTTTGTTTATATTTATTCTAATGGGTTAGTTAGCACAAATAATGCTATCGTAGTAGGCCATCCGGTCACACACTGGCAGAAGACCTAATCACTGTGGCTGATCAAGATAGTAATTTTCTCAACAACGTAATCACAGGAGACGAGACGTGGTGTTTTTTGTACGATCCTCAGACAAAACGTCAGTCCTCTGAATGGAAATCACCCTCATCTCCCCGGACACAGACATTTCGTTTGGACAAGAGCAAAGGAAAAGTTATGTTGGTAGTTTTTTTTTATTCCCAGGGTATTGTCTACCATGAATTCATTCCTGAAGGCCGAACGGTTAACAAGGAAATGTACGTTGATATCTTCCGTTGTCTAAGAGATGCAATAAGAAGGAAACGCCCAGAAAAATGGAGAACAGTTAGGTTCTGCTGTATTGTCATGACAATGCGCCAGCACATCGATCCCTACTGGTGAAGCAGTACCTCGCAACGCACAATGTGACTGCCCTGGAACATCATGCATATTCTCCCGACCTGGCACCGCCAGATTTTTTCTTGTTCCCTCGCCTAAAATCGGCACTGAAAGGGCAGAGATTCAAGGATACTGAGAACGTTACCACCAATGCGACAGAGCAGCTGAGAGAGGTGTCAAAGAATGTTTCCAACAGCTGTATGGACGTTGGCAAAAGTGAGTAGTTGCCGAAGGGAACTATTATGAATGAAATGTAGTGTAAATAATTGTATTGTTACTTATTTCAGGGTTCATAGCAAATTTCTTCAAGCATTTTCCAGGGTTTTTCCAGGTCCAAGCACATGATTTTCAAGGATGGGAAACTCTAATATTTTCCTCATCTAATTTTCTCAGATATAATTATCACTTTGCTGACCAGCAATCCGGAGCTTTACTGTCTCCCATTACCAAGGGTGTTTGCAGATTTCTTTAAAAACAACTTTTTTTTTTTTTTTGAAAATTCATAAAAATTTGAAAAACAGACGTAGGCCTTTGAAATTTTCAGTGCACCATTATAAATGGTTGCCACATCCGAAAAAACATATTTTATGCAAATTGGTCACATAATCATGGCGGCTGTCTTGAATTTGTGTGGCTATTTATAGAAATGTCAGGAGATGTTTTAAAACCATGCTCTTTTTCCACTTTATAGTGAATTTGTTCAATGTCAGTGCAATAAAATGTTAGGGACATGGATGGCATTTAATAAAATAAGCTTGACTGACGTACTGATGTAACGATTAACCACATTTTTCAACATAAAAGGCTAACAAAAATTGTGAATAAAATGCAAAAAAAAAATTTAATTTTTGTGTTTGTCTTTTCTGAATGTATTCTGCGTCTGTGGCATCTGACAATGAGTGTTTTTGAATGTTTGAGTAGTTAAGTACCTCTAGTTGGAGTCTGAGCTGCTTCCTTCATTAACTGGGGTTGAAGTTGTAGCTGAAGGCCTCTGCAAGAGTCTTTGGATCGTTGATAATCCTCGACTGTGTGGTATAACTTGAAGCAGGGTATCAGGCATAGAGGTACATTGCAATCTGGGCAGTACGTGCAAGTCTGGCTTCTGTTCCCTGCAGCCTTACACACTTTACAGTCTGGTTTGTACCTTGCCCTTTCATATTTATCAATGAAGTGGTGCTCAGGAAGTCCTGTTGTTGTGACCTGTGGTTTTGAAGGTGTCACATTGTGTCAAAGAATAGCAGGTTCAATAAGAGTCAGACTGACATCCTGATCTTTGCTTTGATCTTTTTTGTAGAGTTGGCAGTGTTGTAGGTTATGTGCCCATTGACCAAGGCAGTTTCAACTAAGAAATGATATAAAAATAGGATCTGTGTGGGTAGGGGTAGCTTGCACCTAGTTGGCCGAAGTGGGCGACACCCCCCCATACGTTTTCTGTATTTTTCTGCAAGCACTGGCTTCTGAATCGTTCTGCCCTAAAGAATTAGTCTTTCTAACTATCTTGTTTATATTATCATTGGAGTGAATAGTAGATATAAGGTTAAATATTTCCGTATCATGCCAAGTGAAAACTGTCGGCTCCAGCTGCCTTATTTCTGTCCGCACAAAACACAGGATGATTTGCCTTTTTCAATTTTGATGTTGCTTTTCCTTCAGTGTTTCAGGAAAATGCTTCCTATTTTCAGCTACTGTTCCAAATGCACCAATCTGAATTTCTTTCAGGTCTTGAAATAAAGCTGAAGGCTGAATAAAAACTACCAGAAGAGAATATGTGTCCGAGGGAGTAGTGTTAGATGGTTTTGATGTTTCTGAGGGTAAAACTGCTCCTTGGGGTTGTGTTCTTTTCTGTAAAAAAAAAACAATTGGAACACACAATAAAAAAAACAATTGGAACACACAAATAACTTATGAGTAGGCCTAAGCTATGTATATTTACCAAGTCAAAGTTCTAAACGCATACATAATATAGTCAAACAATATTTAACTAGAACAAAAGCTAATATATAGTAATTGGGAGGGTGAAGGTATGATAATATTCGGTACTGGTCTAGAAAGCGGGCCCCAGACTTTTTTCCGAGAAACGAAACACAATTTACGAAATGGTAAACGAAAATCACGTGTATCGCATGAGGGGAGATAACCCAACATGGTCTTGCCGTAGCTGTCAGCATGGTCTGTTCGTCTGGGGTAGCGTCATGACCATTTGATGCACAAACAACCTCGACCTGCGATGGACACTATTTCAGATGCAGTTTCTTTTTCCTTAAGTGCTCGGAAAAATGTGCTATCGCTTTACGCATCCAATAAAGTCAAAACGCTCCTGCACGGAACATTCAGCTAATGCGCGAAACACAATTAAAGCACGAAACACTGCTAAAGGCAAATAGTGGGCGGTTGATACAAAAGTCGGATCGGGAGTTGTTAAATAAAAAGTCGGATTCGCGTTTTCAAAAACCTGAACTTCCGGGGCCCGCTTTCTAGACCAGTACCTAATATTCTTATAATACTTATAAGTGAAAATCTATTAAATATCTAACTCGAAACAGCAGGCCTTTTACCTCCCTCATCCCCACCCCCCCCCCCCTCCCCCCCCCCCCCCCCCCCCACCCCCCCCCCCCCCCCCCCCCCCCCCCCCCCCCCCCCCATCTTTACTATTTTTGTTGGGTTTTGTTTTATTTATTTCGTTTCTGTTTGTTTAGATTTTTTTAAACAATTTTATTTTATTTTATTTTTTTAAATAACATAGGCCTTTGCACAAAATTGGTAATTTTCATTTATCTTAATTACAGTGATTTGACAGATGTGATGCCACTTTCATGTATCGGCAGTTATTCATATTATCTGGAATTGAAAATATGTAGGCCTATCAGAGGTAGAACGGGATATGTCTCTTCATCATAAATATAATAAAAAAGCATTCAAAATATATTTATGTCCCAAAAATGTGGTGAAATGAACAGTGGGACATGGGTCTGATAACAGGGTAGGCTATAGGATATGGAATCGCCATCAATTTCTATTCCTGACCAACTTAAACTGTGTCAAACATATTCTTGTAAGCAGTTGTAAACCAAGAAATTTCATTCAAACACTATAATTTTGGCCACGGTTAAAAATAAAACTGTAAATAGGCCTACATTGTAAATTACAGACGCAAGTACAGTAGACCTATCTATAAACTGGACTTATTTAAATATGTTTTATAAATGAGATAAATGAATTTATTACTTACCTCAGTTGAAATGAACGATTTAATACAACTTGAATCCGCAGAGACAAGTTCCCAGTAGCACTCGAGTAACAACAAACGCGAGCTCTAAAAATAAATCTGTGCGTTCACATCATTGACGCAAAGCGCCAAAAACACAAACCGCCGAAAACGTCTGGAAATGGATTTAGTGCGCAAAGGGAAGTAAAAATTCTACGGTAACTGAAGCTTAACGAAAAATACCACCAATAACCGAAAAATGGACGCCAAGCTTACAACTTTCGATTTCGTATTTTTTTTCCAGGTCCGATGCGGGAAATTCAAGGCTTTGAGCCATTTTTCCAGCCGTTTCAAGGCCTGGAATTTTTTTTTTCGTTTTCCAGCTTTTTCCGGGTTTTTCCAGGTCGCTACGAACTCTGTTATTTCTATACAATACACAAATTCCGGGAACTTTTTGAAGCTACCTCGTATATGTGTACAAAAAAAAAAGGTAAAGGAACCCGTTACACGCCCATTGAGGCATATTGGGAATATGGTGTTAGGCCCATATGATCTTGACCGCCGGCACACGAGGGGTGATGTGGTCGGCATCATGCCGGCCACCTTAACCTTCCCAGAGTTGCTCTGGTACCCATTTGGGGCTGGGTCGACCCAGGAGCCGTTTGTGGCCTAAAAAATTCCAGCCTCATCTGGGGATCGAACCATAGACCACTGCGCTAGGAAGCCAGTGCACTAACCACTATGCTACCACGGCTCCTTTCAGGGGGTCCCAAGGTCAAAACTATTTTCATTATAATCTAAGACGCTATTCGCCCTTTTCATCCACATTCTCTCACAAGTGTACAGTGGAGTTTTCCAGAGGCTACATGATGTGTGAAGACGTCATCACTCTGACAGCTAATGGAATGTGTGCTTGTGTATTCTTTTGTTTTAATTACCTTTAAGGAACTGCCACTTGTCGAGTTTTGGTGTAGTATCAAAAAAGAATATCCACAATTATCTGAAAAGGCTATTAAAATACTCCTCCCATTGCCAACTACATATCTGTGTGAGGCTGGGTTTTCTTCATATACCAAAACAGCATATCACAACAGATTGAATGCAGAAGCAGATAGGAGAAGCCAGCTGTCTTCTATTAACCCTCCGGCGGGCGCACATTGTGCGCCAAATTAAATTAAATTCAAATTTCGCGGGTTTTTTTTTGCGGTTGGCTGCATTGAACTCTTAGCTATTCCTTCATTCATGTCTTAGCTTTCATTCTGAACAGTTGTGTTGTTATATGTTGTGCGACGAGATATTTAGGGTCCCGCACCTCGAGGAGTGTCATTCATTCATTCATAACCCTCCACTCCCAAAGGAGCATAGGCCTTCAACAAACACATGCCAAGTCCTCCTGTCCCGTGCCATCATCTCAAGTTCTTTCCATGTTCTCCTCATCATTTTCACCTCTGTTTCCAACTCTCTTCTCCAAGTACTTCTTGGTCTTCCTCTGCCTCTCTTGCCCTGGGGGTTCCAGAACAAGGACTGCCTTGTAATGCCATCAACAGGTTTCCTCAGTGTGTGTCCCATCCATCGCCATCGTCTTCCCCTCATCTCCTGCTCCACTGGCACTTGTCTAGTTCTTGTCATCAGTTCCACATTGGTAACCCTGTCATACCATTCCAATCCCTCTATTCTACGCAAGCACCCATTTATGAAAGTCTGTAGCTTTTTGGTTGTTGTCTTTGTTGTTCTCCATGTCTCCGAGCCATACAATAGGACTGACTTCACATTTGAGTTGAAGATTCTTATTTTCGTGTTGGATCCGATTTCTCTTGATCTCCATATATTTCCCAATGCAATGAAAGCTCCTCTTGCCTTTTGTATTCTTATTTTGATATCACTGTCTGTCCCTCCAACTTTGTCTATATTACTGCCAAGATATGTGTATGATTCTACATCTTGAATTGGTGTTTCTTCAAGTTCAACCCTGTTATCATTACCTGCATTTATTCTCATTATTTTTGTCTTTTCCCTGTGTATTTTCAGACCCAATTGCTGTGACCTCTCATCGAGTGTTTTCAATTTGTCCTGCATCTGATTACGGTTATGGGACAGAAGAGCCAAGTCATCAGCAAAATCCAGATCATCCAACTGCTTAGTCAGAGTCCACTGGATTCCATTTCTGTTGTGTGTTGTCGATGATCTCATAACCCAATCTATTGCCAGCAAGAAAAGAAATGGAGACAAGAGGCATCCCTGTCGCACTCCTGTTCTTATCCCAAACGGTTCTGTAAGCTGTCCTTCGTGAAGAACTCTGCATGTCATGTCTTCATATGTTTTCTTTATTAAATTAATGATCTTCAGGGGAACTCCATAATGCCTCATCAATTTCCAAAGTGATTCTCTGTCTACACTGTCAAATGCCTTTTCGTAGTCCACAAATCCGATGTATAGTGGTGAATTCCATTCCAGACTTTGTTCAACTATTATTCTCAAAGTGGCTATCTGGTCTGTACATGATCTGTTTTGTCGAAAACCTGCTTGTTCATCTCTCAGTTTCTTGTCTATGGACTCTTTTAATCTCTCAAGGATAATCCTGTTTAATACTTTTCCTGGCACTGATAGTAACATTATTCCTCTATAATTTGTGCACTCTTGTAAATTTCCCTTCTTAGGCAACTTAACCAGATATCCTTCCTTCCATTCTGCTGGTATCTCTTCCTTTTCCCAGACTTTACCAAGTAATTTATATAACATCTCTGTAGCCGTGTCGATATCTGCTTTGATGGCCTCTGCTGGAATGCCATCAGGTCCAGACGCTTTTCCCTCTCTTAGAAGCTTTATGGCTTTCTTTATTTCTTCCTTCGTTGGTCTTTCACCGTTAATTTGTAGCTCTTCTTCTGCTGGCTGGATGTCCGGCGGGTTTTGTGGAGCTGGTCTATTGAGAAGGTCCCCAAAATATTCTGTCCACCTCTTCATTTGCTCTTGTATATTGCTGAGCAGTTTCCCATTCTTGTCTTTTATGAGGCAACTTGTTTGCTTGTATTTCCCTGTTAGCTTCTTTGTGCTGCTATACAGTTCTCTCATATTTCCTTTGGCTGCAGCATCTTCTGCCTCTCTTGCCAACTCCTCAATATACTTCCTCTTGTCTCTTTTGATACTTCTTTTTACTTCTTTGTTTGCTTCTGTGTACACTTCTTGAGCCTTGGCTTTGGAGCTTCTAGTTTTGCTTGTGTTTAACTCTGCTTTCTTGTTTTTTCTGTCTTTTATCTTATTGATGGTTTCTGTTGTTATCCATGCTTTTTGTTGTCTTTCCCTTTTCCCCAGTATTTCTTCACATGTCTCCTTCCATACTGTTTTGACCTGCTGCCAATAGTCTTCTGTATTCTCTACATCTTCCAGCTGTTGGAGCACTTGGAATTTGTTGGATATTGTGACCGCAAATTTGTCTCTTGTTTCTTGATTTCTTAGCTGTCCTACATTAAACTGTTGTCTATAATTTTGCATTGTTGCATATCTCTTGAGTTTCATTTTTACTTTGGCTATCAGAAGATGGTGATCTGATGCCACATCTGCTCCTCTATATACCTTTACATCCTGCAATGATGATCTAAACTTCTTGTTTATGCATATATGATCAATCTGATTTTCTGTTCTATGGTCTGGTGATATCCATGTTGCCTTGTGTATTCTCTTATGTGGAAACATGCTTCCTCCTATAGCCAGTTGATATGAAGCACAGAAGTTTGCGAATAGCTCTCCATTTTCATTCATTACTCCTAGCCCATGTTTTCCCATGACTTCTTCAAATCCAGTGTTGACTGTACCTATCTTTGCATTCATGTCACCCATCAAAATTGTGATGTCTCTTCTTTTTACTTTATCCATAATTTCCTGTAGTTTAGTATAAAATGCTTCTTTCACAGACTCTTCTTTGTCATTATTTGGTGCATAACATTGGATGACATTTACATGAATTTTCTTTTTAGCTGTTTTGAAAGAAGCTGTTATTATTCTGGGTCCAACAGCTTCCCATTCAATTAGTGCTTTCTGTGCTTTTTTAGATAACATAAGAGCTACCCCTTCACTGTGGTGTGAACTTTCGTCTTCATGTCCTGAGGACAGCACCAATTCACCTGTGATGAGTTTCTTCCTGTCTACCCCCTTCCACTTTGTTTCACACATTCCCAGAACCTCGATTTTGTATTCCCTCATTTCTGCTGCTACTTGCGCCACTTTCCCTTGTTCGTTTAATGTCCGAACATTCCAGGTGCCAAATCTGGAAGTTCTCCTAGAAGAAAGAAGGTTAGTCAGCAACACAGACTCCTTTCGGCTTTCTCTGTGTTGCATCATACGCCTCCCCGCGAGAGGACCTTCCCCTGTCTTGGATGGCTGTGTTTTATTTTCTTTATTTGACTTGTCCATATTTGTTGAAGTTTTTTGTGGTTTAAATTTTTTTACAGGATGGTGTAACCGGCCCCATGCCCAACCCTCCTTAGTCGCTTTTTACGACATGCTTGGTAGGGGACAGTGTTACTATTCTTTGCTCCCCTTTCGGGCCCCGGTAACACACGGGTGGAGGAGTGTCATTAGTGGTGTATAAAGTGCGCCAAGCGCTCGGTGATGTAAGTATATTTTTCATTTCAATTTTCTATTTTTCAATTAAATTTGAGACCGTAACAGGCCACTAAGAGCCTAATACATGTCAGGGCGACAGCGACGATGATGATAATGAAAGATTGAAATACCGGGACCACAACTTAAATCTTTTTTTTAAAATAGGTGTTCGCTACTTTTTTTAGTAGCACACCCCTTTCAACCGTCTACCATATACATGGAGCTGTTGGTTATATCATGACGTTACAATCAATGTAAATACGTTTGTTTTAAGCGGCGCACCTGCTCTTGCGAAGAAACAAAACGCGCCTGCCGGAGGGTTAAGCCAGATATTAAAGAGATCGGCAAATATGTAAAACAATGCCACTCTTTGCACTAATTTTTTGTGAGTGGAAAATTTAGTTATTTTTTATTTTAAAAAATATGTCATTTACACTAATATGTAATTGGTTTATTATTGTTATTTTTAAATGAACTAACAGGTAAATATTTAAAAATTTCTCAGTTTTAATTTCTTTTAGATAAATACTGATAGATGTAACCCAAATAAACAAAAGCTTCTGGGGGTCCTCAATAATTTTTAAGAGTGTAAAGGGGTCCTAAGACCATAAAGTTTGAGAAACACTGGCGCAGAAACATGAACAATAAACAAGTAGATAGAAGAAATAATTGAGGCCTGTGAGATGTGGATATATAGAAGATTGGGGAGCATCTCGTGGAAAGAGAAGAAATAAATGCTAGGAATGAAAATATAAATAATAAAGGAGATCTCAAAGTCAGACAGCTAAAATATTTTGGCCATATAAAAAGATGCAACATCTTGCTGAAAACCATAATGGAAGGAAGAGTTGAAGGCAAATGTACAAGAAGGAGACAGTGCTGCAAGCAGTAAGGTAACATCGAGATATGGACAGGAAAGAGTCTACCAGAGTGCACCATCAAGACAAAGAGACAGAAAATGTTGGAGATTCATTGCAGCAGACCCTTTGATGTGAAGTTGACGGCTGATGAGAATAAGTGTGATCTGACTTCTGCATTAAAAGAGGTAGGCAAAGATAGAAATTCATCACCAGCTTGTGGTGGTGTATGGATCGAAGATCATGTTCCATAAACAGGTTTAGGTTTGGTGTAATGCCTTCAGCAATGGCAAGATAAGCGTTCAAGAAGAGCAGAGAACTGGTTAGCTGTGTCAAGGCATCATCTTGCTGTACAATAATATCAGGCCATACACTTCCAACAAACTGCACTCATGAGCAATGTACATGGAAGATGCTGGACCATCTACCTTATAGTCCTAACCTGGCGTGAACAATTTCTATATCTTTGTGAAGTGCAGCAAGCTGTAACATCGCAGGCTCCAACAGCATAATACTGATAGTTTTCTATACAGAGAACAACGCCTGCATGAACAGTGAAATAAATGCTCTGACAAGTCTGACTACTATGTGGAAAAGTAACAAGTCCGAAGGCTTTGTTGGGAGTTATACTTGTACCTGTTTCAATAAATTTGCTCACTTGAGAGGTCTTACTACCTTATTTACTAAAATAAATCTTCTTAGCAGTGTTATCTGTTAGCTCTTTAACACATACAAGCACTTACATACACATAAACGAAAAATAACCTATACAACCACAGCGGTTGACAGGCACCAAATCTCACCTGCCAAACAGTAAGCATAGACACTGCCACCTCTACCACATTATTCGATGAATCTTTGAAGTATGCAAGATGATCTGCTGGCAGTCCAAGCCTCTCTCCCAGTTTCATCCACATGCTGCCTGCTTGTTCGGCAATGACACGAATCTGATCTTTGGTGAGCTGCAACTGGGGACCGCTGTCATCTGCAGAATTACAGGTGGATAGAGGCATAGTATAGTTAAATGTTGCAAAACATCCACAACATTGGAAAAAAAGACTAGATGTAAGTAAGTGCTACAACAATAATACACTGTTTAAGAAGTGAATTTAATAATGTAATAATGAACCTTAATAGTGCCGTGCTGCTATGTCTTTGGTTAATGCTTCATGCAGTGCAGAAAAAGGTAAGAATATCCAGAACATGGGAACAAACACTATAAGAAGGTTTAGGCAACTCTGGAGCCCAGGACAGGGTGTTTAAGAGATTGGAAATAAATAAATCTTTGCTCTAAGGTAAGCTGTGTTTTCTTTTCGGTACATATTATTATTAATGTTACTCAATTATATTTGTGTTATAATTAAAAAAGGCCAGGAAACTTGGGATGTGAAATGTCATTTGTAGATTGTCCTGGGTTACTGAATGCATCCTCTAAATATTTCATGTATTTGAATGAGTTGTTGTTGTTTAACTAGGGCTGCTGAGCGATTCGCTTTTTTGCAGCCAATACCAAGTTGAAGACTCCTTGGTTTTATCTACACTGTAGATCTAGGCTTTTCCTGTGGCTTTTCTGCCATTCCGAAATGTGCTGAGTTGAAGTCATGAGCTCCAGTTTCTCCAGCTTGGCCTGCAAGCTAGGAGTAAGAAGCACGTGGCATACTGTGCATTCACTGCCATCCAAGGAAGCTCTCCACCTATACTGAGCTAAAATACTGAGCTCTGGTTCTGGGCTGTCCCAAGAAATTGTCATGTCCTGCACAGAGCCACTTCTCAGCTCCTCCTGCCTATCACTGGGTCCATAGTGAGATCCTCCTGCATGCAGTCAACCAGGTCAAAGGCAAAGAATCATGTCAGGGATCAAGTGAATTCTCCAAGCTTAGTGTGCAATGCTGGATTCTCAACAAGTTTCACCACTGGAAGTGTGTGGATGATTTCAAGAGTCAATGAGGGTGTAATTAGCCTCACAGACAGAGGTTCATTTCCACATCCCAGGTGGTCATATAAAGATGACTCCAGATATGCCTCCATGCATATTTGAATGAGTAAAACCTGTTCC
This sequence comes from Oreohelix idahoensis, assembly GCA_024509875.1. Taxonomy (NCBI): domain Eukaryota; kingdom Metazoa; phylum Mollusca; class Gastropoda; order Stylommatophora; family Oreohelicidae; genus Oreohelix; species Oreohelix idahoensis. The sequence goes on from JAMPIV010005983.1 coordinate 429,319, forward strand.
ATTAGTGTAGTTTTTATTTAAGATAAAGTCTATAGAATGCATCTATCATGTAAACAGAGAACTTAGAGTAACTGCAAACTCTACTAAATTCTCTTCTGGTAAAAGAACAAACAATGATAAGAAAGTAAAATGGCAAATTTTCAATCTTCTAAATCAGTGGTGGCCAAGCTAAGGTTGGCCGAGGGCCAGATTATGGTAAAGGGTAACACCAGAGGGCCAGACCTATAAAATCCTTAAAAAATAACGTTCTGAGATTTAGTTTTGCATATATAATGAACCACGTACAGAAAGCAACGGCAAACTACTGTACAGCACATCTGCCAAGACATGTATACCAGTCTTCGGACTGAAATTACTGTAAAAAAGAAATATAATGAATCTGTTGTTTTAATTTGTTTTGTAATTTGTAATATGACATGTAATTATTTATTTCAAACATACATTTGTGTGTTATTTCATTGTGAAGAGTGTGGCTTATCAAAACTTTTCACCAGTGATTTGAAGTCTACTTCCATTTGTGACGTGGCAATTCTGAGAACATGGGATAATACAGAGTCAGTTAGTCTGTTTCTGGTCTTGGATTTGATAAGCTTCATGGCAGAAAATGTTGTCTCACAAAGATATGTGCTACCAAATATAGAGCACACTTTTAGGGCCCATTTTCTCAGAAGTGGGTAACGTTCCTTTGGTAGTAATTTCCGCAGATCAGCTCCAGTTGCTTCTGTTGTGTTGATGAATGGGTCACATTGGAGTTCACATAACTGTAATTATAGTTCTGCTGGCTGAGACTCCACTGTGCACTTGAATGGGTTGTTAAAAAGTTCCATTTGTGGACGAAACATCTCAAAATCTTGAAATTGACGATCAAACTCAGAAATCAGCTGTTCAATGTCATCTGTGTACCTCCTGAAGTTAACACTTTCTTTCTCAGACAGCTGTTTACAACAAGGAAAATGAAACAGGTCATTCTTTTGCAAAGACAGACTAAATAGGCTCAGTTTCTTTTTGAAGCCATCAACATAGCCCATCATTTGAAAAATTGTTTGCCTTTTCCCATGTAACTGCAAATTCAGTACATTCAAATGTTGTGTTATATCTGTGAGAAATGCCAAGTGCTGAATGAAATGAATATCTTTGATTTCATTTTGAAGATCAATTGAACATGGTAAGTTGTCTCACAGGAAGTCAAATATTTCATCCTTCACAAAATCTTATTAAACATTTTCCTCAACTAAGCCATCTCACCTCAGCATGAAGCAGGAGATCACAGGTAAACAGAATCCACTTCTTCTAAAAATGCAAGGAACTTCCTGTGAGTTAGAGAGCTGTGTCCTCTGATCAAATTCGTTATTTTCACTACAGTTGCCATAGTGTCATTTAGGTTTATGGATTTTGCACAAAGGGCCTCTTGGTGAACTATGTAATGTAATGTAGGCACGTCGATTTTATTTTGCTTCAAAAGTCCAACAAAACCAGTATTTTTCCCAACCATAGACTTGCAACCATCGGTACACACAGCAGACAATGTTTCAAACCCACCATATTCTTCCATGACATTTTGAACTGCAGAAAATATGTCATCCCCTTTACTTGTACCATGCAAAGAGCAAACTTTCTGTAATTCTTCAGAAACAGTAAAGTCTTCCTAGATCACTTTAACAAAAATAAGAAGCTGGTTAGTGTCTGTGATGTCTGTACTTTCATCAATCGGCAGTAAAGTATGGACAATTTTCAATTAAAGATTTCAAGTTCTGGGACAAATGCAATCTAATATCTTCTGTTCTCCTAGCTACGGTTTGTTTTGAAAGAGGTACATTTTGAAATTCTTTTACTACTTTTTCTTCATTGAACGCTTCTGCCATTTGAACTGCACACTTTTTCACAAACTCTCCATCAGTAAACGGCTTTTTTGCTTTTGCAAGCTCATAACTAATCACATAGGACGCCATGAGCGATGATTCCTGAATCTTATTTACATGACTAAATATACTCTTTTGCTGATTCAGTTTTTTCTTGAGTTGTTCAATCACAAGGTTTCTCGACTCGCTGCTATGCTCGTCGTTGTTTTTCTGATGATTTGTGATGTAGTGACGTTTCAAGTTATATTTCTTCACTACGGCTAACACTTGGGCACAAACTAAGCAATGAGGTCTATTATCCTTATTGAGAATGAACAAATAACCGAACTCCCATTCTGGTTTAAATGCGCGATTTTCACTGTCCACTTTTCTATACTTAGAAAACATTTTTACAAATGCAAACTCTTATATATATACATGAAAACGTGCACAACAGCTACAAGCCCAGAAGTGTCACTGGCTGATTTATACTTAACACACTTCACAAGACCAACTGCGCACCTCAACTCCTTCCTATAGAAATGTACCCTACCATTCACCCCCACTCCCACGATCACTTTCCCATACTGATGCTAAAGACAAAGCAACATCATTGGATCTCAGAGACTTCCGACCGCAGATAAGATCTGTCATTGCTTTCAGTTTCTCATTATCAAAGTAGCTACCGACACTGTCTTCGCCTGTCCACGTGCACGATCAGAGATTTGACGTTATCATTTCCGTTTTGTCGGCACTATCTAGTAGAGCTCAATTGGTATGAGAGAGAGAGAGAGAGAGAGAGAGAGAGAGAGAGAGAGAGTTGATGGTGTTGTGGGAGGTGGGGAGATGTTAATCGTACATTTTGGGTCTTTTTGGTTTTGTTTCGGTGCCTGTGCGTGCTATTTTGTAATATTTTTTTTAGCACAGTGGTCGGAGTATACAGTAATTTTCAATCAACAATAAGAGGCCGGCCAAAACAGGTTGGCGGGCCGGTCAAAACTGGTTGGCGGGCCGGATCTGGCCCGCGGGCCGTAGTTTGGCCACCTCTGTTCTAAATGATTAAAAGAAACACAACTTTAGCATTCTTACCCTCCTCAGTGTTTCTCATGTCATCGTCATCATGATCATCGTGGTTCTCCTTTATTTCATCATCATCATTGGCAACGGCTACCTCTGACTTTATCTCAGTTGTATTCAGGTTCTGTTACAAACATAGAGCAGTATAATTTACATAGCCTCATGAGAACTACAGATTATTGCTCTTTGGAAGAAGTACTACCTATCATTTTCTTGAATAACTGCTAGTTTTTGTTTGTTTGTTTGCTTGTTTTTTTTTTTTGCGTACGCCCGCTAATACTCGAGGCGAAATCTCAGGTTATTATTTTTATGTCTAACCTGACATTGATTTTACGTGAGTATCCCTTTATTTCTTGTACAGAGACAGGTGTCCCTCGCCATTCAGGCAAATACTCTCCGATTTCGGAGGTACCCATTGCAGCTGGGTCGGCTCAGGAGCCGCCAGTCCCTGGTCGACGACACTCCTTCAAATGTCCTCGCCAGGTCTCGAGTTAATCCAGTCCAAATCCCGGTCAACGAAAAATCCTCAAATGCCGTCGCCCGGGTTTGATCCTGTATCACCCGGTCGCCAGAGCGGTGTTGTAACCACTACGCTAGCGCGGCTCCCTGTGTTTGCTTGTATTTGTGTATGTTTTTGTTTTTTAAATTACCATCTACTATTCTTCTATCATATACTGTTAATGTTCCCCTGATGAACTATTAGACAGTTATTTTGAAGACTTACCATCTAAGAGTATTCTACTTTTAAGGGGATTAATTATATAAGCACCATGTATTCCTCCAGGGAATCTCCAAGAAGACAAAGGAAGAATAGAGCTCCCTCAGAAATGTCTTCAGAGTTAACTAACATGAGCTTCTGCACGGGGCTGGCAAACCCATCATTTCAAATACACTGCTAATGAAACAATCACAGCAAGGGCACACAATTGCTTTGGTGCGAGCTTCCTAGAAGGGGACCAGCTGAAGTTATGGTTCCATGCTCGATAAGGAGCAAACAATGGAAATGATGATGAATTATGCAAAGAGTTGCCTGTTCTCCTCCTCTTCATCATTGACCAAACTATCTGATCACACCTTAAATATATGAAAGCATAATGTGTTAACCTTCCATTGTAACTGCTACTAACTTATAATTCTGCTCTTATACTTTCTAGTGCCTTGTACATTTACAGAACTGACTCCAATAGCATTATTCTTAATTTTTGTTAACCATCTTTACTTACAGGATTGAGCTCCTTGGCCATTTTATCAACAATTTCCTTGAGATGAACAGTTATGGGAAGCCCTGGAGTATTTGTGTGAACAAAGAAGTGTGGAGATGCTCGGGCAAGAAGGCGGTATGCCTTCCACTGGAAGTTTTGCTGGTTGATATCTCTGCAACAAGCCAAACAGCCAGAGTTATATGTTTCAAAACACTTCACAACAGGCTGTAGTGTTAAACAGAAAATTATCAACACACAAAAATATTTTATACATTTCACTATGACTGACATAGCTTTTACTCTGAACATTAGTTAGTTTTTACAGCTTTTATTATAAACCTTAAGGGGCAGAGCTGGAGTGAAATGCTATTTTCATAAATAATTGGAGGATTTCTATTAAAATGTACAGGATTAACCTACAACAATGATTGTTATCCATAACAAAGCATTTGATGGTGTGATGCCATTAGTCGCAATGGAAACAGCAGCCATATCAGATTTAAATGATATATACGCCCACGGCGACCGTTGCCTCAACTGGCTGTGTGTGGTGTACCCAGAAACGGGGCCTCCCAGTACTGAGACACAGTTAAGTCCCCGATGTCATTTATCGGTGCAGAGTTGAGAGAGATGGCTGAGCATCACAATCCCCCCTGTGTTGCAGCATGATGAGAACCCAGAATTGCACACTGAGCTTGGGGGAAATCACTTGGGCACCAGACTTAATACTGGCTCTTGACTGGATGGCCGCATGCAGGAGATTTCTACAATGGGGGGTTGGCAGGTGGTGGGTATCTGGAAGTGGCTCTGTGCAGGACGTGAGGATTCCTTGGGTGAGCCCAGAACCAGAGCACAGCATTGTGCAAGCTCTGCATAGTTGGAGAGCCCCCTGGATGACGGGGAATGCACAATGTGCTACCCCACCTGTCCCCAACTGCTAACTTAGAACCAGAAGTGGGGTCCTCTGTATGCGTGCCAGGCCAGGATAAAATGCCTGGGAAAGAGACTGGAGCTCAGAACTCCCTAACTCAAAGTTGCAGGATGGCAGGAAAGACAGGGCTATTTTGAAGATATGCAACCATATTTTCACCATACGAGCTCGGACGCCGCCTCGGTAAACAAGGTCCGCGCAGAGCAGTGACACCCCCAGGCTGCTTGCGAATAGTCTACTACTGGGAACATAAACAGATTAGGGATGAGCCCACTCTCCCGTTGAACAGGTGCTAAAGTCATAGATACTGGGCCAGAAGGCGCACCGGAAACCACAGTATCACGCAACTCGCTTTTTTTTTTTCTATGGAGAGTACACCGTCAAATAAATCTCGTACTGGTGCTCGCCCTGTGGAGCTCCACCAGGCAGGTGCAGTGCCGGGCTCTGAGCCTCGACAGAGCCCACCCTCAGCTACTGGAGGACCCTCTAGACCGTCTTGTGGAGTCAGCAGATGGCGAAGGAGAACTACTGACCAAAACAAAACAGAAAAAAGAGAAACCCAGAGTGCCACTTGTCATGATGCACTGGAATGCAGAGGGAGTGAACAGCAAGCAGGCTGGATACAGCAAAAAGACAGAGCTGGAAAACATCTTGTATGAGAAGCAAGTCAGTGTTTGCTGTATCCAAGAGACTCACTTGAAAGCAGATCAAACCTTTAAAATAAGGGGTAAATTAATATCAATGCTTCAGATCCGACAGAAAAGATAGACGAAAAGCTCAAGGCGTGGGCTACAGTGGTTTGTTTATGTTTTACACGGGGGTCATTGGAAGTGAACGGGTGAGCTTGTTTAGCCGGTTTCAGGCTCGTGAGAAGGTTAGGTAGGAGAGCTATGTACTTACTCTTGTAAGGAATAACATTCCTGCACACGAAAGGAAAACCTTCATGGATGGAGCAGAATATCAGCTGTTGCAGATAAAGGTAGACAAGATGGAAATAGAACTCCTGAACTATTACTGTCCGAACAACAAACCCCTGAGTCTCAGCTCTATACAGGTACCAGCCACCAACTTTATGCAGTTGGAGACTTTAATAGCCACTCCCAGAGCTGGGGCTATAACCATCTGGATCACAGAGGTGAAGAGGTTGAAACTTGGCAAGATGATCACTCCCTAATCCTAGTCAATAATGCCACAGATACTCCTACCTTCTACTCCAGAGGATGGCACACAACTTCAACACCAGATCTTGCCTTCTCCACACCAGTTATAGCTGGATCTATTAGTAGAGAAGTAGGAGACCAACTAGGGGGAAGCGACCATCGCCCAATCTTTCTTACTGTCCAGAGTGCAACTCTCAGTACAGGCCCAGCCATTACAAGATGGAACTACAAAAAAGCCAACTGGGGTTTATTCAGGCATCAGGTGAACACGCTGCTGTCTACCCTCAAGGTACAGAACAGAGTCATTAATGAAGTGGTAAAAGACTTCAACAGATGCATACTACAAGCTGCAAAAGAAACCATTCCCAAAGGATGCCGGCGTAACTACATACCATACTGGTCCAGCACACTCCAAGAACGTCAGGAAGCCATGGACAGGGCTAGAAAGGATGCAGAGTCTCAGCCTTCACTTGAAACTCACAACAAATGGAAAAAGGCTGTAGCAGAGTTTCAGAGAACAAAGCTAGAAGAAAAACGGAAAAGCTGGAGAACTAAAACGGCATCGCTGAACCTTGAGAAAGACGGCAGGAAACTTTGGAGATTAGTCAAGTCTCTAAATGAAGAGCGTTCCTCCCCTAGGCAGACTATCACATTGGATGAAGGTGGCAAACTTTTCAGAGGAAAACAAGCTGCAGACTTGTTTGCTAGAAGATACAGTTCAGAAAGCAACTTACCCATTAACATAGATCATCAGAGAGAGATAAGAAAAGAAATACTGGCAACCATGGGACAGACAGATACTCCTGCCCCAATGAGGGAACCCATCACACTAGGAGAACTACAGAAGGCTATTTCCAAGCTTAAGTTTCAAAAGTCACCCGGCCCAGACAAAATCAGCAACGAAATGCTAGTAAATCTGAGCTCAGCAGCAAAGACAAAACTGCTTGAGATATTCAACCACAGCTGGTTGAAAGGAACGGTACCCCAAGTATGGAGAGAAGCCATCACAATACCCATACTAAAGAAAGGGAAATGTAAGACCGAGGCTGCAAGTTACCGGCCAATCAGTCTCACAAGCTGTGTTGGGAAGACTATGGAGCGAATAGTCAACCACAGATTGAAATGGTATTTAGAGTCTGAGCAGATCCTGGTGCCGGAACAAGCTGGATTTAGAGAATGCTACAGTATAGAAGACCAAGTTACTTACTTGTCTCAAGCAATAGAAGATGCCTTCCAGGAGAAGAAAAAGGTCCTAACGATCTGGGTCGACTTCAAGCAGGCCTTTGACAAGGTGTGGAAAGATGGCCTCATTGCAAAACTTAGGAGAAGTGGAATCCAAGGCAACATGATGAAATGGATCCAGTCATACTTGCATAACAGGAGAACTAGAGTCACTCTTGACGGTCTGCAGAGCAGAAAAGTGTTGCTCCATCAGGGAGTACCTCAAGGAGGAGTAATTTCCCCAACACTCTTCCTTGTTTACATCAATGACCTGGTGAAAGATCTCCCTGCAGGAGTTAAAGCTGCCTTATATGCAGATGACCTAGTACTCTGGTGCGCTGATGAAAATGTCACCACAGCAAATTATAGAATGCAGCGGGCAGCAGACATGCTAGTGTCATGGGCAGAGAAATGGCTTATCACAATAAACACAGACAAAACCTCCACAACACTGTTCTCCCTCGCCCCCAAGGACAAATCAGCTAACATACACCTAGGGACAACCGTGATCAAGGAAGAAAGCTACCCCACCTATCTTGGGGTGACATTTGACCAAAGGCTTACATGGAATAAGCATATTGAAAACGCAGAAGGAAAGGCCCGAAGACGACTAGGCATACTCAGAAAATTAGCAGGTAGCAACTGGGGAGCAAATGAACGAAATCTAAAGAAGATTTATAATGGAGTAATAAGACCACACTTAGAGTTTAGCTCAGCAGCATGGTCATCAGCTGCTAACTCACATCTGCAGTCTTTGGACAAGGTGCAAAATCAAGCTCTCAGGCTCATTACAGGAGCCATGAAAACTACACCAATAACAGAGATGCAGAAGGTTGCTGGATTACAGACATTGTCCCATAGAAGAGACACAAAAACCATGATCCAGATGGAAAAGTACAACAGTATGCCAATGCACCCAATGAAGGCAAGAATAGATGATCTGGCATTGGGACGTCTAAAGCGTAGCAGCTTTGTGCATCGGGGGAAAAGACTTATAAGACAGCATCAAGAAGACCTATCCATGAAGACAACACCACTGAAGCCCACCCTATACCCTGTACCATGGGAGCAGGCCAGCAGTGCCCTCCAAATTAATACATCAGTCAGTGGTCTCACAAGTGGATGTGAGTATAATGATCTGCAAAAACGAACTGCTAACATTGAGTATGATCCAAGAAAGCTATCCCGATCAATCATGGATACATGCCTATACAGATGGATCAGCAACTAATGCTGTTAGGAATGGAGGTGCCGGTATCTTTATCTCATATCCTGACAACCACTATGAGACTAGGCACATTCCCACTGGTAAATTCTGTTCCAACTATACAGCTGAGGTTCAAGCTCTAGAGCAAGCTGCAAATATGATTTATAACACCAACTCTGACTGCCACCAGGTAGTCATCCTCACAGATGCACTGTCTGTCCTGCAAGCTCTCAAGGGTGGTAAACTCCCGCATCTGAGAAATGAACTAAACAAGGTAGCTGCCAAAAAGAGAACCATACTTCAGTGGGTACCATCTCATTGTGGTGTACCCGGAAATGAAAAGGCAGATAAACTTGCAAAAAAGGGAGGAGAATGGGAACAAGAAGATAATGAAGTCACATACTTTGAGAAAAAGAGAGCTATCCAGACTATCAGAAGAGAACAGAACCAACCCAAAGACGACTATCACACTCTCGACCGGCAGGGACAGATAACTATTTTTCGACTCAGGACAGGGCATAACAAACTGAATAAACACATGCACAAGCTACGATTGTCTGCTTCACCACTGTGCACATGTGGATTAAACGAACAAACTGCTGAGCATGTTCTACAGGACTGTCCTCTGTATGACCAGTTAAGAAAGATATACTGGCCGAATGACTCAACACTAAACTCAAAGCTATATGGAGTTAAAGAGGAACTTCAAACAACAGTCGAATTCATCATGAGAACTCGTCTGACGGTGTAATCATCAAAGATGCGATCGCAAGAAGAAGAAGAAATGATATATTTAATTTCACAAAGGTTTTTTCTCAATGTTAAATTATGAGTACAAAATGAGAACGGGAAGCGTATCATTGTATTTTAATACTTTTGTTGTCAGATTAGATTTTTGATAACTTTAGCAGATCCAAGCTACAGAACCTTAAAGTTAGTATATAAAATAGTAAACAATTTTACATTTGTTTTAAATCCCAATTTTGATAAGGTACTGTCAATCTGATTTGAAAAAAAAAGTTTTACCATGCAATGGACAGTATCTGTTCCAAATCTCATGCTGACAGATGAATAAATAAGCTAGTTATAAGAAAATTGGTAACACAAATCAAGGTTCTAAGAAATGTGTGGCTTTCTTGATAGGGAAAGAACAATGTCTTAAAAGGGTGTAGCGACAGTGCATTTTAAGTCAAAATAAGACAAAAACGAACACTGGGAACTGTCGATGCTCTGATAATTTACATTCTTCTGAAACTAAATTTGTCACAACACATATAGAATCTAAGTCTGTGTATTTTGATTTAGCAAATTGTATTTTCTTTAGAAATTGTGCTTTTCCTAAGCAGAAAACCATGAATTTCTCAGAACCTCGTTTCATGTTACTAATTTTCTTATAACATTGTTATTTCTTAGTCAAACAACGTGAGAGTTGGCACAGATACTTTCCACTGGATCAAAATTTTGATTTACTGTAAATGTTTTTGTAAACTGTAAATTGTGAATAATATGAAGCTATTTTTAGGTATTAACTTCAAAGTTCTATAACTCAGAATCTACTAGTTATCAAATATCTTATCTGAAAACAGTTTTAAAATATGATGATGAGCTTCCATTTCAACTTTGGTGCTCATGTTTCAAAATAAAGAAACCTTAACGAACAGAAATACAGGATTACAACCTAATATGGCCACCATTTCCATGGTAACCAATACCATTACACCATCAAATGCATTGGTATGGATAGCTATTACTTCCGTAAGTTATCCTTGTGCATATGCATCGAAATCTTGCAGTTATTTATGAAAACAGTATTTCACTGTAGCTCTACCCCTTAAAAAAAAAATTCTATGCCCAAGTAACAATACGACTGCTTAGAATGTATTCTGATAATTAATGTTGACACATTAAGATTCAAGACAATAGATTTTCAGAAAATAGATTTTAATCCCAATTTTCATATTCCCACTCGGTCCCTTAAATACATTCCCACTTGGTTCCTTAAATACCTTTCACTCTGAATAAAAAAACTTCAATTTTCCTAACAAAGAAAGATCAGTTTCCATGCAGAAGCTTACTTGTACTGTTCCTCTACCATTGCCTCTGGGTCTGCTTGTTCAATAGCATTAGCAAAAAACTCATCCAGCTTTGGCAGAAACACACGAGACTCTGCCTTGCATGCCTCCATGTTGTCTGAATTCAGGTTCCACAACCGTGTTAACTCTGGGTTTCCAAGTTTAAGTGATTTACCTCCTGAAGCTAACAGGTCATCACCAATTCGCTTCCGTTTAGGCCTGTGGATGCAGCAATGTACTGAGATAACTTGTTTTACAATTTTAAATATATATATATACATTTTTTTTTAATGCGTAAATTAATTTCTGAGGAGTCAACAGGTCAACTTAGCTCTCTGATTCCATAATTATTTTCCACCTTGTGCCGGGATTATGTTTTTTAAAGAATTGTAAATTGTGTAGTTGTTATGATTAAAATTCATAACAGGGGTGAAGTATATAGTTGTAGCTCAGCGTGGCTCAGTGTTTGTTTATTTTTACACGGGTCATTGGAAGAGACGGGTGAGCTTGATTAAGCCGTCATGCTTGGCGGGGTCTCGTGAGACAGGTTACTGGTGGGAGAGAAGGGGTAGAGAGCTATGGTGTTTTTCATGCCGAGTGGACGTATTGTGTTTGAGCTCCTGAGATATTTATGATTGTGTGTTTGATTCATATATGATACCATTTTCTGTACTTCAAGATCTTGTGTGAGGGGTACGAGATATCTGCATGTGCAAGAGAATATATATTTCTTTGAACTGAGTAAATAAATGTGTGGAAAACTGTCGGGGACAGTGTTATTAGCGACTGACGCTACAGATCTTTACATGACTATACATTTTATGCCATACGCTGTAATGGCTGTCAAGTTGATACCTGTGGAGCTGTTTATTACAATAAACGTTTGACTGTGCACTCGGCCTTGGTGGTGATGTTAAATATTTGGAGTTGGATAGCTGTGTTCAGGGTCTACCATTTCTACCTCTAGGTAATATTGGCTAGAGTAGCAAGACGTCTACTCCATATATAATACTAATATAACGACCCGTAACAGTAGTATACCATTTTTTAGTGTAAATGTTATGTAAATTTTTTCCATGGACATGTGTGTATTATATATCAACTTGAAAGGAAATAGATAGAGTCATATTATACAGTGTCTTTGTTATTTTTAACATAAGTACATTTGGTATTCATAAAACATCTTGCATGTAAATTGACAAACACTAAAAAGTTAATAGTAGAATACAAAATTATCTTGGGGGTCAGAGTGGCTAAGAGGTATGGCGTCTGCCTCGAATTCTAAAGGTACTGGGTTCAATACCCAGTAGAGGGAATATCATTTATGGAATTTTTTTTCAGAACCAGTGGTCCTAACGATGTCATACTCCCTGGTCTCATCGGTAATGAGATCAGATGCCTAGCCTTCTCGGATAAGGGTGAAAAAATAGGAGGTCCTATTTATGTGTGATTCCTATACACTCATACTGGGATTCTCGCTGGTGCTACAGAGTTCATGCACTGTGTTGAGATCCTTCTTGTGTGATCTAAGGGAGGAGATCGGAGGACTAATAGAGTTGTCCGTGAGCAACGAAGATAGTCCTTACAACCAAACCAAACTACCAAAGACAATTTATTGTTGCAGACAATAAAACTTTCTTTTTACTCTTAAAACATCAATTTAATCCATTTACGAAGTAATAAAACATTGAATAAGACCTTATTTATTTTGTGTTATTCACACAATTTTTACTCCATTGCCTTATAAAAATCACAAAATATATAGAGCACATTACGTAATTTTCAAACAAATAAAATAGAATAACATCACATAAAAACTTTTTACACTTGTTTCAGGTTTTAACAGTGTCCCTAGCTTCATTTTCTACCTATGAATAGTCATATGCATGGAGGCATATCTGGAGCAATCCTTATATGAACACCAGCTATGCATAATGCAACAATATACGTATGTGGAAGTGAACCTATGTCTGTGAGGCTAATTACATCCTCAATGACTTGAAATCATCCACATACTTCCAGGGATTACCCCTGTGGTAAAACTTGTTGAGAACCCGGCATTGCACACTAAGCTTGGAGAAGTCACTTGAGCCCCAGGCATAATTCTTTGGCTTTGACTTGGTTGACTGCATGCAGAAGGATCTCACTAAGACCCAGTGATAGGCATGGGAAGCTGTTAAGTGGCTCCGTGCAGGACGTAAAAATTCCTTGGGAGAGCCAAGAACAAGAGTACAGTATTTTAGCTCTGCATAGTTGGAGAGCCCCCTTGGATGGCGGGGAATGCACAGTATGCCACGCACTTCTTACTCCTGGCTTGGGACCGGATGTGACAATCCTTTAAATGCAAGCCAAGCTGGAGAAACTGGAGCTCATTACTTCGACTCAGATCGTTTCGGAATGGTAGAAAAGCCTAGATCTACAGCGTAGATAATACCAAGGAGTCTTCAACTTGATATTGGCTGTTAAAGAGCGAGAAGCTCAGCAGCCCTAGTTAAACAACAAACAACAACAATGAATAGTCATTAGATGTGATTGTAGGTCTAGTTCTGTTGCTTTTCGATGGGCCAGGCTATGCCTACTCGTCAGCTAACTCTACTGAGTCTTAACATTTTTGCACTGATCTCATCATTAGACAACAAACTATAACTATCAAACAGTCACCGTCACTAACAACAATGTTTCTAAGTCAGATTGACACAATTATTCACTTAAGAGGCTTAGAATTTGTATATATAAAGTGTGCCATATTTCTGTAGCAATAACAGAAAAATGCAAACACACGAAACGCAACACAAACTACAATAATGACATCAAAGCATCTACACACGCTACTTAACATAGTTAGTTGCTTAAATAATAACGAAAGTCATTTTACAAGCTTTAAAACATTTCACGGATTAAACGAGTGAATTTTGGGGTTTATTACTGATAAACTAAAAACAACGTTCTTCCTGTTGTTTCAGCACAGGCATAAAAATTGACCAAAAGTCTGAGCGTTATTCTGGAGTCAGAGAGTTTGTCGTGAAATATTCTAATCCACATATATAAATTATCAGGTAAATGTAAAGCCTACCACATAAATTCAATAAAAGGAAAGAAGAATGGTAAAGAACAGTGCTGTCACAATGACTGTACTCGAAATCCCCCTTGTTTTCTACTTCGTCTGCAAATTGTAACGTTTCACGTTGATAGTAAAAGCCTACTGCTTCAATACCCGCTTTCTACGATAAAACATGTGCTGCATTTCTAAGAAAAACCTTGAGATACGCAGGTTGACCTAGATTTAAAATTCCATTCATGTCTTTTTATACACTACGTTACCTAAAACGAAAGACAGATGGACTAAAGATAGAAAGAAGGGAGGGCTGAAAGCAGGGACGCAGGCAATACTACCACAGTCGCGCGATACACAATTACTACCATCACGCGTGTAAGGCCACAAGCACTAGCTTTTTTTCAAATCGACAGTGATAAACAACACTACCCATACCAGAGTTAGGTTTTAAAATCCTGAAAAACGCTTATTAGGAAATATGACATTATACTGGTTTACGTTTGAAAACATTACAGTACCTAGACACCACATCGTATTCGAAGTAAACAGGAGGTAGAAGAAAGTGCATATTTTGAACGCAGCCACTTAGCTCCTTTAAATTTGTATATTTGGGTTCCTTAGGACTTGCTGACAAAGAATATGTTAAACGTTACGCAAATAGTCTAGGAATTACCAAATTATAGCCAAAAGAAATAGTGAGGGATGTCAGACAACACCCAAATCAGAATCGCTCAGTGGCAGATTTTCACCCCACCATTGTACGGGAAATGGGTCTCCATGTTAAATCCGATTTGATTGGAGCGCAATATATGTAAGGCTAAACACGATTAGTCGGGTTATAAATACTATCTTTCGTTGTCAGGGGAAACGGGAGTAGGAGTACTTTTTTTCAAACGATTGGGTAGACATGGCACGATTGGTTAGACCTGCCAATATAGTCAATTAGAGGCGTCAGGTCACCACCACATTTGCAAATAAACTTACTACAGAACCAGTGCGTTGAGCACCAGTGCATATTTTTCTAAATAAAAGCCTGGGACATCGGCAGATCGAAATTGTGTTATATTCAGTGCCAGTCAACGTAATTCTGTATTATTTCCATGAATTGTGGTAAGCTTGAAATATTTGATATCTTTTAATGAAAATTGAATGTAAATTGATAATTTATGTCTGTATATATGTGTGGTTCAGTAGCGAACATGAGGTAAAGCCTCTATAGTGCTCCAGCCTGAACAGAAGGTGTCGGAGGAAAGTAAAACTACATGGAATTGCCAAACAGTACACTGACACCTAGCTTATTGACTAGAAAGAAATAATGCTGGAATTGCAGAGGCGTAGTAATCATTAGGGAGGAATATACTGGTGTAAATTATTTCAGATGAAGCTGACAGTTGGCCTACCGCTCTGAACTCAGTGTTTGTTATGTATTGTGCTCAGTGTAGAAATAGAGTATAAATTAGTTCTGAAGTAGGAGGTACAACCTTCTTGTTTCAGGGACCGTGGTCCAAAAGTTATTGAGCAGCACCTGGTCAGAGCTTTGCTGAATCCAGAGGCGGATAGCATACTCCTTGGTCCATATAGCAAACAGTGAGGTGTCTCCAGAACACAGGGGAGCAATCGAGCAGAGGAGTCTTTTCCTGCCGCCATCACGAAAGATAAGCCTATGTGGCCAGCGGAGCTCAACATTATGTAACCCCATCTTAAACTGACATTGTATAAAAATAAGAGGGGAAATTAATTGTTTTAATGAACGGAACTGAGAACATCTCCAATACTAGTTCCAACAGAAACAAGCACTTGAAGTCATGATGACAAATAACAACATAGCTTGAAAAAAAAAAAAAAAAAAACCAGTATTACCTCATATTACTACTACACAACTGACACACATAGGATAATATTAATAAAATATGTCACTACAAGATTCATATTGATAAATTCTGTACATATAACTTGTAATTAAAATTGATTGTGATTCCTGGTTCACTTTGTATTTGAATCAGGACACATATATATTAGTGACAGTAATTAATACATATTTATATTTGAAAATTTACCAGTGCCTCATTTAAGAATAGTCTTATAGAGTGTTAAATGTGTGTGAGTGTCACAGTGTTGTCACGTGTGGTGGAATAAATTAAATTGTTTATCTGTCTGTTGTTGTTGTGACTTACACTTCATCATATACATACCCTAGACATTCAACGTAGTCATCACAATATTCCAGAATAATTCTGACTGAGGTATAAATATGTGGTAGCAAGTAAGGTCATCTGTAATACACTACCCTTATTAGATACAGATACCTTCACAGCTGATCTCAGTCAGTACACTAAGTCCCCTATAAATATTTATAATATCCCACTTTACCACATATATTGGGGTCTCGCTCCAGGGATATTGAACTTTCTCCTGTTATAGATATTGGGAATAATAAGAATTAAAAGGTATCCTTGGGTGGAAATAAATAACGTTGAGCTCTCAGTGCCTGTAGTGTCCTTAGATAATTATTGATAGATTAAATTGTTACAATTGCAGGTTAGACAATGGCCGACTTGGCAAAATTTCGATCTGCTGCTGTACAGACTGCGAAAGAGTTAGGAATGGACGGACAAATTATGATTGCTTATGTCACGGCTGAATGTGACAAATATATTGAACGGGAAGAAAGAAGATTAGAAAAAGAGGCCGAAAGAAGGTTAGAGGCTGAGACTAAGAGGTTACAATTTAAGGCTGAGGCTGAGACTAAGAGGTTGCAGATTGAGGCTGACAAAGAGGCTAAAGCATTGGAAGCCGAGGAAAGAAGACAGGCTGCAGAAGAAAGAAGATTGACTGCAGAAAGGGAAGACAAGCGATTAGCTGCAGAAAGGGAAGCAGAAGATAAGAGATTACAAAGGGAACATGAGTTACGACTAAGGGAGTTTGAGTTTCAAGGCCATGCTCCTGAAAATGGTGCCAGTCCCTTTACCTCTGATGCCACTGCTAGTCAGGGAGCCTCAACCTCAGCTATGAATTTTCATTTAGATCATTTTGTTGAGAAAGACGATGATATTGAGAGCTATCTAAATAGATATGAACTATTGGCTACCACATATGGGTTAGAGAGAGAAAGGTGGAGCTTAAAGTTATCTCAAGGTCTTCGTGGGGCAGCTTATGAAGTTTTTGCCAAAATGAGCAGAGGTGATCAGGAAAATTATGACATGCTAAAGCAGGCTCCTTTGTTAAGATATGAAAAGAACGCAGAATTTTATAGGAAAAAATTTAGGAATGCTAAACTACTGTCAGGTGAAACCTATCACCAGTTCTCTGCACGGTTAGAGACATACTTGGAGAAATGGACTTCTCTGGGGAAAACCCAAGATCTTAAGGAAATGGTCCTTATAGAACAATTAAGAGAGTCCATGGCTCCAGACCTGAGAAAGTTTCTCATGGAACAAGGTGCAGAGAGGCTGGGTGAGTTGCTAAATGTCGCTGAAAGGTATCAAGCGGCTCAAGCAGAGGTATCAGGTAATAAGAAGAAACAGATGGATAATTTTAGGGCACCACAGAACTTTAATAAATTTGATCCTAGAGATCAAAACAAAGGTACGCACCAATTTGATAGGCCACGGTATGACAATAAAAATAAAACCCCACAATTCGATGAAAGGAAATATGATGAAAGAAAATCTTTCAACCAAAGAAGGAAGTGGTGTAAAAATTGTCAGATGAACAATCATGACACTGACCATTGTAGAAGGAAACCTGTGTATATGGCCACCCTTCAGGTCAGGTCGACCTCAAGACAGGAGGAGGATATTATGTTGAATACCACTCCAGAAGAGATGAGGAAGGCACAGGCTGGGGATAAGACCCTCAAGCCTTGTTTCAGGAAATTGTCAACTTGTCATACAACTCCAGGCAAGGGAGATTTTTACATGAAAAACAAGTTGATGTATAGGAAGACTGGAGCTAGATCCAAAGGTCAGGGACAGCTGGTACTTCCTAAAAGATACAGGACAGAATTAATAAGGAGCCTACATGTGAAACCAGATGGGGACCATGAAAAAATAGGTACCATCATCCAAAAGGTGGCTCACAATTATTATTGGCCCAAGGCAAGATGGGACATTGAAAATTTTGTAGAAAGGTGTAGCATAGCACATGAGGGAACACCCACAAGTGGGAACATTGATCAGGACCTAGACACGCCACGGGGCAAAATTAGGCCTGATAATAAAAAGAAATATAAATTTGATAAAGTGGACCAAATGGAATGGGAAGCCCCTTTTCACGGACAAGCTTCACTTAACTGTTTTACAATGGCCACTATGCGGAGAGTGCAAAAAGATATCTTACCCCAGGATAAGCCGAAAATCCCTCAATCGGACTTAAACAAACTGGAGGAAGAGGATGTAGAGAGGAAATCTCTCATCAAGAATTTTAAGTGGGGAGAAAGCCCCAAGAGGAAAATTGGTAGCGGTCGTTTTATGCATGATAATTCTGGGAAGAAAAATCATCACTATAGCGCTTCTAGTGGAAGAGACCATACCGGTGAATGGACAAATAGGTCCACAAAATTAAAGCTCCACATGTAACGCTGTTAAGAACGTGGACTGATGAAAAGGCAGAGGAAAATATTACATCCTCATACCAATATGTGAATGAGCTGACCACTCGTTTAAAAACTGGCTGGAAACTTGCCAATGAAAATTTGAAACAAGCCAGGAAGAAACATGCTGCCTATTTTAACAGGAAGGCTAAAGACAGAGATTTGGCTGTGGGAGAGAAGGTACTGCTTCTTCTACCCGGTAGTCAGAATAAGTTACAGATTGGATGGCAAGGTCCATATACAGTTCTAGAGAAGGTGTCTAGAACCAATTATAAGATAGATAAGAAGGGGAAAGAAAAAATCTATCATGTGAATCTCCTGAAGAAATATTTGGAAAGAGAACATCAGGAAGAGACACACTTGTTGACCTTGTCCATTGCCATGGAGATGAAAAAGGAACCACTTTCATCATTTGAATATCCATTACACCCCTGTGAGACAGCGGCACAGGTGAAAATCAGTACACATTTAACGAAAACTCAGAAAGAGAGAGTGCAACAGGTTCTAGATACTCATACAGAGGTGTTAACAGACCGACCAGGACATACAAACTTATTGGAATATGATATGAAGCTGATAGACCCCACACCTGTCTGTATGAAACCCTATTCGATTCCTTTTGCTAAGGAGAAAGCTTTGAAGGAAGAGATAGACTATTTGTTGAAGGAAGGAATTATTTCACACAGTGAATCTTCGTATAGTTCCGGTGTTGTACTCTTAAGGAAGCCCTCTGGAGAACATAGACTCTGTATAGATTACAGGAGACTGAATGCTATTACAGAAGGACAGGTGGATCCATTGCCGGATACAAATCAGCTGTTTGCCAGGCTAAATAAAGCTAAATATTTCTCAAGGGTGGATCTGAGTAAAGGCTACTATCAGATTCCAGTAAAACCTGAGATCAGACAAAATTGTTAGATGGAAACAATTCGGAGGAACGTAATGAATCCCTGAGTTGCCTCTTTGATTGAGGATATTCCGAATGTTTCATACAGGCTAATAAGAAGATTATGGGATCCACTACGAAAACTCTGCTATCACCAGGTATATGTTATCTCCTCATAACGTACATTTTGAGGAAAATCTAATGTTCTCTGGACATGTCATTGCGCAGACTCAGAGAAGAGAAATGGTGAATACGGGTTGTGAAGCAGCATTAAGACAAGCAGTCACACTTGCGGCTGTTCAGTAACATAACCGAAAAATATTATTGGTTGTAGAGGTCTGAGGCAGATTTCATGAGTAGTGCCTACTCTGAATGGACCCAACTACATAAAACCATGATAGCACAACAGCAGAGTAAAGTCAAGTTGACTTACATTTATCTATGTGTATATAGAATAAAGGACTGACATAAGATGTCTGTTTTAAGAGGGGAGATGTCGTGAAATATTCTAATCCACATATATAAATTAAAACGTAAATGTAAAGCCTAACAAATAAATTCAATAAAAGGAAAGAAGAATGGTAAAGAACAGTGCTGTCACAATGACTGTACTCGAAATCCCCCTTGTTTTCTACTTCGTCTGCAAATTGTAACGTTTCACGTTGATAGTAAAAGCCTACTGCTTCAATACCCGCTTTCTACGATAAAACATGTGCTGCATTTCTAAGAAAAACCTTGAGATACGCAGGTTGACCTAGATTTAAAATTCCATTCATGTCTTTTTATACACTACGTTACCTAAAACGAAAGACAGATGGACTAAAGATAGAAAGAAGGGAGGGCTGAAAGCAGGGACGCAGGCAATACTACCACAGTCGCGCGATACACAATTACTACCATCACGCGTGTAAGGCCACAAGCACTAGCTTTTTTTCAAATCGACAGTGATAAACAACACTACCCATACCAGAGTTAGGTTTTAAAATCCTGAAAAACGCTTATTAGGAAATATGACATTATACTGGTTTACGTTTGAAAACATTACAGTACCCAGACACCACATCGTATTCGAAGTAAACAGGAGGTAGAAGAAAGTGCATATTTTGAACGCAGCCACTTAGCTCCTTTAAATTTGTATATTTGGGTTCCTTAGGACTTGCTGACAAAGAATATGTTAAACGTTACGCAAATAGTCTAGGAATTACCAAATTATAGCCAAAAGAAATAGTGAGGGATGTCAGACAACACCCAAATCAGAATCGCTCAGTGGCAGATTTTCACCCCACCATTGTACGGGAAATGGGTCTCCATGTTAAATCCGATTTGATTGGAGCGCAATAAATGTAAGGCTAAACACGATTAGTCGGGCTATAAATACTATCTTTCGTTGTCAGGGGAAACGGGAGTAGGAGTACTTTTTTTCAAACGATTGGGTAGACATGGCACGATTGGTTAGACCTGCCAATATAGTCAATTAGAGGCGTCAGGTCACCACCACATTTGCAAATAAACTTACTACAGAACCAGTGCGTTGAGCACCAGTGCATATTTTTCTAAATAAAAGCCTGGGACATCGGCAGATCGAAATTGTGTTATATTCAGTGCCAGTCAACGTAATTCTGTATTATTTCCATGAATTGTGGTAAGCTTGAAATATTTGATATCTTTTAATGAAAATTGAATGTAAATTGATAATTTATGTCTGTATATATGTGTGGTTCAGTAGCGAACATGAGGTAAAGCCTCTATAGTGCTCCAGCCTGAACAGAAGGTGTCGGAGGAAAGTAAAACTACATGGAATTGCCAAACAGTACACTGACACCTAGCTTATTGACTAGAAAGAAATAATGCTGGAATTGCAGAGGCGTAGTAATCATTAGGGAGGAATATACTGGTGTAAATTATTTCAGATGAAGCTGACAGTTGGCCTACCGCTCTGAACTCAGTGTTTGTTATGTATTGTGCTCAGTGTAGAAATAGAGTATAAATTAGTTCTGAAGTAGGAGGTACAACCTTCTTGTTTCAGGGACCGTGGTCCAAAAGTTATTGAGCAGCACCTGGTCAGAGCTTTGCTGAATCCAGAGGCGGATAGCATACTCCTTGGTCCATATAGCAAACAGTGAGGTGTCTCCAGAACACAGGGGAGCAATCGAGCAGAGGAGTCTTTTCCTGCCGCCATCACGAAAGATAAGCCTATGTGGCCAGCGGAGCTCAACATTATGTAACCCCATCTTAAACTGACATTGTATAAAAATAAGAGGGGAAATTAATTGTTTTAATGAACGGAACTGAGAACATCTCCAATACTAGTTCCAACAGAAACAAACACTTGAAGTCATGATGACAAATAACAACATAGCTTGAAAAAAAAAAAAAACCAGTATTACCTCATATTACTACTACACAACTGACACACATAGGATAATATTAATAAAATATGTCACTACAAGATTCATATTGATAAATTCTGTACATATAACTTGTAATTAAAATTGATTGTGATTCCTGGTTCACTTTGTATTTGAATCAGGACACATATATATTAGTGACAGTAATTAATACATATTTATATTTGAAAATTTACCAGTGCCTCATTTAAGAATAGTCTTATAGAGTGTTAAATGTGTGTGAGTGTCACAGTGTTGTCACGTGTGGTGGAATAAATTAAATTGTTTATCTGTCTGTTGTTGTTGTGACTTACACTTCATCATATACATACCCTAGACATTCAACGTAGTCATCACAATATTCCAGAATAATTCTGACTGAGGTATAAATATGTGGTAGCAAGTAAGGTCATCTGTAATACACTACCCTTATTAGATACAGATACCTTCACAGCTGATCTCAGTCAGTACACTAAGTCCCCTATAAATATTTATAATATCCCACTTTACCAATATTTATTTATGTATATATTTGCTTGGTTGAGCTGTTTTAATTATGGTTTGCAGGTTGTTTTTTATGAGTATGCATTGTTCTGGGTTAACAATGTAATTTTAAACTGTGTAAGATATTGGTGAAAGTCTTGCAGAATATTTGGGAGAAAAAATGTGTTTAAAATAATTGATAGTATCTAAAACACACATTTTAATATGATGTGAGGAAATGTGTTTTCACTCAGAGCTGACAGCTGTATATGAAGACTGAGAAATGTCATAAAAATTTATTAACAGTTGTCAATGTCCATATATAATGCCAATGAATCCTCGTCAATAATTTTATAAGTGTTATTTGCCTCCATTCTACTTATGTTTGCAACAATACAGAAAATGGATAGGACACATACTGAGAAAACCTGCTGATAGCATTATAAGGCAGTCACTGTTCTGAAATCACCAGGGTAGACCCAAAAAAACACATGGAAAAGAGAGCTGCAGGTAGATATGAAAATGATGAGGAAGACATGGAAATCATACATGCCACCCCTTGGAGATGAAAAACGTGTACAAAAAATCCAGAATACCTGTGCAAAGACCCACAAAACCTGTGCAAAGACCCACAAAACCTGTACACAGACCAAAAAACGTATCAAAAAATGTAATTCATGTAAAAATATGTTCAGTTAAAGTGGGCTGCATTATAATTGAGGCATGTGGACTTTGATTTTTAAAGCAGGTCTTCACTTATTTTAAAACCCAAACAACAAGTGTCTGAGGTCATTTTACACTGTAAAAGTGATGTGACCATGTCATCATTTAGTCTATTTCTGCGCTTAACTATGACTAACGGACTGGGAAATCCTGTGTTCGACAGGACCTTATAAAAGAATTCTGAGACACAGTAATAAGGGGTTTGGGTTAGAAATCTTAAACTTAACCTTGAACCCAAACCTTAATCATAACCCTAAAGATGGTCGCAACTTACAAGGATGACACTGAAGAAGACGTTCCACTGTTCTCACAACTAATTTTACTAAGTTATCATTATTATTGCAAAGAGAAAAATTTAACTAAACTATATTATCCTGTTGTTAAACTCTCAGGACTAGCAGAAACGAGAATAAATGGAACTGGTGAATTCATGACGAATACAGGGGAAGTATCATATATTCAGGACACGAGGATGAAGACCACACACACACAGAAGGGGTTGCTTTTATGATGTCCCAGGAAGCCAGAAAAGCTAGAATGGGAACCAATATCATCCAGGATAATAACAGCAAGATTCCAGGGAAAGGGCAGGAAAATCACCATTATTCAGCGTTATGTCCCTACTAACAATGCAGATGATGATAAGAAGCAAGATTTCTATGATGAACTCCAAGGAGCACTAGATAAAACCCACAGGAGAGACATTAAGATAGTAATGGGAGATTTAAATAGGAGTAGACAACAAACACTGGGAACTAATCATGGGAAAGAATGGCACAGGAAACAGAAATGAGAATGGAGAGATTTTTGTAAACTTTTGTGATTTGAATGATCTGGTCATCGGCGGGACAATCTTCTTACACAAAGACATACACAAGACTACATGGAACTCCCCAGATGGGCACACGCAAAATCAGACCACTTCACCATAGAAAGAAAATGGACGCTGCCTACAAGATGTTAGAGTAAAGAGAGGAGCTGACGTAGAGTCAGGCCATCACCTTCTTCTGGCGTCGCTGAGGATAAAATTGAGGGCGCACAAAGACAGAGCAGAAAGATCAAGCCCGAAGTATAATACCCAGAACATTATGAACAAAGACACAAGAGTTCAGTTCAAGCTAAAGTTGAGAAATAGATTTGAAGCACTGGAGAGCCTTGAAGAGGAAAGTATAGATAACCACTGGTGCAAAATTCAGGAAGCATACAGAAATACATGTGAAGAAGTTCTTGGCAAAAGAAATAAACAACAGAAGGAATGGCTCACAGAAAACACATGGAACCTCATAAGAGAAAGGACGGACATCAAACAGCAAGTAAACAACTGTAAAGAGGCAGAAGAGAAAACACTGCTCAAAATATACTGGGAGATAAACAGGAAAGTGAAAAAAAGTGTCAGACAAGACAAACGAGAATTTATTTAAAAACTAACAGAGGAAGCCGAGACTGCGACCAGAAAAGGAGACTTAAAAACATTATATAATATTACTAGAACTTTATCTAAGAAACAGCTAAACCACAATACAACAGTGAAGAGCAGAGAAGGTAAAATCATTAGCAATGACCAGATGGAATACCACCAGAAGCCCTGAAGGCAGATATACCATACACTACAGAGTTGCTACACCAGCACTTCAAGAAAATCTGGGAACAAGAGGCCATCCAAAAGAGCTGGAAGGAAGGCCACATTATCAAGCTGCCAAAGAAAGGAAACCTGACTATGTAACAACTGGAGGGGTATAACACTACTATGATGGCTGGAAAAGTTTTGACCAGAGTTTTGTTAGATTGTATTAAAAAGGTGGTAGATGACAAACTTAGAGAAGAAAAGGCAGGATTTCGTGCAGGAAGATCATGAACAGACCAGATAGCAACACTCAGAATCATCATAGAAGAATCAAATGAGTGGCAGACCCCTTTGTATGTAAATTTTGTGGACTTCGAAAAGGCTTTCGACAGTATAGACCGTACTGTAATGTGGAAAATCCTAAGACATTATGGAATCCCAGAGAAATTCATTAAAATCATCCAAGATTTCTATCAGGAGGCCTCATGTAAAGTAGTACACAAAAGAAAACTATCAGAGCCCTTCACAGTACAAAGTGGAGTCGACAAGGATGTCTGCTATCACCAACAATTTTTCTCATGGTCATAGACTGGGTTATGAGACAGACAACAGAGGGAGAGAAAACTGGAATACAGTGGACATTTAACACACAGCTGGAGGATATAGACTTTGCAGATGATTTGAGCCTTCTGTCACACAGACAGCAAGATATGCAGGAGAAAACAAATCGATTAGTAACAGAAGCAGCAAAGATGGGACTGCACATAAATGTAAATAAAACAAAAGAAAAAAGAATAAATAATAGGCAGACGGACTCGATGAAGATCAATGATCACGTCATTGAAGAAGTAGAAAACTTTACATATCTAGGGAACAACACTGATAAAGGAGGGGGAACTGCTGGTGACGTCTGCTCAAAGATAAATAAAGCCAGATGTGCTTTTAATGCCCTTCAACCAATATGGACACCCATGTGTTACCGGGGCATGAAAGGGGAGCAAAGAATAGTAACACTGTTCCCTGTCAAGCATGTCGTAGAAAGCGACTAAGGAGGGTTGGGCATGGGCCCGGTTACCCCATCCCGTAAAAAATTTAAACTACAAAAAACTTCAACAAGCATGGACAAGTCAATTAAAGAAAATAAAACACAGCCATCCAAGACAGGGGAAGGTCCTCTCGCAGGGAGGCGTATGATGCAACACAGAGAAAGCCGAAAGGAGTGTATTGCTGACTAACCTTCTTTCTTCTAGGAGAACTTCCAGATTTGGCACCTGGAATGTTCGGACATTAAACGAACAAGGGAAAGTGGCACAAGTAGCAGCAGAGATGAGGGAATATCAAATCGAGGTTCTGGGACTGTGTGAAACAAAGTGGAAGGGGGTAGACAGGAAGAAACTCATCACAGGTGAATTGGTGCTGTCCTCAGGACATGAAGACGAAAGTTCACACCACAGTGAAGGGGTAGCTCTTATGTTATCTAAAGAAGCACAGAAAGCACTCATTGAATGGGAAGCTGTTGGATCCAGAATAATAACAGCTTCTTTTAAAACAGCTAAAAAGAAAATAATTGTAAATGTCATCCAATGTTATGCACCAACTAATGTCAAAGAAGAGTCGGTGAAAGAAGCATTTTATACTAGACTACAAGAAATTATGGAAAAAGTAAAAAGAAGAGACATCACAATTTTGATGGGTGACATGAATGCAAAGATAGGTACAGTCAGCACTGGCTTTGAAGAAGTCATGGGAAAACAGGGGCTAGGAATAATGAATGAAAATGGGGAACTATTCTTAAACTTCTGTGCTTCAAATCAACTGGCTATAGGAGGAAGCATGTTTCCACATAAGAGAATACACAAGGCAACATGAATATCACCAGACCATAGAACAGAAAATCAGATTGATCATATGTGCATAAAGAAGAAGTTTAGATCATCATTGCAGGATGTAAAGGTATATAGAGGAGCAGATGTGGCATCAGATCACCACCTTCTGAGCCAAAGTAAAAATGAAACTCAAGAGATATGCAAAATTATAGACAACAATTTAATGTAGGACATCTAAGAAATCAAGAAACAAATTTGTGGTCACAATATCCAACAAATTCCAAGTGCTCCAACAGCTGGAAGATGCAGAGAATACAGAAGACTATTGGCAGCAAATCAAAACGGTATGGAATGAGACATGTGAAGAAATACTGGGGGAAAAGGGAACGACAACAAAAAGCATGGATAACAACAGAAACCATCAATAAGATAAAAGACAGGAAAAACAAGAAAGCAGATTTAAACACAAGCAAAACAAGAAGTTCCAAAGCAAAGGCTCAAGAAGTGTACACAGAAGCAAAAAGAAGTATCAAAAGAGACAAGAGGAAGTATATTGAGGAGTTGGCAAGAGAGGCAAAAGATGCTGCAGCCAAAGGGAATATGAGAGAACTGTATAACAGCACAAAGAAGCTAACGGGGAAATACAAGCAAACAAGTTGCTTCATAAAAGACAAGATTGGTAAACTGCTCAGCAATATACAAGAGCAAATGAAGAGGTGGACAGAATATTTTGAGGACCTTCTCAATAGACCAGCTCCACAAAACCACCCGGACATCCAGCCAGCAGAAGAAGAGCTACAAATTAACGGTGAAAGAATAACGAAAGAAGAAATAAAGAAAGCCATAAAGCTTCTACAATGTGAACAACCCTGGGCCCATATCAGTGGGGAATCAGCGGCTGGTGCAGACAGACGCCTTCACATGCCTAGGATGCGTGGTGACACCAGATGGCGGGGCAGGCGGGGACATCAGCGTCAGAATGAATGGGGCAAGAGCGGCCTTTTTTGGCCTGGGCAACATCTGGGGGTCCTCTCAATACAGCACAGAATTAAGATTATATCAGAGCTGTGTGCTTTCTGTGCTTCTCTGTGGTGCGGAGTGCTGGAGAGTTGCAGAGAAGGAGGTGTCGAAATTGTCCTCTTATCACGCAACATGCCTGGGAAAAGTTCACCGAGTCTTTTGGCCGAGTGCCATCGCCGGCCAAGGTCTGCTTACTCGAAGCAAGCAAGAGGACATGCACACCATCATGGCTGGCAGACGCTGGAGCTGGGTTGGCCATGTCCTCAAAAGAGACCCCGATGCCATCACAAGAATAGCTATGCTTTGGACCCCTGAAGGAAAACGAGAGGCTGACCAAAAACAACCTGGCGGGGGACTGTGGAGGCTGAGATGCGGGGAATGGACCGGAGTTGGGGCACTGTAAGAAGGATGGCCACCGACCGAGCAAAGTGGAATCAATTTGTTGTTGCCCTACAAGACGCCACTAGGTGTGATGGCCACTGACTGCTTTGACGGTCGGCGGCTAAGGATCAAAGAAGAAGAAGATAAAGCTTCTAAGAGATGGAAAAGCGTCTGGACCTGATGGCATTCCAGCAGAGGCCATCAAAGCAGATATCGACACGGCTACAGAGATGTTATATAAATTACTTGGTAAAGCCTGGGAAAAGGAAGAGATACCAGCAGAATGGAAGGAAGGATATCTGGTTAAGTTGCCTAAGAAGGGAAATTTACAAAAGTGCACAAATTATAGAGGAATAATGTTACTTTCAGTGCCAGGAAAAGTATTAAACAGGATTATCCTTGAAAGATTAAAAAGTCCATAGACAAGAAACTGAGAGATGAACAAGCAGGTTTTCGACAAAACAGATCCTGTACAGACCAGATAGCCACTTTGAGAATAATAGTTGAACAAAGTCTGGAATGGAATTCACCACTATACATCGGATTTGTGGACTACGAAAAGGCATTTGACAGTGTAGACAGAGAATCACTTTGAAAATTGATGAGGCATTATGGAGTTCCCATGAAGATCATTAATTGAATAAAGAAAACATATGAAGACATGACATGCAGAGTTCTTCATGAAGGACAGCTTACAGAACCATTGCGATAAGAACAGGAGTGCGACAGGGATGCCTCTTGTCTCCATTTCTTACTAGCAATAGACTGGGTTACGAGAACATCGACAACACACAACAGAAATGGAATCCAGTGGACTCTGACTAAGCAGTTGGATGATCTGGATTTTGCTGATGACTTAGCTCTTCTGTCCCGTAATCGTAATCAGATGCAGGACAAATTGAAAACACTCGATGAGAGGTCACAGCAAATGGGTCTGAAAATACACAGGGAAAAGACAAAGATAATGAGAATAAATGCAGGTAATGATAACAGGGTTGAACTTGAAGAAGCACCAATACAAGATGTAGAATCGTACACATATCTTGGCAGCAATATAGACAAAGTTGGAGGGACAGACAGTGATATAAAAATAAGAATACAAAAAGCAAGAGGAGCTTTCATTGCATTGGGAAATATATGGAGATCAAGAGAAATCGGATCCAACACGAAAATAAGAATCTTCAACTCAAATGTGAAGTCAGTCCTATTGTATGGCTCTGAGACATGGAGAACAACAAAGACAACTACCAAAAAGCTACAGACTTTCATAAATGGGTGCTTGCATAGAATAGAGGGATTAAAATGGTATGACAAGGTTACCAACGTGGAACTGATGACAAGAACTAGACAAGTGCCAGTGGAACAAGAGATGAGAAGAAGAGAATGGCAATGGATAGGACACACACTGAGGAAACCTGTTGATAGCATTACAAGGCAGTCCTTGTTCTGGAATCCCCAGGGCAAGAGAAGCAGAGGTAGACCGAGAAGCAGAGGTAGACCAAGAAGCACATGGAGAAGAGAGCTGGAAACAGAGGTGAAAATGATAAGGAGAACATGGAAAGAACTTGAGATGATGGCACGTGACAAGAGGACTTGGCATGTGTTTGTTGAAGGCCTATGCTCCTTTGGGAGTGGAGGGTTATGAATGAACCAATATGGAACTCCTCAGCGATATCCAGAGGGAACAAAATTAGAATCTTTGACTCAAATGTGAAGTCAGTCTTGCTGTATGGCTCAGAGACATGGCATGTCTCAAAGAGTATCACTGCCAAGCTACAGACATTTGTAAATAGATGTCTCCGATGGATCCTTTTTATAAGATGGCCGGATGTAAATAACAAATATAGAGCTAAGGAAAAGATGCGGACAACAGCCAATACAGACAGAAATTAAGGTAAGAAAGTGGGGATGGATAGGACATACACTCAGAAGAGAAAAGTCAAGCCAGAGTTGCCCTTGACTGGAACCCACAGGGGAAAAGAAGAGTCGGGAGGCCAAAGAGAACTTGGAGAAGAACTGCTGAAGAGGAGGCTAGAGAAACTGGAATGACTTGGACACAGATGAAAAAGACAGCTCAGAATAGAAATCGATGGAGAGCGACTGTTTCTGCCCCATGTTCTACAGGGAACGAAAAGGAATGATGATGATGATATGGAATGGGGAGGTTTCTAGGGCGATTTTGAATTATTTCAATAAATATCTGATGTAACTTTAAAAATAATAAAACCACGTGATCATATTAATTTTTTTTTTTAACTAAAAAGCTCATAATTTGCAACGAATATATAAACTGGCGCTAGCATTATTTATTCTCTACCAAAATTCAAAAATGAAAATAGCTGTTTTAGCCTAATTGGCAGTTTCAAATACCCATATGACTTTAGTGTCAATCATCATTACGACAAACATTGATAGAAATACAAGGAGATTGACATGTCTTGGGCCTGACCATGAAGGACATGTCACAGAGAGCTTAAATTTTGTATAGTGTTTATTCCTTTTCAATATAGCCACCGTCTGAATTGACACACTTCTGCCATCTCTGCTTGACCTCGAAAAGACCTTGGGAGTAGAACACCCTATTTTTCAAACTAAACCAGTCATCACATGCCAGTATAACCTCTTCATCATTGTCAAAATGATTTCCTTTTAGCTGTTTTTTAAGATTTGGGAATAGAAAAAAGTCTGATGGAGCCAAATCTGGAGAATATGGTGGGTGTAAAAATGAGAATTGCCTGTACAGATTATGGATAACCCGCAGTACTTGGCATGTATGGGAAAGATCAGGAGCTGATGGCACAGAACAAGAGTGTAGTTTATCATAACATCATATCCTAAGGAAAGTTGGCTAACACAACCAGGGTGTATGTGTGTTACATACACATATATATGTAAGTCAACTGTCTAAATCTTACTTTGTCTTTGACTTGCTTTGATCTTTAGGTTTGTCTTTGATAAAAGTTGGACAACTATCATTCTTCCAGCTATTCCAGTGTTCTTCTCTCTCCAGAATGTGCTGGCATGAATACAAAACAAGAAACAAATGACAAAAGTACACAAATTTACAAGTTATTAAGTTTGGTTCTTTCTGGAACCTTTCTGTCTATGACAGTTATATGGAACTCATCCATTTATATATTGTCTTACTGCAGTCTCCTTCAATTTTTGTATTAATCATCTCTTAAGTCTATGACAAGCTCTGTCAAAGTGGTCCAAATCTTCACTTCCATATCAAGACCATGTATGCAAAATGGTGATCCTTCTCATTTGATCACCCTCATTGTTACGGTATATGATATTAACGCCGTCTGCTAAAGGTTACCAGACGTGCAATTGTAAAGGTTAAGACATTTAATATATTGCGATAGATGTTTCAATTACTGAACGCTTCATACACGATCGATTATGACGTGTATAGCGTTGTTTAGGACACAGTCGGTAACTAAGAAACGCTACCCTTTGTTACTTGACCGCCAAGCTGAATAGCTGCATTTTTCTAACCTTCCAGTTCAATGGCATGATATAGCCATTTATATGTGTATTTTTGATGGACCAGGGTCAGTCCTAGAACTCAATATGAGAGGGAAATATATGGAGGTTAGTATTTAACTAGAATTCTCAGAAGGAGAAGAATAATCGTCAAATTCGTATGAATATATTCAGACTCGCAGTCTCACTGTCGGCAGGTAGCCATGTCTATCTGCTCGTGCATATAGCTGTGACGTTCTGACGACAATACTGCATTGTATCCTCATAACGGACATTGACACATAACCAGCAGTCTACGTTGTTGATTAATTTATGCATTACTTATATGGACTTACGCTTTACCCCTATTGGAATTGATCATCATGTATGTATCACTGTGAATAAATGTATGGACTCAATGAACCGACTTATCACGTCAATGGAATTACAAGTTCAATATAATTGCAACGTTCAAATGTTTGCCCACACGTTTTTCTATCCCACCCCGCATTCGCGTAAAGCAACACCAATTGACACGATGAAAATCTTGAATGAAACCATATAAGAACTCAACTAACATGGCCAGAATTTATAACCACTTTATTGACATTATATGGAACATTGTTGTCAAATTGAATGTTCCAGAACAACAGAGAAGATTCGCCTTCAACAGATGGTGTCCATTGATTGGGGATCGAAAAAAAAATTCGGAAATTAACAATTGTTTACATTTGAAGGACGATCACATGATGTGCTGAATTATGACCTATGACGCATAGTTACCACAAGAGGTCAACCTTACGTCACCAAAGTTTGTGTACATGCCATACAAGTTGACAGCAGCAAGCCTAGTTTCTACGGAGGAAAAAAAAATAACAAAGTCAACGAATAAACCCTGTATATGCATCAAGAGCAAACAGTCAGACATACTTCTACACCGTTGGTGCATACCGTCATCGACAGGAGTCCGAACTGAGCACAAAAGATAAGTCATTTAAGTGTGACCTTTGTCGGTCGATAAATAACAGTGCTGAGTCCATTTTGCTTTGATCAGGCATGTCTATGTATTTTCATGTATATATGTTAAATTTGTTTTCCATCGTATGTATTTGTTACTAATCGTGGGCCGGTTGGAGGGAACTGAAATCTCTGGGGAATGTCGCGAACAGCTGACCACCTAGATTTCAGTCGTTCTTAGGGAACTTAAACGATTGCATTTTTGGAAGCCCCCACTGAGGTTTTGCCATTGGACGACCTGTCCAAATTTGCTACCGTTTGACAATTTGTTTAGCTGTACCGTTCAGTAGATAACTGGTGTATTTTATTCGTACTCAGTTAATAATTTTATTCAGTTCTGTACCATGTTCGTTACTATTCGTCCAGTCTCCTCTGACTATCATTTATTTTATGATTGTTAAATTTTCGTCCGTTATGAGTCCTGTGACGTCATCATTTTTCGCAGTCATTTTTTTTTTGTGTGTACTTTGAATATTCAGTTGACCTCGGGTCAGACCTTGACCCTTCATTTGGCTTGTGACACTTCCGCTTGTTTTATTTAGTTCATAAATTCATTTTTAATTGTGAAAAT
This sequence comes from Oreohelix idahoensis, assembly GCA_024509875.1. NCBI lineage: Eukaryota > Metazoa > Mollusca > Gastropoda > Stylommatophora > Oreohelicidae > Oreohelix > Oreohelix idahoensis. The sequence goes on from JAMPIV010005983.1 coordinate 461,999, forward strand.
GTCTTGTTTGCGTCTTAACATTGTTTGTACCTTTTAGTTGCATCATTGTTTTGTTTGTCCTCATAATATATATTAATACTACATTAATAATATGATATTATAGGCAATAATACACTTGTAATTTAATTTAATTAATTTTTTTCTGATAATTAAGGTTAATATGGGACATTGCATAATTATGCAGTGATAGTCCAAGAAAGTAGCACTACAATTTATAATAGATGCCTAGGGCATAATAATATAATATATATATTGACAAAATAAAATAATCTTATAGCTACCTTTGAGGTAATAGACCCATTGTATATTATTTAATATACTTTTCTGGTACTAAGAGAGTGACTTAGTACATTGAACAATATAATTACTAGGAATTATACCCAACATTATTGGATATTGAGATTAATTGTGTGATATAATTACATTATATTTAACAGATATCATAACTATTTATGATATAGTATTATTTAGATACAATATTGTTACAAAATATTGTCTATTAGTTGAACTTAGACATTAAGTTCAGTACTATTGTGATTACTTATATTGAATATTTCTAAGTTGAGTAAGTATAATAATTACTCTGAAGCTACTATTGACTATTTTAATCAGTAATTATCAATAATTACTTACAGATAAAAGTCAAAATGCTTACTATAGACCATTTCGTTAAAATTGGTCGGGAATATGGTTATAAATCTCAAGAACTTCGTCAGTTTGCTGAATCAGAACTGGAAAAATATGAAAGAAAAGAAGAAGAGAAAAAAAGCTGCATTAAAGAAAGAGGAAGAAGAGAAAAAAGCTGCATTAAAGAAAGAGGAAGCAGAACGTGAGATGAAGCAAATTGACAAGGAAAATAGACTGAGAGAGATTGCTCAACGTGAAAGAGAAGAGCAAAGAACAATCGCCAAACAGGAAGAAGAGAATAAATTGAAACGAGAGGAAATTATTTTACAACAAGAAATGGAATTGGCGCGTATTAAATTGGAGACAGCAAGATTACAAGCACAAAGTGCTGATGCAAACCAGAATAATAACGCACAAAATGGATCATCATCCAGCCAACCTAAACATTTCTACAACTTTAAATTACCCACTCTCAACTTGAACGTGGACGACCTTTCATCGTTCCTGGCACGTTTTGAACAGACTTGCAAAACAAACCATTTGCCTGAAGTCATGGGTACTCAAGTTAAATGAATTCTTGGTTGGAGAACCATTGACAGCTTCTCAAAATGCTGACCCATTAATAGCAAATAACTACGGTGCTATTAAGTCCTTGCTTTTACAAAGGTTTCACCTGGACGAGGAACACTGTAGGTTGAAATTTAAGGGAATTTTACCTGAATCTCCAAAAGATTTTGCAGGATTCATTGCGAACATACGCAATACATTTAATAGATGGGTTGAACTGGCAGAAGTCAACAAATCATACGACAAATTAGTTGATTTACTACTGCGGGATAAGGTATTATCTTCGGTTAGCCAGCCATTTTTTTGCATATTTGCAGGAGCGTAAACCAGGTACCATGGACGAGTTAGAAAAAATTTCTTTAAACTACTGTTCGGCACATCCGAATGCAACCATTTCTAACTCCTCATTAAGAGAACCTCTACCTGTGGCGTCTAATATGGCCTACAATCATAATAACAAACAAAGACATCACAGTGTAGACAGAAGCAGGTTCCAAAGAAATCACAATGTTAACTTTCAGAAGGGACATAATAATGATTTCAACAATAAAAATGAGTTCAACAGAGGTAGATCACGAGATAGAAATTATTCACCTCAAACAAACTACCACAATGGTCAACATAACACTCATTATAATCGATCACATACTCCCAATAATAATAATAACTGGAATGGTAATAATCATGGCTCGAGACATCGAGATAATAGTTACTATAGAGGGCGACGAGATAATTTTAACAATTATACTCGGAATCGATCTCATTCTCGGGGATCATCTCATTACAACCATAATACAGGGGCGGCAGTTACAAATAATACTACCCCTACAGCTCAGGTCCCACTTGACAATAATACAACACAGTCTTCTGCTGCATGTTTTGCTATTAATTATAATGTGGCAAATAGTTGCCAGCAATGCAATCTTATTTTTCAGAAGGCGAAAGAAACAGTGCTTAACTGCGGACATATTACACCAGAGGTAGGTCTTGCAGTCAACGATGGAACAGGCCTACTAATTTTTAACAGGGGATTAGTTAATGGATCCGTCGTCTCAGTGTTGAGGGATTCGGGATCCACAACGATTGGTGTACGACAGTCGCTGGTACATCCTAGCTGTGCAACGGGGAATATGTCCGTTGCATGACTTTTGGTGGAACAATAGAGTTTTACCCCACAGCTATTATTCATGTTAACACACCTTTCTTCACAGGGAACGTAAAAGTATGTATGCTAAAAAAGCCTATAGCTGATTTGATGGTTGGTCGTATACACGGCAGTAAAGATTGTACTCCAGATGAGATTATAGAATGGGAGAAACATAACCTATGCACTGGAAACGCCGTGACGACTAGAGCGCAGACTCAACTCATGGAGAAAGTTGATGATAATAAAATGGATGCAGACAACCAAGAGGAATTTGTAGTCAATTCACCTATTGACAGGGAAACATTTGCAACCAAACAAAAAGAGGATAAATCTTTAAAAAAATTTTTTAAGTTGGTTGATAAAGTTGACAATCTATCCTCAGGTAATAATAACAAACATTGTTTTGTTATTAAAAATGACATATTGATTAGATGTTTTAATGACAAATCACAAATGAAACAACAAGTTATGGTCCCATATACTTTTAGACGGTACATTCTTCAACATGCACATGACTCACATTGTGCTGGACATATGGGATATACTCGAACACGATCTCGAGTACTGTCTTCATTCTTTTGGCCAGGGGTGTCAAGAGATATTTCGCAGTATGTACGTTCCTGTACTACATGCCAAGAAGTGAAAGCACGTGGAGCTTTTCACACGGCGCCTATTCAGGCTTGCGATATCTCAGTGAGACCTTTTGACAAGATGGCAATAGACATTATTGGTCCATTGCTACCATCGGCCAGAGGACATAGATTCGTCCTTACGTGCATTGATTTGTGCACACGATGGCCAGAAGCTATCCCATTAAAGACCACCACTACCACAGATGTAGCTGATGCACTACATCTCATCTTTTCTAGAATAGGGTTTCCTAGAAAACTTTTATCAGACCATGGGTCACAGTTTATATCTGACACCATGAAGGAAGTCATGAAAACTTGGGACATTGATAGGAATTTAAGTAGTATTTATCATCCGATGAGTAATGGTGCGGTTGAAAGACTTAACCGTACACTTAAACAACTACTACATAAGGTTACTGCTAAGCACCCTCATGACTGGGACAGAGCACTCCCAGCTGTTCTATTTGCTTATCGGGAGGTACCGCATGAACAAACTGGCTTCTCTCCCTTTGAATTAGTTTTTGGTGCTCCCCCAAGAGGTCCTATGGGACTAATAAAAAACTTATTAATTGACGAGGAGATGACTCAGGACACTCAGTCATCTTACGAATATGTGATTAATCTTCGGAAGAACATTATTGAGTCTTGCCAGTTGGCAACAGCTTCTTCTGAGGCTGCAAAAGCTAAGGCTCGATCTCTACAAAATAGGTCTCGACGATTACGCCAATTATTCCCAGGCGACGAGGCTTATGTGTTACTTCCTCACAATAACAATAAATTATTGATATCTTGGAATGGTCCTTACAAAGTCATTGATAAAATTTCCGACGTTGATTACGTCTTAGATATCAAGGGACACAAAAAGATATTTCATATTAACATGCTCAAGCAATTTCATACACGTCCTGAACACTTACAGTCAATTTTTCATGAACTAGATGACAACACAGTATCCACTTGTCATTATTCTAACTTATCTGTCATCCAGGAAGAAGAATCTTCTTTTCCTGAGGTACAGTTACCGTTACCTGTACCAGTAGTTCAACCTACTGAATCTTGGCGGGATGTAACCATCTCTTCAACGGTTACACCGCAACAGCGTCTACAGATTGCTAATCTATTACAATCTTATCCAGATGTGTTGACCGACGTCCCGGGTCGCACATCGGCTATCAGTCATGACATTACTCTCAATGATGATACACCTATTCGTGTACATCCCTATTCTGTTCCTTTACATTTCCTTGCTAAAACTACTAAGGAACTTGAACAGATGTTGTCTCTGGGAATCATTGAGACTAGTAATTCGCCATTCTCTTCTCCATTAGTGATTGTCCGGAAGAAGGACAATAACATCAGACTATGTGTTGATTATAGAAAATTAAATGCTAAGACTATAGTTGACAGCGAACCACATCCACTTATTGACGACTTACTACCACGTCTATCCAACGCAACTATATTTAGTAAGATAGACTTAACTAAAGGTTATTGGCAGATACCACTGACCGAAAAGGCTAAGTACTACACCGCATTTTCCACTCCACAAGGTCTATACCAGTGGAATGTGATGCCTTTTGGGCTTGTTAATGCGCCAGCTACCTTCATTCGCCTGATGCGACAAAATTTTATCAGGTAGACCAGACGTTATTACATATATTGACGACATATGCTTGTTTAGTTCGTCGTTTGAGGAACATGTTTCGGGACTTAGATATGTTTTTGACACTCTAAGGAATTATCATCTAACTGCTAAACCTACAAAGGTGCAAATCGCGTGTAATGAGATAACCTTTTTGGGACATATCATTGGATCGGGATATATCCGAACGTTACCTAGTACAGTCTCCAAAATTCTAAACATAGCAGTTCCTCAGACGAAGAAACAGGTCAGGAGTTTGTTAGGACTTGTTCAATATTACAGTAGATTCATACCAAACTTGTCATCCATCACGGCTGTATTATCTTCATTGTTAAAAAAAGATATGCCGGTGAAGGTGACATGGACTGGTACATGCAATGAAACTTTCAACAAAATTATAAATTTGTTCTCGCATGAACCAATTTTAAGACTTCCCGATGCTTCCAAAAGATTTTTCTTACGAACAGATGCTAGTAACTACGGCATTGGTGCATGCCTGCTCCAGAACCATGATGGCATTCTACATCCTACGTTATACATTTCAAGAAAGCTGAAGCCGGCAGAAACAAAGTATTCAACAGTCGACAAGGAACTTTTATCTGTGATCTGGGCAATAACCAAACTTGAAAAATTCTTGCTCGGTGCTCCCTTCACCATACAGACGGACCAACGTGCTGTAGCATCCTTGCGTCGATCCAATCATAAAAGCCAGAAACTTGCCAGATATTCAATCATCCTACAGCCATTCGAGTTCTCCATTGAACACATACCTGGCACTGAAAATATTGTGGCTGATGCATTGTCACGTAATCCTATTGACGACGAATAATCAACATTGACACTCTTAAACTATTTCAATCAGCACTACATTGGATTGAACGAAGTATCAACTATAAAGGAACTAACCTTGCCTTCAATTTAAACTTTATAAACACTATATGCATCACATAATTGAACTAAAGACAATCAAGGTATACATATTGACATTGAAACTTCGTCTAACGTCCATACACAATATATGAATATTCGTTGAACAATCATGGAACAATATCTGACGACAAGTCGAACTTATTATCCTATGTGCACTTAATTCTTGGATGCTGGGATAAATGACATTTCTTTCCAACGTAAACGTTTGAACATTTTTGCCTAAAAGAATTCATCAGGATCAGGACTACGGATGGATCATCATATCCTATACTAATTAATTAGTTAACTTAACTTCTTAATTGAATTATTATCAATAAAATGAAATGTGAGAAAAAAATGAAATGAAAGAACAAAAAAAGAGAACGAAATATAAAAAGAAGAAATTATGAAAAGAGAAAATAAATCTCACACAAGTATTAGATTAATATTTTTTTTTTAATATACCTATACGTTATTTAGTTAGTTAAATTAGATAGTTATTATTCACTAACACTTAACACACACAATTAAGTTAAACTTATATTCGAATTTCTTTCTATTTCTTCTCACTTATTTTGTCTTTTCTTCTCTCATAACATCGCGTTACATTAGAATCTTAATAATTTAACTCTTAATTTAATTAATTAATCTCTCCACATGTAAGCCTACCTTGCCGTGGTTGGAGAGCTTGAGCGCCTCAATGATCCCGGGAGCTATGCCGGCGGGAGTTTTACTCCTGGCAGGGTCACCCAAGCCGGACAGGTCCTGGGTGAGGGGCCAGACTAAATGGGCTGAGGAGTGGGTGGAACCCTATAGGTGTAGATGCAGAACCCACCGGCGAGTGGTACATGCTCTGGTCTGCACCAATCCACCCCCACTTCATGGGTTAAATGCTTTCTTGCCTCATTCTTCACTGTTTGTCGTCTATCACGCCCATGGCGACCGTTGCCTCAATTGGCTGTGTGTGGTGTACCCGGAAACGGGGCCTCCCAGTACTGAGGCAAAGTTAAGTCCCCGATGTCACTTATCGGTGCAGAATTGAGAGAGATGGCTGAGCATCACAATCCCTCCTGTGTTGCAGCATGATGAGAACCCAGCATTGCACACTGAGCTTGGGGGGATCACTTGGGCACCAGACTTAATACTGGCTCTTGACTGGATGGCCGCATGCAGGAGATTTCTACAATGGAGGGTTGGCAGGTGGTGGGTATCGGGAAGTGGCTCTGTGCAGGACGTGAGGATTCCTTGGGAGAGCCCCGAACCAGAGCACAGCATTGTGCAAGCTCTGCATAGTTGGAGAGCCCCCTGGATGACGGGGAATGCACAGTGTGCTACCCCACCTATCCCCAACTGCTAACTTAGAACCAGAAGTGGGGTCCTCTGTATGCGTGCCAGGCCAGGATAAAATGCCTGGGAAAGAGACTGGAGCTCAGAACTCCCTAACTCAAAGTTGCAGGATGGCAGAAAAGCCACGGGAAAGACAGGGCTATTTTGAAGATAACGCAACCATATTTTCACCATACGAGCTCGGACGCCGCCTCGGTAAACAAGGTCCGCGCAGAGCAGTGACACCCCCAGGCTGCTTGCGAATAGTCTACTACTGGGAACATAAACAGATTAGGGATGAGCCCACTCTCCCGTTGAACAGGTGCTAAAGTCGTAGATACTGGGCCAGAAGGCGCACCGGAAACCACAGTATCATGCAACTCGCTTTTTTTTTTTTCTATGGAGAGTACACCGTCAAATAAATCTCGTTCTGGTGCTCGCCCTGTGGAGCTCCACCAGGCAGGTGCAGTGCCGGGCTCTGAGCCTCGACAGAGCCCACCCTCAGCTACTGGAGGACCCTCTAGACCGTCTTGTGGAGTCAACAGACGGCGGAGGAGAACTACTGACCAAAACAAAACAGAAAAAGAGAAACCCAGAGTGCCACTTGTCATGATGCACTGGAATGCAGAGGGAGTGAACAGCAAGCAGGCTGGATACAGCAAAAAGACAGAGCTGGAAAACATCTTGTATGAGAAGCAAGTCAGTGTTTGCTGTATCCAAGAGACTCACTTGAAAGCAGATCAAACCTTTAAAATAAGGGGATATCAATGCTTCAGATCCGACAGACAAGATAGACGAAAAGGAGGAGTACTTACTCTTGTAAGGAATAACATTCCTGCACACGAAAGGAAAACCTTCATGGATGGAGCAGAATATCAGCTGCTGCAGATAAAGGTAGACAAGATGGAAATAGAACTCCTGAACTATTACTGTCCGAACAACAAACCCCTGAGTCTCAGCTCTATACAGGTACCAGCCACCAACTTTATAGCAGTTGGAGACTTTAATAGCCACTCCCATAGCTGGGGCTATAACCATCTGGATCACAGAGGTGAAGAGGTTGAAACTTGGCAAGATGATCACTCCCTAATCCTAGTCAATAATGCCACAGATACTCCTACCTTCTACTCCAGAGGATGGCACACAACCTCAACACCAGATCTTGCCTTCTCCACACCAGATATAGCTGGATCTATTAGTAGAGAAGTAGGAGACCAACTAGGGGAAGCGACCATCGCCCAATCTTTCTTACTGTCCAGAGTGCAACTCTCAGTACAGGCCCAGCCATTACAAGATGGAACTACAAAAAAGCCAACTGGGGTTTATTCAGGCATCAGGTGAACACGCTGCTGTCTACCCTCAAGGTACAGAACAGAGACATTAATGAAGTGGTAAAAGACTTCAACAGATGCATACTACAAGCTGCAAAAGAAACCATTCCCAAAGGATGCCGGCGTAACTACATACCATACTGGTCCAGCACACTCCAAGAACGTCAGGAAGCTATGGACAAGGCTAGAAAGGACGCAGAGTCTCAGCCTTCACTTGAAACTCACAACAAATGGAAAAAGGCTGTAGCAGAGTTTCAGAGAACAAAGCTAGAAGAAAAGCGGAAAAGCTGGAGAACTAAAACGGCATCGCTGAACCTTGAGAAAGACGGCAGGAAACTTTGGAGATTAGTCAAGTCTCTAAATGAAGAGCATTCCTCACCAAGGCAGACTATCACATTGGATGAAGGTGGCAAACTTTTCAGAGGAAAACAAGCTGCAGACTTGTTTGCTAGAAGATACAGTTCAGAAAGCAACTTACCCATTAACATAGACCATCAGAGAGAGATAAGAAAAGAAATACTGGCAACCATGGGACAGACAGATACTCCTGCCCCAATGAGGGAACCCATCACACTAGGAGAACTACAGAAGGCTATTTCCAAGCTTAAGTTTCAAAAGTCACCCGGCCCAACAAAATCAGCAACGAAATGCTAGTAAATCTGAGCTCAGCAGCAAAGACAAAACTGCTTGAGATATTCAACCACAGCTGGTTGAAAGGAACGGTACCCCAAGTATGGAGAGAAGCCATCACAATACCCATACTAAAGAAAGGGAAATGTAAGACCGAGGCTGCAAGTTACCGGCCAATCAGTCTCACAAGCTGTGTTGGGAAGACTATGGAGCGAATAGTCAACCACAGATTGAAATGGTATTTAGAGTCTGAGCAGATCCTGGTGCCGGAACAAGCTGGATTTAGAGAATGCTACAGTATAGAAGACCAAGTTACTTACTTGTCTCAAGCAATAGAAGATGCCTTCCAGGAGAAGAAAAAGGTCCTAACGATCTGGGTCGACTTCAAGCAGGCCTTTGACAAGGTGTGGAAAGATGGCCTCATTGCAAAACTTAGGAGAAGTGGAATCCAAGGCAACATGATGAAATGGATCCAGTCATACTTGCATAACAGGAGAACTAGAGTCACTCTTGACGGTCTGCAGAGCAGAAAAGTGTTGCTCCATCAGGGGGTACCTCAAGGAGGAGTAATTTCCCCAACACTCTTCCTTGTTTACATCAATGACCTGGTGAAAGATCTCCCTGCAGGAGTTAAAGCTGCCTTATATGCAGATGACCTAGTACTCTGGTGCGCTGATGAAAATGTCACCACAGCAAATTATAGAATGCAGCGGGCAGCAGACATGCTAGTGTCATGGGCAGAGAAATGGCTTATCACAATAAACACAGACAAAACCTCCACAACACTGTTCTCCCTCGCCCCCAAGGACAAATCAGCTAACATACACCTAGGGACAACCGTGATCAAGGAAGAAAGCTACCCCACCTATCTTGGGGTGACATTTGACCAAAGGCTTACATGGAATAAGCATATTGAAAATGCAGAAGGAAAGGCCCGAAGACGACTAGGCATACTCAGAAAATTAGCAGGTACCAACTGGGGAGCAAATGAACGAAATCTAAAGAAGATTTATAATGGAGTAATAAGACCACACTTAGAGTTTAGCTCAGCAGCATGGTCATCAGCTGCTAACTCACATCTGCAGTCTTTGGACAAGGTGCAAAATCAAGCTCTCAGGCTCATTACAGGAGCCATGAAAACTACACCAATAACAGAGATGCAGAAGGTTGCTGGATTACAGACATTGTCCCATAGAAGAGACACAAAAACCATGATCCAGATGGAAAAGTACAACAGTATGCCAATGCACCCAATGAAGGCAAGACTAGATGATCTGGCATTGGGACGTCTAAAGCGTAGCAGCTTTGTGCATCGGGGGAAAAGACTTATAAGACAGCATCAAGAAGACCTATCCATGAAGACAACACCACTGAAGCCCACCCTATACCCTGTACCATGGGAGCAGGCCAGCAGTGCCCTCCAAATTAATACAACAGTCAGTGGTCTCACAAGTGGATGTGAGTATAATGATCTGCAAAAACGAACTGCTACATTGAGTATGATCCAAGAAAGCTATTCCGATCAATCATGGATACATGCCTATACAGATGGATCAGCAACTAATGCTGTTAGGAATGGAGGTGCCGGTATCTTTATCTCATATCCTGACAACCACTATGAGACTAGGCACATTCCCACTGGGAAATTCTGTTCCAACTATACAGCTGAGGTTCAAGCTCTAGAGCAAGCTGCAAATATGATTTATAACACCAACTCTGACTGCCACCAGGTAGTCATCCTCACAGATGCACTGTCTGTCCTGCAAGCTCTCAAGGGTGGTAAACTCCCGCATCTGAGAAATGAACTAAACAAGGTAGCTGCCAAAAAGAGAACCATACTTCAGTGGGTACCATCTCATTGTGGTGTACCCGGAAATGAAAAGGCAGATAAACTTGCAAAAAAGGGAGGAGAATGTGAACAAGAAGATAATGAAGTCACATACTTTGAGAAAAAGAGAGCTATCCAGACTATCAGAAGAGAACAGAACCAACCCAAAGACGACTATCACACTCTCGACCGGCAGGGACAGACAACTATTTTTCGACTCAGGACAGGGCATAACAAACTGAATAAACACATGCACAAGCTACGATTGTCTGCTTCACCACTGTGCACATGTGGATTAAACGAACAAACTGCTGAGCATGTTCTACAGGACTGTCCTCTGTATGACCAGTTAAGAAAGATATACTGGCCCAATGACTCAACACTAAACTCAAAGCTATATGGAGTTAAAGAGGAACTTCAAACAACAGTCGAATTCATCATGAGAACTCGTCTGACGGTGTAATCATCAAAGATGCGATCGCAAGAAGAAGAAGAATTAATTAATTTAATTTTAATTAGTCAAATTAATTCCTATATGACATACTAATACGACAGACCTTACTTTAATTTAATTCTATCATTCACTATTAACATTGGACATTTATTTAGTTGATATAATAATATGTATAATATTGATATATAATGTGATTTATGTTAGATGACTATGACAAATAGTTAGTTGACATGACCGCAACACGGTTCTACTCAGAACATCGTCGGCCATATGTCACAATTGTGTTAAATTTTTTTTGAAAAATTGTTAAGTCGGATAGATATTGAAAAAAAAAATCTATCGATTTTTTTTTCCCCGGTGTACAGGGAATTGTTACGGTATATGATATTAACGCCGTCTGCTAAAGGTTACCAGACGTGCAATTGTAAAGGTTAAGACATTTAATATATTGCGATAGATGTTTCAATTACTGAACGCTTCATACACGATCGATTATGACGTGTATAGCGTTGTTTAGGACACAGTCGGTAACTAAGAAACGCTACCCTTTGTTACTTGACCGCCAAGCTGAATAGCTGCGTTTTTCTAACCTTCCAGTTCAATGGCATGATATAGCCATTTATATGTGTATTTTTGATGGACCAGGGTCAGTCCTAGAACTCAATATGAGAGGGAAATTATTGGAGGTTAGTATTTAACTAGAATTCTCAGAAGGAGAAGAATAATCGTCAAATTCGTATGAATATATTCAGACTCGCAGTCTCACTGTCGGCAGGTAGCCATGTCTATCTGCTCGTGCATATAGCTGTGACGTTCTGACGACAATACTGCATTGTATCCTCATAACGGACATTGACACATAACCAGCAGTCTACGTTGTTGATTAATTTATGCATTACTTATATGGACTTACGCTTTACCCCTATTGGAATTGATCATCATGTATGTATCACTGTGAATAAATGTATGGACTCAATGAACCGACTTATCACGTCAATGGAATTACAAGTTCAATATAATTGCAACGTTCAAATGTTTGCCCACACGTTTTTCTATCCCACCCCGCATTCGCGTAAAGCAACACCAATTGACACGATGAAAATCTTGAATGAAACCATATAAGAACTCAACTAACATGGCCAGAATTTATAACCACTTTATTGACATTATATGGAACATTGTTGTCAAATTGAATGTTCCAGAACAACAGAGAAGATTCGCCTTCAACACTCATCATACAGCTTTTTGAAACCTTTTGGAGTATGGAGTCACCCCAGCAGCTTGAAGTATTTATTTGCTCTTACCTATCGTGTTTTCTGTAGCGATGTATTTTACATGATGTTGCCAGCTCCATGCACAAACTCATGTTCTAATACCAGGTTGTGCCTGGAACTTTCATCCTCCTAATGTAAAATAAACTGCTTTGATGTAACCAATACCAGGTTGTGCCTAGAACTTTCATCCTCCTAATGTAAAATAAACTGCTTTGATGTAACCAATACCAGGTTGTGCTTGGAACTTTCATCCTCCTAATGTAAAATAAACTGCTTTGATGTAACCAATACCAGGTTGTGCCTGGAACTTTCATCCTCCTAATGTAAAATAAACTGCTTTGATGTAACCAATACCAGGTTGTGCCTGGAACTTTCATCCTCTTAATGTAAAATAAACTGCTTTGATGTAACCAATACCAGGTTGTGCCTAGAACTTTCATCCTCCTAATGTAAAATAAACTGCTTTGATGTAACCAATACCAGGTTGTGCCTAGAACTTTCATCCTCTTAATGTAAAATAAACTGCTTTGATGTACCAATACCAGGTTGTGCCTAGAACTTTCATCCTCCTAATGTAAAATAAACTGCTTTGATGTAACCAATACCAGGTTGTGCCTGGAACTTTCATCCTCTTAATGTAAAATAAACTGCTTTGATGTAACCAATACCAGGTTGTGCCTGGAACTTTCATCCTCCTAATGTAAAATAAACTGCTTTGATGTAACCAATACCAGGTTGTGCCTGGAACTTTCATCCTCCTAATGTAAAATAAACTGCTTTGATGTAACCAATACCAGGTTGTGCCTGGAACTTTCATCCTCCTAATGTAAAATAAACTGCTTTGATGTAACCAATCCAATACCAGGTTGTGCCTGGAACTTTCATCCTCCTAATGTAAAATAAACTGCTTTGATGTAACCAATACCAGGTTGTGCCTAGAACTTTCATCCTCCTAATGTAAAATAAACTGCTTTGATGTAACCAATACCAGGTTGTGCCTGGAACTTTCATCCTCTTAATGTAAAATAAACTGCTCTGATGTAACCAATACCAGGTTGTGCCTGGAACTTTCATCCTCCTAATGTAAAATAAACTGCTTTGATGTAACCAATACCAGGTTGTGCCTGGAACTTTCATCCTCTTAATGTAAAATAAACTGCTTGATGTAACCAATACCAGGTTGTGCCTGGAACTTTCATCCTCCTAATGTAAAATAAACTGCTTTGATGTAACCAATACCAGGTTGTGCCTGGAACTTTCATCCTCTTAATGTAAAATAAACTGCTTTGATGTAACCAATACCAGGTTGTGCCTGGAACTTTCATCCTCTTAATGTAAAATAAACTGCTTTGATGTAACCAATACCAGGTTGTGCCTGGAACTTTCATCTTCTTAATGTAAAATAAACTGCTTTGATGTAACCAATACCAGGTTGTGCCTGGAACTTTCATCCTCTTAATGTAAAATAAACTGCTTTGATGTAACCAATACCAGGTTGTGCTTGGAACTTTCATCATCCTAATGTAAAATAAACTGCTTTGATGTAACCAATACCAGGTTGTGCCTGGAACTTTCATCCTCTTAATGTAAAATAAAGTGCTTTGATGCAACCAATACCAGGTTGTGCCTGGAACTTTCATCCTCCTAATGTAAAATAAACTGCTTTGATGTAACCAATACCAGGTTGTGCCTGGAACTTTCATCCTCTTAATGTAAAATAAACTGCTTTGATGTAACCAATACCAGGTTGTGCCTAGAACTTTCATCCTCCTAATGTAAAATAAACTGCTTTGATGTAACCAATACCAGGTTGTGCCTGGAACTTTCATACTCCTAATGTAAAATAAACTGCTTTAATGTAACCAATACCAGGTTGTGCCTAGAACTTTCATCCTCTTAATGTAAAATAAACTGCTGTAAAATAAACTGCTTTGATGTAACCAATACCAGGTTGTGCCTGGAACTTTCATCCTCTTAATGTAAAATAAACTGCTTTGATGTAACCAATACCAGGTTGTGCCTGGAACTTTCATCCTCTTAATGTAAAATAAACTGCTTTGATGTAACCAATACCAGGTTGTGCTTGGAACTTTCATCCTCTTAATGTAAAATAAACTGCTTTGATGTAACCAATACCAGGTTGTGCCTGGAACTTTCATCCTCTTAATGTAAAATAAACTGCTTTGATGTAACCAATACCAGGTTGTGCCTGGAACTTTCATCCTCCTAATGTAAAATAAACTGCTTTGATGTAACCAATACCAGGTTGTGCTTGGAACTTTCATCCTCTTAATGTAAAATAAACTGCTTTGATGTAACCAATACCAGGTTGTGCCTGGAACTTTCATCCTCTTAATGTAAAATAAACTGCTTTGATGTAACCAATACCAGGTTGTGCTTGGAACTTTCATCCTCTTTAAAATAAACTGCTTTGATGTAATGTGGAACTTTCATCCTCTTAATGTAAAATAAACTGCTTTGATGTAACCAATACCAGGTTGTGCCTGGAACTTTCATCCTCCTAATGTAAAATAAACTGCTTTGATGCAGGTTTCCTACAAGAGAGTCAGCTACAGTGGTGGCACCATGCTCCATAAGCAACAAAAAGATAAATGACCTATAGTTGCTATTCAGTGACTCTCAGATCAAGCTCTTTTCATCTGTGACAAAAAAAGCCTGACTGCCATTGCTGACATCAAAACTGTAACAGTGACAACTGCCATGAAAACAGTCATCACATGTAACAGGTCAGGGCAAGGATGGGTATCATCATAGAGTCGGCGAAAAACAAATATACTGATTTATTTCTACGCTACAAGTTGAACTATCAAAGTGTCACAAATGGTGGTTTTAACACTGATAATTAAACTACTTCATAGCTCAATACTGCTATATCTAAGGGCAATACAGAATATAAGAATATTTGGCAGTAATCATTACAATGAAGGCCCTGTTTATTTTCTGAGGGTATATGAGGAGACAAAGAAAGAATGTAACTACTGCTCCCTCGGGCACATCGTAACAGGCAACATATAAGGATTACACCTGGGGCCTGGCAATTTCATCACATAAAAAAATTGCTATAGAAACCACCCCTGCAACACTAAAAATGCTTTGATGCAGTGAGGTTCCATAAGGAGCAAAAAGAGAAATGAATGAACTGTAGTCGCCAGCCAGTGACTCTCAGATCAAGCTCTTGTCATCTGTGACAAAAAAGCCTGACTGCCATTTATGACAACATGACTTGACAGTGACAACTGCCATGAAAACAGTCATCACATGTACCAGGTCAGGGCAAGGATGGATATCATCATGGAGTCAGCTAAAAACAAATATAATGATTCATTTCTATGCTAGAAGCTGAACTGCTCACCATAGTAATCTTTATGGAGTACGCAGCCATAACTGTATAATGACAGCTCTCTTGTAGGAAGCCTGCACCACAAGTTTTAATGTGCTCATACAGTCTTGGTTGGTTCCTGTAGCAATCTGTTTTATATGGTGACTGTTAGCCCCATGTACAACCTTATATTAGTACCTCTTACAATTTCCCTCAGACCCTCGGATCTTGAGGTGTTTATGCCCCTTTTATAGTCAGAAATGACTGAAAGGGAAGATGGATTGGGGGCAAGTTCCTACTGCAATCCTACTGATGACAGGGCATTGCTACTGGAGTCAGACTGTAACAGCCAGTCCATTCCTCTGACACCAGCCGAAGGCATGCTGCATGGGCAACAGTTTGACCTCTTCCTTCATGTGCCCAACCTCGTGCCACCGAAACTTGTTTCGGGGACTTGTTATGGTCAGCAATGACTGGAAGGGAAGATAGATACAACAAACTTGAGGTAACAGCTGTCCTACTCTTCACTATGGCAGTAAATACAAGAAAACGTTTACAAAAAAAAAACTAGTTCTGCAAAAAAACATAACAATTTTCTACTAAAACATCAGTCGGTCCTTGTGTAGGGACCAGACACAGGGTGAGCAACAAAAACAATAATCAAGGCTTTACAATCTATTAGACAAACATAAAGGTATGTTTTCAGGCACTCGTAAGAAATAAAGAAGTAGAACACTAGACAACAGAAAAACAACAGACGTAAGTGGCTTACCCAGGACTCGAACCCAGGACCTTCTGTACGACAACCCCGCCTAGCTATGCAAGCGAATCACACTATCCTCCCTGCCATCTAGGCATCACCAAAAAAATGCTTTTATGACAGGTCATTAGTGTGAACTGCAAGACATAACACCGGAAATTTACCATGGGCAGTCCAGCCTATTAATGATGCAATCACTTCTGTTGTTCCCCTATTATACAGTATAGGTCAGTCCATACAAGATAAAGACCTTAATACTGTGTCTAGTAAATGATAGTAGACTAAGAACAGTAAGTACAGGACAGAGGGTAGGTTTTTGGTATTGTATAAACATTTATAACACATAAGGAAGGGAAACCCGAGGCCTGTAAACAGTAAATAAATATTAGACAAACATAAAGGTATGTTCAACAACAATAAAAATGTCTACCCTCTGTCCTATACTTACTGTTCTTAGTCTACTATCATTTACTAGACACAGTATTAAGGTCTTTGTCTTGTATGGACTGACCTATACTGTATAATAGGGGAACAACAGAAGTGATTGCGTCATTAATAGGCTAGACTGCCCATGGTAAATTTCCGGTGTTATGTCTTGCGGTTTGCACTAATGACCCGTCATCGAAGCATCATTTTTTGGTGATGCCTAGATGGCAGGGAGGATAGTGTGATCCGCTTGCATAGCTAGGCGGGGTTGTCACACGGAAGGTCCTGGGTTCGAGCCCTGGGTAAGCCACTCACATCTGTTGTTTTTCTGTTGTCTAGTGTTCTACTTCTTTATTTCTTACGAGTGCCTGAAAACATACCTTTATGTTTGTCTAATATTTATTTACTGTTTACAGGCCTCGGTTTTCCCTTCCTTATGTGTTATAAATGTCTTTACAATCTATAACTATGTGTTTACACAGAACAAAAGGACTTGAAAATGTATATCAAATTAAACTAACCTTCACAGAGTTACAAAACTGTTCACCACAAGGTGGTGTCTCACATAATAGTTTAATCACTTTCTCCTGCGACTCTCTGATCCATTCTGACTGATCATCTGACAGAGAATGTGCTGCCCTGAAAGCAGTATAGTTTTTCTCTGTATAATTTTCTTAGTGACTGGTGGGATGGTTAAGTAAGCAACAACTAAAACTGATCAAAGTGCACATCTTAAATGTAAATTTTAGCAGTGTAAGATTTGAATTACCCATGAAAACATTTTCTAGGGATACTCTACTGAATTTTACACACTGGTAAAGAATACTATGGGCAGTTAAAAAGAGTAATGGAGATGTCCTGAAATAAGCAAGTGCGCAAGGAAGCTTATTACTCATGTTAAAAGGAAGCAATTAATTTTCTTTGAGCATGTTATGAGATGAAGAAAGATGGAATTTATCGTGACAACTGGAAAGATTGAAAGAAAAAGAGATAGAGGGTGACAAAAAGAGAAGACCAAGATACAGGACAGTTTGGCACCATGGCATGGAAAGTAGTCAACAACAGAACTGATAAACAGTACTGGTGACAGAAAGTTGTGGAGAGACATGATCACCTGTGCCACCAGACATGGTACTTGAGGAAGAAGACTTTAAGCCTGATACTTAAGTAGTTATATTTCTAAATGATGAAATACCTAACGTTAGAAGTACACAGCTGTCACAAGAGCAAGATTACAGATGGCTCTGCAAAATGTGTTTACCCCAGATTGTGGTATGATCACAGGTGATTAGAACTATGCAGACCATATTAACAAACTGATTGGATGAGCTGATAATCACTTTTCATAAAGGCAGCAACTGTGCACGAAGTAGTCAGACAAGACTTCAACAACAATAAAAATGTCTAACTGCACATATTTTCTATATCTCTGATACTACTTGAGTATCTAATTAAAACACATGCAGAAATATCTGAAACAGTCAAAGTTTGTAATTTCAAATAAATGTTAGTTTGAATTACTTAACTACAGCACATCTAGAAATATCTTCATCTAATATCTTAAGAGTATCTAATTAAAATATGTGCAAATGTAGCAAATACCACTCAGTTAAACACTGTTAGAAAATCGAAATAATTAAATTTAGAAAATCAAAATAATAAAATGTATCATTATCAAAATATTCTCAGGATAAAAATAAAGTCCAATCAAAAGCATAAAAGCAAGATACAAATGGATAAAAGTGACATAAAAACAAATATTGCTCAGCAAAACATTTATTGGTAACATAAATCCATACGTTTTAAACTTGATCGTTGCTCGCAAATACTGGAATATGATGAGAAATTGCACAAGAACATATCTACGAAAGTTGCCATCACTGAGCTGGAGGTTCAACAGCTGAAAGAGAAAATATGAGAAAACAAGCCATGAATGTCTCTGTGAAGGTTATGAGTAAAATGGCAAGCCTGTCAAATTGACATAAGTACATCATGACAACAACAAGAGATACTTCACTAAAATACCCCTCATAACTTCACCACTTGGTATTACTGCAGTAGGTTAATGATGTTTCTCAAAAAGTCCAGAGCAACTGATATTGTTCCTCTGTAAAATGACATATGTAACCTTTGTCAGTTAGCCTGCTTACTCCCTACGGCAATGTTACAGGGTTTCGGGAATGAAACCTGTTAGCGTTACGCTACAGTCTACCCAATTGTAAATGAGTACTGGAGTTAGGGCTGGCAAAGGCAGTGAGTAAGGGAGCTGTTCACCCCACCTCATAAAGCTGGACCTACCATAGTAAAGTCTCTAACACTTCACTCCCCTATAGCAGTATCTGCTATGGGACAATTTTACCTTTATCTTTATTTTTTTTTTTCTTTTATTTTTTTTTCTTTCCTATAACCAGCGGCACTCGAGCTTTCCAGCTCTTTCGGCCCAATGACATGTCATTGTGAGGCTGGGGGGTCAGTGGACTTTCCTTCCAACCCGGTCAGGAGCTTCGCTCCTTGCCATCCACACGGGATTTATGTGCAGGAGCCGTTCAGGTTATTCAGTCAAATTTCCGGTCGTAAACATTTCTTCAAACGCCGACGGCCGGGTTTGAACCATGAACACCTGGCCGCCTGTACAACGTTGTAGCCATTACACCAGCGCGGCTCCCCACCTTTATCTTTATCAACTTAATTTGCCGATATCAGTTTACTGCTGTTTACACTGACTGAGAAGAATGTGAACTGGTCAAATCAGACACAAACATATGTGTAATTTGGAAGCAGCATTTCCTTCTTGTTCTACAAGAACTGGGTGCATCCTCATAGAACAAAAAAAGAAAACACATAAATAAATCCTAGACAATATAGGAATTAAGACATCATTAATTAAATAGATCTAAATTATATAAATAAAATATTCTGGACACATAGAATGATGTAACACCTTGACAAAAAAACAATAAAATGAAGGAAAAGTTGAAACAAATGTAAACGAGAACAACAATATGATAAATGAGAAGATAAAATGGACAGGAAATAAATAGCGTGTCAGAGGGTACCATCAAGACAAGAAACATAAGATGATGGGAGATCCCCCTGCAGCTGATCTGTAATACTGAGGTGGCAACTGAACTGATCAAACTCCAGTGCTGACTGCATGACCTTTGTGCATATCTTTGAACAGCGGAGCTGTCAGTTGAGGTCATTATATTTGATTCTGATGTACATTAATAATTGCTTTTCTTTCTCGTTACTAATTCTACTATCAATGGCAAATGTTGTAATATAATTATTTAAGATTAATTTATCTGAACAAGTTTAACATTGTGGTGCCATTAACAAATACACACAGGGGGCAAATTATATACCTGACAGCAAGATGTCACACACACACACACACACAAAACCACTCTCTTACCTTTTCACTTGTGAGGTATTTAGCAAAGAAATTCTGAGGGTACTGATGAGTTTGATGTGGAGGGGGCGTCTTCTTCTGGCTAGATGAGACATCATCTAACTTGTAACTGGCAAAGATGCTTAACACATCACCGGCATACTGAAAAAAAAACAAGTAATTACCATACTATTTATGAGAATGTTCAGTGCTTACCAAGACTGGTGACTGTTGCTTGAACACACAAATCAAGTAAATAATCAACTACATAAGCACAGCAGTGAATCACAAGCTTTGAGAGAACAAGTTTGTTTAAACCTTCTCATCTGCAACATACAGTGGGCAGCAATTTCTGCTCTCCCTTGTGACGTCAGATTATTGGCCATTTTAACATTTTTATTTTATTTTATTTCGGGAATGAAAAATACAACTTATTAGTCAAATGGTGGTCACTGCTCCATGTTTTGTCATGTGTTTTGTGTACATACATTAGACATAAGTGAGAATATAAGAATGAAAAAATAGAGTGACAATTCTTTATGCCTAGGATATCAGCTGAGAGAATAAAACATTCCTCATTCTAAAGATATTTAACTTATGTCATGAAGTAAGGCAAACGATACTGATGGTTCAGTAATCAGATTCAAGGTATGAAAAAATGCAGCAATTTAGTTTTTACTTCGTTTGTGAATACTATATACTTGTTATTTATTTTAAACACCCAGAATTGGAATCGTTTTGCCCCATTTTCATGAGCCACGCCATGTTCAACCCAGATACGAGGTCTATTGGTTATATTACAGCATATGCCCACATAAAAAAAGACCCTGTGGTCTGGCTAATTACTCAGATATTTTCTTTAAAGTAGAATAAAATAACAAATGGTAGCACCTGTGAAAATGACTCCCAAGATGCATTGTCATAACACTGTGTCGGCCTTCTGAAGAAATCCTGCAGAGCCCAGAACTTTCTGTACAGGTGATAGTCTATTGGTATAGAACTGAAATAAAATCATTACTTTAAAAAACAAAAAAAAAGAAAGAAAAACTAGAAGTAAATACAATAGACTTATAAAATAAAAAAAAAACCAACTGTAACATAATCTTTAATTAAACTTAAAAACAAATTTTTCGTTATACAAATACAGGGTGTCGGAGAATTATTCACTGGATTATGAAGTTCAATTACTTTGAGCAGCTATGAGTGTTAAACATTAATGATACTGCATTTGCAGCCTTAACCCAAGGAATTTTACTGGTCACATTAGTTGAAATTCAAAATGAACAGCTCAGGATAGTTTTTTTATGACTCCTCATGGGCATCCTTTGTAACGCATACTATGTCCAACTGATAGTCCAGTTCCTGCCGAATGTCTTTGCAGCAGCACAGGCACAATCAACGTCAATGACTGCAACCTACAAAATTCCTTGGGTAAAGGATGCAAATGTAGTATAATTTATCCATAACACTTGTATCTGCTCTAGGTAACTGAGCATCATAATCCAGTCAATATCTCTCAGACAACCCCTACTTCAATGGATACATGCAGACCTACTTTGGTAATTGGGTAAATGTATGAATCATGATTTTATATGCTGTCTTGCATATTTTTCCCCCTTTTTGTTTTTAAAACGTTCTTTTTTAAATTCCTTCCTAACTCTGGTTATCCTTCTTGGTAGTCATATCCACAGAGAATGGCAGAATGGGGAAAAATATATTATAAAATGCCAAAAGACAACACTGGCCTATGCTGATAAGGGACCCACACTTTTTTCATGAAGTGACAGCTCATAAAGAGCATTTCATATGAGCTCTTTGATATCAATGTCAAATATGATCATTATCTAAAGAACAAGTCAGTAAGATAAAATATTCCATGCCAGAGAAATGCAGCTAACAAGAACCTAGGAAGGTGACATTTTTTTAAAATGGAAAGTCAGTGGGAACATCATGCATCAACACAAAGGACACACTATACAATGTGTGAGGGGCAAAGTCTACAGACAGGGGGTATGATGTGCTGGTGTTGTGGGTAGTGGGTTTCCCCCCTTGCTTCACCCTGGGCCTAGTGAATTCTGTTCATGAAAGGAGCGACCATTGCGGTGTTAGTCTCTTGGCCTAGCAAAACCTCTCATACCCCAAGATCGTTGTGCGTGGTGAAGAGCCACACCCTCCTCGAGGTAGTCCTGGTAACTGAGGGTGCGAATCCTCAGGCTAAACACAACGGATCTAGAGGAGCAAACCTCGATAATAAAACCGGTGCACTACACCGTACACGCCCTCTGTGGGTGGGAAGGAGCCAGATGGATACTGAACAAGTCTTGGGAGTGGGAACGAGTGTGGACTGCTCCCTGAAGATCGGAACCCATCGTACAGGCACAGAGACTCAGGACGTGACGATCCTATTGCCTTCAACTCTTGGTCACATGCCTAGAGCCTCGGAGAACTCGGTGTAACCAGCAGGCAATTTGGTGGCGGGGAAAGAGCACTGTGAGCCCTACCTTGGCTACATATCACAAGGAGACGCAGAAACACCCCCTTTATCTCCCCCAGAGCTGGCACAGTACACTTCTGGCTTCTACCGGGGCATTAGGAAATCCACAGGCACCCCAGCATCACAATGCCAAGAAGATGACAAAGTTGGAATTTACTAACTCAAACCTGGCAGAGCAAGTCCTCCAACAGATGCGGCCGATGCTGGGCCCACTGGCGCGTGGACACGTCCCGATCCCCATCGAGACTTGCCCGGGGGAGCCCACCCCGGCTCAAAAAAGCAGAGAAGGCCACTCTCCAAACCTCCGATGTCTTGCGGGCAGTGTTAGGATGTGCAAGAACATGGACAGGAAGACTCCACAACTTCCCCACTGAAGACACGCCCACGGCGACCGTTGCCTCAATTGGCTGTGTGTGGTGTACCCGGAAACGGGGCCTCCCAGTACTGAGACACAGTTAAGTCCCCGATGTCACTTATCGGTGCAGAGTTGAGAGAGATGGCTGAGCATCACAATCCCCCCTGTGTTGCAGCATGATGAGAACCCAGAATTGCACACTGAGCTTGGGGGGGATCACTTGGGCACCAGACTTAATACTGGCTCTTGACTGGATGGCCGCATGCAGGAGATTTCTACAATGGGGGGTTGGCAGGTGGTGGGTATCTGGAAGTGGCTCTGTGCAGGACGTGAGGATTCCTTGGGTGAGCCCAGAACCAGAGCACAGCATTGTGCAAGCTCTGCATAGTTGGAGAGCCCCCTGGATGACGGGGAATGCACAGTGTGCTACCCCACCTGTCCCCAACTGCTAACTTAGAACCAGAAGTGGGGTCCTCTGTATGCGTGCCAGGCCAGGATAAAATGCCTGGGAAAGAGACTGGAGCTCAGAACTCCCTAACTCAAAGTTGCAGGATGGCAGGAAAGACAGGGCTATTTTGAAGATAATGCAACCATATTTTCACCATACGAGCTCGGACGCCGCCTCGGTAAACAAGGTCCGCGCAGAGCAGTGACACCCCCAGGCTGCTTGCGAATAGTCTACTACTGGGAACATAAACAGATTAGGGATGAGCCCACTCTCCCGTTGAACAGGTGCTAAAGTCATAGATACTGGGCCAGAAGGCGCACCGGAAACCACAGTATCACGCAACTCGCTTTTTTTTTTTCTATGGAGAGTACACCGTCAAATAAATCTCGTACTGGTGCTCGCCCTGTGGAGCTCCACCAGGCAGGTGCAGTGCCGGGCTCTGAGCCTCGACAGAGCCCACCCTCAGCTACTGGAGGACCCTCTAGACCGTCTTGTGGAGTCAGCAGACGGCGGAGGAGAACTACTGACCAAAACAAAACAGAAAAAGAGAAACCCAGAGTGCCACTTGTCATGATGCACTGGAATGCAGAGGGAGGTAACAGCAAGCAGGCTGGATACAGCAAAAAGACAGAGCTGGAAAACATCTTGTATGAGAAGCAAGTCAGTGTTTGCTGTATCCAAGAGACTCACTTGAAAGCAGATCAAACCTTTAAAATAAGGGGATATCAATGCTTCAGATCCGACAGAAAAGATAGACGAAAAGGAGGAGTACTTACTCTTGTAAGGAATAACATTCCTGCACACGAAAGGAAAACCTTCATGGATGGAGCAGAATATCAGCTGTTGCAGATAAAGGTAGACAAGATGGAAATAGAACTCCTGAACTATTACTGTCCGAACAACAAACCCCTGAGTCTCAGCTCTATACAGGTACCAGCCACCAACTTTATAGCAGTTGGAGACTTTAATAGCCACGCCCAGAGCTGGGGCTATAACCATCTGGATCACAGAGGTGAAGAGGTTGAAACTTGGCAAGATGATCACTCCCTAATCCTAGTCAATAATGCCACAGATACTCCTACCTTCTACTCCAGAGGATGGCACACAACTTCAACACCAGATCTTGCCTTCTCCACACCAGATATAGCTGGATCTATTAGTAGAGAAGTAGGAGACCAACTAGGGGGAAGCGACCATCGCCCAATCTTTCTTACTGTCCAGAGTGCAACTCTCAGTACAGGCCCAGCCATTACAAGATGGAACTACAAAAAAGCCAACTGGGGTTTATTCAGGCATCAGGTGAACACGCTGCTGTCTACCCTCAAGGTACAGAACAGAGACATTAATGAAGTGGTAAAAGACTTCAACAGATGCATACTACAAGCTGCAAAAGAAACCATTCCCAAAGGATGCCGGCGTAACTACATACCATACTGGTCCAGCACACTCCAAGAACGTCAGGAAGCTATGGACAGGGCTAGAAAGGACGCAGAGTCTCAGCCTTCACTTGAAACTCACAACAAATGGAAAAAGGCTGTAGCAGAGTTTCAGAGAACAAAGCTAGAAGAAAAACGGAAAGCTGGAGAACTAAAACGGCATCGCTGAACCTTGAGAAAGACGGCAGGAAACTTTGGAGATTAGTCAAGTCTCTAAATGAAGAGCGTTCCTCACCTAGGCAGACTATCACATTGGATGAAGGTGGCAAACTTTTCAGAGGAAAACAAGCTGCAGACTTGTTTGCTAGAAGATACAGTTCAGAAAGCAACTTACCCATTAACATAGATCATCAGAGAGAGATAAGAAAAGAAATACTGGCAACCATGGGACAGACAGATACTCCTGCCCCAATGAGGGAACCCATCACACTAGGAGAACTACAGAAGGCTATTTCCAAGCTTAAGTTTCAAAAGTCACCCGGCCCAGACAAAATCAGCAACGAAATGCTAGTAAATCTGAGCTCAGCAGCAAAGACAAAACTGCTTGAGATATTCAACCACAGCTGGTTGAAAGGAACGGTACCCCAAGTATGGAGAGAAGCCATCACAATACCCATACTAAAGAAAGGGAAATGTAAGACCGAGGCTGCAAGTTACCGGCCAATCAGTCTCACAAGCTGTGTTGGGAAGACTATGGAGCGAATAGTCAACCACAGATTGAAATGGTATTTAGAGTCTGAGCAGATCCTGGTGCCGGAACAAGCTGGATTTAGAGAATGCTACAGTATAGAAGACCTAGTTACTTACTTGTCTCAAGCAATAGAAGATGCCTTCCAGGAGAAGAAAAAGGTCCTAACGATCTGGGGTCGACTTCAAGCAGGCCTTTGACAAGGTGTGGAAAGATGGCCTCATTGCAAAACTTAGGAGAAGTGGAATCCAAGGCAACATGATGAAATGGATCCAGTCATACTTGCATAACAGGAGAACTAGAGTCACTCTTGACGGTCTGCAGAGCAGAAAAGTGTTGCTCCATCAGGGGGTACCTCAAGGAGGAGTAATTTCCCCAACACTCTTCCTTGTTTACATCAATGACCTGGTGAAAGATCTCCCTGCAGGAGTTAAAGCTGCCTTATATGCAGATGACCTAGTACTCTGGTGCGCTGATGAAAATGTCACCACAGCAAATTATAGAATGCAGCGGGCAGCAGACATGCTAGTGTCATGGGCAGAGAAATGGCTTATCACAATAAACACAGACAAAACCTCCACAACACTGTTCTCCCTCGCCCCCAAGGACAAATCAGCTAACATACACCTAGGGACAACCGTGATCAAGGAAGAAAGCTACCCCACCTATCTTGGGGTGACATTTGACCAAAGGCTTACATGGAATAAGCATATTGAAAACGCAGAAGGAAAGGCCCGAAGACGGGCTCATTACAGGAGCCATGAAAACTACACCAATAACAGAGATGCAGAAGGTTGCTGGATTACAGACATTGTCCCATAGAAGAGACACAAAAACCATGATCCAGATGGAAAAGTACAACAGTATGCCAATGCACCCAATGAAGGCAAGACTAGATGATCTGGCATTGGGACGTCTAAAGCGTAGCAGCTTTGTGCATCGGGGGAAAAGACTTATAAGACAGCATCAAGAAGACCTATCCATGAAGACAACACCACTGAAGCCCACCCTATACCCTGTACCATGGGAGCAGGCCAGCAGTGCCCTCCAAATTAATACATCAGTCAGTGGTCTCACAAGTGGATGTGAGTATAATGATCTGCAAAAAAACGAACTGCTACATTGAGTATGATCCAAGAAAGCTATCCCGATCAATCATGGATACATGCCTATACAGATGGATCAGCAACTAATGCTGTTAGGAATGGAGGTGCCGGTATCTTTATCTCATATCCTGACAACCACTATGAGACTAGGCACATTCCCACTGGTAAATTCTGTTCCAACTATACAGCTGAGGTTCAAGCTCTAGAGCAAGCTGCAAATATGATTTATAACACCAACTCTGACTGCCACCAGGTAGTCATCCTCACAGATGCACTGTCTGTCCTGCAAGCTCTCAAGGGTGGTAAACTCCCGCATCTGAGAAATGAACTAAACAAGGTAGCTGCCAAAAAGAGAACCATACTTCAGTGGGTACCTGTTACACCCCCCTAAAGATAATAGGAAAATCCGGGAGGTCATTACTGTTGTACCTCCGTCAAGCACGTGAAAGTCAATCATGGCTGTCACTGAAACTGATACAAAGGATTGGTGTATGGTACGGTAAGGGTGTCTTATTGATTATCTGCTAACGTTGCTGCTGTGTTGTGGATCTGGTAATGTCTACATTTGATACATACATATACGCCACACAGGCAAACACTGTAGAAGTCTACTGGTAAGCGATGCACAAGTTCTCGATACAGATAGACCACGCCCACTCCGGGGCTATTTCTAAATACGTGTTAAGTTCCCTGTCACACTTGTAATATTAAGTGCGTGTGTTGGTTTAGTCGTTTACACCACAGGTACGTACACAAGAGTCATGGATGGTTGTAAACGACTGATGACATTTCATATGGGTTTATTCACGTCACAACACATTGATGAAATACACATAGAATACCGTTCACAGCACAACACAAGATATAAAGTACCACATAATAACTGCGCACTCGGCAGCTACAATGATATCATGATTCATGGCCTAAAGTACTCTTATTAAACTCAGCGCTATAAAGAATCCTCAATAACAATCCTCTCACAGGAGCTAATGATTCATGGCCTAAAGTACTCTTATTAATCAAGACTCCTCACACAGGAGATAATGGCCTTTAAAGACTGCAAACTGCAGTTATAAACATTTCCACAATAATCAAAACTGCAGTTTCATACTACGCTGTACCCACAGCGAAAAATCCGTCGACATTTTAAATTCAGCACTGTACAGGCATTTCACACTTCCCAAAAACACTGTCTTCCTACCCGGTCAAAACGCCCCGGAACACTCTCCCTAGATAACACACTCGTCCCGCTCAAAAGCAGACACGAGACTTCCTCACGGTCAACACAACTCAGTCAATCAATCATCTGCTCCTAGCCGCGAGCTATTCTCACTCCGCTCAAACATTACAGAATAAATATATCAGCGCTTTTCACGCTGTCTGTAATCTGTCTCTCGAAACTATCACGAGATACTCTCTAAATAATTCGATAGCTAACAAGCAACTAAGTGCTATAACTCAAAATCTATTTCAACTACTGACATACTCCAGTTTACTTCCCCTTACACTAAAACTGTTCGTTACATCTTACCTCACCCCCAGAGAAAAAAAATTGATTCTATCAATTTTTTGACAAATACATTCCCCAAAACCAAAAAAGATTAAGAG
Organism: Oreohelix idahoensis; assembly: GCA_024509875.1. Taxonomy (NCBI): domain Eukaryota; kingdom Metazoa; phylum Mollusca; class Gastropoda; order Stylommatophora; family Oreohelicidae; genus Oreohelix; species Oreohelix idahoensis. The sequence goes on from JAMPIV010005983.1 coordinate 490,418, forward strand.
GACAATGAAACTCTAACATATGCGTATAAGAATTACTTTAAGTTAAGTTAAGATAAGACATCTACAAAATATAAGCATTAAGTGAAATGTAAAAATGAAGTATCCAATGTAATCAACTAAGCATACCAAAAATAATGTATTACAAAACCAAGTTAAGTGAATACAGCACAACTAAATAGGAAACAACCGATAGTACAAGAAAAGACAAGATCAAGCAAACGAAAAAATGATCCGTAATAAAGGTAAGTATGAAATCAGAATATGAGGAAAAAACAATAATATTACATTCAAACAATTTGTTATATGTAAAATAATTACAAATATCACAAGTAGCTACACTATATTAAGTTATACCATTAAAGTAACAATACATAGAATGAAAGTTTAAGAAGCGAAAGAAGAAGTATACAAGAAAAATGAAGTGAAACGTAAATAAAGCACGAAATGTAAACAAAATATGAAACCATACTGAAAAGACAATAGAAAAGAAGGAATGGAATGAAGGATAATCAACAGAGACAGATAGAAAGCAAAAGGTATGAATATAGAGATCGTTGATAAAAATGTATACAAAAGAAGTATTTAGATCAACAACGTATTTCAAAATACATACAAACACGATCGAAAAGCACAAAAAGAAAATAACAAAGTATTCCTATACTAATACTACAAAAAATAGTTTATAACTAAACAAAACATAATCAGTAATTTAAACAAGTTATACAAGTTATACATAATCAACAATAAATTATCGACACCACACAAAAAAGTGATAGCATTGCTACAAGACCAACGCATAATCAAGCGCTAATACAACATAACATCCAAAAACAAACAAAAAACTTTCTTTAAAGAACTAACATTACTCTACACAAATCAAACATAGCACATAGTCAAACGCTAGGCATATACAAAACCAAAAATAAAAAATTACAATGTCTGGGAAAAAAAAATATTTTCCAAAAAATACAGTACAAAAATATTTCGTAATGCTAAGTTACATAAAAATAGTATTTTAATTAAATTAATTCAAATCTATAATTAACAAATTAACAAAAAACTAGCTTTAGCAAAATGAGAGACATATAACAATTCCTGCATCTAAGCAAACACGAAACAACACGTGTAAATTTTTCAAAAATACATCACAAAGAAACACATAGAAAAACACACTATTACCAACATACAGGTTTGCAAATACATGAAAACAACGTAATGTATGTTAAGCAAGTGCTTAAATCAGATCTCTAGATTTCTCAATCCAATAACAATATCAGCAACCGCTGTTAATTTTCTCTATACAGTTCAATTTAAACTTTTTAAATATTTCCGGCTGACAATCACGTTCAGCTTAGCTATAGTGTTATTCAGTTATAAATTTATATTTATCTCCATCTGATATATTAAAAATAATTATTGTAACATTACAACTAATGAGTATGTGCATAGGGCTAACAAACTCATCATGTACAAAACTATTCTACCCAACACATCTGTAAAACAAATACCAAAAAAAACTGCAAGTTCTACACCAGAGTATAAAAATAGGCATAAGTTTGTAACCAGTAAGGTTAAATATAAATCTGCTCATTGCATTCATGAATAGTAAACAACACGTCACTACCATCTAACACACTACATATTATCCAAAACACAATAGTATAAAAAATAGCATCGAAATGAACTAATTTATAATTAAAAGTCATACATATAAAAAAAACAATAGACATCAAATGATGCGTAAAGATGATGATCATAATATAACAACCTATAATGATCTATGCAATAGAATACATTAACATCTACTGTCCTAATAAACAAACAAAACAAAAATCAAACGCAAACAAAAATCTCCATAGGTCTTGCCGACATCTCATAAACACTAGGGGTAAATCGTCGAATCATGGTTAGCACGCTGATATGTTCTGCTTGAGAAAACACTCACTCGGGCACAATCTTGGCCTATATTCTTGTCGCTACCGTAAACAGCCGTTAACGTAAACAGGAGCGCTGACCCATATCAAGAAGTCGCCTCTGTTCAAAAAATACAAATGAAAATTCCATTTTAATGAATGGTGAAATTTACTACGAACAACGGAGAGGTTAAACAAACAATTACCCCGCACTGTGGTTCGTGTGGAAATCTGGTCACCCCACGCTGTCATCGACTCTTCCTTTAAGTTCACAACAGCGTGCTGCTCTTTCAAAATCAGAAACATAACAAGCAGTAGTATTTGTGACATCATTATCATTGCTACTTTGCTTAATAACAATGCTTCTAGGCTCATGTCGAGCAAAATTAGCATAATTGCACTTATTCGTCGTTCGATCAAAATATTTATCATCATTTCCTCTTTGTTTGAGACTATTATTATGTCTATAATCCCAGTTAGGCTTGTTATGATTAACATTTCTACTCCGCACAAAAAATCTGTCAGAAAAATTATTGCACGATTGAAAACTCTTCTTCTTGTATTTGTCTGTACCATTATTTTCAAAATTCTGAGAATTAAACTGTTGAGATACATTAACTTGTCTCTTATCTCTCTGAGAAGGAAAATTATTATCATATGAATTTCCTTGGTACTTTCTAACCTTAGAAACCTCTCTCCTACAAAAACTTTTTCCATTCTTTTCTTTGACAATATGCTTGTTTACAGTATCATCTGTAGATCTATAAGTATCTTTATCGTTACGCCTATAATGGGTTTCATCCTTGGAACCACTACTTATAACTTTATCCCTTGTTATCATCTTCTGAGAACCTCCAAAATCAGTTACTCGTTTAATCTTTAGGCTTTTATCAGGACTGACTGCTACATTATCATTCTCTCTATTACACTTCCGCCAAGATTCGTTGCTATTGGAAGCAGAATCAAAAGATCTTCGAAAGTTATATTTTCCTCGAAAAGATATTTGTCTATCACATCTAACCTTTCTCTCCGCAAAGATTGTATCGGGCTGGATCTTTGCTTTTTTTTTCTTGTTGGTAAACACCCTTCTGTCTAGTATTGTCAACATTGACAGTAGACCATATTCCGCTGTTTAAAATAACATCGAGTAGACCCTCTACCCTTTTTGTACTTTCTGCAATTTCAACATTTTTGTGTGAAATTTCTTCACTTAATTTCCTATTTAATTTGTCAAATGTCAAAATTTTACTTCTCTCCCCTGTTAACAATCTCTCAATCTTAATCATCTTCTCTCTCTCAGTCGTTAACTATTCTAATTTGTCTTTCTCATCCTTTTCTTCATTTACACTTAGTTGTCGTGTTTCATTCTCACTATCCTCATCATTCATTAGTTCTTCAACTTCATTTGGAAATACAGTATAATTCTCTTCTTCAATACCAGAATTTACTTTATTCAACAAATCAAGAAGTGTGTTTGTATACGACCTATCACGGTCAGTTGTCTCAGATTCCAATTTACTACACCTCTCTTTGTTTTCCTGAAGTTGTTGCTTGAGATCACTTACTTCACTATCTCTATAACGCACTTGATCTTCCAAATCTTTAACTTTGCCCAATGCAGCATCTAACGCCGCTTGCAATTTAGTAAGTTCCGTGTTTGACTTATCTAGATCATTTGTTAGTCTCGACACATGTTTCTCTTAATTCCTTCTTTTCGGCAATATCCTGTAGAAAATTGGCTCTTTTCCTGTAGAGCATTTTGTTTTGTTGATTTTTAATTGATTCTCATTTCCTAATTCCTTTTTCTGCTCATCTGGATTACCGTTGTGGATTATTTTGAATATCCTTTGAAAACTACATGTCCGTGCTCAAGCTCAATATACTGTTTCAAAAACACACGAAGGTGCTGTAACAAATCAATCAAATCCTTAGCCATTATTGAATTACAAAGAAGCTTAAAGTTATGTTCAGCAAATAACTTTAGGGATACTGACACATTAACCAACAAATCGTCCATGATCCATACTCCAAGTCTTGGACCTCTCAATCCCCCTTTTCCTCTCTACCTATTAACAATGCACTTTCCAACATAGGCCTTATATCTGCAGGATTATTATCAAAATCCATGGTGATTCAATCACTCAGTTAACTATATATCTATATCAATATAATTATTAATGTCGCAAGTTTATGTTTCAAGAAGTTCTGACAATTACCCTTCCATTTCACACAGTTGAGTATGTAGACCAAAAATATTGTTCATAACTTTGTATCATCAATTCCTCTTCCATCTGAGGGGAAGTCAACATATATCATACAACCATCAATACTTAGCATCAATACTAAATCCTAATAATATGTCTATATAGAATTAGACAACAAAAACAACAGATTTCAACAGTATAGGAGATGCAAAGCACAGGAAGGCTCGTTGACATAGTTAAGGTGACACAGTTCACATCACAAACATAATCACTTATCTTGAATGAAAACTCTTCTGTTCCTTTCCGTTAACACCCTGGATATCACAAAGTTCAATGGTAAAACAATCGACAACAGAAAGGCATTGGAACTTGACACCTTGATTCCGCTCAGGTCCTCGATTCAGCACGCTACGTGCTAACACACCGCACAGGGAAAGCAGGAAATGGGTCACCGTCTGTCAATTTCGTTGAAAGGAGGTACACCGCTCCGTTCATACTGCCAGATGATTACTTGTACTGGTATACAGACGCCACTGTATATCATGACATCTCATAATCTTGAGTAATAAATTTCTCTGACTATGCGAGTTGCGACTTGCGACTTGAGTTAACAGTTCCCAGTTTAACTGATACTGAATAAGGTTTTTCTTGGGCCTGGATACAGCTCTCAAATGTGATGTCTGTCTTTCATATACTATCGCCACTCAGGCTACACGCTAACACTTGTGAATTAATATCACGCGAATTTCGCGGGTGTCTGATCCTATAAAACTAGCACACCACTGTTACACCCCCCCTAAAGATACTAGGAAAATCCGGGAGGTCATTACTGTTGTACCTCCGTCAAGCACGTGAAAGTCAATCATGGCTGTCACTGAAACTGATACAAAGGATTGGTGTATGGTACGGTAAGGGTGTCTTATTGATTATCTGCTAACGTTGCTGCTGTGTTGTGGATCTGGTAATGTCTACATTTGATACATACATATACGCCACACAGGCAAACACTGTAGAAGTCTACTGGTAAGCGATGCACAAGTTCTCGATACAGATAGACCACGCCCACTCCGGGGCTATTTCTAAATACGTGTTAAGTTCCCTGTCACACTTGTAATATTAAGTGCGTGTGTTGGTTTAGTCGTTTACACCACAGGTACGTACACAAGAGTCATGGATGGTTGTAAACGACTGATGACATTTCATATGGGTTTATTCACGTCACAACACATTGATGAAATACACATAGAATACCGTTCACAGCACAACACAAGATATAAAGTACCACATAATAACTGCGCACTCGGCAGCTACAATGATATCATGATTCATGGCCTAAAGTACTCTTATTAAACTCAGCGCTATAAAGAATCCTCAATAACAATCCTCTCACAGGAGCTAATGATTCATGGCCTAAAGTACTCTTATTAATCAAGACTCCTCACACAGGAGATAATGGCCTTTAAAGACTGCACACTGCAGTTATAAACATTTCCACAATAATCAAAACTGCAGTTTCATACTACGCTGTACCCACAGCGAAAAATCCGTCGACATTTTAAATTCAGCACTGTACAGGCATTTCACACTTCCCAAAAACACTGTCTTCCTACCCGGTCAAAACGCCCAGAACACTCTCCTAGATAACACACTCGTCCCGCTCAAAAGCAGACACGAGACTTCCTCACGGTCAACACAACTCAGTCAATCAATCATCTGCTCCTAGCCGCGAGCTATTCTCACTCCGCTCAATTTTCCACAGTTAGTTCCAAGAGGAAAGTGCATAGACAGTGTTAAAAAATTCTGAAGAAAAACCGTACGAGTTTAACCAAAGCAAAACTTACCATACTAGAGCTAAAATTGCTTTTTCCCACAACAATTAGAGGCAATATGGAAATAAAAAATGTCTTCCCATAACTATTAAAGGCTATGATGAAAGAATAAATGTCTTCCCACAACTGTTAAAGGCTATGCTGAAAGAATAAATGTCTTCCCACAACTGTTAAAGGTTATGATGAAAGAATAAATGTCTTCCCACAACTGTTAACGGCTATGATGAAAGAATAAATGTGTTACCACAATTCTTCAAGGCCATGATGAAAGAAAAAGTAGGATTTCTTTGTGTTTGCTTTTCTCGAGTTTACCTCTCTTTTCTTTAATGTCTCAACTGTTACTTCTTCGGTATAATCATCTTCCCCGACATTCCATTTTAAAGAAAACAATGGCACAGCAGGCGTGGAAGAAGCGATTAAGCAAACTTCTCTCATTTTTTAACTGATTTTCTTTCTTCCTCTACTTTTCAATCCCCCCCCCCCCCCCCCCCCACACACACCATTTTTCGGCCTGATTTTCTTTCCTCAGCATTGTTTTCTTAAATTGCCAGTTTTCGTAGAGTTGTACTGACTCTTCTGCTTAAATATAGTTGTTCTGACTCTTGTTTAAATTGCTTATTTTGTTGTTTTTTCTGCTAATGTTGTTGGCTATTAAATGTCTGAATGTATTTTTTTAAAATAATTTCATCTATGTACAAGGGGATTGACATAAGTCTTGGGCCTGACCATGAAGGACATGTCACAGTGAGCTAAAATTTTGTATAGTGTTTATTCCTTTTCAATATAGCCACTGTCTGAATTGACACACTTCTGCCATCTCTGCTTGACCTTGAAAAGACCTTGGGAGTAGAACACCCTATTTTTCAAACTAAACCAGTCATCACATGCCAGTATAACTTCTTCATCGATGTCAAAATGATTTCCTTTTAGCTGTTTTTTAAGATTTGGGAATAGAAAAAAGTCTGATGGAGCCAAATCTGGAGAATATGGTGGGTGTGGAAGAATTTCAATATTCAAATCGTTGGCTGCTAGCTGCACAAGCCGTGCTTTGTGAGAGGGCACATTGTCTTGAAGCAAAGGAAGATTTTGAGTGCGCGTTATCCCTCGTTTCCTGGTCACAACCATTCTTAGTTTGGTGAGAAGATCTGCATAGTACTGTCCATTAACTGTGTTGCCACGAGGCAGACAATCTTTCAAAAGGACACCTTTGCCGTCCCAAAAAACAGTCAGCATCACTTTTCCTGCAGATTTCTGCGCTCTCGGCTTGACAGGTGTTGGGGAGCCCGGGTTTTCCATTGCATGCTGGCAATTTTGGATTCGGGGTCATAATGGTGTACCCAAGTCTCATCTACTGTCACCATGGTCTCCAAAAAATTTTTTGACTGACACTTTTTGAGCAACTGTTGACAGCAACTTACCCTCGTTTGCTTCTGTTCACGTGTCAACAGTCGCGGAATCCAGCGCGCACACACTTTTCTCATGTTCAGTCTGTTGTGTAAAATTCTATAAACTGTTCTTTCATTTAGTTTTACTCTACTAGCTATCTCCACAATTGTCATTTTTCGATCCTGGTCAATGATTTTCTTCACTCTTGTTGCATTTTCATCGTTGCACTCTGAGGCTGGTCTACCAGATCTTGGCAGATTAGCAACATTTGAGCGGCCGCACTTAAACTGTTGACACCAGTTTTTTACCGAAGTATATGAAGGACAAGAATCACGAAACACTGGTTCCATCTCCCTGTGTATTTCTGTAGGTGTTTTTCCCTGAAACCATCAGAAATTTTATCACAGCTCTGGCCTCCTTCTTTTCCATTGTTTTGTAAAATCTTTGGAGCAGCAGATCCGGTCAATAGGGAACATTGCGCCGTGCACCGTAGCGGGAAAACCCATTGAAGAAACAAATGCGTACTTCACACATTCAGTGCAAATATGATGAACTTTAAATGTGCCAAGTTTCATCTTCCTCCTGTGGCTCCTTCATGGTCAGGCCCAAGACTTATGTCAATCCCCTTGTATGATTTATTTCGTTCACTTATAAACTACAGTTAGTGTTGAGGACTATTTCCACATCCAACAAAGAAAAGGTTAAATGTCACAAACAACACAAGTACCTTGGTTGCTGTTCGGAATCGTCAACTTCCATTATCTCACTCTTTATTTGCACCTGAGACTGAAAACAAGGCAACACAAAAGTGTATCTCTTCCTGCAGCTACTGACATTTATAAGAAAAAGTGGGTTGAACGAATATAAGCAGGGAACATCTTATCATGACAACGGAAAAAAAATGGCCTTACATTGACTGGATTATGATGCTCAGTTACCTAGAGCAGATACAAGTGTTATGGATAAAAGAAATCAAAATATTAAAACAAAATGTTTGGTTCTGAACCATGGACACTTGAGATTATGACCTTCAGTTCAATATAATATACAATTTGTCATGGTTTTGAACTGCTGACTTCCTTCTCAGCTCAAAATGAAATGCTCTTGTTTTACAGACATGCTGGCGATGTATCTTCTTCTTCTGCATTCAGTTTGAAGTCTTGCTAAATCTGCAGGCCTGTCGCCAGGATGAAGTCCACAGTCTTTTCCAGGTCAGCGCGGCAGCCCCATAGCTTCTGCTTGAGCTCAGCACCCCCTGCCCAGGTCAGACGTGATGGGTCATTATGGGTTGGGCAGTTTTGGAGAATGTGTTCGGAGGTCTGGATTCCAGTTCCACATGGACATTCGTTTGTATGAGATATCCTGAGGCGATAGAGATGACCCAGTAGTCTGCAGTATCCAGTTCTCGGGCGGAATATGATGATCTGTTGGTGTCTATTAAGTTGGTGGATTGGGTCATCTCTGCTGTACGTATCACCTTCCTCCTTCCACTGATTTTTGTAATTGTTGTGGATAATGGTTTTAGCTTCTCAATAGGGCAATGAGTGGCTGGATTGTTCCATTTTACTGCCACTTCTAGACAGAGCATCTGCTCTCTCTCATTTCCAGTGATTCCACAATAGAAGGGTAACAATGACAGGCAATGGTTGATGACCTTTGGATAATGTTAAGCTCAGATCTGATCACACGCATCATGTTTTCATTTCTGCTGTTCTGTACGGATTCCAGTAATGATCTTACTTACTTACTTAGTCGTTCCTCTTCTACCGTGAGGTGTAGAGGTTTGGAAGAGAGAGCGCCAGACTATCCTATCGGCTGTCTTCTTCCTGGCCTGGTTCCATTCTAGTCCTCAGTCCTTCAAAGATTGTCTAATGTTGTCCTCCCAGCGGACTCTGGGTCGTCCTGGAGGTCTGGATCCCTGGCTCTTTGTTTCCCATGCTTGTCGTGGTAGCCGATCTTCTCCCATTCTGCAGACATGGCCAAACCATCTTAGTTGGGACTGTTCTATTTGGGTCTGCAGCGGGTAGGATTTTAGGCCTTGACGTATCGTCTGGTTGCGGACCATGTTTCTTCTTGTTACTTCAACCACCTTCCTCAGATACCTCATTTCTGAGGTTTGAATCTGGCTTTTGTGGGTTGTAGTCATTGCCCATGACTCGCATCCATATGTCAAGACTGGGACATAGGTGGAGCGGTATACAGCCATCTTCATTTTCTTACCAACCTCTTTCTTGCTGAGGAATCCTCGATTTATGGCCTGATAAAGTCTCCCAGCCGCTGCTTTTCGAGTGGCCAACTCTTCTTTGATGCCCCCCTTCCAGTAATGATCTACAGGCAGTAAAGATTACTATCTTAGCTGGTGGCTGTTGTTCTGATCTGGTGAGGATTTTCAGAGCTTGAAGTAGTGCCATAGCTTTTGCCCTGAAATTGGAGATCTTTTCAGTTGGGAAGGCCTTACGGATGATTTTCTCATTTACGAATCTTATAAAAAAAATGCCTCCTCCACCATTCTTTAATGCTCCTTCTGTGGATCCATCTGTGTATACGTGTGTCCACTCTTTTGGGTTCTACTTTTCTTCAATCATCTCCTGAGCCAAAGTTTTTAGTTGTGGAGGGTTCTGGTAGCCTTTCTTTCTTATTTCAGGGACTTCTGTGATGATAGATATATTTTCATGGCAGCAAGTTTGGCTCCTCATAATCAATTAACATTTCCATTTCGGTACGTTATTTTGGGAGATCTTCATGACATTGATGCAGATGTTTTGAGATGTTTAAGAAGCTGGTTCTTCAGCCTGTTTTTTGTCAAGCTATGTAGTTTGGATGATGCAGGTCGACTTGCCCAGAATCGGATGCATTCAGAGCAGCTGTAATGGAGACAACGTTCTGGAGAGAATATGTCACATGATGATGATGGAGTTTGGCATGCATTGGCTGATTTCGCATTCGTAGAAGCTTCTCACTGTGAATAAACACCTTTTCCTCAAGTCTGTCATCAAGGTAGCTGATGTTAGTGTATCTCTCCATTGCTTGGATTGGAGCAATCTTCATCCCTCCAGTGATTAATCTAAGGCCTGCATTTTGCACTTTTCTTAGACGTTCTGTGTTTGTCTTTGATGCTGTGGCCCAGAGTGACATGCCATATTCAATTACAGGAATGACTTTGCCTGTATAGACTTTTTTAAGTGTGCTGGTATTTGCCCCCCAAGTTTGTGCCAGCCAGTTTCTTCATAATGGAGAGCTTCCTTGTTGCTCTCTGTTCTACTGCTTTCAGGTGTGATTTCCGGGTATGTTGGATTTTCCTCGTTTGGAAGCTCACTTCCATTTAGTTGCAATTTGACCGTTTCATGGAGATTTGACAGAGAGAAGCAGGTTGCTACTGTCTTGGAGAAGGTGATCTGTACACCCCAGTCAGATGCCCATTTACCCATGAAATTTAGTGCTGCCTGCATCCTGAACTGTGCAGTAGGCAAATGTTCTGCGGCACACCAGGAGATATGCCTGGACAGTTTCTCTGCAATATAATTTATATAAATGGCAATGTATCTATCTTTTGACTCATTTCATTTAGGTGAAACTAATTTTCTTCCAGAAGTTCTAGCAGTAGATGTTTTTATGACATGACCTTGAATCTATTGCTTGTTTGTACCGTGAACTGATGCAGTATCCTGCGTAAACTGTATTACAGGAACGTGTCCTTTCATCAGAACACGAGAAAACGAAAATATTCTGAAAATCTAAAGTTTTTTAATTTTTTTTGTTGACTTCGGGACAAATTTTTTTGTGATTTTTTTCAAACATGATTTGGTTGACATCTTGGAACCAAAAAAAAAAAAAAATCTAGTTTCTGAAACACAGCTGTCCACGATGATTTTGGATGAAAGGATACGGACCTGTTTCTGTTAAACAAGATCAGCACATCTACACAAGAATGCTTAATTTAAAAAAAAGGAGAAACCACCCCTTTAAACAGTGCTATAAACAAAGGAAAGTAGATTCTGGCCAAGATTAGGACATAACTGAGGAAACCTGTTGACATTACAAAGCAATCTATGTTCTGGAATCTTCATGGTATGAGAAGTAGAGGGATACCAGAAACACATGGAGAAGAGAGCTGTGGGCAGAAAGAAAAGGGATAAAGCAGACATGGAAGAACCTTGAGTGGGTGGCACCGGACATTAGGGTTTCGCATGAATCTGGTGAAGCCTATGCTCCTCACAGAATTGAAGGGTAAGGAATAAATACACAAAGGATATTGTAATAGTTCCAAGTAGGAACAATTTGGAAGAAAGGACAGAGAGGTACATTTTCACAATGATCCCATTCCATAAATGAAGAAGAATTAACTGTATTATAATAACCGAGTTTACATGAGAGAATGTTCTCAAGTTATATGTAATAAAAGAAGCATTCTGAAGTGTATCTAGATTATTTTATATTTTAATACATTCTATCGCTAAAAGCTGGTGATTTCACTGTCAAAAACAAAGGCTAACTGTTGTAACTTACTTCATCAGATGGCTCTTGTTTGGCATAGATAGTTAAATTATCCAAATTGAACTGGCTAGCAAGGTTGAGAGCTGAAAAACACATTGTTAATACAATTATACCATATAGCCACATCTGATTTTAGCTCACTAAATCATTGGTGAGCCATGCCATGAGATTTTTTTTTAATATTTTGAAATTTGTTGTTGTTTTTAAATCCCTACCAAGCCAAAATTTAAAAAAAAAACATCTGTACTTTTACAAAACATGTTGCGATTAAGCAACTTTTAATTAATTAGTCCAATTTCAGTCCATTTGCTTTTGTTTTCTTTCACTTCTCGCCAATCTATTTCTGACATATTGCTCCACAGCTTCAAAAGCAATGCATCCAGATAAATGACCACGAAGCTGATCTATGCCATCAGTTCCAGGACTTTCTATATGTTCCTCATTCCTTTCATTCTTCTGTCTAAGTCTCTAACCCTGGGCATTCTTGAACAAGAACTGCAGAACTTCTATCAAAAGATTTCTTCAAAGAGTGTCCATCCCATCTCCAGCGCAGTCTTCTCATTTCTTATTCCACAGGTACTTGTCTGGTTTGTGTCGTCAGTTCTACATCGGTGATCTTGTCATACCATTTCAATCCTTCATATCTGTGTGCATACGCCAATTTATGAAAATTCATAACTTCTTGGTTGTTTTTGTTGTTCTCCATGTTTCACAGCCATATAATAGGACTCACTTGGTATTTAAGTTGAAAATTCTGTTTGTTTGTTGGACTTGATTTCTTTTAATTTCCATGTATTTCCCAATGCAATGAAAGTTCTACTTGACTTTTGAATTTTCATCTCGATATCACTGTCTGTCCCTCCAACTTTCCCCATAATGCTACCTAGACATAATATGAATGTAAACAGAATATAAAAGAATGGACTAAGGTTGTAAGATTGTGCTTCCACCAAACATCTGCTGGAAGTTCCTACAAAGTCTTAAAAAAATATAATCTATGACATTAGCGATAGATATATGACAAAGACTGTCATACCTGACTTTTCAGACAGAGGGAACAGTCTTGATAAAAAGAGCTGTATTCTTCCACAAAAAACAGTGTTCTGGGACTTTGACAGGCGTCTAATGAGATCTGTAAATAACATGCAACAACAATACTTGTTAAAATAGTTAACCAATGTCATAATATCAAATCATAAAACATTAAAAATCACTTTATCAATTATTCTATTTTTTTTTACTCTGGTTTGATTTCATACTCACTATATTTCACTTACAAAGAAGGGCTTACTTCTTACTTGTAATGCAACAAGTTCTCCATTTACACTGGTTCTTTTTTTTTTTTTTTTTGCGTACGCCTGCTAATACTCGAGGCGAAATCTCAGGTTATTACTTATGTCTAACCTGACATTGATTTTACGTGAGTATCCCTTTATTTCTTGTACAGAGACAGGTGTCCCTCGCCATTCAGGCAAATACTCGCCGATTTCGGAGGTACCCATTGCAGCTGGGGTCGGCTCAGGAGCCGCCAATCCCTGGTCGACGACACTCCTTCAAATGTCCTCAGTCAAGCTGTGTACATGCAGTAAATGCAAGTCACATGTTCTGGTAAAGCCAAACCCACATGCTGCGAACACACCCTGGTTAGCCTAATTCTAATTCAGAAGATAAGTGGGTCAGATATAATTTTAAGTGCTCCTTTCTTGGTATTGTGACTTCACTGTTGATTGCTTTTGTATGAAAATGCAATTCAATGCATACAGTATTTGCATACATTGCTGGTAAAATTTGTGTTATCTGTGCTCTATTAAACAGATAATAATACACTTTTAGTGAATAAATAAAATGATTTTTAATGGCACCTTTTATCCAGTGCAGAAAAATGTACAAGAAAGTCTACAACAATGAAGCTAAAGCTAGATGTGATTAACCTTTAATAGATGACTTAAAAAGTGATGGTCCGCTGTCAACAGATTTAATTAATAAACATTGGTTATACTGGGGCGCATGTCCAAACAACAAAGACCCTATGGTCTAATTTTCTAATTCCCTTTCTCTCTTTTCACTATCTGTTATCAAACATATACTATACATACAAATACAGAGCCACGCTGAGCAACAAGACTATTAGTGCAGTGGCCTAGTGCATCTCTCTTTTTATGGAGAGATATTTTCCCATCTAATTCATATTGTTTTCTTAACTGAAACATCTATCCATTAAATGACAGCTTCAGCCACTCTGGAAGACAATCTTGTCTTAGATTAATGTCTGTCTGTTGTTTGGTTTCCTTTATTTCTTATTATGTAATTGTCCTTGGAACACGCGTATTTGCAAATGTTTGTTGGTACTTTTTTTCCGGACAGTTGACATTATTACCCATAATTTATTACATGTAAAATTACTTAAGATGTAGACAAACTGTAACAGCAGTTTATACTTACGGACTTCCACACAGTTACTTTGTCTTCAACAAGATCAAATACAGCTTCACAGCGTTCTATTGTGAGCATGTCAAAGATGTCTGCCATCATGAGGAATGGAGTTGACGGCGAACACATGTCTGAGGACAACCACAGATCAGAAGCGAATTAGTCCTTTTGGATCATACCATTCACTCCTTCACAAATATTCACTACAAGTTTTAATCATTTCATAAAGACTCTAGACTAACCTTGTTAGAATATTATACAATTTTAGGATATAAACTTTAATTCATGCATCAGTTAAAAGATACAAAGACACAAGTTTTTTTGTTTTTATTTTTTTACTTCATTATTCAGACAGAAAATATGAAACGTGACATGTAATCTGCATGAGGCTGCCTTTTATTTAGAATTATTAAATAAAAGAAGAAAACAATTAGGTTTACAATAGTAAACAATAAGCAACACATACATAACTTTCAGCTCTTGGATTTCTTTTTGTTATTGTTAACTTCAATATTTTGTGTTAAAAACTTGGATAAAATCAGAATTTTAACATTTACATTTTTTTAAATTAAGGAAGAAATGGAATAGCCAAATTTTTTAATTAAGGAAGAAATGGAATAGCCAAATTTTCCAACTCATCTTACCTTGTCTCACGGCTTGGATTGCAAATGTTATAACAGACTTCAGAAGTTCCGGATTTGAAGTGTCAGACTGTTGAGAACATATTTATAATTTACACACTCCCTACTTCACCCTGGTCACGAGTTTTATAAAGAGTGTATTTTCTGTTGATTATCTGAGTACAGACATGAAACACAACAAAGTTAATGTTTTCAATAACTCTACATAATCATCATGGAGCAACCACTGCAGCAGGTGCCTTTGCAGAAAGCCTGCACCAAGCTGTCACATGCTCTTGGAGTGGTGGTGGTATCTGTGGCCATTTGTTTTACATGACGAGGTTGCCGAACCCCATGTACAATCTCATATTGGTCACCGTGTACAACTGAGAGTCCAGTAGTCCTATTCATTCTTTGCCTCTTCAGAGACCCCTAGGAACTAAACAGGGCTCCTAACATAAGAGATGCAAAAAAAAAAAAAATAATTAAAACCAGATCTATACACCTTCAACATGAAATTTTGCTAAAGTCCCTGCATGATAATTAGCAAACTCATTACATTCCAGAAGTAACGTGTGGGCTGACATAGTCCTCCATTCCTTTCTTTCCAATTAGTTCCACCTGCTGTCACAGTGTATTAAAACTTTCCTCTCTTGATAATATGTTCAATAAAAGTGAACTGTCTTTTTATGATGTGTGAAGTAAACTTCTTTTTTCCAGTAGCTTCTTCATGGACAGCCCCCACATTAGTCTGTTTTTAGCCATAAACATTGATCTTCTTGCTTGTTTACTTACTGTTCATGATTCACTTCCATATCAATGGATTGTTTTTATGCAACAGCTAAAGCATTTTTTTTTTCTTTCTTATCGATAAAACAAACATCTAAACAAAAAAACTGCCATTTGATTACATAAGTTTTATTTTTAATTGTTTTTTTTTCCCAGGACACAAAATAAAAATCAAATAAAAAAAAAATTGGCCAAACGTCTCACATAAATTAGTTGGACAGGCGTGAAGAAATGACAATTTTAAAATAGCAAGTGACTTCTCAATCACCCTGTAATCCTGGAACTTTCCACACTATAGCTAAATTTACTAAGCCGTTCTCGCTTGTATGTTACATTACAGATTCCCATACTTACAATCATTTTACATAAAATGTCCCTGAATACTTGATCCAGAACAGTCCTCTTCTCAAGACCTCTGTAGAAAAAAATGTAATTTTTAAGATCATCTACATGTAAATAAAATGACTAATAAATCAAGATACCATGAGCTACCGGTGGATGTAACTGTGGTAAAATGACTAAACATATGAGGAACAGAGAAAGTGCATATGGGCATTACCAGTCTAAGACTAGCTCTATGGAGATGTCAATAACCTCACGCTGACCCTGCTGTCTTCAAACATTTTCAAGTTAACATTTGAAAGCATTAGTAAAAGATTTACACACACACACAAACACATATATAATTGGCCAAAAACCTCTTACTTACTTAGTCGTTCCTCTTCTGAGGTGCAGAGGTAATGCCAACAACCTCAACATGTAAAATATTTTTTTCCCTCCTAAAAGCATTAATTTATGTGTATGCAGACAATTTCTAATGTTTGGTCCATTCTCATGCAACTGAGGGGAACAAAAACTAGATTTTCTATCAAATACTGGACTTAAGTATACCCAGAATATCATGGGAACAAACTACAACATAAGAGCAAATGATTACCCCAACTGACACAGGTGATCATGACACTGATTAACTTGTTATAATGCGTTCTAACCTTCTTCTTCTCAAGATGTGCCCAGTGAAGGTGGAAAGTTTCTACCTAATATTTGTATTATTTTTTCTTTGTATGCTGAACTTTTGCACAAAAGTTTTATCATAAACGGTAGTCCCATAGCAGATACTCTAGTAGAGGAGTGAAGTGTTACAGACTTCCCCATACTAGGTCCAGCAACAAGGTAGGGTGACTAGTGATTCAAGCCTGGCACCTTTGCTGCGAGAGACTAGTGCTCGAACCATTCTGTCAATCGGACGCTCTTTCTATCACTGAAGAGTGAAAAAAAGTAGAAAGGATAAACACGTTTAAAAAAAAAGTTGCAACCAAATCAGGTTAGGAATTTAGTAAGATCATCTCATCTCAACCCGTAACGGGTCGTAGGGGTGCCATGGTGGAAGCATCAGCAGACAGGGTCCTCCACTGCTCTCTATCCTCAGCAATACGTACAAGTGTGGAAAAACCGTGCCCTGCCCATTCTTTGATGTTATCAGCCCAGGATTTTCTTTGCCTTTCTCTTCTCCATTTACCTTCGACTGTTCCCTGGAGGATCGTTTTCGAAAGGGAGTCATGACGAGTTACATGCCCAAACCAGGCAAGCTTTCGACGTTTCACTACTGACAAAAGTGGTTCTTGGTGGCCTGCATACATGTTTATTTTCTCTCTAACATAGGCATTTGTTTTGTGCTCTTTATAGCAAATGCGCAAAATTCTTCTAACATTTATACTCAAAAGCCTGAATCCTTCGCTCCGTATCTGCAGTGAGTGTCCAGCCCTCACACCCATACAAGAGAATAGTGATTTGTATAATTTGATCTTCACAGGAAAACTGATGTTACTTTTCCAGATCACATTCAGCCTTGTCATGGCAGCTGAGGCCATATCAAGTCTTGTCTTGATTTCTTTACTTGATCTTCCATCACTACATATAGTGGACCCCAAATATTTAAAGGTGTTCATTTCTTCTAACGTTTGCCCATTTAACGTAATGTTGGTCGGAACATGTTTCTTATGGCTATTCACCAATATCTTGCCTTTTCTATATTAATTTCCATCCCATAAGTTCTTGTTACTTTCTCCAGTCTAGAGGTAAGGTCTTGAAGTTCTGATTCTGTTCCAGCTATAAGATCGATATCATCAGCAAAACGTAGATTACAAAGAGGTCGGCCTCCAATCGATATGGTTGTTTTATAATTGTAGAGAGCCTCCTGCATAATATGTTCTAGAGAGTTACAGAGAAGGAAATGTCGAAATTGTCCTCTTTTCACACAACATGCCTAAGAAAAATTTACCGAATCTTTTGGCCAAATACCATCACTAACCAAGATCTGCTTACTCGTAGCAAGCAAGAGGACATGCACACCATCATAGCTGGCAGACGCTGGAGCTGGGTTGGTCATGTCCTCAGAAGAGACCCCGATGCCATCACAAGAACAGCTATGCTTTGGACCCCTGAAGGAAAACGAAAGAGAGGCCGACCAAAAAACAACCTGGCGGAGGACTGTGGAGGCTGAGATGCAAAGAATGAACCAGAGTTGGGGCACTGTACGAAGGATGGCCACCGACCGAGCAAAGTGGAATCAATTTGTTGTTGCCCTACAAGACGCCACTAGGCGTGATGGCCACTGACTGCTTTGACGGTCGGCGGCTAAGGATCAAAGAAGAAGAAGATATGTTAAAGAGCACTGGGGACAGGATACAACCCTGACGAACTCCTACAGTTGTTTTGAAAAATTCTCCAATGTCATTGCTTGCAAAAACAGCACTGCTTGCGTCCTTGTAAAGTGCTTCAATGATATCTATGATGTTGGTATCAAAATTGAATTTTCTCATTATTTGCCATAAGCCTTCATGCCAGACTCGATCAAAGGCTTTAGTAAGATAAAGAGTTTATAAACCTGGTCACAATTTTAACCTGACCAATAAGCACCATGCACCTTCTATATTTGAACAACAAAATACAGAGAGTGAGAAAGTGGCTAATTCCCAGAAAGAAACAACATCAGTGCTTGGCCTAGTAACATGCTACATGGTACTTTCTAATTTGCCGGGGCTGTACAAAATCTAGCCAGGTACTAAATGTAAGGCATCATTTCTCTTATTTCCTTCCTATAGAACATGGAGCCACCATTGCAGAGTTCCTGCATCAAAGTATTCATGTGCTCTTGCTGCAGTAGTTCCTGCAGACATTTGTTTTACATGATGTGGTTACCAGTCACATTCGTAAGCTCGTGCATGATTTAACAGTAGTCCAATCTGTGTCTCCTTTGTTCACAATAAAATAAATGAACAGCACAAAAACTACAAGTAAACATTTTTATTAAAATTCCAGGCTACCTACTGTGACGACTTGCCATATCTTCTCTTCATTTTTTTTTACTATTTACGTGACATCATTTTTTCTCATCCTCAATGCATGATCGCAAAGTCCCGGGAATTGTCACTTGCGGATAATCTCCTAGCGTTCGGTGATTTTCTCCTCGCTATTTTTAGATACGACGTCATTGTTGACCCCTGACCTCGGTAGCGAGAAACCCGCTTTAATTTAGGACTGCTTAAACTTAGGGAGAACCAGTTTAGGCCACTTAGGAAAACATCACGTGACTTTTAACGTTATTGATTGGAGCGTCTATATGAGCCTAAGGTCACATGATGCACGCTACGGATCACGTGTCCAAGCGGAAATGTCCCGCTAAAAGTGCGCCAAACACGGCCATTTTTCACTTACGCCCAGGTAACCAAGAAAGCTAGACCTAAGCCAGATCGTGCGAATTCATGCATTAAACGCACTGAAGCCACGTGTCTAAATTGCTGGTCCATCTGAGTAGTCTATGGTGGAGCCTTGCACGACAGTCCAATCTCAGAGCAGAATACGGAGTCGAGCACAGAGAAGGCAAATCCGAACCATTCAAGACCTACCTGGGGCAACGTCAGGAGACCGGAGAACTAACCACGCTTCACCATCAGCCGGGGGCTGAAAAGCTAAGTTTCCTATAAAAAGGGAACTCACCAGATCAATGCATATTTTTGTCCTCCATGATGAAACACACTTGATGTGAGACACATAGTACATACAGCAGACACTAATTCCATCGACAATACTATCATTCACCATCTATTCATTTTATTGCAATAAACCAATTGGGTGTATATACTGTACCCCATGCTTTGTTCCTTCCATTAGATGTTGAATATTGTCTGATGTTTATCTTCCTTTATAAGGGAGGGGGGGCTCGTAAAATCTAATATAAACCCAGTTAATTGAGAATAATAATAGATAACTGAGAAGGGGACGACGGTAATGAGAGACCAAATATCTCCTTACAATCTTTTCCAGACCTGTCTAGTTAGGAGAATTTACCCTCTTCGTCACCCTTCAGAAGTGGGAAAACCCAACAGGAATCCTTGAGCCAAATCTTCCACATTCAGATCTATTATTTCTTTTAATAAATTCTTATCCTTCAAACGCTATGTGACACCTACCCTGTTCCTAACTCTAAATCCCTTACCCTTTCCCTATATTACTTTTTCCTAAAAATGTTGCTAAAACAAAAAATATAACAAACTCAAACAAAATGTTACTATAAAGTACAATAAGCATACAGACAAACTAAAGTAACTTCCTTTTTAAAAGCTGCTCTGTCAAGAACTGAAAATTATTTAACAGTGTGATAACATTTAGTTGTGCCATGTTACATTTTTGCAACATAAAACCATGAACAATGGAAACACGAAATAGAGCTAGAACTGCAAACAAATATTTTAAAAGTCACAAACTGAACATTTTATGTAACCAGACACTGCTGAGTGCAGAGCTCTTTAACTTGGGACTTTTCAAAGCTGCTACAAATTAAGCTACATCAGTGTTAAAAGTTAACAAATAGTATGCTTGAGTTTGAGTATACTGATGAAATCAAACTATAAAATGAATGTAACTGTAACTAAAGGTAAATTCAAGTATCTTCTGTCATCATTTTCCCCAGTCTATTTTTTTAAAAACCTCCTGCAATCATATGTACATTACACTGTCATAAAAGCATTAGCTATTATTACACAGAACCATAAAGTCTTTTATATTTGGACATGTTCCTTAATATAACTGATGGACTTTGTGTCTAGGTTGAACAGAGCATGTCTCGCCAAAACTTTTTTCTTTTTACCCAATCTGAAGTAGCGCCGTAGAGAGCATCGCCACTTGGTACGATGGCCCAGTAGAGAGCATCGCCATTTGGTGCAATGGTGCTGTAGAGAGCATCGCCATTTGGTGCGATGGTGCTGTAGAGAGCATCGCCATTTGGTGCGATCAGCAGCTTTTTCCTCCCAGGTTGCTGGATTTATGTCCAGTGCCCCCATTTCTCTATTGCACACATCTTTGAACCTCAGCTGCTGTTGCCCAACTGTTCTTTTGCCATCTGCCACTTGTCCCTAGAAGATATCTTTAGGGATGTGACCATGTTCAATGTGGTGGACATGACCAAGCCAGCATAGTCTGCACTGTCTAAGCATTAGAGATGGCTACTGTGTGTATGTGTCGAAACAATGCTTTGAAACAGCATAGAGTCCGAGCGATTCGACACTGCCTGTTTGTTTGTTTCGACACAGTTTCAGTTCCGTCTGCCTCGCTGTTTTGCAGAGACACACTGTCTCACTGTCTCGCCTTCCGTGAGCCTTTGTAAAATTTGAATCAACCGTTCGGAACATTAGAATGGAATATCAAACATGTCATATTTTTCAGGGATGAGTTATGATGACTTGATTTTACAAGTGATATTATTTTTGCTGAGAAGTTATACACTGGAAATTGTGTCAGTGCTGCAGTTGTCAATGTTTTAGGCACTATGTTAAAGTTGAAAGTGTCAGTGTGTTCGTATAAATGTAATGGACACTTTATTAGCTCTGCTGATATCTGTGTACTCGGTGTGGATTTGAATCATTGTCTACCAAAACTAGCTTACTCTAGTTTGATATCATGTGTTATTATTACTGTTATTATTATTGTTGTTTTTTATTATTTTCACATATACTTCAGCTATCATCATATCTCCGTTTTATTTCATCATAATGAAAGCTTGTGTAAAAATATTGAATTGTGGTCACACGAAACGCCATAGATTTTCACACACGCCAGTACCGCGCAAGAAAAAACAGAGAGATTGTCTCACATAGTTCATGAGTGTCTATTAGAGACTTCTTTCTCCCCGATACGGGCAAAAGTGCCGCTGCGCCGTTGTGTCGAAACAGTGTGTCGACACAGTTTAAATCACTGTTTCGAATGTCTCGAAACAGCTGAGAGTGTCGATTTGCCCACCTCTACTAAGCATAAGTATACAATAAAACTGTGCTGAATCACAGAAAAACAGACAGACCTGACATTCTCTTTAAAAATGGCTAACAGCGTTGCTGTTTGGAGGATAGAAATGATGAATAGCAGACATGTTGGCCAACTGCTTACTCTATGTCACTGTGTTCTTTGCACTAATTAAAAATGTAGGCCTACTTGCCACCACTAACTTTGCCCCTTAAAGCCATCATAAACCATTCAACCACTCATAATTTCTATAACTAATTAGGGAACAGTAGACCGCCATGCTGGCCAA
Source organism: Oreohelix idahoensis (assembly GCA_024509875.1). Classification (NCBI taxonomy): domain Eukaryota; kingdom Metazoa; phylum Mollusca; class Gastropoda; order Stylommatophora; family Oreohelicidae; genus Oreohelix; species Oreohelix idahoensis. The sequence goes on from JAMPIV010005983.1 coordinate 512,669, forward strand.
TAATATGGCATCTCTTCAAGTTGGATTTTTAAAAAATGGTCTGAGTGTTATTAATTTAGATAAAGCTAAATAACAGGGTTAGTGTTAGGTTAAGGCTAGTTGTAACATAAATATGGATAGCTCGTCTGGCAACAGGGGGCAACATGGCGGACCTTGTCTACTGTCCGTCACCTACCATGGCTTTACATGATTTGCAGAGTTAGTGGGCGATAAGTTGGTATTTTCTTCCCATTTTTTTAAAATAAAAGACCTCAATGCTTGTTGGACAAAAGTCATCATACTTCTCATAGTGTGAAACAATAACAGTAGGCCTAAATAATATAAACCAACCAACAAACCCACACAAAATGGAGAAGTGGTGTAAAAGCCTGAGGTGTTTCGTTTGATATGTAATTGATTTTGTTTATCTTAACTATTATGTTTTATAAAAACACCAATAGACCTTCACTTTCCTGGCCATATCCCCATGGAGTTTGTGCACTGTGCTGAGATCCTTCTTGTGTGATCTAAGGGAGGAGATCGAAGCACTGATGGAGTTGTCCATGTGCAATTAAGATAGTCCTTAAAAACCAAACCAATCCCCACTAATCACTAGTGATATATTAGGCCTAATTTCAGTTCTGGTTAAATAGCCTACTGTTTGACTGTAGGGCCTATTATGTAGGCTAGTTCTTAGCACCTGTTCTATAGATACGGGTGAATTTGAAGCCTGTAAATAATCTAATATTGGGATTGTCTGTTGTTCATAGGCCTACTTCTTATATTTTAAAAAGAAATGTTCTACATTACTGTCTTGAATTTTGAGTGTTTCTTGTAAATTTGAGCTTTGTTTAATAGTCCAGAGTCCTGATTACAACCTACAAACCTGGACGCATAGTTAGCGCCTAGTAGTTAGGTTAACTGCCTACTAACTTTCGCGTCCACGTTTGTAATCAAGGCTCTGTATTTTTTTAATAAAGCTCAAATTTACAAGAAATACTCAGCACTGCATTTGGTACCGTGTTACAACACTGCAAAAGACACTGGTAATTTTACTTGCCTTAAATTTTCCTCTAGCCTTATCGAACTCGAGAACTGCGATCGCAGCCATCGCGTTTTTCAAAACTAGCCAGGAACCATTACCAAGGCTTTCTACAATTGTTTAAAATAGGTATGCACAATGTATATAATGTGCTCTGATACATACAATCCCTTTTTAGGTTAAAAAATATGTGTGACTGATAAGAATGTCAGTTTTTTTTTTGTGTGCTAAATACGTGTACGTTCTGAAAAATGTTCAGAATATAATAACAAAATTAATCTTAATTATTTTTTTTTAATCACTGCAAATCGTGGATATCACGAAGAAATTGCATAGATCATGCTAACTACTATTAAACTTTTAAAAAATGAAATGTTAAGATTAAAGGAAAAGGTGAAAAGTAGTTCAAGAATCAAGGTTAAAAGCAGCAGCAAGTATGAGTTAAATTGCTCCGATATAGCTGTGCTTGGAAGTTTGGTAAAGAGCAAATGTTAATGCATTAATGCATATGTTGGTAAATGACGATTTTTGCCAGACATAAACTTTTAATACTCGGCAAGCTTGTAGCAGAAGAAGAAAAGATACAGATACTGCGATGGAGAAGAAGAGGAGGAGGAGAAGGAATTGTGTGTGTACAGTGGTAACCAAACTAAATAATAATTAATTTTAGCCCAACCGGCAAATTCGGAAGGACACTTCTTGGTGACGTTTGGCACATATAGCTGAGTTGTTAGTTGCTCATTCTCAGGATTTGGAACTTACCAATACTTTATACATTTTCAAAGCTTAACATCAGCTGCACTGATCTTAGCTCCAAAATTAAGCCAACCAGCACTTATGTTTGTATTTATCAGTTAGCCTACCTTTAGTGAGTGTGAAAATTCGTTTACTTTTGTTGTTTGGAATCTTTGAAAACCAAACCCAGTAGGCCCTAGCCCCTTTTATTTCTACTATTCACTGTGGATTATCGGAGTTTCGGTTTTGTAGTTGAGGATTCCACGACAGTAATATTAATGAAAGTGAGTGAAAATATGACAGGGATAAAATCGATGTATAAAGAAACTGATGAAAACAGAGAAAGAAATGGGACATACATTTTTGATACTGTCAACTAGATTTCCAGAGAAAGTCAGAATAATCATTCATGGCGCAAAACGGGGTGGGAAGAGGCGTTCGGCATGAGCAGACTAACTAATTGTTTGGTTTGGTTTGGTTTTTAAGGACCACCTTCATTGCACACGGACAACTCCATTAGTGCTCAGATCTCCTCCCTTAGATCACACCAGGATGATCTCGGCACAGTACACGTACTCCGCAGCACAGATAAGGATCCCAATGTGTATATACAGGAATCACACATTCTATAAATATTTTTGTGGTCGGTAGGTTTTCTAAATTTTGTACATTTGCCAGGGCAGCGGCCGTATGTCCTAACGGGCATAACTGCACATGGGACTTCCTATTTTTTCACCCTTATCCGAGAAGGCTAGGCATCCGATCTCACTACCCAGGAGATCTGGGGGGAGTATGACATCATTAGGACCCACTGGTTCTGAAAAGTATTTCCATCAAATATATTCCCTGTACTGGGAACTGAACCTGATACCTTTAAAATTAGAGGCGGACACCATACCTCTTAGCCACTCCAGCCCCTAAAACTAGTGAAAATTGAGTGAAAGAAGAAGGATTAATCTAAAGTGTGTTCTATAGAAATCACCAGCAATTAAACACCTTATGTTAGAATCTTCAGACAGTTCCGCCAGAAAATTCCAATCACTCTCTGCTGTAAGATGGTTGACATGAGCATATAAATTGTAGACTCGCCACTCCTGACCCCTATATTCACAGCAATCCCCTGCAGTTCCGCATCCTCACTAGTTTGGGAACTTGTATCCAGCCATGTATGAGGGAGCTCATGTTTTACTGCTTTCCCATTGCACCAATCCCTACACTTCCTGCCAAGGCTGATGATTTCTATTCTGGAAAATACCTCCTGTCCTGTGGCATCCATTCAAGTCATTTCAGTATCTGCTATATCTTCTTATTCTTGTCTCCATTTCTCTTCTCTGTGCATTTTTGGGTCTCCTGTTGCTATTACTTTGGGGGTTAAGATTTGTCTTCAGAACATAAACTGCCATGTAATGCAGTTTCCTGATTTCCTAACATTCCAGGTGTCAATGCTGGAGATTCTGTGAGTAAAAAAGTGAGCTGACAATCCAGACTTCATTTAACTTTATCCGTAACACACCACTATCCTCTTTGATGGAGGGCCTTTGTCCACCCTGGATGGCAGATTTAAATCAATAGATTTGATTTACTTGTTCATGATCTACTAACAGTTTTTGTGGCTGTCTTAAGTTTCTACATATTGAGGTAGCTGGCCCTATGCCTAGCTCTCATGAGTCGTTTCTTGTGATGTCTTACTAAGTCACAGTATTATAATTGTTTTCTCCTCTGTAAGGTTCCTAGTAAATGCACAGGTGTAAGTGTAATTAAAGCTATAGAATTCATTGAAATTAAATAACAAATGGTATGAATGTTAGTTTTATGAAGAAACAATACAGTCACAGTGGCAAATAAGATGAAGACAGTGTTAATAGTAGAAATATATACAAAAGCTAGTGACACTGGATACAAATCAAACTGGAAAAATTTACATTTAAATGTGTTGAACTAAGTAGAATTAAACCAGAAATATGAACAGTAGTAATATAATGTGATCATAAAGAACACAAAACAAAAATGATAGGAAACATTAGGACATGTTGTGAAGATAGACCGCATGGATCCGTCCACTTGCCTCCCATCATTGCCCCTCAACCTTGTTTACCACCTTTGCACCTCAATTAGTATGCACATTTGTTACGCATAATCCATGCCTTCTCGATAGCTGTCTAACTCATAGTTTTAGCCACGCCTATTTCTTTTTCTCTGTCTTACAGGCACTAATGAGTGTTTACAAACAGACCTATTAGCTAGTCCACGACCGGACAGATAACAGCCAGCGAGTAAGAGCCATTAACTGAATTATCACGCGTGCGATTGGGCAATCGTCGAATAGTGACAGATCAGACAGAACGCATGTAGGAAGAGAACGGGTGGTCATTTGTAGAATCAAGGGCGATAAGACAAAAGTCGTACCTTTGATAGTTACATTTCTCAGGGGGGAATTAAGCGAATGCAAAAAGGGGCGATAACCACAGTTACCGACCACATCCATTTGTTCGTGTTCCCAGGGGACGTAATTAGCTACAGAGAGAGACGAGATCAAAAGACGGGCTGCTCCCTAGCAAATGTGTTGTTGTTGGCATCGGTGAGGAAGAAATCTCTGATACGGGAATCGAATAGTAGATTTGCATTGATATAGCCGAAGGTGTGATTTTTGGCATCAATGAGCGAAATAACGCCATTTCAGTATAAAGAATCCCGTACTCCAAAAGTCAGTATCAGTCACAGCAGGAAAATTTTATTGAAACCATCTAGCTCAATATCTTAAGAGCCATTGTACAAAGAGGATTACTTAGATTTTCATGGAGAGAGTTTAATTTTTCTGTTTGGCGGTGATAATATATATATTAGCATAATAATAATAATAATACAGTAGAACTCCATTTATCCGAACCCCATGGGACCGAGCATCGTTCGGATAATCAAATGTTCGGATAATTGGATTACATAATGTATCGAGTACATGTACACATATTTATAAAAATAATTAACCATCACAAGGAAATTACACTATAAAACATATTTACTTGTACTGTAATAATAATACCCACACTGTATTAGATCACTGTATCACCAAAATCTTTCATTACATTTTGCAGTGCATGTACTACTTGTATTAATTATTTTTTTTTAAGAAAGAGAAATGTTTTCAAAATAACATTACAAACGATTCAAAACCAGGCGCAACTTACGTATACATGTACTTGCACAGATGTAACCCACTATTTAAATTAATGAGGAATCCTCTTTTGCACCAAACTGGATAGTCTCCTTTTGGCTGCTAAGTCCCGCATTCTCTTCAACAGCAGAAGCTGTATAGGACAGCTGTCATCTTCTTGCTCGTACCAAGCCATCGCTGTTTCTAGTGCTATAAAGGCCTCTTCAGGACTTGGTCGACGTTTTGGGTTTTCTTCATAATCTACAAGTACATCATGTACTTCTGAGGAGTCTTCATCATCGGTCACTACATGTATTTGGTTTTCTTCTTGCACAAAAGACAAAATTTCTTCATCATTCAAAAACTGAAAACCAGAATCATTATCATCTTCTAGCCACATGTGTGCATCATCTTTGTCACAGGCCGAAAATCCGGGCATTGCTTGAAACAGTTCCACAACTTCATTTATACAATCATCATTTGTGTCCACTACAGTAGTTTCATTTCCTCCTTTTTTCCCAAGCAATCTATTCCAAGCCTTGTTGAGATTATCTTGTGACAGGGTGGTCCAAGCATCAGCTAACATATATCAGCAGTCTTTGAGATTAAGCTTTTTGGAAAACGCCACCACACTTTCTTCATCTTCAGCCAACAATAAACGACGCATGACTTCCTTCTTGTACATCTTTTTAAGCTTTGCTATAACACCCTGATCCATTGGTTGAATCAGTGCTGTTACATTGGGAGGCAGAAAAATTACTTTAAAATTTGCATCAACTGCATTCAATGTATCCGTCTCTGGATGAGATGGTGCATTGTCCAGTAGAAGAATTACTTTTCCAGTTTTCTTTTCTTGTTCTCTCAACCTCTTCACATTTGGGATGAACTGATTTGTATACCAATCAAGAAATATTTCACTATTCATCCAAGCACTCTTCTGTGCTTTGTAGCACAATGGGAGACATGTCACATTCTTTAAACAACGTGGTTTTTTGGCTTTACCGATCATTAGCACCGGTAAACGATGACTTCCACTGGCATTCGCGGCTACCAAAATTGTTACTCTCTCTTTGCACTTTTTAAACACAGGGGAAGCTGCTTCGCGCTGAGATGCAAGTGATTTTTGAGGCAATGATTTCCAGCATAAGCCAGTCTCATCGGCATTATACACATCGAGTGAATAATCTTCTTCTTCCAAAAAAGCCAAGAATGTTTCTTTAAAATTTTCAGCGGCAGTTGCATCTCCAATTCTCGTATGCCATGACGAGATTTAAAGTTTCTTAACCATCCCTGGCTAGCCTTAAAGTCAGGAGGACAGTCAAGTTGATTGTTGAACTGAAGTGCCTTTTCACACAATAGAGAACCAGAGATAGTTTCCCCTTTGCTTCTTCTTTGCACAAACCATATATACAAAGCCTCTTCCAATTTCAAATCTTTCGCATGTCTCATGGTTTACGTTTCTTCGACCCATTTTCACTATCCAATTTCGGTGCAAAACTCATAATTTTATCCTTGTTACTTTTGATGTCAGAGATGGTAGCTTTCCCAACATTGGAAATCCTCGCAAGTGAAGACACAGTTTCACCTTTTCCTAGTCTCTTGATAATTTCTGTTTTCGTTTCAATTGACAAAACATTGCGGTTCCTTTTATATGCTTTAGGCCTTCTGGAAGATTCCATATCGCACAGAGAAATACTTGCACACCAAAATTATTCTGCTGTAGTAGCAGACACAATTATTTTAAGTTGAACTGTCTGTTTAGCCAGTGTTCTGCCTAGAACGCATACGTACACTAGATTGGTAAACCAGATATTAACTGACTTTATGATCTGACTGACTTCCTGTACGTAAGCGACTGACCATTAGCCCATTCCATCCTCTACAAATTGTTCGCACACATTTGAAGCTTGCAGCATCAAAAGATTCAAAAATAAAGTCTAACATGACTGGTGGCGCCTGATTTTTTTTTTTTCTCGAAAAAGTGTTCGGATAATTGGATGTTCGGATAATTGGGGTTCGGATAAATGGAGTTCTACTGTAATAATAATAGCCCCTTCAGTCATAACTGACTATGGGAATGCGCCCCTGAGGTGACAGCCCTCAGCTGCTTATTTTCCTGGTTCTCCTTTCGACGTTTTCTCCTCACCTCTGCTTCTTGTGTGAGCCTCTCTTCGCCCAATCTGAGGTGGCGCCGTAAATAGCATCGCCACTTAGTGCGATCAGCAGCTTTATCCTCCCATGTTGCTGGATCCATGTCCAGTGCCCTCATATCTCTCTTGCACACATCTTTGAACCTCAGCTGTGGTCGCCCAACTGTTCTCTTGCCATCTGCTAATTGTCCGTAGAAGATATCTTTTGGGATGCGACCATCATCCATGCGGCGAACATGGCCAAGCCAGCGAAGTCTGCGCTGTCTAAGAAGCGTATACATACTTTGAAGGCCAGCACGTGACAACACCTCGACATTTGTCACTTTATCTTTCCACGAGATGCCGAGGATGCGGCGTAGACACCGCAAATGGAAGGTATTGAGCCTTCTTTCTTGCTTAGCATAGGTCGTCCAGGTCTCGCTGCCATATAGGAGTGTGCTGGTGACTCAGGCATTATATACCGCAGCTTTGGTCTTCATTGTGAGTTTAGAGTTTCCCCAAACACGCGATGTGAGGCGGGCAAAGGTAGCTGCAGCTTTGCCAATGCGGCTGTCGATTTCTGTATCCAGTGAGAGTTTGTCATTGATGGTAGACCCTAGGTATGTGAAGTGGTGCACCACTGCCAATTCATAGTTATCGATAGTGATAACTGGTGCAGCACCCACATCCTGACTCAGCACATTCGTTTTCTTTAGACTTATTGTGAGGCCAAAGTCCTTGCATGCTTTATAGTGATTTAATGTGTTAAGAGTTCTTCATTATATTTCACTGGGATTTGTGTGTTAATTGACTAGCATATTAAATAACATATAGCTAATTTTTCCAGCTGTAACGTAAATTTAATTACTCGCTATCACCCAGAAAGAGATGTTTAAATTGACTAGTAAATGCATTAGGCAATTGACTACTGACGGAATCTATAATTATTTCTAATTCATTAAGTGTAATTTTGTAAATGACTAGCGCTTATTTCATGTGTTAAAAATGATAAGATAAGCTAGACACTTGTGGTTTCTAATCTAATTTAATAACCGAGTGGATAAGAGATTTTACCTTTACGCGGGTTAGGATAAAATACTGATATTATGGTTAAATGTTTTGTATTTTCTTCCTAAATCTAGTACGGATCACAAACCAAACCTACCAGCGGCCTAAATCTGAGAAAAAGGGTATAAGTCAAATAGTACCAAAAACATTCTTATGTAATATCAGGTCTTCGAGGTTGACCTGTTCGGCCCTCTTGTTTCACCCAGAGAGAGAGAGAGAGTACAAACATATGACAATAAGAATAACAATAACTGGATATATAGATACCCAGATTTCTTTTAATTTTCATTACATGCAGCCCGCTGTGGCGAAAATATCAAACCTAACACTACCTGACTACTGACCACTGTGTTGTGGCGAGGATTTATCCAGAAAGATTTACCCACCTGACATTCTTGTTTTAACTATCGGAATTACTAGCTGCTTTACACTGTGAACACTAGATCTCGGTAATTATTTTTTCTACCTGGACTAATTGATGTGACATAAACGTATCCAATTATCACCACCAAAGTAAGTGTTCCCCATTAGGAGGATTAATCAGTCTTGGAGGAACTGGGGCTTATTTTGGCTAAACCCAACACTGGATTTGTATATGTATCATGGAGATATGTTCAAGATGTTGTTAAAACAACGAGTAGGTAAGCGTGACTGAATGTGGCCACAGACTGACAGAAGTATGAATCAGAGGAGTGAATAATTTTATTTGTATACTCATTGTACGCACTTCTTGATCTGTTCGCAAATACTGTTATCTTTTATTCAGGGATAGATTAACTAGGAACTCTGTTCTTTACAGTATCGTCTATTCCTATACCATAGCGCAAATCTTTTGACCTTTTAGGGTTAATAACTCTTCTTGCAGGATCTTGTCTCAACAGAGGGGATTGCACTTATGGGTTTATTTTGTTAAATTTCTGTAACCTATGATTTGTCTTTCCAACGGGCTGATCACCCGTTTGCCAGTCAATTCGATTACGGAAACAACAGCAGATGGATTGATTTGCCATTGCCCTAAAGACGCCAATAGGCGTGACGGGAAACGGTGGCGAAGAAAACCTATCTGCTGTTGCCCTAAGACGCCACTAGGCGTAATGGCCACTGACTGCTTTGACGGTCGGTGACTAAGGACGGAAGAAGAAGAAGATGATTTGTCTATTGATATTTATGTTGGATGTCGTGAAGAGTTTTTTTATATATGATAATGAACTTTAAACAAAACTTAATTACTGGTGTTGGTCAGCTCAGCTCAATATCCATACCCCATTTACTATAGTTTCACGTTTGTGCGTCTGGTTGTCATCACTTATCTGTGTCTGTGTATGTGAGTGGTTAATAATATATATGTTAATATATACGGGAAGGAGAATTGTCTGATAAATAATTTCAGTCGTAAAGATAGGCTGGACTAGAGTATCTTCTCAATCCAGGGACAGATTCTACCTTTAAACTATTCACTCGTGAAATCTATTTCTTTACCTTATCTCTCACTGAGTTACCACTTTTTCAGTTCTATTCAGACGGGACCAGAATCTATCTTAAATACCTATCCAAATCTACGACACATATCACATTGACATATGCTGGAAGATATAAGGGCAGAAATAAACTGAAAAAACGCATGACGTTTTAAGTGAAGAGCAGAAGGAAAAAAGAAAGAAATCAGCAAGTATAACGTACATATTAAGTGTCCTTCTGTGACGGTGTACTCTCCATAGAAAAAAAAGCGAGTTGCGTGATACTGTGGTTTCCGGTGCGCCTTCTGGCCCAGTATCTACGACTTTAGCACCTGTTCAACGGGAGAGTGGGCTCATCCCTAATCTGTTTAAGTTCCCAGTAGTAGACTATTCGCAAGCAGCCTGGGGGGTGTCACTGCTCTGCGCGGACCTTGTTTACCGAGGCGGCGTCCGAGCTCGTATGGTAAAAATATGGTTGCGTTATCTTCAAAATAGCCCTGTCTTTCCCGTGGCTTTTCTGCCATCCTGCAACTTTGAGTTAGGGAGTTCTGAGCTCCAGTATCTTTCCCAGGCATTTTATCCTGGCCTGGCACGCATACAGAGGACCCCACTTCTGGTTCTAAGTTAGCAGTTGGGGATAGGTGGGGTAGCACACTGTGCATTCCCCGTCATCCAGGGGGCTCTCCAACTATGCAGAGCTTGCACAATGCTGTGCTCTGGTTCTGGGCTCTCCCAAGGAATCCTCACGTCCTGCACAGAGCCACTTCCAGATACCCACCACCTGCCAACCCTCCATTGTAGAAATCTCCTGCATGCGGCCATCCAGTCAAGAGCCAGTATTAAGTCTGGTGCCCAAGTGATCCCCCCAAGCTCAGTGTGCAATGCTTGGTTCTCATCATGCTGCAACACAGGGGGGATTGTGATGCTCAGCCATCTCTCTCAACTCTGCACGATAAGTGACATCGGGGACTTAACTGTGCCTCAGTACTGGGAGGCCCCGTTTCCGGGTACACCACACACAGCCAATTGAGGCAACGGTCGCCGTGGGCGTGTCTTCAGTGGGGAAGTTGTGGAGTCTTCCTGTCCATGTTCTTGCACATCCTAACACTGCCCGCAAGACATCGGAGGTTTGGAGAGTGGCCTTCTCTGCTTTTTTGAGCCGGGGTGGGCTCCCCGGGCAAGTCTCGATGGGGATCGGGACGTGTCCACGCGCCAGTGGGCCCAGCATCGGCCGCATCTGATGGAGGACTTGCTCTGCCAGGTTTGAGTTAGTAAATTCCAACTTTGTCATCTTCATGGCATTGTGATGCTGGGGTGCCTGTGGATTTCCTACCGTCCCGGGTAGAAGCCAGAAGTGTACTGTGCCAGCTCTGGGGGAGATAAAGGGGGTGTTTCTGCATCTCCTTGTGATACGTAGCCAAGGTAGGGCTCACAGTGCTCTTTCCCCGCCACCAAATTGCCTGCTGATTACGCCGAGTTCTCCGAGGCTCTAGGCATGTGACCAAGAGTTGAAGGCAATAGGATCGTCACGTCCTGAGTCTCTGTGCCTGTACGATGGGTTCCGATCTTCAGGAAGCAGTCCACACTCGTTCCCACTCCCAAGACTTGTTCAGTATCCATCTGGCTCCTTCCCACCCACAGAGGGCGTGTACGGTGTAGTGCACCGGTTTTATTATCGAGGTTTGCTCCTCTAGATCCGTTGTGTTTAGCCTGAGGATTCGCACCCTCAGTTACCAGGACTACCTCGAGGAGGGTGTGGCTCTTCACCACGCACAACGATCTTGGGGTATGAGAGGTTTTGCTAGGCCAAGAGACTAACACCGCAATGGTCGCTCCTTTCATGAACAAGAATTCACTAGGCCTAGGGTGAAGCAAGGGGGGAAACCCACTACCCACAACACCAGCACATCATACCCCCTGTCTGTAAAAGACTTTGCCCCGTCCTTCTGTATTTACACTAATGATTGATATTAATTAGTTGATAAGGATAGGAAACTCTATACAGAGCGATACAACAGGTGGCAATCTGATCATCAGAAAAAGGTCCCTCCGTCGATCAAGTGTTTCGGCCCCTAAATCTCCTTTACACCGATGGGGCACTCGCATCATGACTCCCAAGTGTTAGCCTCCTGTTGTCTTGTGCCCATTGCAGTTGTTCCACAGCCAGCACAATGCCCTTTCTGCAGTTTCACTGAGCTTCTTAAGTGCCCTTGTTCTTTGACTGTCTCCTCAACCCCAACACTTTCAGTAGATCACACACTGAGGCAGCCACAAGACCTCTTGCACCGACCTCAACAGCCATGACCCTTGCAGTGAACCCCACTTTCATCATGACTCCCAAGCGTTAGCCTCCTGTTGTCTTGTGCAGAGAATTGAATCCATTCCACCTTGGTTGCAGCTTTCAAATTCACTCCTATTTCCTGCCAGCTGGAGGCAGTTTTGATAGTGACCCTATGTTGAAAACAAATTATTATCCCGAGTTCCATAGCCCATTGCAGTTGTTCCACAGCCAGCACAATGCCCTTTCTGCAGTTTCACGGAGCCTCTTAAGCACCCTTGTTCTTTGACTGTACCCTCAACCCCAACACTTTCAGTAGATCATACACTGACGCAGCCACAAGACCTCTTGCACCAATCTCAACAGCCATGACCCTTGCAGTGTACCCATCGTGTCTCAAGTCCGTGGCCAGATCATTATACTTGGCCACTTTGAATGAGTGTTGCTCGTCTAAAAGACCCACCATACTTCTCACTTACTGATGCATCAGCGAGTAATTTGTTTCACTCTTTCATCAGTTATTATAGTTTGAAAAGAAAGGCTAATTACCTGTCTTTAACCTCCCTTAGCTGCTCTAATGAAGGAATTAAATTGAAAACAAATCTAGAATATTTTTCAAAGATGATACTTACTTACTTAGTAGTTCCTCTTCTACCCAGGGGTGTAGAGATTTGCCAAAGCGAGCGCCATACTATCTTATTGGCTGTTTTGAAAGATGATAATATTATAAATGATTGTACCAGCATAATATCACATTTATTTGTCAGTCGGCACCCGAATTTAAGATAAAAATATTTTCTTTCTTTTCAGATCATGAGGCCAAATTATTGGAATTATATTTATTATTAGCTGCTAAATTTTTGAAAATTGAACACCTTTATTGTGTACTATGTCCTGACCAAAGAGGCATCGTACGATATGGCAAAATATTTTGCCCCAGCTCAAGGACTGAGACAGACAGCGTCCGTTTTCTCCATTAAATCAAACTCCCAACCAGGCAACACAACAACAATCAAAATGCTGGAGGATCCGAGTGGCAAGGAGACAAAAGAGATTCTTAAGCTTTGGTGTTTTGACCTGTCATACTTATCCCGTGCCTGGCAGTTTGTCACACTGACGGCTTTGACTTTTGCTTTTTATCTGGTTTATGGGTACATGCAGGTAATTTTTATCATTTATTTATTCATTTTGAAAAACAATATATTGATCATACATGGCAATAGTCAGCATCAAAAATTTCTTCGAAGTTAAAATTAACATTTTCAGTGAATCTATATGTATGTTCTACTTTGCCTTTCGACACCATATAGAGCACATGCACAAATCCTCAGTTGGTTCATGTCAGGCCCTCCTGTTCTGCCAATACATTCCAGTTCTTTCCACATTGTCTTTGTTTTTTTGTTTTAATGTCTGTCTCCAGCTCTCTTCTCTCCATGTGTTTTTGATTCTCCCTGTATTTCTAGTACCCAAGGAATTCCAGAACAAGGAATGCCTTGTAATGCTGAAGCCGCGGTAGCATAGTGGTTAGTGCACTGGCTTCCTAGCGCAGTGGTCTATGGTTTGATCCCCAGATGAGGTGGGATTTTTTTAGGCCACAAACGGCTCCTGTGTTGACCCAGCCCCAAATGGGTACCAGAGCAACTCTGGGAAGGTTAAGGCGGCCGGCGTGATGCTGACCACATCACCCCTCGTGTGCTGATGGTCAAGAAAATATGGGCCTAACACCATATTCCCAATATGTCTCAATGGGCGTGTAACGGGATCCTTACCTTTACCTTGTAATGCTATTCTATGTTTTCTCTGACCTCTTGTTCAACTCGTACGTTTGGTTCTTTCCAGTTTTCATATTGTAAATATAAATCATCATTATCATTTCCCCTTTAGCTCCCTACAGAGCTAGCACAGCAGCTAGGCCCCTTGGAGGAGGCCTGCACCAAAGCTCATATTAGTAGCCTCATATGACATGCCTAAGGAAGCAGTATCCGCATTCTTTCTTTATCTCCTCATAGACATCCGGGAAGTACACGGGGGTAAAAATGTAAATGCTGGACATTAATTTAATACTATAATCATTCCTCAACAGGGCAACAATGTGATATCAGTGGATTAAATTGTCTTTTTCAGTACTCAGCAGGCATGGGACCACCTGCTGTTGTCTGCCTTAGCAGGAAGCTTGCATTAGAGAACATCATATGCTCTTGCTGTGATGGTTTCTGGCAGTTTGTTTTACATGATGAGGTTGCTAGGCATAAACACAACCTGACCGTACTCACCTCCTGCGACATGCATGGTGGAAGCGGTGGTCTTAATAACGCTTTTTATCTCCACACAGACCTATCATTCATCAATACCCTTTAGCTCCCTGAGGAGCATAGGCCTTCAACAAACACATGCCAAGTCTTCCTGTCCTGTGCCATCCGCTCAAGTTCTTTCTATGTTTTCCTCATAATTTTCATCTCTGTATCCAGTTCTCTTCTCCATGTGTTTTTTGTCTACCTCTGCCTCTCTTTCCCTGTGGATTCCAGAACAAGGACTGCCTTGTAATGCTGTCAACAGGTCTCCTCAATGTGTGTCCTATTCATCGCCAGCGTCTTCTTCTCAACTCTTGTTGCACTTGTCAGGTTCTTGTCATCAATTCCACATTTGTGATTTTGTCATACCATTTCAGTCCTTCTATTCTATGCAAGCACCCGTTTATAAAAGTCTGTAACTTTTTGGTTGTTATTTTTGCTGCTCTCTATGTCTCAGAGCCTTACAATAGGAACACAGACCTATGGAAACTACAAAATGTTTTAATATTTCTCTAACTATTAACATTTTAATCAGTTGAATAGAGTACACTTTTTTTTTTCAAATTTATTTAAAAGGTACTCATACTTCAAGCTGTCCGATTGACAGAATGGTTAGAGTGCTGGTCTCTCGTGGCTAAGGTGCCCAGTTCAATTCAGGGTACCCACACGCTTCAGTCTACCCTGCTGTAAATGGGTACTTGAGTTGGGGAAGGAAAAGGCAGCGAGGAAAGTAACTGGTCACCCCACCTCTCGATGCTGGACCTAGTATAGTGAAGTCTCTAACACTTCACTCCCCTACATCCGTATCTGCTATAGGACTACTTTTACCTTTTTACATACTTCACTTGCTCACATTCATAATATTTATGCAACTTCTACAGGAGCTCATCTTCAAACTTGAGGGTTTCAAACCCTTCGGCTGGTATCTGACATTGGTTCAGTTTGCATATTACACTTTGTTTGGAGTGGCAGAGTTGCAGTTTAAAGAGGATAGACACCGGAAGTAAGTTTTGCTCTGCTAGTATTTGTTGAATATCATAAGCCAGTGAAGTCATGATAAATGAAAGCTACAACAGTTATGAACTATTCTCACCCCATCATAAAGATTTCAAAGTGTGTGTGATGCTAGGTATATTACAGCTGTTGTGAAGGGTTTCAAGATGTGGCTTGACAAAATGAATAAATGCACCAGTTATGCATTGTTTCATGAGGTGGCTTCAAAAAGTAAATAAAACATACAAATGCAAAAGGTTTATCTGGCAGAACAGCTGATGTGCTCAAGAACATTAATGAATCCTCAGAGACATTTTACAACAGAGTGAAAAAAAAAACTAACAAATAAAAGAAAGGAATTTCATGAATAGTTCAATGGGGTTGAACAAATAAAATGTTACGTAGTTTTGTTTATTTTCTTCAATTTAAAAATAAATGACCAATTGGCTTACTACACTGTTAAAATATGTAAGTCATTTTTTAAATTTTTTAAAATTTTAGTATGTATACAGCCACTGTACGGTTCTCATGCTTAATGCCAGCATATTACATTGTTCTTTGCTGTTGTAGCAATATTCATTGTGATCTATTGTATTGCTTCTCTTTGAAGAAGAGATAAAGCACAGAGATCTGGTTTAAAAAAAAGGGTAAAGCATTCAGAACCATCTTTGCAACAGTACTGGTGAAGGAATGTATTGAGAAACAAAGAAGTTGATGTTGATACTTTATGAGATTTATCTCAGACAACCAGCAGCACAAGCATACAATCTCAAAATGAATGGAAGTGATCAGGAATAGAAGACAATCCAGAGGAAGATAGATTGGGTGATGGCATCTCAAACATATGACAGTATAGCGAGCTGCATTACATGCACTGAATCGGAAACCAATAATCTTTTTCTTTGTAAATATCATTCATGCTTTACTCAGGGGCTATAAAATTGGTATGTAGTATTCTTATTTTATATAGCATATTTATTGATGTTCTTTTAATTAATTCACATAATAAAGCATTCATTCATTTCACACCCAACCACCATCACAAGGAGCACAGGCCTTTAACAATTTCATGCCACGTTGTCCTGTTTTGTGCCATCTGCTCAATATCTTTCCTTCTCTTCTCTATCCCTTTTCATTTCTTTCTCCATTTCTCTTCAACATGTGTTTTTTTTTTTACCTCCCTCCACCTCTCTTACGCAGGTTTCCTCAATGTGTCATTATCTGTTGCCAGCATCTTCTTCTCATCTTTTATTCCACTGGCATCTGTCAGGTTCTTAAGTTCCACATTGATAATATTGTCATACCATTTCATGCATTATCTTGGCAAGGGCCTATATATGGAAGTGGAAAAGCCTTTGACACTTTGGAAATAGTTAGGCTCATTGGTCATTGACATTAAACTCACAGTAAAGAAGGAAGCGTAAACTCACAGTAACAGAGGAAGGATAGAAGGTCAAAGAAGACATATTGGAAAGGTCCTATGAGAGAGATAAAGATGAAGTTTACTTTGAAATTCATTGCCTTTCTCTCTTCCCCCCACCACCACTTTTTTAGTGTAACATTTTATTTAACATGTATACCAATTTTACGTGCATTTATTATTTAGCATTTAAAATTAGTAATTTTTTGTTTTTTACTTCCACTTGCAGAATCCCCTTGAAAATGTACCTGTTGCTAGCTTTTTTGACAGTTGCTACAATGGGGTTATCAAACACCTCAGTGGGTTACCTTAACTACCCAACACAGGTGATTTTCAAATGCTGCAAGCTTATACCAGTTCTTGTTGGTGGTATCCTCATACAGGGTAAGCTGACACAAGTAAGACAATAGTTGACATTCTTTGTAATACATGACGAAGATTTTGTTGTTCGCAGCTGATAACACTACCTATAGCCACTTGTTCCAGAAGGCCCAATACACTGCTTACGCAAAGCCTAGAACAGTGACATCACTATACAAGTAATATAGAAGATACATCTGACAAAGGGCAAAATGAAGAAATTTTCCTTTGTACTTTCTATTTTGAAACCTCAGAAATGAGGTATCTGAGGAAGCTGGTTGAAGTAACAAGAAGAGACATGGTCCCCAACCAGACGATACGTCAAGGCTTAAAAACCAGGGATCCAGACCTCCAGGATGACCCAAAGTCCACTGGGAGGACAACATTAGACAATCTTTGAAGGACCGAGGACTAGAATGGAACCAAGCCAGGAGGAAGACAGCCGATAGAATAGTATGGCGCTCTCTCTTACAAATCTCTACACCTCACGGTAGAAGAGGAACGACTAAGTAAGTAAGTACTTTCTATTTTGTATAAGGGGTGACATCACCTTTCTAGGCTTTGTATACATATAGTGTCGGGCCTTCTGAATACAAATGGTCTTGCATTACCACAACTATCAAAAGAAATCAAGTCTAACAGAAAATTAAGAATCTTCAACATGAATGTCAAGGCAGTCCTTTAGCAACTGAGTCTCTTGGAGGAGGCCTGCATGAAGAGAAATAAAAACTACTACCAAGAAGGTACAGACTGTTAAATGTGTGCTGTGCAGAATAAGTTTGGAATGCTACAAAAAGATCATCATTGTGGAATTAATGGTAAGAGCCAAAATGCAGAAGTAATTAGGAAAAGATGTTGGCGTTAGGTCAAACATGCATTGAGGACACCAGTTGATAGCATTACAGGGTAATCCCGGTTCCTTAAGTCAAGAGAATTAGAAGGACCTCTAAAACACATGGAAGATGGAATTGGAGACAGACTTAAAAGAAATAAATAATACATGGAAAGATCTTGGACAGATGACACAGGACAGGAAGATTTAGTAAGAATCTTTTGATGGTCTCTGCTGCATAGCTTAAAACCACAATAAGCAAAGCAGTTCTGAATGGTCTTGCTGCTTATTTCTCGCCAACTATCAATGACCTGGATTGCTTGTAAAAGGTTAACCTTTGCACTGACTTCTTTTCCCATTTCAGTGGGAGCTTCAGTTTTGATCATAATTTTGTTCTTTTGTTGTCTACAATGATGTATCTCTTATGTTAGTTTTGCCTGTAGGTTGTTTTTTTTTTTTTTTTTTTTTTTTTGTTTATTAAACTCGAGGTCAACTTGAATATAGTTGTCAATACTTTTATATATATCAAATCATTCACCATTTTCCTTTTCGCTCCTTACAGCTCCCTCACTACAGCTGGCCTAGCAGACAGCCTGCATGAAGCATTCACATGCTTTTGCTGTAGTGGTTTCTGTGTCAATTAGTTTTTCATAATGAGGTTACAAGCCCTCATATTAGCCACCTTGTACAGCATGCCTGAGGGAGCAGAAGTCCTATTCTTTCTTTGTCTCATAAGAGATATATATATATACATGGTTACTAGGGACACATCAGTACACACACATATATATATACATGGTTACTAGGGACACATCAGTACTAGAACACGTTGGCCCAACTATGTGAAGTTCCACATAAATAATGAAAAAGATACAGCATAAAACAAAAGAATCTACCGTTTATTGAGTAACAAAAATATTTAAAATAAATACTGGAACAAATAGTAAAGATCAGAGAAAGATATTTGCGCATGGAGTTCTCAGCAGCTAATCATGTTGGAGGAATTTATCGAATGCACCCTGCCGTGTTCTCTTCATTGACTGCAATTGAACAAAATCAACGCAGGAATCTAGTGCAGATATAAGATTGCCTTCCTGCATGAAGTAGCGTCGGAATCCAGCAACAAATTTCCTGGCATCCTCATTAGTCACTCACTCAATCTCAGGTGTGTCATCCTCGTCACTTTCCTGGTCTTCTGATGTCTTTTGGTGTTTTGTTGCAATTTGTTTTACTACTGCAACCTCAAAATCTTCATTTTCATCATAACATTGAAGTCTATCGTTGATGCATGCAAACTCTTCATAATTTTGGACATGTTGCAATTCCAAACTGGTTTTATTTTCACTATCGGTCGTATCAGGCATCAAAAAGCTTAAAACCACAATAAGCAAAGCAGTTCTGAATGGTCTTGCTGCTTATTTCTCGCCAACTATCAATGACCTGGATTGCTTGTAAAAGGTTAACCTTTGCTCTGACTTCTTTGGCTGTTGAAGATGATGTCAGTAGATTTTCTTCAATTTCTTCAAGGATGTAATTAAACAACTTTCCCATGTTCATTGGCTGCACCAAGGATGTGGTGTTGGGAGGCAGAAATTCCAGATAGATGTTTTTCAAACAATCAAAATGAGGGTGTGCCACACAGTTGTCAAGAAGCAGTAGAACTTTTCTTGACTTCTGTTGTAGTTCCACGTCCCACCTCATTAGCCATTCCTTGTCCCTCCTCATTAGCCATTCCATGTCCCACCTCATTAGCCATTCCATGTCCCACCTCATTAGCCATTTCATGTCCCACCTCATTAGCCATTTTTTTTTAATTTCAGAAGTCATCCACGCATTTCTGTTGCCATGGTACAGAACTGGGAAACTTTCCATTCTAAGTCCCTTAAAGCATCGAGGCTTAACACTTTCCCCAATAACCAACAGCTTCTGTATATCATTTCTTAACATGTTTAAACAGCTTAACACAGTTACGCGATCCATTGCTTTCTTTGAACCATATAGTGTTGTGTGTTTGTAGCTCACGGAACCATCCGGCGTGGCATGATAAAACAGGCCTGTTTCATCGGCATTGGAAGATATCATCTGCACAAAGTTTCTGAAGCATGTTGGGCAGTTTTGTGGATACCCATTTTCAGCACTTACAGCATCAGCACTGTCCTTCTCACCGTGTGCTTTCTTGAATTTAATTTGATGCCTAGACTTCCATCAAGACAACCGTCTGTTGCTTTGAAATCATTATGCCCCAGCTTTTTAGCTAACTCCTCTGACTTACTTTTTAGCATTGGGCCACTGACACCCACACCTCATCCAGTTACAGTAGAGAACCATTCATTGAGGACTTCCTCTACGTCTGGATCCTTGCCTTCACGCTTCCATTTTTGGGATATTCCCTGTTTTCCTTTGCGTAATCCCTGTTCCTCTCGCAGTTTATCTTGCTATTGTATCAAGTGTGCGATTGTAGATTTCGGCTCTCAGTTATCTCCGCCAGCTGGCGATGACTGGTGTTAAGGGTCTGGCTTTTGATTTAGTCAAGTAAGGCAATTCTGTTAGCTAGTGTCATGTCTTTCTATGGCATCTTGGCAGGAGTCTGAAGGTATACAAATGCAATAAAATTACTTCACAGTCTGAATACAGTAACAATAAATCTTACAATACTATACATACTGCACACTAAAATTAAATCTACACTATCTGTCCTGATTAAACAGCTTGGTGTCCCAAATAAGTGATGCAAATTCTGGTTATTTTATTGATTTGTTTTCGCTATTTGAGATTTGTCCCAAATAAATGGCTGCCCCAATTAACCGATGGCCCGATTAACCTGAATCTACTGAGTGTTTGTATGTATGTATGTTGGACCAAAAAAAAATATGCAGTGTCTGTATCATTACTAGTATATCTTCATCAATATATGTTTGCTTGTTTTTCTTTTTTCTTCTTTCAGGTAAAAAATTCAGCTTGATTGATATTACTGCTTGTTTGTGTATGAGCATTGGACTAATCCTGTTCACATTAGCAGACAGTTCCATTTCTCCTAATTTTAACACTTATGGTTAGTAATCCTCATTGTGTTTGTTATTCTGTCATGGCAGATAGGAAGGAGGATTAGGAATATTGTCATTTATTTGTCTGTTGACCATTGATCTTTATGCATTGAATGGAGAGTTTGAAATGTTTTGATATCTTGATAAACAGTGGGGTAAATGAAAATTGACCCTCAGACATGTCATGCAAGGCAACTGATATGAGGTTGTGCATGGAACTGGCAATCTCATCATGTAAAACAAATTACCACAGAAACCACCACTGCAAGAGAAAGAATTTGAAAGCTAGAGAAATGTTGGATTAGCTCTCTCCCACCGTTTCCTCACTCTCAATGAAAACATATGAACCAGCTTTCAAGGTAGATCTTTAGATTTAGAGAGTACATTGTTTCTACAGAAGATTCCCCTAGGTTGCCTGCCACTGATGTAAAGGAATCATTAGATTGAAAACTCAGAGGAACAAGTGGAATTCTAAATAGAAAGATGATGTTAGATTAGATAGCAACACTCAGAATCGTCATAACGCAGTCAAATTAATGGCAGATACCCTATACATCAGCTTTGTGGACTTTGGAAAAAGCATGGATAACACATCTTATGGAAAAGGCTGTGGAATCTCTGAAAAATTCATTAAAAGCAGTCAAAATAAAAAATAATACCTTGACAAACTGACCACATGGTGTGGTAAGTGAAGAAGACACAGTGATTTAAGACACGAGACTATAGGAAGTGGAGACACCGCAAATTGCCATTGCACTCCATGGATAATAACATATATGTATATTGTCATACGACACCAAGAGTGCTGAAATTAGAGATATAACTTGACATATCGTCTCCTTAGTACTGCTTTATTCCATCTCCACTTTTGTCCCAAACTGACCTGAAAACTGACCCTTTTTTGAGGTCATAAATCAACATCATATAGTTTAATCTTTCGTCCTACACACAATCTTCCCGGGGACCATCCAGATCATCATGCAGAATTTCATTTTAATGGGATATATCCTTCTTTTCAACTACTAACCCAAAAACTTTGAACACGTTTTCCAGGGACCTAAGACGCGTCAACAGTGAGGAATGCAGTTAGCGACCCATAGCTAGGCTGCTTGCGTCAGGGTCAGCAAACCAGAGCTGACCAAGACCCTACTCCACCTCCAAGTGGTGGTCCTGGAAACAGGCTGCATCACTGCAGTCTGGCTGAGTGAGTAGAGATCGAAGAGGGAAGGCTAACCCAGTCCCAAAAATGCCATGCTGAAGTTGGATGTGTCTTCCGAAAGGCGCAAATATCGCAGCTTCGCTGTAAACGGACACAATGCAGCCAACGTCCTTTTCAGGATGAACAAAGAAGAACACGTTTTCCTTAAAACAAGCTGAAGCTGAGATGAAATAAAGCAGTACTGAGGTGACGATATGTGAGAGACAAAACCCGTAACTCACGGTCACATGGTTCACAGTTATTCTTTATTCTCTTACATAATGTTTCATTCTTTCCCCTTTCTTTGTTTCTTTAGGAGCATGAGACCACTAGATCTGTTCATGTGCTTTTGAAATGTTGGTTTCTGTTACAATTTGTTTTATATGATGACGTTGTCATCCCCATGCACTATATCAAATTAGCCACCTCTTGTAATGTATCTTTTTTATTTATTTCATTTGAAATACAGATTTTGTTTTGCTTTAAAGGCACGGCAACCATTCAGACTAGACAAAGTCCGTCAAGTGTATTAGGATATATGTTCAGTTATAAACAGTACAATCTTTTAGACTGAGTTAAATTTTTGTCTTGTTCTTTCTTTGTCCCCTCAGAGACATTCATGAGCAACACAGGGGCTGTCACTGAATTACAACATGTTGATTTCTTAGCTTCAGTTTTCTGTTTGTGTTTATATAGATATTGTGCTTGATATTCATTTGTCAAAAGCAGAATATATGTTTTTATAATCTTGTTTATATTTGAGGTAGTTTATCCATCCTGAGAATCTGTGCTGATGTTTGTGTTTATTTTATTTGCACATATAAGGTGTTGTATTGATATCCTTGGCATTGTGTGCGGATGGTGCCATTGGTAATGTACAAGAGAAAACTCTCAAGCAATATGGAGCAAGTAATGGAGAAATGGTTTGTTGTTTTTTATATCTTCTCACATTTTCTGTGAGCAAGTTTATGGTTTGAATAGGCAAATATTATAAGACTAAAGTGGTAAATTATAGTCTGATTGCACTCCACAATGACATCTGTTGCTGTATCTTGGCAGCAATGTAGAAAGTTGGAGGAACAGACGGTGATATCAAAACTAGAATACAAAAGACAAGAGGAGCTTTCATTACATGGAAATTCAATGAAATCAAGTCCATCACAGATAAAAATCTTCAACTCAGATGTCAATACAGGTCTATTGTAGGACTGTGAAACATGTAGCATAAAAAAACAATGACAACCAGATAGTTGTGGACTTTCATAGATAGGTGTTTGCACAGATTAAAATGATTGACACGTAGGACGTGATCATCAGGATGGAACTGATGGAATGAATCAGACAAGTACCATTGGAACAAAAGATCAGGAGAAGAAGCTGGCATTGGATAAGAGAAGCATTGGAAACCAATTATTAGCATTACATGGCAGTCCTGGAATCTCAAGTGTATGAAAAATAGGAGACATAGAAATGTATGGAGAAGGGAATTGGGGACAGACATTTAGGGGATAGAGAAGACATAGAAGAACCTTTAGCATATAGCACAGATATAGCACAGTGCATCAAGGCTTGATGTGAGTTTGTTGAAACCCTGAGCTCTGCAGAAGCTAAAGGGCAATGAACATGAATTTTTAATTCCTAAAACAAGTGGCTTCAGCTACCACTGGTGCGGGAGCATGTGTTTTGA
Source organism: Oreohelix idahoensis (assembly GCA_024509875.1). Classification (NCBI taxonomy): domain Eukaryota; kingdom Metazoa; phylum Mollusca; class Gastropoda; order Stylommatophora; family Oreohelicidae; genus Oreohelix; species Oreohelix idahoensis. The sequence continues at coordinate 536,333 of JAMPIV010005983.1, forward strand.
TGCAGGCTTCTGGCAAGGGCGCCAGCTGCAGTGGTGGCTCCATAAGGAGCAAAAGAGGATTTGAATGGGTGAATATCAAAATTGTCTAACATTGATGTAGTTCCTTTCTGTGAATATCAAGTAAAGGATACCATTCTGATACCTCTGCTACATTTTCTGATCTAATTTTCACAATCTGAAGTCTATGATATAAACATTAATTTTTTTCAATCTACTTGTTCCATTTTACCTGCTCCTCAAGGAGCATGGTACCATTGCTGCAGCTGGTCTCATGCAGGAAGTTTGCATTAAAGTTCTTCATGTGCTGTTGCCGAGGTTGACAGCCCAATGTACCACCCTGCTTATTCACCTTTATAGAATTGCCTGTTGTCTTGCTTTCTGTGGGTAGGGAACATGTAGAGTAAGCCAGCGCAACCAATGAATAAACTGTTAATTAGCATTTTTCCTGCAAACGACATTTTTTTCTGTTTAAATTCATACTTGAACTTGTTGTTTAGTAAATATGAAGAAAGAAAAAAGTCTATCATTTATCAGTTTATAATCATATACTATGTTAGAGAGAAAATAAACATGTATGCAGGCCACCAAGAACCACTTTTGTCAGCAGTGAAACGTCAAAAGCTTGCCTGGTTTGGGCATGTAACTCGTCATGACTCCCTTTCGAAAACGATCCTCCAGGGAGCAGTCGAAGGTAAACAGAGAAGAGGAAGGCAAAGAAAATCCTGGGCTGATAACATCAAATAATGGGCAGGGCACGGTTTTTCCACACTTGTACGCATTGCTGAGGATAGAGAGCAGTGGAGGACCCTGTCTGCTGATGCTTCCACCATGGCACCCCTACGACCCATGACGGGTTGAGATGAGATGATGATGAATCATATACAGCGTCGTTGAAAAGTCACTTCCAATTTTTAAATTGTTATTTCTTCATTTCTATCCAACTAAAATGCATGAAGCAAACATCAAAATAAAGACAAATAACTGCCACTTTATTACATAAAATACTTTTTCACATTAACATTACAACTCCACATGAAATTAAGTCTGAATTTTTTGCAGTTGCAGAAATTTTGACTGTCACTTGTTACACCAGCTTATTGGCCATTTTAGATGGGTTTTTTCTGCGAATAAACAAATAAAACTTATTTGTCAAATTACAGCTATTGCTCATTGTTGTGACACATGTTTCATGTATATCCAGTGAGGATATACAAATTTGAAAACTATAAATATTTTACAGTCAGCCTATATGTATATATATACGAGGGGAAGTCAGTAAGTAGGTTACAAACTGATATGGGGAAGCTGAAAATGGTATTTGGTAGTTTCTAAAGGTGCCATTAGGCGACAGTATCATCCACCTTTATGATTAGCTTAGGTAGTAGCAGACTGCTTGCTAGGTGTCGCATGCGCAGAGCAGATAAAAATGGCGACAGTGCTCGTGGAGTGTACAAACGAAAAACAGCGCACTGTTGTGCGGTTTTTTTTTGGGCAAAAGGATATTCATAAGTAAATGTTTACGGTGTGAAGTGTTTGTCGCGACAAGCGTTACATAACTGGGTCGATAAATTCTCTCAAAGACGCTCAAAAATTGTTGATGAAGACCTGGTCGTCCGTTGAGATTGCGACAGAAGAATGTGTGCGGCGGGTGGAGGAGATGATTGGAGCTGACAGGCAAATAATGATAGACAGTGTAGCAACTGCAATAGGATGTTCTCATGGCTTTGGTCCACTATATATCACATTCAACCATTTATTAACACACTTTAACTTGATGGACAAAGATGGTCAGTTGTAAATGTATTATCCAACATTTGGCACTGCCTCTTTATTGTATAACACACCTATTACTCTGGGATATTATACATCTTGCACAGTAACTTTATAATGCAGGTTATTTTCACCACAAATGAGGGTTATTTTCAACACATCAACATAAGATTTTAATATAATTTTTTTTATTTATTATAGGTGCTATATTCATATGGGATTGGCTTTATATACATCCTGCTGGGTCTTGTTGTATCAGGAGGCTTATTACCAGCATTTTACTTTTGCAATGAGGTAAATGCTTAATCCATATTACTTCTCAGTTGATTAAACTCAATTCATTAAATAGATAACTGGCCAATGCAAATCTGCATACCATCTGTTCAACAAACTAAAAATCAAGCAGACAGACATATATCCTTGTGAGATAGACAAACATGTCTTCTAAGACTGTCTGTTGCATGAGAACAGATTAACAGCATGTCCATCATCGCCCATTTGAGAGAGAAAATGTACGGCAATGAGAGAAAGATGAGCATGAAACAGACTGCCAGAGTTTTGAGAAAAAAAAAGCAGATTTGCTTGTATGAGAGCAGACAAAGAAGAAGAATTAAATAGATAAAAAAATACATGAAGCTTTTGTCCTGTGTAATAAAAAAAATATATACTTACGTTTCCTTTACGTATGATTAAATTATATTATTACAACGGGCTGATCACCCGTTTGCCAGTCACTTCGATTACGGAAACAACAGCAAATGGGTTGATTTGCCGTTGCCCTAAAGACGCCACTAGGCGTGATGGGAAACAATGGCAAAGAAAACCTATCTGCTGTTGCCCTAAGATGCCACTAGGCGTAATGGCCACTGACTGCTTTGACGGTCGGTGGCTAAGGACGGAAGAAGAAGAAGAAGAAGAAGAAATTATATTATTAAGAAATGTTTGGCTAAATTTTGTTGAAATATTATATTTATTTTACACATTTGATTTTTTTCTTCTTGAAATAAAGTGTTCTGATTTAGAAATTATCAGTATTGCCTTTCCATGGATTTATTTCTTTGTGCAAATGTCCACTCTATTGATGTTTACATTAGACTACATGTGCAACATTTAATAGTAATAGCATAATAAGAGTTGAATTATTTTCCCTTTCTTTCCTATCTCTCTGCATCATTACTTCATTTTTCCTCCTTATCCATAGCCAATGCATCTTCTATTGGTGCTCTTGAAGCTAGTCTTTCATTGCTGCATACCCCTGCGTGACCAGAACAGTGGATGCTTCGTAAGTCCAGTGGATGGCTCCAGCATGAATGGGAAACCTCCATAGAAGCCTCGAATCTCCAGGAACTGGTGTGGATCTACTGCCCTTGCCTGCAGGGGTATGCAGCAATAAAAGAGCTGACAGACTAGCTTCAAGAGCACCCATAGAAGGTGCACTGGATATGGATAAGGGATAGATACTGATGGCACTTAATGATCGTCTAATAGAGAATAACACTGCAATCAATGAATCATTAAGGCTAAGACTGCTGGAATTTGGCATCAAATGTTAGACCAGCAGGGATGGACGTACAAGAGGATGCATCTGACGTGTATACAACCAGCATGCAACAGGAACAGTTAGCATTCATACCCTTTGACATTTGCTGAGGGAGACTGAACCCCTATGGGTTTGCCTAGAGTGCAGTGACGTTGATTCTGATAACAATAACTGCTCAGGGACCCCCTGGGGACGACATACTACAGTACTGATAATTATCTAAAGACTTTGATATAATGTGTTATATCAGTTATTTTTTTTTCTTTGTCTGCTTTCAGCATCCTGTAGAAACCTATGGCTATGCTGTGATATTTTCAGTAACTGGATACCTTGGCCTGTACATAGTTTTAACAATGGTCAAATCATTTGGTGCCTTGATAGCTGTAACAGGTTAGTTTAGTATCATTTTCTGTTCACTTTTGTAACTATCAGCGGCATCATCATTTCCCTTTGAGCTCCTTACACAGTATAGAGCCACCACTTCAGCTGATTCCTAGGCAGTTGTATGCTCTTGTAGTGGTGGTTCCTGTGGCAATATGTTTGACATGATGAGGTTGCTAGCCTCATGCACAGACTTATATTAGTTCCCTTGTACGACATGCCTGAGGGTGTAGTAGTCCTATTCTTTCTGTGTAGACCCCAGGGAACTAGACTGTCAAAGGCACCCCGAACATATATCAAAGACATACACCTGTGGTTATTGCCTGTAGACTCTGCACCCCAAACATATATCAAAGACATACACCTGTGGTTATTGCCTGTAGACTGTGCACCCAGTAAGGGATAAAGGCATTGATTGATTGACTGAATGATTGATGGATTTGAATGTCAGAGTCAGTACTGAGTTTCAGCATCATTACCCTTCGGTACCCTAAGGAGCATATAATCTTCAATAAATTCATGCCATGCCTTCCTATTCTGTGCCGTTCATTCAAGGTCTTTCCATGACTTCTTTGTTCCTTTCATGCCTGCCCCCCACCCCCAATTACCTTCTTCAGTGTTTTTTGTGTGTGTGTGTGGACTCCCTCTGCTTCTTTTTCCCTGGGGATTCCAGAATAAGAATTTCCCAGTAACTCTATCAGCATGTTTCCTCATTATGTATCCTATCCATTGTGAACATCCTGTCACTAGCTCTTATGTAGTTCTTGTCATCAGTTCCATATTAGTGCTCTTGTCATACCATTCCAATCCTTTTATTCTTGCAACCATCCAATAATGAAAATCTGTATCTTCTTAGTTGTTGTTCTTGTTGTTCTCCAAGCCATACAGTAGGACCGACCTGACATTTGAGTTAAAGATTCTGACTTTTATGTTGGACTTGATTTCTTGTCAGTTTTTTGGCCTAAATTTTTGACAAGATGGGTTAGCCAGCCTCATACTCAACCCTTCATAGTCACAGCCTATGACATCTGTGATAGGATACAGTGTTAATGTTCTTTACTTCCATTTTTTTTATCCCAGCAATACACAGGCTACCAACGGGCTGATCACCCGTTTGCCAGTCACTTTGATTACGGAAACAACAGCAAACGGATTGATTTGTCGTTGCCCTAAAGACGCCATTAGGCGTGATGGGAACAGCGGCAAAGAAAATCTATTCGCTGTTGCCCTTAAGACGCCACTAGGCGTAATGGCCACTGACTGCTTTGCCGGTCGTTGGCTAAGGACGGAAGAAGAAGAAGAAGAATACACAGGCTCATATTAAGGAAGGTTTAGCATTAAGTCATTAGCATGATGTTATTATGTAAGCAATATCTTATGTATACCTCACAATGAAATTCTTTACGGTATGAATCTGAGAGATAAGCTGCTATATGCGATAAGCTGCTATATGCGTTTTAATGTCCTCCATAATATTAAAATGTTGTGAAATTAAGAATATAATGATGCTGTTCAACATATTGGTTTGTTTTTTTCACTTCAAGCCTCTATTTCTGATTTTCTGAGTAAATCATAGATCACATTTTTATTTTTAATCAATCACTCCCAAGTATTTTTCTTTCTTTCCTTCTAATGGGAGCTTACCAAAGCAATGACTTGTATTGTCAGCTGTCTTCTCTTCATATTGCGGCAGCCAGCCAAAGCCATAACTGTTGTTTTAATATAAGAACTATCTGCTAGCTTTGTAGCTGTTAAATTTTATGTTGTCTTTATATCGTGACAGCCAGTCAAAGCTGTGACTATTGTTTTCATACAGGAATTATCTGCCAGAGCTGTGACTATTGCATTGTCTGTTATCTTCATATTGTAACTATCAGCCAGCACTTTGACTTTTATTGTCTGTTGTTATCAATAATATAGTGACAGCCAGCCAAAGCTGTGACTGACGTATTCAGACAGGAATTATCTACCAGAGATGTGACTATGGTCTTCATACAGGATCTCTCTCTCAGAGCTGTGTCTATAGTATTGACTATTCTCATAATATGGTAACTATCTGCTATTTGCCTTCAGGGAAGTACCTAGGTTTTATTTATCTATTTTTTTATTTTTTTATATTTATTTTAATATTCATTCTAGTTCTTATGTCTCCTATCTAGCCTTCACTGTCTTTCTTTTCCTGACGAAGGCCTTGTGGCCGTAACGTAGACTACTTTCTTTGTCTTTTGTCCTCGTAAGACGAATCACCTTTTTTCGATTTTTTTTCAAACCCATCCATTTAACTATCTGCTAGAGCTGTGGCTGTTATCTTCATACAGGAACTATATGTCAGAGCTGAGATGGCGTGTTGTTTTGTTGTCTCATGGTGACAGCATGCTAGACCTGTTGCTTGAATATTATCCTTTGTCTTCTTAAAAAACCAACTGCATCATCTGTTAATGTTATACTGTCTACCTTATTATAATAACATTTCATGTAAAGTTATACATTCTAATAAAATATGTCTATCTGTATCAACTACATGCTGAAAAATTGTGGCTGTTAAATTATCTTTTACCTTCCTGTAGTCTCACTTGTTTGAAAGTTGTAACTATTTTATTACCATTTATCTGTCCATAGTGACCACGTGCCGAAAAGCTGTAACCATTGTACTGTCATTCATCTTCTTCACCAAGCCATTCACCCTGCAGTAAGTATACAAGTTTACTGATCTGCTGCACATACATACTCGTTACCGTGAGGAATGTACTACCTTTCCTCTCATTTTATATACTGCTTTTCCTCCCATTCTAGACTATTTTATCTCTGTGATGACTTTTTACTACGATTCTAGAGTATTTTATCTCTGTGATGACTTTTTACTCCAATTCTAGAGTATTTTATCTCTGTGATGGACCTTTTACTCCCATTCTAGAGTATTTTATCTCTGTGATGACCTTTTACTCCCATTCTAGAGTATTTTATCTCTGTAATGGACCTTTTACTCCCTTTCTAGAGTATTTTATCTCTGTGATGACCTTTTACTCCCATTCTAGAGTATTTTATCTCTGTGATGACCTTTTACTCCCATTCTAGAGTATTTTATCTCTGTGATGACCTTTTACTCCCATTCTAGAGTATTTTATCTCTGTGATGGACCTTTTACTCCCATTCTAGAGTATTTTATCTCTGTAATGGACCTTTTACTCCCATTCTAGAGTATTTTATCTCTGTGATGACCTTTTACTCCCATTCTAGAGTATTTTGTCTCTGTGGTGGACCTTTTACTCCCTCTGAGGGTTTTGTATTTGGTAATAGATATGTAAATATATTATCTTTTTCTTCACTTATAAGATAGTATATCTCTGTAATGAAGGTATTACCTTTTTCTCCCCACTCTGAGGGTATTTTACCTTGGTAATGGAAGTGTGAATATTTTATCTTTTTCTCCCCTTGTAAGATATTTTATCTCTGAGATGGAGAATTACCATTTTCTCCCTTGCTGAGATAAATTCATCTCTATGATGAAGATATGGATTATTTTATCTTTTCCTCATCTGAGATATTTCATGTCAATGATGGAGGTATAAATATATTTTTTTTCCCTAATAAAATCTCTGTGACGTAGGTTTTACCTTTTTCTTTCAGTTTAAGATATATTTTTATTTATGTGATAGAGGTATTCTTCAACATTGAGAGATATCGTACTAGCAGTAAAAGAATATGCAAAGAAGAGACAACTAAAGAGGGTTTGGAGATGGGGCTAGCTACCCAGTTTTCTAAAAACTTCACAGAAACTTCAGTCAGAAAACTGTTGAGACAGCCTTAAAAATGGATGAAAATGACATGACAAAAACATGAATGTATAGCACAGGTCAGGTGAACGTGGCAAAACCTGATTTAAATGCTCTGCTTTGCAGGGAGCTAAAAAGTAAAGATGATGATGACATGATATCTGTCTTCATCTTCATCTTAGCACCAAGATTTTGTATTTTAAATATGAGTGTTAGATGTTGCAGATTCCCACATATTACAAACATTACTTCACTGCTTTTGTCTGCATTAAAAACTGGCTGAAATGTAACACCATCATTGACTCTTGGCTTATTTTACACATCTCTCATTCTCAGATACCTGTGGTCTGGCTTTGTTGTGGTTCTAGGCATATACTTAAATCTCTACAGCAAGAACAAGACAAGCTGGGATGCAAAGATTAAACAGTTGTTGCAGAAATATGGTCTGTCCAGAAAGAAGATAACACTAGAACCTGAAAATATTGTTTGATTTGTAATATAAGGATAGTCTTTCATATTTTTAATGTACTAACCACTGACAAAAACCTTGTGTACATTTAGCATCATTAGATTGTTATTTCTAAGCAAATTCATGAATCTCTTAAATAGTTTGTCAGGTTGTAATTGTTCGTCAAAAATTTAACACAGAAACCTCTTCTCTCACAGTAAAGGGGTAAAAATGCCAGATTAAGGATTTCAGAGTTTTCATTTTGTAAAATTCGAATTTTATGTTTCAGAAACTCATAAATTTTATTTTATCCATGTTAACCTGGTGAACAGGTGTTAGCCATAAGTAAACAGGTGTGAAAATACTGTTAAAGTAACAAGTGGGTTCACTTGATCAATACAAAGTTTTATCTTCCCAGAAGGATTTTTTTCAAATGGTCCTTAATCAGGAGAGGCTGTCTGTCTGAGTGACAATAACTATTTATGCTGCACTAAATGTTAACAAATGTCTTCCTTGTAGGCTTTGTATTAGTTATATTTTTTGCAAAGTGTGGTTTCTTTTCTGTGGCTCACAACTTCTGGTGATATGATAAAGTTGAGGTACATTCTTGAAGTGTTGTATTGTTTCAGCTCTTTCTTTTATCCCCATTTCTCCTTTTTTCTTATAATAAGTTTTCTTATAATTTCTCCATTTAATCTATTGGATGCAATGTGATGATGTGTTATCAGTAGTGTAGATAACCAATCCTCAGCCCTGCACAGCTAGACAATCCAGGGCTCTGTCCCCATTATTAGTAAAATTACAATGGGGGCAGGGGACACCACAAATCAGGTTAGCTCCCAGGGGAGACAAAAAGACAAAACAGGACTACTGCACCTTTAGACATTTCATACAAGACGACTAATATGAGGTTATACATGGGGCTGGCAGACTGATTATGTAAAACAAATTGCCACAGAAACCACAGCTACAACAGCATGTGAGGATGCCTGGTGCAGGCTTTCTGCAAGAGGACCAGCTACAGGGGTGGCACCATGCTCTGTAAGGAGCCTGAAGGAAAATGGTGATAAATAATGACACTGCAGGACCTGCACAAAAACATGTGGAGGAGCGCAAGGGAAAATGATGGTGATGAATGATATAGTAGTTTCATAATGAGCATCTGACTGGTAGAGTGGTAAGAACACTTGCATCTTCTTCTTCTTTGATCCTTAGCCACCGACCGTCAAAACAGTCAGTGGCCATCACGCCTGGTGGCGTCTTGTAGGGCAGCAACAAATTGATTCCACTTTGCTCGGTCGGTGGCCATCCTTCGTACATTGCCCCAACTCTGGTTCATTCTTTGCATCTCAGCCTCCACAGTCCTCTGCTAAGTTGTTTTTGGTCGGCCTCTCTTTCGTTTTCCTTCAGGGGTCCATAGCATAGCTGTTCTTGTGATGGCATCGGGGTCTCTTCTGAGGACATGGCCAACCCAACTCCAGCGTCTGCCAGCTATGTGTGCATGCCCTCTTGCTTGCTGCGAGTAACCAGATCTTGGTTGGTGATGGTATTCGGCCAAAAGATTCAGAGAATTTTTCTTAGGCAGGTTGTGTGGAAAGAGGACAATTTCGACAGTTCCTTCTCTGTTACTCTCCAGCATTCTGCACCATAGAGAAGCACAGAAAGCACACAGCTCTGATATAATCTTAATTTTGTGCTTGTGCTGTACTGAGAGGACTTCCAGAGGTTGTTTAGAATAAAAAAGGCTGTTCTTGCTTTGTTCATTCTGTTGTTGATGTCTTTGCTTGCTCCGCCATCTGGTGTTACTATGCATCCTAGGTATGTGAAGGTGTCTGTCTGTTCCAGTTGTTGATTCCTTACTGTTATGGGCTCGGGGTTGCTCACATTGAGTGTCATGACCTCTGTCTTCTTTAGATTGATGTTCAGGCCCACCTGCTGGCTTTACTTATTAAGTCTATCCGTTTTTTCCTGGATGTGTTGATGTAAATGTGCTAGTAGTGCAATGTCATCTGCATATTCCAGATCTTCCAGTGTAGAAAATGTAGTCCATCTGTTGCCTTCATTCTTCATGGGGTTTTCTGAATGACTGCTTGATCGTGCTGATTTCGCGAATATATAAATTTTGATGCAGTAATGTGAGAACTCAACGTAGGCACATCAACAAGTGTCAATACTGTGATAGTCAAACTCGTTACTTGAAAGTTGATACATCATTTATTGACATCACATCATATAGGACAAGACATTTGACGTTGACGGTTAATAAGTAATTCAACATGATGAGATTGGACGTATGTCCTCAATAAAAATCCAAATAAATAGTCTCAGAAGAATCCTCAAGCAAATTCTGACTGGGTCTCTGAGTTAATACATCAATAGTTATAAGAGCCATGAAGTAGTTAAGTACAAGGTTATACTCATAACGGTTGACCTTTTCTCAAGGACGGGAGATGCTCATTATACTTGGTAGTATCTAAGATCCCGATCTTGATTATGTTCTTTGACAAAAATGTCCTCATTAACTATTCATAGACGAGCGTAGGTACTGGTTCCTACCAAATCATTCTAGGCATATAAAGTTACTTAGGCATTGATACTTGAATCACCTCTTGGATTAGCCGTGACTGACACAACGACTTCCCAATAATATCGATACAACGAAAATCCACGGTATTTACCGACAATCCCTCTATTAAGCATATACAGGTATATAGAAATATATCTTCAGCTGTGAATCCATTTCGGTACAGGCTAGTTACCTGTCATCGACTAGATACTCACGGCTTCGTAGAACAAACATTATTATTATAATAGTTACATATTTGATTCTTCCAACGAATCGACACTTACGTGGACGACTACCGGCTACGACTGCTCAATCCGCAGGGCCGGGTCTAAACATAATACTTTCATCCACTATACGGGGTTAAAATCCAAAGATCATAGGACCGATCTTGGGTTACCAGCTTCTACCATGAAGCTATGACGTTGACTGCCTTTTTGTTGACAACCAGCGCGTTACATTAAAAATTCCCCAAAAATGTGCGTTCTCGTGCACCATAAATTTAATATACCAACGTTTCTCAATTGGTGCGTACACTTGTAACAAAGACAGAACCTGAGCCTGTCTATATATGTTAAAGTCTGTTAAGACTTAAAAAGGACGCAACAGATTATCTTACAAATCCCCCTGAAAAAAATTAATTCTATTAATTTTTTTCTTCGTTAATAAACGCGGAGAGGTGAATCAAATTTACATAATCCTGTACTAATAATACACCCCCACTAGATAGACTAATGACAAAGAGGATGTAGAATGAAATTCAACATCAATAAATAACAGGAGTAATAAACAAAATTTCAACCACAATCCATTAATTTGGACTACTTGTGGTACCAAAGAGAAATTAAAGTATGAAGGATGATGAACTAAAACACTGAGGATGTGAAACCATCAAACCAAAAAAAATCAACAAGGTGAATTTTAAATGATGAAGATGAAATGACATAATAGATGAGAAGTGAATTCATAAACAACCAAAAAAAAATTGCAAATGAAACATGTAAAGAGAACAAGGCAATTAACAAACCACGCAAAGTGATCAAGACACTTATCAGTTTCTAAAATTAATCAGAGACACTACTTAACTATGAGTGCAAAATAATACACTAAAAGTGGTGGTTTCTAGTTCTACGAACTATTATACAAACTAATAATAATAAACACTGTAAAATATGCTACTAATGAAGTGATCTTAATTGCTGATAAGTAATCAAAATTGTTCATGTCTTAAAATTGTTACCAATTCCAGTTATTATTATCTATAATAATATTAAGAAAATCCATATCATCTCTGAAAATAGTTCATAATCTAAGAAGTTCCGTTTTATTAACATCTAAATACATTGAAATGTTATTTTACGAGTAATCCTGGAAGTTATCATCTTCCACTTTGAACAGCATGTATCTATCATCTTAAAAGGATGATAATATATCTTCACAATGTCACGTTCAGAAGAGAATGTAGTTCATTTAACGAAAGTCATTTTCCTTATGTCAATGTTATTGACACAACACTGTTATTGGTTTACAATATGAACAGTCTGAATAATCAATTTTCATCAGTAATACAGTGGGAATACAACTGAAGTAGACGTTGCATAAATCATCAAAGTTAATTGCATATAACGTTACAATTGCACGACTGTCGATGTAGAAGATCCAATCTCTGTAGGGCGTATTTGCTCGCTTGGATCGCTTGGACACCTGGATAAACAGTCAGCTAACACATTTTGCGAACCTGGTATGGAACGTATAGTAAAACTATACGGTTGCAACGTTATCGCATATCTGGTAGATTTCGCAGACTTGACGTCTTTGGTGTTGAGAGCAGTGAGTGCTTTTTGATCAGACTCAACAATAAAATGAGATCCTAACAAGTATCTCTCAAGTTTGGTGATTGACCAAACTAACGCCAGGAGCTCCTTATCCAGAACCGAGTATTTTTGTTCAGTTGCTGTTAACTTTCTTGAAACATACATTACAGGATGCAAGGTGCCACAGTATTCTTGAAGTAGCACGCTTCCTATACCATAATTAGACGCGTCACTGCGAAGTGTAAAAGGGAGTTTTGGATTAGGTAGCATCAATACTGGAGGTGTGGAAAAAAAAATTCTTGATAGAATCTAACGCGATTTGATGTTCATTCGACCACCGAATCACGTTAGCTGTGCCCTTCCTCAACAAAGAAGAGAAAGGAGCAGTAATGGTCGATAAATGAGGAATAAATTTACCGTAAAATTGTATTAGACCCAACAAAGAACGTACTTGTTTTTTTGTTTTTGGAGCTGTAATGTTCAGGATTTTTGTGACGTTACTGTCCTCAGTATATAATTTGCCATGACCAATACGGTGGCCTAAAAACGATATGTCGTGAAAACCCACGAATGCCTTGGATGGCTTAGCTGTTAGGTTAAATGACCGTAACGTGGACAGTAATGTGTTCAATCCCTGAACATGTTCTTCCCATGAGTTGCTAAAAAGACAAATGTCATCGATGTATGCAATGACATCGGGACGATGAGACAGTATGTGACGCATCATACGCACGAAAGTGGCAGGAGCGTTCACTAACCCAAATGGCATAAAATTCCATTGGAATAGGCCCCGAGGTGTCGAGAAAGCAGTAAGTGGCTTTGCTTTTTCTGTCAATGGAACTTGCCAATATCCTTTTGACAGGTCAAATTTTGAAAAGAAAGTAGAGTCAGACAGTTTAACTAATAATTCTTCTAATAAAGGTAATGGTTCTGCGTCGAATTGTGTAACTTTATTTAATTTTCTATAGTCTACACAAAGACGGATCTTGTTATCCTTTTTCCTGATGATCAACCATAGAAGAAGAGTATGGTGACGTTGAAGGTTCAATTATTTTTAATTGAAGCATTTCATCCAACTCCTTATCAACCTGAGCACGAAAGTGTAAAGGGATAGGGTATGGACGAACTCGAATAGGTGTGTCGTCAGTCAATAGAATGTCATGTTTAATAACTGACGTATGACCTGGGATGTCAGTGAGGACATCTTGATAAGATTTTAGAAGTGAGGAAACTTGTTGGTTTTGATCAGCCGAAAGATCAGAAGAAATAGAAACATCACTCCAACTTTCAGTCGGATGGAGTGGTACCACCGGTATAGTTAATGGTACGTCTAGAAAAGAAGACTCTTCTTCTTGAATGACAGCTAAAGTGGTATAGTGATGAATAGGAGGTGTAGGATCGTCAGTTGATTGGAATACTGACTGAAGATAGTCAGGACGTGTATGGTATTCCTTTAACATATTAATGTGAAAGGTTTTGTGTTTACATCGACAATGTAGTCGACATCCGAAATTCTAGATATTATTCTAAAAGGGCCACTCCAGGTAATGAGAAGACGATTATTTTTCGAAGGCAGTAATACATATGCCTCATCACCCGGGATAAGCTGACGAAGACGTCTATATTTGTTTGCAAAAAGTCTAGCTTTTTCTTTTGCATGTTCAGATGCTGCGGTAGCTAACCTACATGCATCTATGATCCTTTTCCTCAAAGAGATCACATACTCATAAGAGGATTGAGTCTCCTCTTCGATATTCTCCTCAATAAGTAAGTCGTGGAGTAACGACATTGGTCCACGAGGTTGGATGCCGAAGACTAACTGATACGGAGAGAAACCGGTTGCTTCGTTTTGCACCTCGCGATACACAAAGAGGGCAGAAGGAAGGACTCTGTCCCAATCCTGAGGATGATCTTGCGTAATCTTACCCAGTAACTGTTTGAGTGTCCTATTCTTATGCTCAACCAACCCATTGGACATAGGGTGATAGATAGAACTAAGTGATCTATCGATACCTAACAATTTCATCACTTGAGACATAGCCTCAGATACAAACTGAACACCATGGTCAGATAAGATCTTACGCGGAAAACCTAAGCGCGAAAAGATCAACCATAAAGCCTCTGCAACGCTGGCAGATGAAGTATTTTTCAGAGGTATGGCCTCAGGCCAACAAGTACACATATCAATACAAGTGAGGATATGTGTATGTCCTCTTGCAGAAGGTTGTATAGGACCAACAATATCAATAGCCATTTTCTCAAATGGACGAATCGGAATGTCCGCAGCCTGAATTGGAGCTGCATGGTATGGACCCCGAACTTTGACTTCTTGACATGTCGTACAAGAACGGCAGTAGATATTGACATCTCTGTGAACGCCTGGCCAATAGAATGCAGATAACACTCTAGATTTGGTTCGTGAAAAACCCATATGGCCTGCGCATTGAGAGTCGTGTGCGTGACGCAATATACGAGCTCTCATAGAAAGAGGTACTAAAATCTGAGACCGTAATGAAGAATCAGTATCTTGTATAAGTCTAACCAATATCCCATTCTTGAGTACAAAATTATGTCTAGATTTTGCATTTGTTTTGGTAGTCTTGTTATTATTAGCTAGCTTAAAAAATCTGGTCAATGAATCATCATTTTTCTGAAATGTTATAAACGACTCCCGTGAAATAGGAGTGTCAACATCACGAGTGGTATAAACTGTAGGTTCATCAGGTGTATCATGCGACATATTAATAGCTTGCGCTCTGGTAACTACTGCATTTGCAGCCTGAATATGTCGCTCTTCCCATTCAGCAATTTGCTGTGGTGTACACTCTGTTATACCATGTATGCGACCTAGTATGACATCACAAATTGGATTTGGAAGAAGACAGGCGTGGATCTTTCCTGAAAAAAATGGTGTATGTAAATTAATTATGGCTGTAGGGAATGTTTCCACAGTGCCGCCAAAAGTAACGCACTTCACAACCCTGCCCGTGGCGCAACTTGGGTTGATCAGCGAAGTCCGTACGCCAACAGTGGAACAGCCTGAGTCAAATCAAAGAGAGCATGGAATGGCATTGACATATCCTCTGTTAAACTTGAGAGAGCCCTGTCCCTGGTGTACTGACGCAGAAGTGGCCGTGCAGACCGCAGGTAGACTAGGCAAAATATGTCAGCAACGCAGCGTCGTGATCGCCTTGGGCTGGAAAAGAGTCGAGCATTCAGGACAATCTTTCACCTGGTTACAATCAAGAGAACAAGACATAGCATTATGAGTTTCAGCTCGTTTACCCTGTTCATTGTTATCCTGAGTATCACTTAAAGCGACATTAGAATGTCTACGTGTATTGCTCGAAGATCTATCTCTTCGTCGCGATCGATTCTGATTATTGGCATTAAAATTGCCACAATTGTCATTTCTGCTTGCGTTAAAATCTGGATGAGTACGCCAATTATTATAATTAACATTATGATGTTGGTTAAATGATTTATTCCAAGAACCTTGTCTATTTTGTGGAACTTGAGATTTTGATCGCCAGTGTTGTTTATTATAATTTCCTTGATTATATTTAAAATTATTGTTACCAAAATCTTGCGATCTATGAGCTTGGTTCCAAGAAACATTAAATGGAGCAGATTGTTGAAATTGCTTCCCCTTATAAAAAATTGTCATTATTTCCCTTATTAAATGATCTGTCGCTGCTTAATGAACGGTGTCGGGGAAAGTTATTCTGATGCATAGCAAATGCGACTGGCAATTCATCCTTAATCGGAGAACTGCTAATTTCCATATTCGGATGTGCTGTGCAATATTGTATACAGCTTTGCTGCATGTCATTAATGTTAGAATGATTACGTTCATGCAAAAAAGCAAGAAACGATGGGTTTACCGAGGACAAGACTTTATCGCGTAGCAATAAATCTCTTAGTGCGTCATAAGTTTTATCAGTTTTGGATAGTTCAATCCATCTGTCCAATGTAAGACTTATATGTGTAATAAAATCGCTAAAATGCTTTTCTCTTTGTGGCAACACAGATTTAAATTTCAAACGATGTTCGTTTGATGTCATTTGATATTTAGTAAGTAACGCAGTTTTGAGAGCTTCATAATTATTTTTATCAGTAGCAGTTGCCATATGATATACTGACACAGCTTCGCCCGTAAGTAGTTCAGATAATTTTACACAATACTGTGCTTTATCAACTTTATAGGCTTCACATGTTGCTTCGAACCTATGTAGCTGAATCACATCGTCTGATGGAGGGTTAAATTTTGGTAATATTAAATGAAAATTTTTATATTTCCGTGTTTGGATGAAGTTTGACCCTCACGAGTTGTCTGAGCATTAGCTTCATGAGCTAATCTAAATTGTTCACATTCCATTTCCTTCATTTTTTGTTCATGTTGAATCTGAAGTTGATATTTTCTTGTATTTTCTTCAGCTATTAATCTCCTTTCTTCCATTTCCTTTTGCTTACCTTCCATTTCCTTTTGCTTACCTTCCATTTCAATTCTAAGTTGTCTTTCTTTCTCCGCAGCTTCAAATATCCTTTTCTTCTCGTTTTCTGCAGCCTCAAATTTCATTTTTTTCTCTTTTTCTTCAGCCTCAATCCTTTTCTGTTCTGCCTCAAATTTCATTTTTTTCTCGTTTTCTTCAGCCTCAATCCTTTTATGATCTGCCTCAATCTGAAGTTTTTCTAGTCTTAAAGTTTCTAACTTTCTCTGTTCAGCTTCTATCTCTTGAACTTTTCTATATTCCGCCATAGCGAATACTTTTACCTCTTCAGGAGTCATCTGAAGGGCTTTTGCTTGTTTAATAAAGTAATCTAGTGAATACATTATGATCACTAAGTAATTACTATACTTCTTCTTCGTAAATATTAATTAATGTCCAATAATTTTTTCTTATCACTCCAAGAAGTGTTACTCGTTCATGTCCAAGAACGGTACATAATATCATATGATTTTTTAAAATATATTATTAATCAATAAAATAATTTATGCAATGAAATGTTATGATAAGACAGAAGTAATAGACAATTACTACAATAGTGACAAGACAAGATAATTAAAGACGAATGAATACGATCGCAGAAATCAACGAAATTAAAATGAGAAAATAAAATAGACTCTTGCAAAGAATTGCAATGATGACCGCGATAAACAAAGGACAATACAATTGACAACACAGTGTAAAAACATAGGTTTGTAAAAAACTGAACGATAGCAAGGTAAAGAAGGATGAATGTTACAAACAAAATACATCATCAAACTGAAGTACGGATAAAAATAACCACGAAAACTACAATAAAAACTTGACGAAACAGCTAAACAGATACTATTATAAGAGACAAGTAGCGATCAGAACTACAGCAAGGTTTCTAGCCTTGAACCGGAATTATCGCTCAATTGAAACTTACAAACTAAATCCTATAGAACGTCTGACAAGAGCCCGAATTAGCTTCGAGATGAACCTCGTTTGTCAGATCGACCTCCCTACCGCCCACGAAGAACACAGAACATAGAACATGCAACATGAATAAGATTAACGTGGACATATTTTAAGAGCGGCTCAGCTAACGTAAAACGGTAAAATAAACATACAGCGGTGTTACTTATCTTTAACCGAGAAAAAATATTCCTCGCATCCGGAACTGCATGTTTGAGCCATCTAATTGAAGTAATGTAATGCCAGAGTCCAATGTTGAAACTTGAAAGTGGAAGTCCCTGGGTTGTCCTTGACCTACGATGACCGTTAAAATTGCTTCAAAGTCCAGGATGTTGTCGCATTGAAAGACAGCATTCTTCTTTTCAACCGAGTTTGAAATGAGTTCGATTCCGTTACTGAAAACTGGATATTTTCAGAGCACACTGCGCCGCCACATTGTTGCCTTCATTCTTCATGGGGTTTTCTGAATGACTGCTTGATCGTGCTGATTTCGCGAATATATAAATTTTGATGCAGTAATGTGAGAACTCAATGTAGGCACATCAACAAGTGTCAATACTGTGATAGTCAAACTCGTTACTTGAAAGTTGATACATCATTTATTGACATCACATCATATAGGACAAGACATTTGACGTTGACGGTTAATAAGTAATTCAACATGATGAGATTGGACGTATGTCCTCAATAAAAATCCAAATAAATAGTCTCAGAAGAATCCTCAAGCAAATTCTGACTGGGTCTCTGAGTTAATACATCAATAGTTATAAGAGCCATGAAGTAGTTAAGTACAAGGTTATACTCATAACGGTTGACCTTTTCTCAAGGACGGGAGATGCTCATTATACTTGGTAGTATCTAAGATCCCGATCTTGATTATGTTCTTTGACAAAAATGTCCTCATTAACTATTCATAGATGAGCGTAGGTACTGGTTCCTACCAAATCATTCTAGGCATATAAAGTTACTTAGGCATTGATACTTGAATCACCTCTTGGATTAGCCGTGACTGACACAACGGCTTCCCAATAATATCGATACAACGAAAATCCACGGTATTTACCGACAATCCCTCTATTAAGCATATACAGGTATATAGAAATATATCTTCAGCTGTGAATCCATTTCGGTACAGGCTAGTTACCTGTCATCGACTAGATACTCACGGCTTCGTAGAACAAACATTATTATTATAATAGTTACATATTTGATTCTTCCAACGAATCGACACTTACGTGGACGACTACCGGCTACGACTGCTCAATCCGCAGGGCCGGGTCTAAACATAATACTTTCATCCACTATACGGGGTTAAAATCCAAAGATCATAGGACCGATCTTGGGTTACCAGCTTCTACCATGAAGCTATGACGTTGACTGCCTTTTTGTTGACAACCAGCGCGTTACATAAAAATTCCCCAAAAATGTGCGTTCTCGTGCACCATAAATTTAATATACCAACGTTTCTCAATTGGTGCGTACACTTGTAACAAAGACAGAACCTGAGCCTGTCTATATATGTTAAAGTCTGTTAGGACTTAAAAAGGACGCAACACCATCTTATTCCTCTTGGACTGCCCTCTGTTGCCTGGCACATCACCCAGTCTATGACTGTTAAAAATAGAGTGGTTGATAAGGGGCATCCCTGTCGTACTCGTGTCTTCACCTCAAAGGTTAGGTTGCTCTGCCCTATGCTACACGTAAAGTTGGCATAGAGGCTTTTTATGATAAGAGCACTTGCATCTCATGGCAAAATTACTGCGTACTGTAAAGATGAGGCGAGAAGACGCAGCAATAGAGACCGCAGTCAGCGACTCATAGCTTGACTGCCTGCATCAGGACCAGCGAACCAGAGCTGGTCAAGACCGTGCTCCACCTCCACGTGGTGGTCCTGGAAACAGTCTGCAGCAGTGCAGTCTGGCTGAGCGAGCACGGATCGCAATGGGAAGGCAAACCCGGTCCTAAAAAATGCCGTGCAGAAGTCGGATGTATCGACCGAAAGGTGCAGATATCACAGCTTAGGCGTAAACAGACACAACGCAACCACCGTCCTTTTCAGGGCGAACGAAGAAGAAGAAGTAAAGATGAGGCAACATCACACTGCAGTCTCTCGACTCGGAGAAAGCAAAGGCAGCAAGGGAGGGCCAAGGTCATCCCACTTCATAAAAGCTGGACCTAGTATAGTGAAATCTCTAACACCTTTCCTCTAGAGCAGTATCTGCTACAGATCTTGTTTTGTACTTTCGTATTTGTCAGAAAATTGTTATGTGATGTTGAAAAAAATATATTACAGGTATACCTTGGAGATATTGCGGGTTCGGTTCCAGACTACAGCAATAAAGCGAATAACAATAAAGCAGGTCACACCCATTTTTTTGGCTTCCCAGTGCATGTAAAGGCCTAAAATCATGTTTACATTATGTCTATTAAGTGCGCAATAGTGCTAGGTCTAAAAAAACAATGTACTGTAAAATAAAAAATACTTTATTGCTAAAAAAAAATGCTAATCTTCATCATCTGAGCCTTCAGCGAATTGTAATCTTTTTGCTGGTGGAGAGCCAAAATCTGTCTGAAGAAGACGGCACGTTCTAATAAATAAACATTAATAACTTGAAAAAAAGCGCAATAAAGCGAGGTATGCCTGTACAGTGTTTTACAGTATGTTGCAGGGGAAATTGATTAGGACAGATGCCATAGCTTTGTTGTAAGATGTAAGGGAAAGTTTTTTTTTTTTTTTTTTTGTTATAGAAAATAGGGCTATAGTAGTTTTAATTTTGTTAAAAATGAAAGATCCTGTGATATATTATAGAACACTTGAAATTTTGATTGTTTTTTTCACAAATTTTTCAAATACTCTGAAGACAGTTTGAAAATTTGACTCACTGATTGCATCCCTTGTGTTGGCAGAATTTTGAAACATGTGATGCAACCTTAAATAATCGTTGGGTTTGTTCTTGTGACATTTAGTTTTATGTAAATAAATAAATAAACAGGGAAACCTGAGGTCTGTCAACAGTAAATAAGTAATAATACACTTAAATGGGTGTGTCACAGGTACTTGTAATAAATAAACAAGTGGAAAACTAGTCAACAGAAAAGCAAGAGAAGTGATAGGCTTATCAGGAACTCGAACCCAGGGCTATCCAAACTGCACCACATCCTAGCTATAGGAGTGAATGATGGCCAACCAGACTGCCAACTGAGCACCACAAAAATTAGTGCTCATGGACAGTGGACATTAGCACAGCTACCCATGTAACTACATAATATTGTACTGAGGAACTAACCAGACTAATTAAAGATTCAATCACTTCTATATCCTTACTGTTCATGAGTGTAGACCAGAAAATACAAGGTAAATGATCCCTTTACACGCCCATTGAGGCATATTGGGAATATGGTGTTAGGGCCATATTTTCTTGACCATCAGCACACTAGGGGTGATGTGGTCAGCACTTAACCTTCCCAGAGTTGCTCTGATACCCAATTCATGAGGCTGGGTCAACCCTGGAGCCATTTGCGATCTAAAAAATCCCAACTCAACTGGGGATTGAACCATGGACTAACCACTACACTACCGTGGCTCCCAGAAAACACAAGACAAAGACCATAATACTGTGTCTAGTAAGTTATAGAACAAAAACAGCACAGAATAGCTGGTAGGTTTGTATGGTAACACATGTATGAACATTGAAACTCTTTATTTCTTACAAGTGCCACCAACATTCCCATTTATGTGTGTTATTTAGGTTTATGTGCTTTCTTTATTCCTGTAACACTTATGTTACTGTACTTTGTTATTTGTTGAGGACTTGGAAGACTCTTATGAGCTTTTGTCAAGAAAGAAATAAGAATGACTGAATACAGTGGCATCCCTAAAATATTTGGCACCTGAGGCAGATCCTACCTCTGGCACCCTCTTGCCATAAAGAAAAACACTTGCAAGTATATTTTTAACAGTAAGTACTATCATAATTGTGTCCAACGGCACCCCCTTCCTGGATGTCACCCGGGGTGGATCGCCCCACTTGCACCCCTGTTTGTACGCCACTGACTGAATGTCATTTCTTTTCATGCTGTTGATAGTGTGCATTGTCTTTTCAAGATTTTCCTCTTGAGGTTTTTCCTATAAAATGTTGAAACTTTAAGATGAGAAATGGTTATAACAAAAATAGCAAGGCCAATCTGTGATATTCACATTTTACTGCTGTATTTTTCAGTTGTAGAATTATTTCCATCAATTTACTTAGTGAACATTCGTTAACACATAAGTTGAAATTTGTTACCTGTCATGTGATAGTGGTAAAGTTAGTTAACTGGTATAAAATATCATATACGCCAACCCCTGGAGATGAAAAACCTGCACAAAAAATTTAAAAAACCCATACAAAGACAGAAAAAAACCATACAAAAACAGAAAAAAAAAAACATACAAAGACTGAAAAAACATACAAAGTGAAAAAAAAACACGCAGAGACAGAAAAAAACCATACAAAGACTGAAAATACCATACAAAGACAGAAATAAAAACATTCAAAGACTGAAAAAAAAAACCATACAAAGACTGGAAAAAAAAAATTATCAAAAGAGTTTTAATTCATGTAAAAATATTTTCAATCAGAGTAGGATGCATTATTTTTTAGACATGTGCCCTTAGCATTTTTAAGTAAGTCTTCACTTGTTTTAAAACCCAAACAACATGTGTTTGAGTTTATTTAACACAGTAAAACACAAACTCTCACATCAATTGAAAAAGGCTGTTTGATTTTATTGGTTGAAATTTGTATTCATGTGAACTATCATCTTACTAAATCTCACGGCGTGAATATTAGCTAAGGTTTGGCACACGAGGCGATCAGATATATATTTTACAATTAGGCAGAAAACCTGTACAGAAAGTATGTACAGCTGTACTAACCTGAAAACAAAACAAAAAACAATGCAGAATATGGATAACCTGTACTAGTTGGCATGTATGATATATTTATGAGAAAATATTTTTTAATTTACTGGGTGATTGAAAAGTCACTCCACATTTTTTAAATTTGTTTGTCCTCATTTATTATATCAGATAAACATGACATAAATGTCAAAATAAGGAGCAACAACTGACATTGATATTTGACTGCTAAGTTTTTTTTTTTTTTTCCCAGAAGCAAAAGAAAATAAATATCAGTAATGACCAACTAGACTGATGTTACAGGAGAGAGAGCAAAAATTGGTGACCTCTATGAGGTCATGTATTAAACAGATCAGATCTCAATTTGATTTGTAATGTTAACGTAACATTGTATTTTTAGTCATAAAATAACAGTTAATTGTCTTTATGTTAATGTTTGTTTCTTATAAATTTGTTGGATAAGAGCGAAGAAATAAAAATGTTAAAATAGAGTGGCTTTTAAATAACCCTGTGTTGTAAAATGATTGGAAATTGGTTGTAGAATATTGTGAAGAGATGTCAGTCTTACATGCAACAACCAAGTTTGTTTTATATTGTGTAAAGTGCAGATGTGAGAAATCAGGCGGCCTTTGGGAAAAGTAATGTACTATATCATGACAAGCAATACAGCTCATGGTTTAGAAAGAGTTGCAATAAGAATATTAGTGGTAAATGCTACATTTATTATTTGTACTGGCAGGTCATCATATGGTAGGATTGCTTTGGTTAACTTAATTGAAAGTCTTAATAACAACAGTCAAAGGTGTGACCTCATCCTCCCTGGTTTTTGTATTGTTAAATAATTTGGTCAATTTACAGATTTATCCTTTTGGTAGTTTATAGTTCCACTGATTTTTAATTGTGACAATTTTGAGTAATTTTCTAGAGTTTTGTGTATTCCATTATTCTTTAATCATATATTCATTTTGTATTTATTAATGCTGTATAAGCAAAGAGTATTAATACTTGTGAGTTTTATTTTTATTGAATATTTAATTTATCCATAAAGGTGACCATGGGAATAACAGGTTTTTTTTATCCATATTTAGGTATGTAATTTGGAATCTCAAAATGTTTCCTTTTGCTAGGGTACAGATGTATTTGTGTGTGTGTATATATATATATATGTGTGTGTGTGAAGATATATTGGTGGTTTAGAATTAAAGTTATCTTAGCTCTCCATGGGATTCTTAACATTCTTCTGAGGAACCACATCTCTGTTGCCTTCAATGATGTTTACATTTTTTTGGTCATTGTCTGGGACTCACTTCCCACGGCTGTTTGCGAGCGATCTTTTAGTTATTTCCCCTTTTTCCCCGACCGCGCTATTTATAGCCCACTTGACAGAGGTCACGTGGCCAACTTCCTAATGGGAAAAACATGTGGCGATGTTTACTTTTGATAGGGCTTAATTAATGCTTTTAGGCTACTTTTTTATTATAAATACCGGCTTTAATTTTGCGTAAAGCTAGACTAGAAATGTTAGAGTAAATTTTAGAACAAGAACAAACATTTTATCACAATTAGAACAGAAGATATAATAGTCTGAAATAGTGTAAAATTTACGTTTTTTTTTTTTATATTTTGTTATGGTTTGTTTATAATGCAATTTTCACTAAATCGGTCACAATCAACATGCATAACGAATTACAGAAATCAAAAGTAGAAAACCTGCAGAAAATGGATATCAAAGATTTGTTTTGGTTTCATGCGTCAAACATTAATTATTGAAAGTTTAAATTGCAAGTCCACATTTATTACCTTAAAATAACACACCCAATAGTCCCCAAAACATGTTTGAATTGCTTTTATGCTACTTTATTATTATAAATACCGGCTTTAATTTTGCGTAAAGCTAGACTAGAAATGTTAGAGTAAATTTTAGAACAAGAACAAACATTTTATCACAATTAGAACAGAAGATATAATAGTCTGAAATAGTGTAAAATTTACGTTTTTTTTTTACATTTTGTTATGGTTTGTTTCTAATTCAATTTACACTAAAACGGTCACAATCAACATGCATAACAAATTACAGAAATCAAAAGTAGAAAACCTGCAGAAAATGGATATCAAAGTTTTGTTTTGGTTTCATGCGTCAAACATTAATTATTGAAAGTTTAAATTGCATGTCCACATTTATAACCTTAAAATAACACACCCAATTGTCCCCAGAACACGAGAGCTAACAATTATCTCAATCATACATCATGAGTTCTGATCCAGTCTGTGCAATGTTTTTCTAATATGTGCTGTTTATGAATTGTCTTACTAGGGAATAGCTTTCTGAACAAAGACATATAAGTCTCTATCGATGCTGTTATTGATTCTTTACTAATTGGTTTACTGTGTGATATTTTGTTGTGTACTTTCTCAAATGCTTCTTTCAGTGAGTTGAATTGTTCTTGGGCAATAAAAGCTATGTTAGTTATATCTTGTTTGTCTGTAATTTTCAGTGTTTGTGTAATGATTGCTCTTGTAAGATCTTTATAAACTTTTTTGTGTGAGATATCTGTGGCAGTGATTCCCTATAAATGCTCTGCTATTATAAGCCTGTTGTATGATTTTGTGTTTGGCTAGTACCTTGTCCATGTGTGAGCAAACTGGACCAGACCTAGTACACAGATCTTGAAACTGAAGTTTGGCCAGCGCATCTTGTGCATTTTCAAGTCTAACTTTAAAATTATCTGTCTCCTCCTTATCCTCACAAAGTTCAATACCTACCTGAAAAATTCAATTTTAGCTCCTAATTCTTCTGCCTATTTCCAGTTCCTACTAAATCTCTTCAAGTTTTAAAAGTACTAATGTTTGCATGTATCTCTTGCGAATTCTCAAATATCTTTGCGTCTATTGTATCAGCTACCTGTTCTAGAAGTCTGTGGTGTTTCAAAACAATGCCTAATAAAATATGAAGGTAAGGAGGAGCTACATTTTCAATTTCAATCTCTAACATTGGTTTGTGTAAACAATTATGGTAATGTGCCACTTGCCTTTTATTCCCTTTCCCATATTTCATATATCTATTGTAATCTCTTATCAACATGGCCAAACTTCTTGGTTTGCAAGTTGTATGCTCTCTGGATGTCTTTGATGAAAATGTTTGGTTTGTCTGGAGCTCAAGGAATATACCCATGTCTGTGGTGTCTACAGCAAAACAAAAAAATAATCCCCGAATAAGAAAACAACAACTTGTTTACCATCCCACTCTAAATATTTTAGTGACTCTATCTGAGCTTTCATGCCATTCATAAATATTTCTAAATTATCATATGTATCTCTGACTCTAGCCATTGATAAAAGGATGGTATTAGATTTAGAATTTGGTTTCTCTAAATTTACTACCTGCATTGTAACTTTGAATGAAAGAAGATATACAAACAGTTACTTAGAATTTGCTGGCAGCCGTCGTGTGCACAGGATTGTCTACCAAAGAACACCAATGGAACAGTCCTTATCTCACACACAATTAAAAAAAAATTCATATTATAAATAGAAGATTAACAAGACTTGAAAGATAGATCAAATTATGTGGAAGTAATCTATCTATAGCTTTACATGTTTTCTGACACTTATATACGTAGCTAAATATCATTATAAATGAATGAAAATGCAAAAACAGATGGTGCTTTACAAAAAGTTATTTTTTTACTACCTTATTTAAGATTTGTGGGTATCAGGAATGCGTTTAAAGGGATTTAAATGCTATAAAATCTGGTGACAATATGCTTGTTCTTGTAATGCCACACTCACAAAACTGACTACCACACATTCTCAAGATATGAAACCAAAAAAAAAAAGTATGTGGAAATAATCTTTAGCTTCCCTTCGAGAAGTCTTTATAATTATAAACTCAAACGAATGGGCCAATTTTTAGATATTAAATTAATAAAAAGATTACTTATTTTATGAATTTCCTTAAATGATGACGCTGTTTTCAAAAGTCTGTAACTCCGTCAAAACTAATTTCAAACAAATAAAAATGCAATCAAAAATAGAACACAGAACAAAGTTATAGTACACAAAAGAATTTTAGCGCTGTGTTTATCCAGAACGAGTGTGTAATGATTTATATTTTACTGATTTTACTCACACATCAGCTGATTTTCCCCGCCAAAAACTTAAATAGTCTTTTACGGTGCACACAAAATTTTATACCCGGTGTCAGAATTCCTGTCACCGAAACTAAAAGAGCGCTCTGGTATAGGGCACAAACAGCCGTGTTCCATATAACAATACTGGTTTTGATGTAACACTTCAGAACCCCTTATCTTATGTTTAATGACAAGGATTGAATGTATAGGATACTTATCAGTACATGAATACTGTTTTTGCCTGCAATATTCTATTCTTAATCTCATTTTCCATCTGATGTAATCATTGTGCCTAAGTATTTGAAACTGTGTGTGTTTTTTAATGTTGTGCCAATATTGGCCATCTTATAAGGAGGGATCAGAGCACCATTTTTTGGCCCAGAACACAACATATACCACTAAACAATCACCTGAACAGAATCCAACAACAACACACTCCAGAGTGCCAGCTATGTAACTACCCCTGTTGGGAGGTGCGGTGATAGTAATCACAGTTATGATCTTGCACCGCAGAGGACTCCCATAACAGATAGTGTAAATATACGATACGTTGTGAGGTATGACGTGAGAGGGGTTACTCTGGGTTCTTTTCCAAATTGTTGGCCTAGAAGGCAGACGTATGTGTTAATCGTCTGAGGACTTAGTGTCCTGTAATATTAGCCATAGTGGCTGATGGTTGTGTCCCAGTTCGGAACCGTTATTAATTGTGCAAGCCTGCGGAGGCAAAGTATTATGTGCACCTTGAGAGAACTGGACGTTCTCTGTGTTTGCCTTTGAGACAAAGTGATGTACTCCTGACTAGTGGGATAGCTAGTCGTTTTGAGTCAGTAGTCAACTGACTGTACGTGTTTAAGGCCAAGGACTAACTGTACGTGGTTACGGGCCATGGGGAATATGGGCCTGGTTTAAACGTCTTGACAGAAACTGAAGCTTGACTGGAAGCTGCGTGCCAGTATCTGATTGTATATCTATTCATTGACATGCCATGTTCCTTGTGAGTATCTTCATAATAAAAATGCAGAACCATTGGCCAGGTGTTACAGACTGCTCAGTAGAGTTGAATTGAGTTGCCACATTCAAGTTATGTTTACAACTCATTTCGAGTTATCATACATGAATCCGGAGAGAGCTCAGAGTTTATTTCAAATGTCTACCACACCCAAAATAACACTTCGTTTGTCACCACAGAGCTCTTAACACCCTACGAAACTGTTGATCACCACCTCTTTGAGCGCCCAGCACTTGATGATGTTAAGAAAATGCTCCTTCCTCCAAGGCCAGATAAGTGGAACACCTTGTACGGAGAAACAAAACAACTTGCGAAAACATGCAGATATCACTACATGGCATTGCGCCAGAGGGCGAGAGCAGAAGCGTCGCTGGAGCAATAACAACAACAATCGTTATTCTGCATTCAGATGAGGTTCTTGGCGTGGTAAGGTAAGGATCCCGTTACACGCCCATTGAGGCATATTGGGAGTATGGTGTTAGGACCATATTTTCTTTACCAACGGCACACTCGGGGTGATGTGGCCAGCATCACGTTGGCCACCTTAACCTTCCCAGAAGTTGCTCTAGTACCCAATTGGGGGCTGGGTCGACACAGGAGCCATTCGTGGCCTAAAAAATCCCACCTCATCTGGGGATCGAACCATGGACCACTGAGCAATGAAGCCAGTGCACTAACCACTATACTACTGCGACTCCTTTTCTTGGCGTGGAGATAACTACTATTACTGGTTTCTTGCTGTTCAGGCTAAGATAAATCTAGAAGCATGTCTCAAAAGGAGCTGCGGTAGTGTAGTGGTTAGTGCACTGGCTTCCTAGCTCGGTGGTCCATGGTTCGATCCCCAGTTGAGGTGGGATGTTTTAGACTGCAAATGGCTCCAGGGTTGACCCAGCCTCATGAATTGGGTACCAGAGCAACTCTGGGAAGGTTAAGAGGGCCGGCATGATGCTGACCACATCACCCCTAGTGTGCCGATGGTCAAGAAAATATGGGCCTAACACCATATTCCTAATATGCCTCAATGGGCTTGAAACGGGATCCTTCCTATGTCTCAAAAGCTGCCACTGTTATTTATTTATTATAAGACTTTGAAGTATTTGACATGGATTAGTATGCATGGAGGCATATCTGGAGTCATCCTTATATGACCACCAGTTATGCACAATGCTACAATATATGAACGTGGAAATGAACCTATGTCTGTGAGGCTAATTACATCCTCGACTCTTGAAATCATCCACACACTTCCCTGGATTCCTCCTGTGGTGAAACGTGCTGAGAACCCATCATTGCACACTAAGCTTGGAGAAGTCACTTGAGCCCCAGGCGTAATTCTTTGGCTTTGACTTGGTTGACTGCATGCAGAAGGATCTCACTATGGACCCAGTGATAGGCAGAGGAAACTGAGAAGTGGCTCTGTGCAGGACGTGACAATTCCTTGGGAGAGCCCAGAATCAGAGTACAGTATTTTAGCTCTGCATAGTTAGAAAGCCCCCTTGGATGGCGGGGAATGCATAATATGCCATGCACTTCTTACTCTTAGCGACCAGATGTGACGATTCTTTAAATGCAAGCTAAGCTGGAGAAACTGGAGCTCATGACTTCAACTCAACACATTTCAGAATGGCAGAAAAGCCACAGGAAAAGCCTAAATTTACAGTGTAGATAATACCAAGGAGTCTTCAACTTGGTATTGGCTGCTAAAGAGCGAGAAGTTAGCAGCCCTAGTTAAACAAAAACAACAACATGCATTAGTATTTCTTAGGAAAAGATAAACACCAACTTGAATTTTTAATATCTCCCTCACCTGCTTGTCTTTCTGCAGAAGCTCAGACCAGTGACAGTAGCTGCCCAGCATGTCACATCCTGGCCAATCTTCTTCAGGATTGTCTGGGGCTAATAGGATTCATTTTAGTCTGGGATTAGTTCTTAACGCATATTTCTTGGCTGCCGTAGGCATTCCTTTTTTATGTAGGTTTCAAGTCTGAGGCTGGTGATGTTGGGAGTTAAATGTGTGATGAGCTGTTCTTGTGTGTAGAGTGCAAATAAATAACATTTTCAGCTAATTAATGTTTGTTTCCATTATTACAGCATATTGCCGTTAATGAATACTAAATATTTTATCTGAGTAATAGGCTTTGTGATATTTGTCCATGTTTTTCCCATTGTTTGTATATTACTGGTAAAGCTAGAAAATAGATAAAGCTAATTAAAGTGCACATTGAGTAAATATGCAAGAAAGCTAAGTGAAGTGCACGTTAGGTAAAGTAAGAATAAAATAGTAGTTAAGGTTAGACCTAACACTAGCCCTCATTATTTCCTTACTTTACCTAGCTTTACCCACGTTCTACCTTTATCTGTAGCATATACATGCTGACAATGTAAAATAAAGATAGTGAGTTGAACTTGGAATGTTATTTGGTAGTACAGCTGTATGGCATTACTGTGGGTGACTGAACTGTAATGATTTATAATTATGGGAATTTTGTAGTATGAATTATAATATCATACTTGTATAAATAAATAAGATTATTTTGGTGATTTATAAGTTGAAATAAGTAAAATGGTGTTATTTTTACTCAGATATTTGTGATGTTTTATTTATTGCTACTGTTATATTAACAAAGTGCCTAGAAATTAGGCTAATTTTGTAAACAACATTGTTATTAAAATACCCTGTGTGGTTTTTCAGGGTCTGAGGAAACAAATAAAGAAAGGAACAACTGCTGACTTAGCCATGTTGTAGAGATGACTAATGTGAAGTTGTTCAATCATGAGACTTAAAACTCTTCATCTAATGTGAAGTTGTTCAATCATGAGACTTAAAACTCTTCTTCTAATGTGAAGTTGTTCAATCATGAGACTTAACTCTTAGTATATGAGCGGCCTTTCATGACTACCATTACAGATTTTGCAATAAATAATTTATTTATAAAGATAACATAAGTGTGATATATCAAAATGTGAAGAAATGAAACCCCTATATCATGCACGTAACTAAATTGTTCAGTGGTTTTAAACATGCATTCAGCTATAAATTTTCGCTATTGACGGGGATCGATCATCGGCCTCTCTAGAAGGCCGCTCGTGTACTAAGAGTTAAAACTCTTCATCTAATGTGAAGTTGTTCAATCATGAGACTTAAAACTCTTCATCTAATGTGAAGCTGTTCAATCATGAGACTTAAAACTCTTCATCTAATGTGAAGATGTTCAATCATGAGACTTAAAACTCTTCATCTAATGTGAAGCTGTTCAATCATGAGACTTAAAACTCTTCATCTAATGTGAAGATGTTCAATCATGAGACTTAAAACTCTTCATCTAATGTGAAGCTGTTCAATCATGAAACTTAAAATTCTTCATCTAATGTGAAGCTGTTCAATCATGAGACTTAAAACTCTTCATCTAATGTGAAGCTGTTCAATCATGAGACTTAAAACTCTTCATCTAATGTGAAGCTGTTCAATCATGAGACTTAAAACTCTTCATCTAATGTGAAGCTGTTCAATCATGAGACTTAAAACTCTTCATCTAATGTGAAGTTGTTCAATCATGAGGCTTAAAACTCTTCATCTAATGAGAAGCTGTTAAGTCATGAGACTTAAAACTCTTCATCTAATGTGAAGCTGTTCAATCATGAGACTTAAAACTCTTCATCTAATGTGAAGCTGTTCAATCATGAGACTTAAAACTCTTCATCTAATGTGAAGCTGTTCAATCATGAGACTTAAAACTCTTCATCTAATGTGAAGCTGTTCAATCATGAGACTTAAAACTCTTCATCTAATGTGAAGCGGTTCAATCATGAGACTTAAAACTCATCTAATGTGAAGCTGTTTAATCATGAGATTTAAAACTCTTCATCTAATGTGAAGCTGTTCTATCATGAGACTTAAAACTCTTCATCTAATGTGAAGCTGTTTAATCATGAGACTTAAAACTCTACATCTAATGTGAAGTTGTTCAATCATGAGACTTAAAACTCTTCATCTAATGTGAAGTTGTTCAATCATGAGACTTAAAACTCTTCATCTAATGTGAAGTTGTTCAATCATGAGACTTAAAACTCTTCATCTAATGTGAAGCTGTTCAATCATGAGACTTAAAACTCTTCATCTAATGTGAAGCTGTTGAATCATGAGACTTAAAACTCTTCATCTAATGTGAAGTTGTTCAATCATGAGGCTTAAAACTCTTCATCTAATGAGAAGCTGTTCAATCATGAGACTTAAAACTCTTCATCTAATGTGAAGCTGTTCAATCATGAGACTTAAAACTCTTCATCTAATGTGAAGCTGTTCAATCATGAGACTTAAAACTCTTCATCTAATGTGAAGCTGTTCAATCATGAGACTTAAAACTCTTCATCTAATGTGAAGCTGTTCAATCATGAGACTTAAAACTCTTCATCTAATGTGAAGTGGTTCAATCATGAGACTTAAAACTCATCTAATGTGAAGCTGTTTAATCATGAGACTTAAAACTCTTCATCTAATGTGAAGCTGTTCTATCATGAGACTTAAAACTCTTCATCTAATGTGAAGCTGTTTAATCATGAGACTTAAAACTCTACATCTAATGTGAAGTTGTTCAATCATGAGACTTAAAACTCTTCATCTAATGTGAAGTTGTTCAATCATGAGACTTAAAACTCTTCATCTAATGTGAAGTTGTTCAATCATGAGACTTAAAACTCTTCATCTAATGTGAAGCTGTTCAATCATGATACTTAAAACTCTTCATCTAATGTGAAGTTGTTTAATCATGATACTTAAAACTCTTCATCTAATGTGAAGTTGTTCAATCATGATACTTAAAACTCTTCATCTAATGTGAAGTTGTTTAATCATGAGACTTAAAACTTTTCATCTAATGTGAAGTTGTTTAATCATGAGACTTAAAACTTTTCATCTAATGTGAAGTTGTTTAATCATGAGACTTAAAACTTTTCATCTGACCTATTATTTCAGAAACCACTATTTTAAGGCATGCCTTATTGATTCAATGAACTGTATTCTTCTTCTTCTTCCATCCTTAGCCACCAACCGGCAAAGCAGTATGTGGCCAGTACGCCTAGTGGCGTCTTAGGGCAACAACAAATTGATCAATCTATCGCTGTTTCCACCACGCCTAGTGGCGTCTTTGTGGAACAGAAACAGACCAAACAATCTATCATTGTTTCCGTAATCAGATTGGTTGGCAAGCAGGTGATCAGCCCACTGTGCGAAGTTTTTACGGGATGGGGTAAACAGCCCCATGCCCAACCCTCCTTAGTCGCTTTTTACGACATGCGTGGTAGGGTGCAGCAGCTGTATTCCCAGAATATTAAAGTTAAGTTGTTTTGGGACAACCTGGCACTTATGTCCCATAACCATAATTAGATGCAAGGCCAATTCTGTTACTGCTGTAAATGAAAATACTTGGGGAGAGCTCACAGCAGGTGGGTCTGAAAATAATAATACTAGCCCCTTCAGTCATAACTGACTATGGGAATGCGCCCCTGAGGTGGCAGCCCTCAGCTGCTTATTTTCCTGGTGCTCCTTTCGACGTTTTCTCCCCTCCTCTGCTTGTTGTGTGAGCCTCTCTTCGCCCAATCTGAGGTGGCGCCGTAAATAGCATCGCCACTTAGTGCGATCGGCAGCTTCATCCTCCCATGTTGCTGGATCCATGTCCAGTGCCCTCATATCTCTTTTGCACACATCTTTGAACCTCAGCTGTGGTCGCCCAACTGTTCTCTTGCCATCTGCTAATTGTCCGTAGAAGATATCTTTTGGGATGCGACCATCTTCCATGCGGCGAACATGGCCAAGCCAGCGAAGTCTGCGCTGTCTAAGCAGCGTATACATACTTTGAAGGCCAGCATGTGACAACACCTCAACATTTGTCACTTTATCTTTCCACGAGATGCCGAGGATGCGGCGTAGATACTGCAAATGAAAGGTATTGAGCCTTCTTTCTTGCTTAGCATAGGTCGTCCAGGTCTCGCTGCCATATAGGAGTGTGCTGGTGACGCAGGCATTATATACCGCAGCTTTGGTCTTCATTGTAAGTTTAGAGTTTCCCCAAACACGCGATGTGAGGCGGGCAAAGGTAGCTGCAGCTTTGCCAATGCGGCTGTCAATTTCTGTATCCAGTGAGAGTTTGTCATTGATGGTAGACCCTAGGTATGTGAAGTGGTGCACCACTGCCAATTCATAGTTATCGATAGTGATAACTGGTGCAGCACCCACATCCTGACTCAGCACATTCGTTTTCTTTAGACTTATTGTGAGACCAAAGTCCTTGCATGCTTTAGTGAAGCGATTCATCAAGCTCTGAAGCTCCTGTTGGCTTTGAGTGACGACTGCAGCATCATCAGGGAACAACAAGTCTCTTATAGTGACCCTTCTGATTTTTGTTTTTGCCTTCAGCCTTGAAAGATTAAACAGACGGCCATCTGACCTAGTGTGAAGGCATATTCCTTCAGTTGCATCTCTGAATGCATGTTTCAAGACTAAGGCAAAGAAGATTCCGAAGAGGGTCGGAGCCAGAACACAGCCTTGTTTAACGCCACTTCGTATATCAAAGGGCTGTGACGTGCTTCCAGCATATTGGACTGTTCCCTTCATGTCGTCATGGAATGACTTTATCATTTCCAGCATTTTAGACAGGCAGCCTATTTTCAGGAGGATTTTAAAGAGTCCATCCCTACTAACCAGGTCGAATGCTTTTGTGAGGTCTATAAAGGCGATATATAATGGTCTTTTCTGCTCTCTTCATTTTTCCTGAAGCTGGCGGAGAGAGAAGATCATGTCTGTTGTTGATCTGCCAGCTCGGAATCCACACTGTGCCTCTGGATATATGCGCTCAGCTAACTTGTGTAGTCGCATTAAGATGAATTTGGCAAAAACCTTACCAACAAATCTAAGAAGAGCGATGCCCATGTAGTTATAGCAATCACTTCTGTCTCCTTTATTTTTTATACAGTGTTACAATCTTGGCATCTCGCATGTCTTGAGGAATAGTTGTCTCTTCCCAGCACTGGCACAGCATCCTATGCAGGGGATGTAATAGCGTGCTCTTACAGCATTTGATTAAATCAGGAGGAATCCCATCACTGCCTGGTGCTTTGCCAGAGGCCAAGCTATCAATGGCCTTGCTGAGTTCCTCTAATGTTGGTTCGGCATCCAGCTCCTCCATAGTTGGCAGACTATTGACAGCATCAAGGGCTGCAGGCGTAACGGTATTGTCTCTAGCGTAAAGCTCAGAGTAGTGCTCGACACACCTCTCCATCTGCTTACCTTTATCGGTTAGCTTCTCTCCGCTGATGGTTTTTAGCGGTGCCGTCTTACTTTTATGGGGGCCAAGTGCTTTCTTTATACCGTCATACATTTGTCTAATGTTGCCTATTTGCGCTGCGATCTGGATGCTCTCACTGAGCTGGAGCCAATAGTCATTTGCACAGCGTCGAGCAGTTTGTTGAACTTTGCTTCTCGTAGCCCTCAGGATCTGTAGGGTTCTGGCACTCGGTGAACGTTTGTATTCATTCATAGCACTGCGCTTAGCTTCAATGACAGGTGCCATCACATCGGATGAAGCATCAAACCAGTCATTTGACTTTGCCGGTTTCTTACCAAAGGTGGCAAGTGCAGTACTTTGAATGGTGTTCCGTAGATGCTCCCAGTTCTCTGTAATAATATCACCATGCTGAGGGCTGCTGAGCACTTTCTTGAAGGTCGCAGTGAATTGAGCGATCATGACAGGGTCTGACATCTTGCTGGTATCAATGCGTGGTTTCCCTTCATGTCTGACACGATAGAGTTTTCTTGGTTGTGCTCTGATTTTGCAGCAAACCAAGGAGTGATCTGTATCACAGTCTGCACTATGGTACGAGCGCGTGGAGAGCACAGACCTGAGAAGTGGCCTTCTGACGAGAATCAGGTCCAGTTGGTGCCAGTGCTTGGATCGTGGGTGTCTCCATGACACCTTATGCTGGGGTTTTGTCTGAAATTAGGTGTTGGTCACGCAGAGGTCATGGTGGACAAACAGCTCTAAGAGCCGTTGTCCATTTTCATTCATCTTGCCAATACCAAACCTGCCAGACATGAAGGCCATGAAACATTATCGGCACCCACTCTAGCGTTAAAGTCACCAAGGAGAACAAGCTGTTCTTGCCTAGGTATGCTTTTGATAACTGCTGCTAGATTCTCGTAGAGCTCATCTTTAGCTTCTGAGGCAGAGTACAGAGTAGGAGCATACACACTGACAAGGGTGATGGGACCTGTGCTAGTTTGCAGGCGGAGCGTTAACAGGCGTTCTGATCCACTCTCGCCTGGTTCAACCATTTTAGTTAGCGATTTTTTGACCGCAAAACCAACTACGTGTTCTCTAGCTTTATTAAGATCTTTCCCTTGCCAATAAAATGTGTAGTCCATCTCGCTCACCGTTCCAGAGCCCGCCAGGCGCGTTTCCTGAAGTGCAGCTATATCCACCTGAAGTCGTTTAAATAATGTCGTATCGACATTAGAATGCCTTAGGGACTCCGACTCCGGATTTATCCTCAGGGTTTACTCCCGAAGCCAATTCCACAAATGGATATTCCCGGAAGGCAGCGGCGGTTTGAATTCAGAGTTCCTTCTCTTAGATAAGCTACCAACCAAGGATCACGAGCCCTATCTGCCCGAAGCTGCTGGTTTTAAGGCGCCAGTCGCTCGCCTTTGCCCCTTCTCCCGTCAGTGGAAACAGTTCCGCCGGGTTCAAATTGAGCCACACGTGAAGGCCGGGAGCTGGACTTGGTTGTCAGAGGCTGTTTGAGGCGCGTGCCATAGAAGTATTTTATCTGCAGTGAGAGCTTATCCTCACTACAACTCCCGGCAATAACAACCTTTGGGTCTGAAAATACACAGAGAGAAAACAAAGATAATGAGAATAAACATAGGAAACTATAACAATATTATACTGGAAGAAACAGCAGTACAAGATGTAGAATCATACACGTTGCCTTGGCTGCAATATGCACACTGTTAGAGGGATAGACAGTGATATTAAAATAAGAATACACAAAGCTAGAGGAGCTTTCAGTGCATTGGGAAATATATGGAGATCAAAATAAAGCAAGTCCAACACAAAAATCAGAATTTTTAGTTCAAACGTCAAGTCAGTCCTATTGTATGGCTCTGCAACATGGATAACAACAAAAACAATAACCAAAAAGCTATACTTTCATAAATGGGTGCTTATATAGAATAGAAGGTTTGAAGTGGTATAACAAGATTATAAGTGTGGAACTGATGACTAGGACCAGACAAGCACCAGGGGAACAAGAGATGAGAAGTAGACGCTGGTGATGGATAGAACACACATTCAGGAAATCTTTGATAGCATCAGCATGCAGTCCCTGTTCAACAGTTCCCGGGGTAAGAGAGGTAGAGGAAGGCCAAGGACAACTGGAGACAGACACGAAGAAGACATGGAAAGACCTTGACCTGATGACACGTGACAAGAGGATGTTTGTTGAAAGTCTATGCTGCTTGGGAGCTGCATGATGATGATGATGAATGCATCTCGTGTAGTTCCCAGTGGTCTCCAAGGAGACTATGAAAGAATATGCATACTGCTTCCTCATACAAGTCTTAAGAGGCGACTAATATGAGGCTGAGTATGTGGCTGGCCACCTCATCATGCAAAATAAATAACTACAAGAACCATGACAGGAAGAGCACATAAATGCTTGTGTGTAGATGACCAGCTGCTGTGGTGGTTGCTTGCTCCATAAGGGGCATAAAGGAAACATGATGAATAACCCACTGCGTTTTGCATTCTGATTAAAACGACGGACTTGCGCAAAGTAGTCTGATGATCAGAAAGCGGCGCAGATGACAAGTATCTTCATCTAAATCAAGGGTAGGCAACCCAGGAGTTGTAGGATCTACTTTAAAAACACTGAGCTGTCTAAAGATCGATCTTGATAAATCATGTCTATTTGTAAGGTTTCGGGGTATCTAGAAATGTATCTCTGCCACACGATCTACTGCCTGCAATCCAATCATCAGAGCGATGGAAAATTAATTTAAATTATTTCACCGAAATGTAACTTCACTTGCAAGAAAATATCGCTACCTATCTTATATAGTTCATGAATAAAGTGAATTTTCGTAATCTAACTTGTGGGTTTTTTACTGGGTGTGTTTTGAAAGTACCTTTTAACCTGGGGACAGCGTGTAGTTTTATCACATATTTTCTAAGAAAGCAGATTTCGAATGCACGAGTATCACGTAGGTAAAAAATAACATACAATTATTTTAACGAGAAACACCCCCACGTGTTATCGCAAACACACAAAGGGCATGTGAAAAGAAACACGATAAACATACAACTTATGTTATAATAGACGATCTATCGGCTTTCTTAGAAAATATTGTGATAAAACTACGTTATGGTGGAATTTCTTCTTCCTCTTCTTTTTTAATTTAATGATGAAAAATATCCCGCTCAACCTCTGATGGGTTATAATTAGGATATATATTGTTTTCAATTCCAAATAATATGAACAACTGCCGATTTGGGAAAGCGACATCACATCTGTCAGATCATTGTCACGGCTGTTTGCGAGCGATCTTTTAGTTTTCCCTGACCGCGCTATTTATAGCTACCGTGACAGAAGTCACGTGGTCAACTTCCTAACGGGGAACAAATGTGGCGGTGTTTACTTTTGATAGGGCTTAATTAATGCTTTTAGGCTACTTTATTATTATAAATACCAGCTTTAATTTTGAGTAAAGCTAGACTAGAAATGTTAGAGTAAATTTTAGAACAAGAACAAACATTTTATCACAATTAGAACAAAAGATATAATAGTCTGAAATAGTGTAAAATTTACGTTTTTTTTTATATTTTGTTATGGTTTGTTTCTAATGCAATTTACACTAAAACGATCACAATCAACGTGCATAACAAATTACAGAAATCAAAAGTAGAAAACCTGCAGAAAATGGATAGGCCTATCATAGTTTTGTTTTGGTTTCATGCGTCAAACATTAATTATTGAAACATTAAATTGCAAATCCACATTTATTACCTTAAAATAACACACCCAATTGTCCCCAAAACATGAGAGCTAACAATTATCTCAATCATACATCACGATGGTCATGTAAAAATGAGTATGGTCATGAGTAAAACGAAATGTTCAATTTAATAAATAAATAGGTGTATTTAATAAATACACCTATTAAATGATTTCCACACTCTGTTAATTCTGTCACTCTCACGCAACAACTGCCATAATTTGCTCTAGCCCCAAAATTTCGCTCAATTATCATTCACACTTCCTTTTTTTTTAATAGGAGGAATCTGTACGTTCACAGATGGAGAAATTTG
This sequence comes from Oreohelix idahoensis, assembly GCA_024509875.1. Classification (NCBI taxonomy): domain Eukaryota; kingdom Metazoa; phylum Mollusca; class Gastropoda; order Stylommatophora; family Oreohelicidae; genus Oreohelix; species Oreohelix idahoensis. Next base: position 575,465 of record JAMPIV010005983.1, read on the forward strand.
TAACATATGAGTTTCCATTATAAATTTTAATTGTGAAGTTATATTTTTAATACCGCTGGCGCGTCTTTCAATTTTGGAAATAGTGGAATGTATAAATTCTCCTCTCATGTGCCTGCTGCAGGTCTAGTGAATCAGTTGATGTTCCAACAATGTTTCTGTGACAGGGGCTAGATGGGGGTACCTCACACCCCAGACCCGTGCACCAAGAAAATTTATAAAGGATCGTTTGACAGGGGTTGCAATTATTGGTTGCTTGCAACCCTCTCAGCAGCAGACTTAACAATTCAAGCAACCCAAAGCCTTATGCAGATCAACATTTAATTCTACCGAACAGAACCGAACACCAAACAAACAATCCAACAAACAATCCAACGAACACCCAGTCAGTGTTCATAGACTGTCTGAAAAACAATAAATAAAACAATGTCTAAGTGAACATTAATAGCATGGATAATAACACTTACCATAAAGAAAACATGCGCCCACCTGATATCATCAACTATCTCACACACTCATGCGTGTCGTCCAATGCGACTAGTATGGTGTTGTGCATGAGGCTGGCAATCGCACCGGGTAACATAGGTTGCTACCGAAACCACTACTGCAAGAGCATCTGAATGCTTCATGCTGAGACAAACCACACCGGTGGCCCCATGCTCCCTCAGGAGCGGAGGAGAGAAATATACAACTCTAAGTACGCCCACGTGCTCTCACAAACCATGTTCACATAACAATAATAATCAACTGGACATAAAATCATATTCTTCAATACATGTACAACAAATAATCTCAATAATGAGAATTAACTACTACCTCTCAACCGACCCACATCAATACTCGTTCCCGCACTCTGAACATGTCGTAAGTGACGACTGGTGCGCCTGGCCACAAACGTGTCATATGTGACCCCTGACGAGATTGGGAACTCATCACATGAAACACATTATTACAGGAACAACCACTTGTAACAGCATAAAAATGCTTCTGTTGACTTGTGGTGGACACCAGCCGCATTGGTGTTTCCATGCTCCACCGGGAGCAAACAGAGAAACACCTGTCTCAACTTGCCTTACGCACCAGAAATCTAAATGACTATTCTCCCTTCTAAGTAACCACTAAAGATAAACAGTAGAATAATCAATAATCGTGAAATACACTTAATTACTTTTACATTAAAGGATAAAAATAAAATTACTCTTACATTAAAGAATAATATTCTTGGCTTTAACCAAAAACTGGAACTAAATACACCGCGTGTCGCTCGGCATAACATATTATAGGTTTAACACGCGGAGCGTGTTTAATCAGACTCGCTATCGCCGCCTTTTATCACCACGAGGTTGCTATCTTGCGATTGTTAATCTTATCTAAATTTCGCAGTGAAATAGCCTCACACTATGTCTGCCTTTCTGAAGAATGAAATAATCGCTCTTAAACTTTCACATCTATCTATCTATCTATTTATTCCATTAAACATTAAAATAGCCACATCGATATAATTTCAGAATCCTAGAAAACTAATGCTAATTTAAATTAACTCACGTGCTCAAGGCATTTACAGCTTGACTCTTGTGTGTCTTCTTAGTCTGTTCTCACTGGGCGGCTCTCTCAAACATAGACCGGTTTCGCCGCTTGCTACCCCTTTTTATAAGCCCTGGCCTAACCACTCAATTTACTGCGCGCTACGCGTCTTAATCTGCGCCACACAGATAACACCCGCGATTATTGCTCCAGAATGCATGAAAACACAGATTTACACAACTAGAGCAAAAACACAACTAATTCGTAGGCTTATTATGGCCTTGTAATAAATCTGCTTGAAGATAACGTGATCAAAAGGCACTAAACCACAGAGACAATATGACTGACCAGATGGGGCCAGCGCCTAGAACGACAGACCTCAAGATGGCGCTGTCACATATTCCCCGCCTGATTTTGTTGTCGTCCCGACAACTACACTAAATCAGGCTCCCCAGTCGTATTCTCCAAATCTGGAGGATCACCTTTTCCTTCACTTCGTCTCAGGTCATTGCCGGTGACTCTAATGCTCGGACTCGCTCTGTCCGTTCGTTGGATGATATATGGACCCCCTGTCATTGTGGGAGCACGAACTACAACGTACTCGTCTTCTGACCACATATCACGAATCTCGGATCTCTCAGCGTCGTGCATTCTCTTCTTCACCAATTCTCCGACCTGTAGTGGAGTAGAACACGACAGCTTGTCACATCTCTCTTTCCGGACTGCTGCAAAACTCTGCAACGGTCTGTGACGGCAATGTAGATGTGTTGGTACGCTTAGAGAGGGCGCTCTTTGATGGGCAAACCGATATCAAATGGTCCGGGGACCTACAATGGAAACATCGCTTAGGAAGCGGGCCCTGGGGACACCTGGCTGCCATGTGGTTCGAAAGGTCTCCACAGTTGAAGCATCTTATTTTCCTAGGCTTCCTCGGTGTCCTGGGTCGCCTCCTGCTACCCTTACATCCCTGGCCGCCTTTGACTTTCTTCCCTGCAATAAGCGCCTCACACTCCGGTCGACCACCAACCATCTTTATCTTTGAGCCATTCTGCTCCCCTTCTGTAACCTGACTCCCAGCCGCAGAGGGGTCTAGTTTAACGCCTGTGGACATCGATTCTGTACGTGGCCTAGTTCTCTGCATCTAAAACAACGAACTGCCCTGGTACGTCTCCCCTGCTCCTGAGACATCGCATCAATTTTAGCCTCTAATTGAGCCACCTGCGCTCTCAGCCGCTCTACTTCTGCGTTTAATGCATGCGTATCTGACACAGTCTCTGTTCTTGCCACTTCAACACTGGCAACACCAGCCCCCGAAGCTGCTTCGACACTGGCAACACCAGCCCCAGAAGTGGGCTCAGTCTCCAAAAACCGTAGGGCATAGTCCCTCACCAACGTGAACGATGCTGTAGGCTCCTTGATGATCATTTCCTTTGCAAGCTTTCTTACTAGGTCATCTCTCAGACAAGCAGCAAACTGGTCACGAAGAAAGGATGGCGCCAAGGAGTGACGTTGTTCTGCTTTTGTGCCCTTACAACACTTTCAAACACCTCGTGAATGCGATGGGAGAATTCCCAAAGAGACTCCCTTGCACCTTGCCGGGTAGAGTAGAACGCGGCCATTACTTCTGGGATGCTCCGACGCTCCCCATACACCCTAAGAATGGAATGTAGCATCGATTCTGGGTCATCATCATCAGCCTGAATCCTCAGCTCCCTACGGACACTTGGGGTCACACTGTCAAGAATAACATCTGCCTGGTCCTCTTTACTCATCATCCCTACTCTCCAGGCAGCTCTCACCTCTCTGACATATTCCTCAGCCGTAGGACCCGTGCGCTCCCCAAAGCACCGCACTCTCTTGTGAGTAGGTACCACGATGTACTGTACTCGTTCTGGTTGACGATCCAGCCCTACTACAGGGTCATCCACCTCAGCCACATCTTCGTTATCAGTTCTACTAGCAGCACGTGTGTTGCGTGCCGCCATCTTGTTGCTAGTAGAGTTGACTAGAAATCTTGACAAACTGGATGATCCCGTCCCTTGCCTTGCACTGAACTGGGTGTTCTACTGTTTCGGCTGTTGCTGCTCTGATTGCTGAAGAGTTGCTTCACTGCGTGCTGTCTGTCAATCCTGTCGACGACGCCACTTGTGACAGGGGCTAGATGGGGGTACCTCACACCCCAGACCCGTGCACCAAGAAAATTTATAAAGGATCGTTTGACAGGGGTTGCAATTATTGGTTGCTTGCAACCCTCTCAGCAGCAGACTTAACAATTCAAGCAACCCAAAGCCTTATGCAGATCAACATTTAATTCTACCGAACAGAACCGAACACCAAACAAACAATCCAACAAACAATCCAACGAACACCCAGTCAGTGTTCATAGACTGTCTGAAAAACAATAAATAAAACAATGTCTAAGTGAACATTAATAGCATGGATAATAACACTTACCATAAAGAAAACATGCGCCCACCTGATATCATCAACTATCTCACACACTCATGCGTGTCGTCCAATGCGACTAGTATGGTGTTGTGCATGAGGCTGGCAATCGCACCGGGTAACATAGGTTGCTACCGAAACCACTACTGCAAGAGCATCTGAATGCTTCATGCTGAGACAAACCACACCGGTGGCCCCATGCTCCCTCAGGAGCGGAGGAGAGAAATATACAACTCTAAGTACGCCCACGTGCTCTCACAAACCATGTTCACATAACAATAATAATCAACTGGACATAAAATCATATTCTTCAATACATGTACAACAAATAATCTCAATAATGAGAATTAACTACTACCTCTCAACCGACCCACATCAATACTCGTTCCCGCACTCTGAACATGTCGTAAGTGACGACTGGTGCGCGCCTGGCCACAAACGTGTCATATGTGACCCCTGACGAGATTGGGAACTCATCACATGAAACACATTATTACAGGAACAACCACTTGTAACAGCATAAAAATGCTTCTGTTGACTTGTGGTGGACACCAGCCGCATTGGTGTTTCCATGCTCCACCGGGAGCAAACAGAGAAACACCTGTCTCAACTTGCCTTACGCACCAGAAATCTAAATGACTATTCTCCCTTCTAAGTAACCACTAAAGATAAACAGTAGAATAATCAATAATCGTGAAATACACTTAATTACTTTTACATTAAAGGATAAAATAAAATTACTCTTACATTAAAGAATAATATTCTTGGCTTTAACCAAAAACTGGAACTAAATACACCGCGTGTCGCTCGGCATAACATATTATAGGTTTAACACGCGGAGCGTGTTTAATCAGACTCGCTATCGCCGCCTTTTATCACCACGAGGTTGCTATCTTGCGATTGTTAATCTTATCTAAATTTCGCAGTGAAATAGCCTCACACTATGTCTGCCTTTCTGAAGAATGAAATAATCGCTCTTAAACTTTCACATCTATCTATCTATCTATTTATTCCATTAAACATTAAAATAGCCACATCGATATAATTTCAGAATCCTAGAAAACTAATGCTAATTTAAATTAACTCACGTGCTCAAGGCATTTACAGCTTGACTCTTGTGTGTCTTCTTAGTCTGTTCTCACTGGGCGGCTCTCTCAAACATAGACCGGTTTCGCCGCTTGCTACCCCTTTTTATAAGCCCTGGCCTAACCACTCAATTTACTGCGCGCTACGCGTCTTAATCTGCGCCACACAGATAACACCCGCGATTATTGCTCCAGAATGCATGAAAACACAGATTTACACAACTAGAGCAAAAACACAACTAATTCGTAGGCTTATTATGGCCTTGTAATAAATCTGCTTGAAGATAACGTGATCAAAAGGCACTAAACCACAGAGACAATATGACTGACCAGATGGGGCCAGCGCCTAGAACGACAGACCTCAAGATGGCGCTGTCACATATCCAAACAGTGTGGAGAAATTGAGATCGCTTACGTTTTGTTGGCGTTCTGGTGACTGATGTTTCTCTTCTATGTTTAATTAGTTTTTGTAGTACAATAGGCTGTCCTCTGGATTTGCATTTTATGATATTATTTTTTGCTGTTTCTAGTTTTTTTCTAACAATGGATGTGAATAGGGTTTCTTCCTCTTGTGTTAGTGGTTGTGAAGGTGGTTTAGCAAGTAACTGTTGTACTGTGATGTCGCTTTTGAAGACAGGCGAGGTGAATGTACTTGTCGTATGTATAACTGACTTGGTAGGTGTAGATGTGGCAACAAAAACTGGCATGCTAGGGTGAGTAGTGTTATCCACCTCCAAATGAATAATGGTATCGCCTTTAATGTGAGCTGACACATCAACCTCCAGCTGAACAATATCATCACTAGTGTGGGCAGGCACATCAACCTCCTGCTGTACAGAGCTATCCTGACTACAGCTAACTGACTTACTACAGCTAACGGACTGACTACAATTAACTGACTGACTACAACCAACTGACTGACTAGACATGAAGGAGTCAGAAAGAACATCACAGGGGATAGAGCAGCTTTTTGTTTTTAAAACACCAAAAGATGTCTTTGCAAAATAATTGCACAGTTGACATTCACTTATAGTTAAATTATGGTCATAGTCTTTCCAGATGTGCTGACTGTTTTCCGATAGTAACTTGGCTGTTTCAAGACACTTCTCATTATGCCTCCTTTTTGTGTTTTGTATTGGTAAGTAACACTTCCTACAAAATATAGTCGAATGCTCTGTCGGTTTATCATCTGATACGTTAATTCCAAACACAAAGAACAGATCACTAACGTAATTCGAACAGTTCAGTGCATTCCGTTTTGAACTTTTTGTTTGGGAAGTTAATGCTCTCTTGCCACATGCTCTGCACGGTGCACTGGTGCAATTCATATGATGCAACAAAGTATGTTCCATTTCATTGTTATGTAGTATAGTTTACTTGTGTATGTATAAAGATAATGGAATATTTGGGAGTATCACATCTAACACAACGCTGTAGAATGCTTTATCTGTGAATGAAAGAAGATATACAGTTACTTAGAATTCTTTGGCAGCCGTCTTGTGCACAGGATTGTCTACCAAAGAACACTAATGGAACAGTCCTTATCTCACACACAATTAAAAAAAGACATTCATATTATAAATACAAGATTAACAAGACTTGAAAGATAGATCAAAGTATGTGGAAGTAATCTATTTATAGCTTTACATGTTTTCTGACGCTTATATACGTAGCTAAATATCATTATAAATGAATGAAAATGCAAAAACAGATGGTGCTTTACAAAAAGTTATTTTTTTACAACCTTATTTAAGATTTGCGAGTATCAGGAATGCGTTTACAGTGATTTAAATGTTATAAAATCTGGTGACAATATGCTTGTTCTTGTAATGCCAAACTCATAAACCTGACTACCACACATTCTCAAGATATTAAACCAAAAAAAAGTATGTGGAAATAATCTTTAGCTTCTCTTCGAGAAGTCTATATAATTATAAACTCATATGAATGGGCCGATTTTTAGATATTACATTAATAAATAGATTACTTCTGTTATGAATTTCCTCAAATGATGACGCTGTTTTCAAAAGTTTGTAACTCCGTCAAATATAATTTCAAACAAATAAAAATGCAATCAAAAATAGAACACAGAACAAAGTTATAGTACACAAAAGAATTTTAGCGCTATGTTTATCCAGAAGAGTGTGTAATGATTTATATTTTAACGATTTTACACACACATCAGCTGATTTTCCCCGCCAAAAACTTAAATAGTCTTTTACGGTGCACACGAAAATTTTATACCCGGTGTCAGAATTCCGGTCACTGAAACTAAAAGAGCGCTCTGGCATATGGCACAAACAGCCGTGTTGTAAATAGGGCAAATCACAATTACCAATAATGCTTATATGTTTAAAAAAAAAAACCCAAGCAAACAAAAACGAGATAAAACCTAACAAAACAAAACAAAAACGAGATAAAACAACAAAACCAAACAAAAACACCAGATAAAAATAAAATATTAAGGGTGAGGGGTGTTAAGACCTGGTGTCTCCAGGTATATAACTGACTTTAAAACCAATTTGATTGACTTTCACTTGCCATAAATCATATGTATTGTAAAAACTGCAACAGACATGCAACTTCCCAATTACTATATATTAACTTTTGTTCTTGTTAAATACTCTTTGACTATATTATGCAGTTCCCTAGTTCTGTCTATTCTTAACTCGCCCTCTCTCTCTCTCTCTCTCTCTCTCTCTCTCTCTCTCTCTCTCTCTCTCTCTCTCTCTCTCTCTCTCTCTCTCTCTCTCTCTCTCTCTCTCTCTCTCTCTCTCTCTCTCTCTCTCTCTCTCTCTCACATGCTCTCTCTATCACTCTATCGTGTTCTCTCTCACTCTTGCTCACTCGCTCTCTCACTCTCTCTGATTCTCTCTCCCACTCTTTCTCTCACTCTCTCTCACTCTCTCTCACTCTCTCTCTCTCTCTCTCTCTCTCTCTCTCTCTCTCTCTCTCTGTCGTGACTTAAGAAGCACAGACGCACTACTGCTGTTAGTGAGCTCATGTTGTGAATATTTTCTGAAGTTATTATTTCCAACTTGTTGGTAGCATAACAAGATAGTCCCTGTTCTGGAATCAACATAGTATAAGAAATAAAAGGAGATTATATATAAGGAGAAGTGATTGCAATAACTACAGAGGCATCTCTCTTCTTAGTATTGTTGGTAAGGTTTTTGCCAAAGTCGTCTTAATGCGACTACACAAGTTATCTGAGCGCATATATCCAGAGTCACAGTGTGGATTCCGAGCTGGTAGATCAACAACAGACATGATCGTCTCTGTCCGCCAGCTTCAGGAAAAATCAAGAGAGCAGAAAAGGCCTTTATATATCGCCTTTATAGACCTCACAAAAGCATTTGACCTGGTTAGTAGGGATGGACTCTTCAAAATCCTCCTGAAAATAGGCTGCCCTTCTAAGATGCTGGAAATGATAAAGTCATTCCATGACGACATGAAGGGAACAGTCCAATATGCTGGAAGCACGTCACAGCCCTTTGACATACGAAGTGGCGTTAAACAAGGTTGTGTTCTGGCTCCGACCCTCTTCGGGATCTTCTTTGCCTTACTCTTGAAACATGCATTCAGAGATGCAACTGAAGGAATATGCCTTCACACTAGGTCAGATGGCCGTCTATTTAATCTTTCAAGGCTGAAGGCAAAAACAAAAATCAGAAGGGTCACTATAAGAGACTTGTTGTTCGCTGATGATGCTGCAGTCGTCACTCAAAGCCAACAGGAGCTTCAGAACTTGATGAATCGCTTCACTAAAGCATGCAAGAACTTTGGCCCCACAATAAGTCTAAAGAAAACGAATGTGCTGAGTCAAGATGCGGGTGCTGCACCAGTTATCACTATCGATAACTATGAATTGGCAGTGGTGCACCACTTCACATACCTAGGGTCTACCATCAATGACAAACTCTCACTGGATACAGAAATTGACAGCCGCATTGGCAAAGCTGCAGCTACCTTTGCCCGCCTCACATCGCGTGGTTAGGGAAACTCCAAACTCACAATGAAGACCAAAGCTGCGGTATATAATGCCTGCGTCACCAGCACATTCCTATATGGCAGCGAGACCTGGACGACCTATGCTAAGCAAGAAAGAAGGCTCAATACCTTCCATTTACGGTGTCTACGCCGCATCCTCGGCATTTCGTGGAAAGATAAAGTGACAAATGTCGAGGTGTTGTCACGTGCTGGCCTTCAAAGTATGTATACACTGCTTAGACAGCGCAGACTTCGCTGGCTTGGCCATGTTCGCCGCATGGAAGATGGTCGCATCCCAAAAGATATCTTCTACGGACAATTAGCAGATGGCAAGAGAACAGTTGGACGACCACAACTGAGGTTCAAAGGTGTGTACAAGAGAGATATGAGGGCACTGGACATGGATCCAGCAACATGGGAGGATGAAGCTGCCGATCGCATTAAGTGGCGATGCTATTTACGGCGCCACCTCAGATTGGGCGAAGAGAGGCTCACACAACAAGGAGAGGAAGGGAGAAAACGTCGAAAGGAGCACCAGGAAAATAAGCAGCTGAGGGCTGTCACCTCAGGGGCGCATTCCCATAGTCAGTTATGACTGAAGGGGCTATTATTATTATTATTATTATATATATATATATATATATATATATATTATACATATACATATATATACAAATTTGTTGAAAAGGGTACAATCTTCTATGGACACCTGGTATATATATATATATATATATATATATATATATATCTATATATATATATATATATATATATACATCTATATATATATATAGATATGTCCACATATATATATATATATATATATATAGATATATATATATATATATATATATATATATATATGGGCCTAACACCATATTCCCAATATGCCTCAATGGGAGTGTAACGAGATCCTTTACCTTTTTTTTTTTTTTAACCTAAATGTATATATATACTTCTTCCAAGACGGAAAATTGGAAGAAGTAATTAAAGAAATCGATAATTATAAGTTGGACATATTGGGTGTCAGCGAGTGTAGATGGACGGGGAAGGGCATAAAATATATTTCAGAAATAAGAGAAGGAAGAACGTTGGGCCTAAATAATGTGCAAGAGCTAAGAGGAGTGGCGTTACAACGAACAACCTGGAGAGCACTGGTTTCTGCCTTATGCGCCGTGTTTGGTGCTTAAAGAATTTATTATTATTATTATTATTTTTATATATATATATATATATATATATATATATATATATATATATATATATATATATATATATATATATATATATATATATATATATATATATATATATATATATATATATATATATATATATATATATATATAATATTATATATTGAGAACTGGAATTAGCCATTAAAGTGATTTTAAAACAAAGCATGAAAAGATCTTGGACAGTATGACAGGAAGACGTGGCACCATTTTGTTGATGATCGACCTGCTCTCTGCGGTGAACTGAAAGTTATTAATTAATTGGTTGACTGATTATTTCTAACTCCCCTCACATCCTATTTACAGGATCAGCGTGAAGCATAAGTTTATGATTGTCTATATCTTAACTGAGGTTTTGTTTTCTAAATAAACTAAACTGAACTATCACATGCCACACGCTATGATTTACCAATAATCTGTACAAGGTGTTTGCGTTTTCAGATGTGTACGCCCCGTACATAATTTCTGTACACGTTTTTTCACCTAATTATTAAGTATGTATAAATCGACCGTCTTGCGCTACACCAAAGATTCGGGGAGATGTTAGGCCACGTGAATAAAAGATCAACCAATAAAATCAAGCTGCCTATTTTTCAATTGATGCGTGATTTGCGAGAGTCCGCGTGGTGTGTCGTTCATTATCACTTTTCGCTTATGCTGACGGCAGCCAGCACGTTACTGATTATTTTAATGATTACGTCGCATTGAGCATAATTTATTATTTACGGCTGCTTATAAGTAACAACAAAAACAAGTGGATAACACTATATATTACTTGATTTCACTAAAACGTTTGTAGAATCTGCGTAAGAAATGTACATTTTAATAATAATATTTAAAGAAATATGAAACTGGGAAAAAAAAAATCACGAAAGCACGGCAAATTTGTACCTTAACCCGATCAGAGCCCCTAGAGAAGTTTTTTTGGAGTTACTTCTCTTCTAAGTTTTAATTTCCTTACTTACTTAGTCGTTCCCCTTCTACCCTGAGGTGTAGAGGTTTGGAAGAGAGAGCGCCAGACTATCCTATCGGCTGTCTTCCTCCTGGTCTGGTTCCATTCTACTCCTCGGTTCTTCAAAGATAGTCTAATGTTGTCCTCTCAGTGGACTCTGGGTCGTCCTGGGGGTCTGGATCCCTGGCTCTTTGTTTCCCATGCTTGTCGTGGTAGCCGATCTTCTCCCATTCTGCAAACATGGCCAAACCATCTTAGTTGGGACTGTTCCACATGGGTCCGCAGGGGGTAGGATTTTAGGCCTTGACGTATCTTCTGGTTGCGGACCATGTCTCTCCTTGTTACTTCAACCACCTTCCTCAGATACCTCATTTCTGAGGTATTTCTGGCGCTCTCTCTTCCAAACCTCTACACCTCACGGTAGAAGGGGAACGACTAAGTAAGTAAGTAAGTTTTGTGGGTTGTAGTCATTGCCCATGACTCGCATCCATATATCAAGACTGGGACATAGGTGGAGCGGTATACAGCCATCTTCGTTTTCTTACCTACCTCTTTCTTGCTGAGGAATCCTCGATTTATGGCCTGAAAAAGTCTCCCAGCTGCTGCTTCTCAAGTGGCCAACTCTTCTTTGATGCCTCCCTTTCAGTCTATAATAGCTCCGAGGTATTTAAAGTGGTCGACTTGCTCCATGACCTATTCTCCCAGCTTAATCTGATGTCTTCTTTCTTCTCGGGATATCACCATGGATTTTGTTTTACAGCTGCTTATGACCATCCCTCTCTTCTCCAGCTCTTCCTTCCAGACTTGCAGGTTGGATTGGAAATGTGCCTCTGATTTAGCTCCCATGTACTTAACCATTTCTGGTGTTATACCATCATGCCTTGCTGCTTTGCCCATCTTGATTTTCTTCAGTGCTGCCTTCAGTTCTTCCATCTTTATGTCATCTTTATCACCATTGGTTTCCTCTTATGTGCTAGTGGTTATCATTTCTGATGCTTGATCTTGCTCACCATCAAGGAGTTCTGAGAAATATTCTTTCCAACTTTCCATTCCTTCCTTTGGGGCAGTAAGCAATTTGCCTTGCTTGTCCTTTATAAATTTGAGAGGGCATTGTTTTTCCTTCCTCGTGTTCTTTCGGGTCTTATAGAACAATTTCTGGTTTTCTTGTGCATCTTTTTCTAGCTTTACTCCAAATTCTTCCCAGGACTTCTGTTTTGCTGCTAGCACCTTGTTCTTTGCTTCTGTTCTGGGTGTCACATATTCTCTATATTTCTCTATTTGTCCCGCTGTGTTTTTAGCTCCTAAGTATTGTTTCCATGCCATTTTTTTCTCTCTTATTTTCTCTTTGACTTCCTCTGTCCACCAAGGTGTCCTCTTTCTCTTGTTCCCAAGTCGGACTTCACCACATGCTTCTGCAGCAGCTGTCTTTATGATGTCCTTGAATTTAAGCCAGAGGGTTTCCAAGTCAGGTTGTTCTTCTGTGTTTCTCACCGCTGTAGCCATAAGCCCCTGATATCTAGTCTTAATTTCTGGCTCTCTCAGCTTGTAGGTCTTAATGCTCATTTCTTCCGTTCGTTTACTTGGTTTCTTGCGTGACGTTGTGCAGTTCCTAGGCTGAGCAACTCTTTCAGTTGTTCTTTTGATTGTAAGCAGGTAGTGATCACTTCCAATCTCTGGCTCCCTCCAGACTCTAGCATCCCGGACATATTTGAATGAGCTCCTCCTAACAATGGCATAGTCGATCACTGACTTCTCGTTATTTGTTGGTTCACATCTAGTGTATGCATGTATGAGCTTATGTGAGAACTTTGAGTTTGTAATGATCAGATTCTGCTCACTGCAGAATCTAAGGAGTCGCTTTCTATTGTCATTGAGAGTATCTTCTCCATATCTTCCGATAACTCCACCCCATCTTGCATGGTCATTTCCTACTCTGGCATTGAAATCTCCGATATGATAATTTCATCTAGGCAGTCATCCACTGTCCCTTGAAGCAGCTCGAAGAATTCCTCCTTGACCTCTGCTCTTTCATCCTCATTTGGCCCATACACTATGACCAGGTTGACTATGGTTTCTCCTTCTTTTAGTTTTACAACCATAATGCGCTCCGAGACAAAGTTCCATCCCTTGATACTATCTTTTTGGCCACAATGCAACCCACGCCCCCTTTAGCTCTTTCAGAAGTGGGTACACCACTGTAGAGCAGCGTGTTGCCATCGAGATCCATGACTCATTGTCCCTTTTTCTTTGTTTCCGCTATAGCCAGGATTTCTAATTTTGCTTTCCTCATCTCTTCCACCAGCTCCTCTTCTTTTCCATTTATACTTCTTGTGTTCCAAGTTCCATAAGTCGTAGTCCGTAGTCCGTTCCAGTTCGTCGCCTTTAGAATCAGTCCGGTTTTCTCTCTTGTAGTTCGCGTAATCATGTTTTAAAGCAAACAGGTGATTGGCCTGTTGTGCCTTTGCATGGTGGAGGGGCTGCCTCCTTACGGCCTCCATGCAGGCCGCTCTCCTCCTTTTTCAGCCGGGCTTGAGACCGGCCTAGGCGGAGTTCGTTTTAATTTCCTTTCTTTAGAATCATTCTGATTTTTCTTTGGTGGATATATTATTATTACGATCATACAGGGATTTATTTGATTAAATAATTAATGACTATCAATGGTTGTCGTATTGACGATTGAAACTAGTCATTTGGGTATTTAAAACTGCCACGTCGGCTAAAACGGCTATTTCCATTTTTGAAGTTCTGTAGAGAATAAACGTCGAAAGCTCGCCTGGTTTGGGCATGTAACTCCTCATGACTCCCTTTCGAAAACGATCCTCCAGGGAACAGACGAAGGTAAACGGAGAAGAGGAAGGCAAAGAAACTCCTGGGCTGATAACATCAAAGAATGGGCAGGGCACGGTTTTTCCACACTTGTACGCATTGCTGAGGATCGAGAGCAGTGGAGGACCCTGTCTGCTGATGCTTCCACCATGGCACCCCTACGACCCATGACGGGTTACGGGTTGAGATGAGATGAGAGAATAAATTCCGCTAGCGCCAGTTTATATTTTCGTAGCAAGTTATGAGCTGTTTATTTTATTTATTTATTTTTTAAAATTTATAGGATAACGTAATTTTATTATTTTTAAAATTACATCAAATATTTATTGAACTAATTCTAAACCGCCATAGAAACAACCCATTTCATATAACAAGATAATATAGCTTAGTTCAGTTTTTCTCTTTGCAATAATAATAATAATAATAACGAAGTAGTAAAATTAAATTTGAGAACAGTGGAACATCTTCTTCGAGGTCATCCTTGAACGTCGTTAGGGTTAAGATTAAGGTTTGGGTTTAGGACTTCTAACCCATAACCCTAATTACTGTGTCTCAGAATTATTTGATAAGGTCCTATCAAACACACGATTTCCTGGTCTGTTAGTGATAATTAAGCGCAGAAATAGACTAAATCACGATCACATCATTTTTACAGTGTAAAACAATAAACTCAGACATTTATTGTTTGAGTTTTAAATTATTGTTTGAGTTTTAAAATAAGTGAAGACTTGCTTTAAAAAGCAAAGTCCTCATGTCTCAGTTATAAGGAAGCCCACTGTAATTGAAAATATTTTTACACGAATTGACTCTTTTGATACGTTTTTTTTTTTTCAGTATTTTTTTTTGTGTACAGGTTTTGTGGGTCTTGTACAGGGTTTTTGAACTTTTTGTACAGGTTTTTCATCTCCGAGGTGTGGAATGTAAGCAACAACTGGAGAACATTAAAGTCCTTAACCGCACAGGGAGAAAGTCACCCAGAAATCTCCGCCCTAGATTGACGAGTTTTGTGTACCGAGGTACAAAGATAATATGCTTTCTCAGTTTTAAGAATCTCAGTATCAGTAAAGTTTTCAGAGGCGGCTTTAAAGGCTATGTAGGTTCTTTGTGTTCGCCATGCATATTTTTTTTTTTTAAACAACTAGATTATATAGTGAGCAAGTAACCCGCCAAATCAACTCTCGCTCACACACAAAAAGGGGGAGGGGAGGAGATAATTAGATTGTGCTATTTCTGCTGCATGTTCTAATGACGTCATTAATTATCCTGTGGTCTTTTAATTCTATTTCATTTCAACTTCATTGGATGTTTGTAGTCAAATTTATCATGACTTATGGTCAATGATCAACGCACCATGAACAAATTAAGAGTCCTGCGAGCTCTTTTAATGGGTATTCAATTTAGCTTTCACGGTTCAGTGTACGCCATTTCCATATTTTTCCGAGGAATAACCACGAAAAGATTTCAAGCATGCATGTTCTTTTAGTCGGCGTCTGTGGCCTAATGGATATGAACGCAGTTTCATAATCCAGATATACCAGGTTCGAAACCTGCTGCAAGCGGTTTGGTAGCAGATCGCTTTGTGTGGATTTTTAACAATGGTATAAGCGCCGTACCGTTCAGAAAGCAATGGCAAACTACTGAATGAAAAAAATTGCCTAGAAAAATCAAAAACAGTCAATAAAAGCTGGGGTTGATTGCCACGTCCTGTAAAGAATAAGCAACTAACTTATGTTCTTTTAATGGGTGTTCAATTTAGTTTTCACGTTGCAATGTGCGCATTTTCCACACTCTTACGAAAAATTAGCGAGATTTTTTAAATTGTTGGTTACAGAAGTTTAACTTAACCTTTTTTTGTACCATGAAACCCTCTTTATTGTCCAGTGAAAGCTACGGTCATTTAGGAAAAATGAAAATAAACACATGATTAACAATTTTAAATTTTGGGTTACGGACATCTAGCTGGCAGGCGCTGGAGTTGGGTTGGCCACGTCCTTAGAAGAAACCCTGATGCCATTACAAGAACAGCTATGCTATGTACCGAGCAAATTGGAAGCAGTTTGTTGCTGCCCTACAAGACGTCGCCAGGCGTGATGGCCACTGACTGCTTTGACAGTCGGCAGCTAAGGATCAAAGAAGAAGATGTCATCTAGAGTCCATTTACAGATCTTTCCCCTCTTCCCACTATACCTAGGGGTATGTGAACCACAGGTTAAGAAGCCCTGACTTAGATAATTAGTAATATGAGGATTAGATCGTTCCAAATTTTTTAAGGACCTTCCATAATGTCTTTCTATTTCCATTGAGAAGATTCGTGGGAAAAATAGCAATAATGAACTGAAAGACGTTAAGATTGATGAGCTCCATAGAAAAAGTGACATGAAAGACTTGAAGATTGATGAGCTCCATAGAAAAAGTGACATGAAAGACTTGAAGATTGATGAGCTCCATAGAAAAAGTGACATGAAAGACTTGATGAACTCCATAGAAAAAGGGACACGAAAGACTTGATGAGCTTCATAGAAAATTTGACATGAAAGACTTGAAGATAGATGAGCTCCATAGAAAAAGTGACATGAAAGACTTGATGAGGCCCATAGAAAATTTGACATGAAAGACTTGAAGATAGATGAGCTCCATAGAAACACTGACATAAAAGACTTGAAGATTGATGAGCTCCATAGAAACATTGACATGAAAAACGTGAAGATTGATGAGCTCCATAGAAACATTGACATGAAAGATTTGAAAATTGATGGACAAAATATTCAGACCTTGCTCTACAATCCTCAGGGTAAGAGAAATAGGCCAATAAACATGGAGAAGAGAGCTAGAGACAGAAATGAAAGGCTTGAGGTAGACATGGGACAGGGAAACATGACATTAGTTTGTTAACACCTATGCTGCTTGGGAAGCTGAAGAGTACTGATGATGAACAAGGATAAAACACATTTATAAATGATTACAGAATAAAGCAAATTTATTTATTTATTATAAGGATGAAACGCTTTTTGAGCGCGTCAGGACATAAAAGAAGTAACTTGCAAAAATTGTTCTACGTGTATATTCAAATTACTTTGTCAGTACAGGTTGTGTTCAGTAGCTATGAATATGTGTATTTGTTAAGACAGATTTTTATAATTTTGTAGTCAAAGGGAGTTTACACGTTGTAATACTGTAGGTAAGGCCAGATGTTGGTTATCTCCCTTAACTGGTTTAAAAGTATTTGATTTCCAGAATGTTCTCGTACTTTCGAGATTGAGGAGAGTTCACGTTTCCCGGTTAACGGCGCATGCGTGACTATTTGAGCGGGACTGATATGCGATATCTCGTGACAGTTCGCTTTGGGCGTTTGACCAGGCTGGTCAGCCATGTTTTCTGATTGTGTATTCGGGGATGAGATTTGTGACGGGATAGAAATGTTGGAGTCCCCCTGTGATATTTCTAAGGCCTAGGATATGATGGCCTGCATTTATATTGTGCAATGTGTTTAGATATTATATTACCAAAGCAGAGGAGGTAAGAAGAACATTATTGCTTATTTCGTCAGAAATTTACCTGACTTGTTTTGCCAGAGAAGATATAGCGGACATTATATGTTTTGAAGCCCGGCACTTATGCGGCTTATTTGGCCAGAGATTTACATGACTTGTTTTGTCGGAGAAGGTAGAGAGGAATTACTGACGTACTGCTAGCACTGCGATACCTGCAGTCTATTCAGAGAAGTCGTTGATATTGGATGTAATGAACTGTTGTTATTCCATGATGTGTGTGAACGATGTCCCATTGACAGTGTATTGATGATGTCCTTGTGTCTGTGCAGTTAATAAATTGTGAACAATCGTACCACAGTCGTTTCCAACAATTTCCTGAATATTACATGTGTTTTGGGTGTGTGTGATCATCGCTGTCTTACTACACGCATTCGCTCATTGATTTGTCTATACACCCACACTTCATGTCGGCCATCTGTAAGCCCGACCTGCTGATTTGCCTTCATCAGCACACATGATATGGTACAACTACATACACCTCCTACAGTGGTAGCCAATATCAAGACTTCAACAGTATTATTATTATTATTCTCTTCATTGTTCGCCCCCTATGAAGCACGGAGCCACCCGTACTATTGATCCTTTTTGCGGGAAGTGTCCATTAAAGCAATCACGTGTTCTTGAAACGGTAGTTTCTGTAACAATTTTTTTAATGATGAGGTTCCCAGTCCCACGCACAACCTGATATTAGTTGCCTCTTACGACATGCTTGAGGGAGCAATAACCCTATTCTTTCTTTGTCTCGTCAGACACTCCCGGGAATTACGCGGGATAAATATATGTACGCACACCCAGCCCTAGGGATTGTTCAAGGTGGTGCAAGGCTCACGATGTACTCTAAGTGCTCTTACGAGACTCAATTTCGAGCTGTTGAGTTGTATCACTTTACCAAGAATCTTCAACTCAAATGTCAAGTCAGTCCTATTGTATGGCTCTGAGACATGGAGAGCAAAAAAAAAAAAAAACAACAATTAAATAGCTACATACTTTTATAAATGGGTGCTTGCGTAGAATAGAAGGACTTAAATGGTATGACAAAGTCACAAATGTGGAATTGATTACAAGAGCCAGACAAGTGCCAGTGGAACAAGAGTTGAGAAGAAGACGCTGGCGATGGATAGGACACACATTGAGGAAACCTGTTGATAGCATTACAAGGCAGTCCTTGTTCTGGAGTCCACAGGGAAAGAGAGGCAGAGGTAGACCAAAAAACACATGGAGAAGAAAGCTGGATATAGAGGTTAAAATGATAAGGAAAACATGGAAAGAACTTGAGCGGATGGCACATGACAGGAAGACTTGGCATGTGTTTGTTGAAGGCCTATGCTCCTTGGGGAGCTAAAGGGTATTGATTGATTGATTGAGTTGTATCAGACTGTAATTTCCTCAAGTAATGTTCACTGTTGTGTTTTACAAGAACATAAAACATTTATGTTTGTACAATCGTACCATAGCACATTATGTGTTAACATGGAAAAAATACGAACAGCACAGAAAACCACTAATGGAATACTTGAGAACCCAAAACTCGACTTCACTGTCACTGGAAAATGTACTGAAAGTTGACCTACCGAGGGATCTACACAACATAATCAAATGTTATACTACTCGTCAAAAGTCAAGGGCCTCCCTATTATTTTCAATACACTTTTATATAAGCGCATAGAATGATTAAATGAAGGAAGTTTTTAGTAAAAATGGGTGCAATATCTTCCTCTGACAGTCCTCTGTGCACGTTAAGCATAAAAACATCTCACTGACAACCATGGTGATCACGTGCAATTTTGTTTGCTGACCATAAATTCACATTTTTAATCTGTTTTTTCAAACTTCCGTACAACCAAACAGGTGAAGTAATCGTGCTGATTGACATTCCACGTGCAATGGCGACTTTTCGTGAACAGAGTTCACTCTTAATTTGTTTTACAATCAGCAGACTTAGGGTAGTTTCATCACTTGCAAAAACCATGCCAACGAGAAGAAGTCGTGACACCTTACAAAGAATGAGGGCTATAGCGTGGGTTGAAAGTGGTTTATCTGTCCGTGAGGTTGCTAGACGGCTTGCAGTGTCACACTCTACTATCCAAAGAATTTTTGAGAGATTTCAGGCCACAGGAAGTGTGGAGGATCGCCACCGGCCAGGTCGCCCTAGATGCACCAATAGACATGAGGACCGGTACCTCTTGTTGTCAGCCCTGTGCCATCGAACAGTGACTTGTTCCACTCTAATATGTCCGCTGAGACAAACTGTAAACGTTAATGTCAGTCAAAGCACCATTCGCAGACGTTTACATGAATTAGGACTGGCTGCTCGACGTCCTGCAGTCAGAATCCCTCTTACTCCTGCTCATCGCAGAGCCCGTGTTGCTTGGTGTCGCGAGCACATCCGATGGACAAGGCAACAATGGAGTCAAGTTCTCTTCACTGATGAATCTCGCTTCACTGTGTCATTCAATGATGGCAGGATTCGAGTTTGGAGACGACCAGGAGAGCGATTTACTGATGACACAATTCGAGAGGTGGATCGTTATGTTAAGGGTTCTGTCATGATCTGGGGAGGCTTCTACAGACACGACAGGACCCCACTCTACATCATCCAAGGCAACTTGACCGGCCCAAGATACCAGAACAAAATCTTGAGACCACTTGTTCAGCCTGCTCTGGAGGCCATAGGTGGTAATGCCATCCTCCAAGATGATAACGCTCGACCCCATTGAGCTCGTGTGGTGAATGAGTTTATTCAGCAACATGGGATCATCAGGATGGCGTGGCCAGCTCATTCACCTGACCTTTCTCCGATTGAGCACCTTTGGGATGTCCTTGGTCGAAGATTGTCAACAAATCACCCCCTGCCAATGGATGTTGCACAGCTGACTGCATTTCTGCTTCAGGAATGACAAACTGTTCCTCAGGATACTCTTCGGATCCTTGAGGACTCGATGCGTCTACGCTGTCTTGAATGCCTTGCTGCAAATGGTGGTCATAACCGATTTTGAAATGTCTATTTGTCCAATATCTATTGTGTGACTTTTGAAAAGGTGGGTGACACACTTCCCAGCTTCATTGCGTTTGAATGTGTGTTTCCATTTCTTTACGTGACATGTCAATTTGGTATTCAATAAATGCCGTTTTGACTGATACCAATTACGTTTATATCAGATTTGTTTTATGGTTTCAACCAAGGTTTTTCTAAGTGGTCCTTGACTTTTGACGAGTAGTATATATATATTACCAGAACAAGAACCAACATATAACAACTAGAACAAATTAGAATGAAAAGGAAAAACAAACCAACAACAACAAATACAAACCAATAAGTCCATTCAATATCAGTAGATGAATTATATTTTAAAAAATTAAAAACAAACAAACAAAAACCACCAACCCAAAACCAACAAAAGCCCAGCAGAAAAAAGATGTCAATAGCGAGAGAGAGTAATATGGTATCATGGAAGAAGATACATTACAGGCACCATAGACATTAAACATTGCTACAACAAACGGCAGATAAATTACAGCCTGAAAGAGCCAACACATAAGACAAACAACAAAGTAATACACTATATGGAAAGATTACACTATTTACCCAAATTATAACCCACATGGGGTTGAACCAGATATCCCTTGCACACAAAAAACACCAGTTTTCAAGTGCGGGGTTAAAAAACCTATGCCTATTGTACAATCGTATTCAGGGTCGGAGTGGCTTCGAGATATGGCGTCTGCCTCTAATTCCAAAGGTACTGGGTTCGCTCCCAGCACAGGGAATATAAAAAACGAAAGACTTGATGAGCTTCATAGAAAATTTGACATGAAAGACTTGAAGATAGATGAGCTCCATAGAAAAAGTGACATGAAAGACTTGATGAGGCCCATAGAAAATTTGACATGAAAGACTTGAAGATAGATGAGCTCCATAGAAACACTGACATAAAAGACTTGAAGATTGATGAGCTCCATAGAAACATTGACATGAAAAACGTGAAGATTGATGAGCTCCATAGAAACATTGTATAGCCAGCAGGTGGGCCTGAACATCAATCTAAAGAAGACAGAGGTCATGACACTCAATGTGAGCAACCCCGAGCCCATATCAGTAAGGAATCAACAACTGGAACAGACAGACACCTTCACATACCTAGGATGCATAGTAACACCAGATGGCGGAGCAAGCAAAGACATCAACAACAGAATGAACAAAGCAAGAACCGCCTTTTTATTCTAAACAACCTCTGGAAGTCCTCTCAGTACAGCACAAGCACAAAATTAAGATTATATCAGAGCTGTGTGCTTTCTGTGCTGCTCTATGGTGCGGAATGCTGGAGAGTAACAGAGAAGGAAATGTCCAAATTGTCCTCTTTCCACACAATTTTTTTTTTAAATTACCCCTTCTGGGGCTCAAAGTGAGGTCTATTTACTTTATTTAGTAGAATGGGACCTCAAGATGCAGCAATAGAGACCGCAGTCAGCGACTCATAGCTTGACTGCCTGCATCAGGACCAGCGAACCAGAGCTGGTCAAGACCGCACTCCACCTCCACGTGGTGGTCCTGGAAACAGTCTGCAGCTGTGCAGGCTGGCTGAGCGAGTGTGGATCGAAATGGGAAGGCAAACCCGGTCCTAAAAAATGCCGTGCAAAAGTCGGATGTGTCGACCGAAAGGTGCAGATATCACAGCTACGTTGTAAACAGACACAACGCAACCACCGTCCTTTTCAGGGCGAACGAAGAAGAAGAAGAAGAAGAAGAAGATTTAGTAGAATGTGTGAATTGTGTGTGATCCCGGCCCTGGCTAAGACACTTTGATCTTAGCCAAAAGGCCGAGAAACCCTCGCCTACTAATGAATGGAACACTATTATATGTAATTTTCCAAGGGATACCTTTCCACACAACCTGCCTAAGAAAAATTCTCCGAATCTTTTGGCCGAATATCATCACCAACCAAGATCTGCTTACTCGCAGCAAGCAAGAGGACATGCACACCATCATAGCTGGCAGACGCTGGAGTTGGGTTGGCCATGTCCTCAGAAGAGACCCCGATGCCATCACAGAACAGCTATGCTATGGACCCCTGAAGGAAAACGAGAGAGAGGCCGACCAAAAACAACCTGGCGGAGGACTGTGGAGGCTGAGATGCAAAGAATGAACTAGAGTTGGGACACTGAATGAAGGATGGCCACCGACCGAGCAAAGTGGAATCAATTTGTTGCTGCCCTACAAGACGCAACCAGGCCAAGGACTGCTTTGACGGTCGGCGGCTAAGGATCAAAGAAGAAGAAGAAGAAGAAGAAGAAGAAGAAGAAGAAGAAGAAGAAGAAGAAGACAGGGAATATAACTAATGGAAATTTTTTTCAGAGCTAATGGTTCTTAATGATGTCATAATGTCCCCTGATCTCCTCGGTAGTGAGATCGGATGCCTTACTTCTCGGATACGGGCGGAAAAAATAGGAGGTCACATGGGCAAGTTGCACACGTTAAAAATCCCCCGGCAGTTGGAAATCGTAAAGAGTAGGCCATAAGGCCGCTGCCCTGGAAAAACGTAAAAATTAGGAAAACTACCCATCACAAAAATATTTATAGAATGTGTGATTCCTGTATACACACAATGAGCTCCTCGCTTGTGCTACGGAATTCTTGCAATGTGCTGAGATCTTCCTTGTGTGGTCTACGGGAGGAGATTGGGGCACTTATGGTGTTGTCCGTGTGCAATGATGATAGTCTTTAAAACAAAAACCAAACCAAAATCTTATAATAGGTTGTGTTGTTCTTTATTGACGCAGACTTTATTCAGCGCTATTGTGCGATGTACTTTAAAAACAGAATAGACTTATAGGAAAACTATCAGTTTTATATACTACTGGACAAAAGTTAAGGGTCGCCATTCAGTTTAGACAAGGTTTATATAATTGATTGGCAAACTGTAAAGACAAGTGAAAATGTCATTAAAACTGAGCTCAGAGAAATGTGTTTACATTTCTGTGTGCACTAGGTTAATTTTTTTAATGTCCAAAAACTGGGTCACTTTAACCCGCACGTGAAAATTGCCATTGTTGCTGCGTTTTTGCAACACGCCCCACTAGTTCAAAAGGTGAAAAAGTGAGTTGAATTTGAATGCACGTGGAAAATGATCATCGGTAAAGAGTGTTCACCAGATATCCTTCCTTCCATTCTGCTGGTATCTCTTCCTTTTCCCAGACTTTACCAAGTAATTTATATAACATCTCTGTAGCCGTGTCGATATCTGCTTTTATGGCCTCTGCTGGAATGCCATCAGGTCCAGCCGCTTTTCCATCTCTTGGAAGCTTTATGGCTTTCTTTATTTCTTCCTTCGTTGGTCTTTCACCGTTAATTTGTAGCTCTTCTTCTGCTGGCTGGATGTCCGGGGGGTTTTGTGGAGTTGGTCTATTGAGAAGGTCACCAAAATATTCTGTCCACCTCTTCATTTGCTCCTGTATATTGCTGAGCAGTTTTCCATTCTTGTCTTTTATGAGGCAACTTGTTTGCTTGTATTTCCCCGTTAGCTTCTTTGTGCTGCTACACAGTTCTCTCATATTTCCTTTGGCTGCAGCATCTTCTGCCTCTCTTGCCAACTCCTCAATATACTTCCTCTTGTCTCTTTTGATACTTCTTTTAACTTCTTTGTTTACTTCTGTGTACACTTCTTGAGCCTTGGCTTTGGAACTTCTGGTTTTGCTTGTGTTTAAATCTGCTTTCTTGTTTTTTCTATCTATTATCTTATTGATGGTTTCTGTTGTTATCCATGCTTTTTGTTGTCTTTCCCTTTTCCCCAGTATTTCTTCACATGTCTCATTCCATACAGTTTTGACCTGCTGCCAATAGTCTTCTGTATTCTCTACATCTTCCAGCTGTTGGAGCACTTGGAATTTGTTGGATACTGTGACCGCAAATTTGTCTCTTGTTTCTTGATTTCTTAGATGTCCTACATTAAATTGTTGTCTGTAATTTTGCATTGTTGCATATCTCTAAAAGAGTCAAAAGTCAAGAAACTGAGAGATGAACAAGCAGGTTTTCGACAAAACAGATCATGTACAGACCAGACAGCCACTTTGAGAATAATAGTTGAACAAAGTCTGGAATGGAATTCACCACTATACATCGGATTTGTGGACTACGAAAAGGCATTTGACAGTGTAGACAGAGAATCACTTTGGAAATTGATGAGGCATTATGGAGTTCCCCTAAAGATCATTAATTTAATAAAGAAAACATATGAAGACATGACATGCAGAGTTCTTCACGAAGGACAGCTTACGGAACCGTTTGGGATAAGAACAGGAGTGCGACAGGGATGCCTCTTGTCTCCATTTCTTTTCTTACTAGCAATAGACTGGGTTATGAGATCATCGACAACACACAACAGAAATGGAATCCAGTGGACTCTGACTAAGCAGTTGGATGATTTGGATTTTGCTGATGACTTGGCTCTTCTGTCCCATAACCGTAATAAGATGCAGGACAAATTGAAAACACTCGATGAGAGGTCACAGCAATTGGGTCTGAAAATACACAGGGAAAAGACAAAAATAATGAGAATAAATGCAGGTAATGATAACAGGGTTGAACTTGAAGAAACACCAATACAAGATGTAGAATCATACACATATCTTGGCAGTAATATAGAAACAGTTGGAGGGACAGACAGCGATATCAAAATAAGAATACAAAAAGCAAGAGGAGCTTTCATTGCATTGGGAAATATATGGAGATCAAGAGAAATCGGATCCAACACGAAAATAAGAATCTTCAACTAAAATGTGAAGTCAGTCCTATTGTATGGCTCTGAGACACGGAGATCAACAAAGACAACAACCAAAAAGCTACAGACTTTCATAAATGGGTGCTTGCGTAGAATAGAGGGATTAAAATGGTATGACAAGGTTACCAACGTGGAACTGATGACAAGAACTAGACAAGTGCCAGTGGAACAAGAGATGAGAAGAAGACGATGTCGATGGACAGGAAACACACTGAGGAAACCTGTTGATAGCATTACAAGGCAGTCCTTGTTCTGGAACCCCCAGGGCACGAGAGGCAGAGGTAGACCAAGAAGCACATGGAGAAGAAAGCTGGAAACAGAGGTGAAAATGATGAGGAGAACGTGGAAAGAACTTGAGATGATGGCACGTGACAGGAGGACTTGGCATGTGTTTGTTGAAGGCCTATGCTCCTTTGGGAGTGGAGGGTTATGAATGAAAGAGTGTTCACCGTGGGTATGCAATCAGTATGACAAGTGGTCGAAATGATGACTGCATTAGCCATGCCACCAAGGAGAAGTCTCAGCACTGTAGACCGTGTTCGAGCCATGGCATGGATTCAGGATGGTCAGTCTGTTCGTCATGTTGAAAGACGTTTAGCAGTGTCCCACTCTACCATTCAGAGACTTCTTGAGAGATTTCAAGCTACCGGACATTTGGAAAATCGACCCTGCTCAGGAAGAATTATATAAACCTTGTCTAAACTGAATGGCGGCCCTTAACTTTTGTCCAGTAGTATATAAGCAAATAATTGTTTACTTTGAAATTTTCTGTTTCATTTTTCTTATTTTAAAAGTTTTATGATTTAAAAAAATAATTTCGCCCTTCCCCACCCCAAGTCAGCGCCTGGTGTGGCTACATCGCTCACCCTACCTTAGAGCCGGCATCGTGTGTATGTTTCAAACAATTAGTTAATCACATTAAGTATCACTGAGCATGAACATGGAAAATTTTTTTCCAAACACACAATTGTACAGTCGAGATTAAGGTCATCATTCACACAAAGTCATCTGGAATTACTACGTTTCTGCCGATGAAATGGATATAATTTACAAGTTTAAAAATTAAAAAAAAAATGTTGACAAAAATAGTATGTAGCACAGGATTTCAAGACATCACGTGAACTGAGCTCACTTGCTGCTTTTAAAATACTGATTGAGATGTTTTTAGATACCTTCGGCACACAGTGGCGTCATGCTCCGGTCAACCAAGCTGAAAATGAGAAACTGATCTTGAGTTAAGGAAGAAAAAGGAAGCGAGGAAAGGAACTGGTCAACCCACCTCTCGATGCTGGACATAGTAGGCCCTACTGTATAATGATGGAGTCTCTAACACTTCGCTCCCCATAGTACTGTATAATGATGAAGTCTCTAACACTTCGCTCCCCACAGCTGTATCTGCTATGGGACTGCCTTTACCCTTTTTCTTAAAAAACATTGGCTGGTTGATGTTCAAAATTTGAACTGATGGCGCGCGATAGGAGGACTTGGCGTATGTTTGTTGGGCGGGAAATGGTGGGCTAAAAGGTGTTGTTGATACATGATTCTATCATTGTTAGGTGAACAGGTGTTATTATATTCACGTAAGCCACCACTAGATCGTATATTATAAAACTATAAATTAATATTATTGTGGGAATTTTGACGACATGTTGTTTTACTGTGTACAACATTATGTCACATCCGTATGAAAATATAGTAAATAATAATACAGTAACAAAAGACAAAAAAATTGGTTTTTATGTCAAATATATGTTATATTCATAATGAAATATATTAATCTTCTTACAATTCAGTGACTAATTTGTATTCATGTTTTCTTCGTAGGTAATGGTAGTCGTTGGGTAATGGTAGTCGTTGGGTAATGGTAGTCGTTGGGTAATGGTAGTCGTTGGGTAATGGTAGTCGTTGAGTAATGGTAGTCGTTGGGTAATGGTAGTCGTTGGGTAATGGTAGTCGTTGAGTAATGGTAGTCATTGGGTAATGGTAGTCGTTGGGTAATGGTAGTCGTTGAGTAATGGTAGTCATTGGGTAATGGTAGTCGTTGGGTAATGAAGTGTTAGAGTTTTCAACTAGGTTCAGCTTTATTTTATGAGGTAGGGGTGACCATTTTCCTTTGTCGCTTCCTTTGCCATACCGAACTCAAGAACATAGTTTTTCTTGTGATTTGGATGTTCTGTCTTCCATTTGTTTCTATATCTGCTCTTCATATGTCCTTTGGCTTGTTCAAATGTAACGCTTGTATAGGTTTTTTTTTTTTTTTTGTATTTTTGTTTAGGTAGAACAGGCTTTTAGTTTTGAATTGGAAGCTATAATTAAATACAGAAAGAAACTTTAAAAACCTGGCTACTGGATTTGTATTGGTTCTTGGTTATTTTACGGTGATTTACCATACAAACTTCAAAAGCGACGCATTTACAATAGTTACAGTTGAATGGGGGCGCTGAAGAGATCAATTATACGAAACGCTGCTGATATTTATTTCACTTGAAAACTAGTCACAAATTATATGTGTTGAAGTTCCTTCTCCCACCTCTTGCTCCGCCTCTGACTTCTGGAAATCGGGTATCAAAAAGGAAAAACACATTCTGCGCTCCAGTAAACCTGTTCCGTGTGTTTCTTTATTTGCCAGTTCTCGGGACACACCTGCTTGTGATAGGCCAAGTCCACGTCATTTGTCGTTGTATGCTACATCTGGATCATTCTGTGTCTGTACGCAGTCCCAGCACAGCACTGTGAAAGATTTATACCCAAAAAAAAGAGGTCTTTTGTGTTTATAGACACGTCTTTTTAAAGGGATTCATTAAGTCTAAGTTACCGCTGATTAATTTTTAGGCTTGTTTTCATTGAAAGAGGAATGAAATAGTTGTTTTGACAGACAGTTGTAACACTGAGAAAGTTGCAGTGACTTTTCAAATCTTCAGGTATGTATTACATATTTCAAATCCCTGTATAACACTGAGGCAGCATGAACGAATTAACCTTTCTTTGTGTGTGTGCGCGCGTGCGTGTGTGTGTTAATCTTGGCGTATTGATGTAATTTTTGTTGAAATGAAGATAAGCGGGACGTGATCTTCGATGCCGTCCAAATAAGTTGTCCGTGTCATTAAGTTTAGGGTTAGGATTTAGGATTCCTAAACTCTTCCCCCCTTATTACTACGTCTACAAACTATTTTTTTTTTAAAAGACAGTATCAAACACTCGCCCCATCTGTTTGGTTCGAGTTACGTTTCTGTGTTTGGTTCGAATTACGTTTCTACTGTCGTATTGTTAATATTATTCTAGCTTCCCTGTTGCTCCGAGGAAGGGGTGCTGGTGAGAATCTACAGCTCTAAAAATACCCTATATATTTGTGAAGTGTCTGCGAAGTGTGAAATACCTTCACGTATCTTTTTCATTTTCAAGTCCGTTCCGACCGGCGTAAACAATCAGGTCTCTTCGTTACTGCTGGTATTTATCTACACTGTAGCTGACTTTCTCAAGCATCAGAAATGATAACCACTAGCACAGAAGAGGAAACCAATGGTGATGAAGATGACATAAAGATGGAAGAACTGAAGACAGCACTGGAGAAAATCAAGATGGCAGAGCAGCAGGGCATGATGGTATAACACCAGAAATGGTTAAGCACATGGAAGCATCAGGCGACCTTTTACTCTTAAGGGTCCTACAGGCAGCGTGGTTCAACAAGATCATACCAAAGGATTGGAAGATTGCCATCATAACACCAATTTTCAAAAAGGGTGACAATCGACAATGTGGAAACCATAGAGGCATATCCCTTCTCAGTGTCCCTGGTAAAATCTACTCTAGAATCCTAGAGCCGAGACTCCGACGCCTAGCTGAGCCACAATTGGATGAGGTCCAGTGCGGATTCCGAGCTAACCGAAGTACTCAAGACCTAATCTTCACACTCAGACAGCTGAGTGAAAAGGCCCTTGAGTATAAGAGTGAGATCCATCTTTGTTTCACAGATCTGGAAAAGGCATTTGACAGGGTCCCCTGAGCAAACTTTGGGATTGTTTGGCAAGGAAGAATATTCCAGCACCTCTGATTCATGCTATACAGAGCTTCTTCAAGTATTGCAGAAATTATGTGAGGACAGCAAACCATAAGTCAGAAGAGTTCAGGACCACCACTGGTGTAAGACAAGGTGATATCCTGTCACCTTATCTTTTCATACTCCTCATGGACGATGTCATCAAGGCATGTAAGGAGAGAACAAGAAAGTATTCAGTGGGGTACTGGAAGATGAGACAGGTCTGTATTTCAGAGCTGGCATTTGCTGATGTTGCCCTGATTGCTAAATCAGAGGCACATCTCCAATCCAACCTGCAAGTCTGGAAGGAAGAGCTGGAGAAGAGAGGGATGATCATAAGCAGCTCTAAAACAAAATCCATGATGATATCACGAGAAGAAAGAAGACATCAGATTAAGCTGGGAGAACAGGTCCTGGAGCAAGTCGACCACTTTAAATACCTCGGAGCTATTATAGACCGAAAGGGAGTCATCAAAGAAGAGTTGGCCACTCGAAAAGCAGCAGCTGGGAGACTTTTTCAGGCAATAAATCGAGGATTCCTCAGCAAGAGAAAGGCTGGTAAGAAAACGAAGATGGCTGTATACCGCTCCACCTATGTCCCAGTCTTGACATATGGATGCGAGTCATGGGCAATGACTACAACCCACAAAAGCCAGATCCAAACCTCAGAAATGAGGTATCTGA
This sequence comes from Oreohelix idahoensis, assembly GCA_024509875.1. Lineage (NCBI taxonomy): Eukaryota > Metazoa > Mollusca > Gastropoda > Stylommatophora > Oreohelicidae > Oreohelix > Oreohelix idahoensis. The sequence goes on from JAMPIV010005983.1 coordinate 605,566, forward strand.
GGATGGTGGTTGAAGTAACAAAGAGAGACATGGTCCGCAACCAGAAGATACGTCAAGGCCTAAAATCCTACCCCCTGCCGACCCAAGTAGAACAGTCCCAACTAAGATGGTTTGGCCATGTCTGCAGAATGGGAGAAGATCGGCTACCACGACAAGCATGGGAAACAAAGAACCAGGGATCCAGACCCCCAGGACGACCCAGAGTCCGCTGGGAGGACAACATTAGACAATCTTTGAAGGACCGAGGACTAGAATGGAACCAGGCCAGGAGGAAGACAGCCGATAGGATAATCTGGCGCTCTCTCTTCCTAACCTCTACACCTCACGGTAGAAGGGGAACGACTAAGTAAGTAAGTAGCTGACTTTCTTCCGGGATGTGTTGTTAAACTGTCAATGATTTTTTTCCCTCTCTTTAGCCTTGTCTCTCGCCAATATCCTGTGTTGTCAGTGTTTTCTAAGTTTTAGATGTGCATTTATTTCTCTATTCTCTGACGGTGCTAGTAGTCATCACTGCAGTTGGTCGCCTTGCAGGAATCATGCACCAAGCTGTCACACGCTCTTGCAGTAGTGGTTTCACTGGCAGTTTGATTTACATGATGACGTTGCCATCCCTATGCACAACCTCATATTAGTCGCCTTGTACGACATGCTTGAGGGTGCAGTAGTAAGCCAGTGCACTAATCACTGCGCTACCGCGGCTTCATTCAACAAGCAACAAAGGACAATGTAAACACGTGAGAAAAATGAATAAAAAAATAACGATATAATGTATGATACAGACAAATTAAAAAATACGAAACAAGCAAATCAGTGTTTTAACTAAAGAAATATAACAATGATGAAAATAGAAAATGAAGTAACAAAGCCATATGATGTCATGAGGAGATATCCACCGATAGTCATGGTAAAATCTTGCCTAGAAATTTCAGAAGTGGTAAAAAAAGTGGGGAAAAGAAGGAAATGAAATAGTGGAAAATCATTAAATAGCAGAATTCAAGCAGAATGATGTTGGACATTCAAGCCATTAGTAGAAAGACAACCCATTTGAAAAATAACCAATTCTCCAAGGAAAAGCGAGTACGGTCATCACCAAAGCAATGACGGGAGGCAATTATTTATTCTTTCTTTACCTCGTCAGAGACCCCCTGGAAATACACTTGACTCTCTTTAAACATGCACAGTTAAAAAGAGTTACAATTAAGAGACAGTGGAGTCAAAAAAGTATAAGTAAATGCATTAGCCTAAATAGCATGCTAGCAAAAATAGTGAATTAATTGTTTATGAAATTACTTTTTCACAATGTACCGCCAAAATAATTGACTGTTTTGAAACTCGTCAATGAATTCAAATACCTGGTTATGTCAAATAACATCAGATGGAAGTTGAATATCAGAGACGAAGGTAGAGTTGCCTAAGCAAAGCAACGTTCCGTAAAATAAAATGGCAACACATCTTTCTCACTGATGTAAGAAAATAGTTCTTCAGTGCTATAAAGAGCCAATCCCTTCATACGGAAGCGAGTCATATGGAGTCAGCATAGAGAGATGTGGTTTTACAGGAAAGTCAAAATTTAAAATACCACGGACGGTTAAAAAGAATAATGAGAATGTCATGAAATAATAAGAAAAGTAAACATATTACTCATATTAGTAGGGAGCAATCAACTTTCTTTGAAATAATGCAAGAAGAAGAAATATACAGCATATTGTGACAATGTGAAAGATCAAAGGTGAAGAGATGGAGGTCAAAGAGAGAAGATACGGGACAGTTTAACATTGTGGACAAGAATTCAACAACAGAATTCATAAACAACAGTGGGGACAGGAAGTTGTGCAGAGATATGATCGCCTACGAAATCTTGCATGGTACTTGAAGTAGGAAAGAAGAGCATGCCATTAAAAAAGTGGACTGCTTCTTCTTGGTGTTAACGATGTTATCTTGAGGTATAGAACGTTGTGACTAACACAGTGACTTTTAAATTGAGACACGAATGTTGACACCAGAGCTCAACTTCCAAATCACCACCATCTTTGTCACAGCCAGCAGCTTTGTCTCACAACTATTCCACTACTACCAGAGTAAGTTATTTTATTTAGTCAATCCCTCTCACCGATTGAAATGAGCAACAGTGGGACGTTTTCTTCAGTACCATCCAAATAAGTCGCCGATGTCGCTAGGGTTAGAATAAAGGTTAGGGTTCCTAACCCTTAACCCTTATAATTGCGTATCTGAGTTCTTTATGTAAGGCGGTATCGAACACACTTCCCACTTTTGTTCATATGCAAGGGTCATGGCTGTTGAAGTGGGTGCAAGAGGGCTCGTGGCTGCGTCAGTGTATGATTTATTGAAACTGTTGGGGCTGAGGGGACAGTCGAGAACAAGGGCACTGAAGAGGCTTAGTGAAACTGCGGAAAAAGCATCATGCTGGCTGTGGAACAACCGCAATGGGCTATGGAACTCGGGACAGTAAATTCTAGCCCCACCTGCGGTATAGGAAACACCCTGATATGTACTGCTCTGAGAGCTGAAATGTGTTGATTGATTGATTGATTGATTTAGTGTGTTAAGTTCTGTGACTGGTAGATTTATCCGTTCTTTAATGTTGTCAATCCATTTCTATTTATGGGATATTTTAAACACCCTGATATGTACTTCTCTGAGAGCTGAAAGGTGTTGATTGATTGATTGATTGATTTAGTGTGTTAAGTTCCGTGACTGGTAGATTTGTCCGTTCTTTAATGTTGTCAATCCATTTCTTTTTATGTCTGCTCTTTCTTCTTTTGTCTGGCACTGTGCCTTGAAGGAAAATCTTTGGCAGCGCATATGGTTTTGGTTTGTCGCCATACCATGTCAGTGTCCGTCTCGTTAGAGCAGAGGAGCAACGAAAACTAGCAGCAATACTAAAGGGGCGCAAAAGCCATGAAAATGACAAGCAAGGAAAGGGGGCGATTGCCCAGGCGCAGAAATGTTCGGCTATAGCGCTGCTGATGATACTTTGTATTTAAATAAAATCTCAGTGGGAGTGTGTGGTTTAGCTTGGTTTGGTTTTAATGACTATCTTCATTGCACACTGACAACTCCATCAGTGCTCCGATCTTCTCCCTTAGATCACACAAGGAGGATCTCAGCTTAGTGCACGAACTCCGTAGCACCGGCGAGAATCCCAATATAGGAATCACACATTCTATAAATATTTTTGTGGTGGGCAGGTTTCCTAATTTTTACATTTTTCCAGGGCAGCGGCCGAATGGCCTACTCTTTACGATTTTCAATTGCCGTGGGATTTTTAACGTGCACAACTTGCACACGGGAACTCCTATTTTTTCTCCCTTATACGAGAAGGCTAGGTATCCGATCTCAATACCCAGGAGACCAGGGGGGAGTATGACATCATTAGGACCACTAGTTCTGAAAACGATTTCAATAAAGTGTGTGAGTATCTACTATTCACTCCTTACACTACGGCCATTCTATAAGCCCTTCATTTTTTTTTTCCGTCTTCCTGGTCTCAGTCTTTCAATAAACAATGTGTAATTTTATTAGTTACTTAACAGCGCATTTATCAAAATGCTTTGTTTGTTTGTTAACTTTTTTAAAAGGGGGGGGGGGGGGGGGGGGGGGGGGGGGGGGGGGGGGGGGGGGGGGGGGGGGGGGGGGGGGGCCTTTGGGGGGGGGGGGGTTGGGGTGAGCAAAGGGGGGCCCGTTATGGTTGCTTGATTCAGGACTTGGGGGAGAGAGCATATACAGTTATTTAGTAAATCATTGCGGTAAACAAAATGTTTGCCTTTGGTAGTTTGTGTCCGGAATATTCACGATAAGACTGCTGCATAAAGTTGACCGTGAGCAAAGACTTGGGCCCGATATGTACTATCTGTTGCTTGATTCAGGACTTGGAGGAAGAAATGAGTTTAACCCTAAACGCCGTTAAGTACCAGCAGTTCACTGACCTGAAAGTATATAACAGTGGTAAGCTCATTAGTGACAACTTTATAATATCAGCATTAGTATCAATGATAGCAACGGCAACGATTATTGCAGCAATAATATCAATGATAGTAACGATCATTGCGGTAACAGTATCCATGGTATATTATTACTGAGGCTTGTAACGATCATTGCAGCAATAATATCAATGATAGTAACGATCATTGCGGTAACAGTATCCATGATATATTATTACTGAGGCTTGTAACGATCATTGCAGCAATAATATCAATGATAGTAACAATCATTGCGGTAACAGTATCCATGATATATTATTACTGAGGCTTGTAACGATCATTGCAGCAATAATATCAATGATAGTAACAATCATTGCGGTAACAGTATCCATGGTATATTATTACTGAGGCTTGTAACGACCATTGCAGCAATAATATCAATGATAGTAACAATCATTGCGGTAACAGTATCCATGGTATATTATTACTGAGGCTTGTAACGACCATTGCAGCAATAATATCAATGATAGTAACAATCATTGCGGTAACAGTATCCATGATATATTATTACTGAGGCTTGTAACGATCATTGCAGCAATAATATCAATGATAGTAACAATCATTGCGGTAACAGTATCCATGATATATTATTACTGAGGCTTGTAACGATCATTGCAGCAATAATATCAATGATAGTAACAATCATTGCGGTAACTGTATCCATGGTATATTATTACTGAGGCTTGTAACGATCATTTAAAAACACGACAGCGCAGTAAACTCCACGACACGTATGCCAGCCGTGATTGTTAAGTTAATAATTTAAGTTAAATAAGGTCATTTCCTTAGAGATTTCTTGGACAGAGTACTTACGGTCTTCTATTCCAATCATCTACGGATCTAGCTAAGTGACCTTTTACTTGTTCCGAAGTTTTGTTCATTCTTTTTTTCGTTTCGTTGATTATTTACTTTCTTGTTTCGGTATTTCTTTCAGGTTTTACGATTTTCTTGTATTATTATTGTTCTTTTTTCGCTCATCACTGTGGTTGTTTACTTTTTCCATCTGCTTGTATCGCTCATTTAGTGAATGTTTCTCATCATCGTATGTTTTTGTAGTACCTATACGTAATTCTTGTCTTTGTCACCTGTTTGTGGCTGACGAAGGGTAAAACCCGAAACGTCCCTTGTTTCATGTGAACCGTTATTTGTAAAACTGATTCAATACCGTTTTATTGGTTTATATACTTAAGTTAATACAGTGAACCGCCCGCAGCACAACCAGTCTTCGGATCAAAACTTATATATCGGATAAATTGGGTTAGTAGTACGTCAAGATATAACTGGGTGTGTCTCACCCAGGATACTCGTTCAGCTTGACCCATTTTTTTCGCTCTTCGTGTATTCCTCTGGCTTCTGAGTTCAACCGTGCTATTTTTGGGTCATTATTAATTATACCATAATTTTTTTTTCTGGTTATGTTTTTCTCACGAATCACTGACTAAAGAGACATTGTGTTGTTTTCTAACTTATAACATTTGCTTTCACCTTGGGAGATTGTTTGCAGCTCAGGACCAACCCCCCTCGTTTTATTTAGAAATAAGACAATTTTTTTTTTTTGGTCATTCGTAGGTTCGTCTCATGTACTGAAATGTAACCTACTAATGCGTGGCTTGGAAAGGAAAATCGACTTGTAATATAGTTTCAGCTTAAAATGCCCTTATCTTCTACCTTGACTGATATCTTCACAGTGTCCAGGGGATTTGAAATTGTTGTATCGTCAAGGATAGAATTAAGTTTATTAATGCGAGCGTCTGTACCCGTAAGATTTGTAGCATGTAGAAATTCACGTTTCTCACTGCGTGGGCAGTAACTCTTTATTTATTTAATTTTTTTTTTACGTAATCGCTCCTTTGTATAACTAACACTTTTAAATTGTATACTATCACTACTTATAATTACTAACAGAGGCGTCACTAGGTGGGAGCGGATCGCACCGGGTGACACCATCAGAGGGGGTGACACCAAAATGACTGTCTATAAAATTGGTGTCCAGTGTTTCAGCAGAAATTTATTATTTTTTATAAAAAATGTCCCTGTAGTATAACCACAAAAAACATTTTTCGTAAGCCCAGCTTACATGTACTGTATCAATATACCTACGTTTTTACTTCGAATTCTATTGTTTTCTTACCGAAATTTCTACGTGAAATTAACTTCTGCTTTAAACTTCATTAGACACTTATGGATAAAATATATGATAAGCGCTTAAGCGCCCCACGCTTTTTGTCAATTTGATGTTACATTTTTTGACTGCAAGCTATAAACTCCGTGAAAAATTATTTGTGGCTTTTTAGTGCATTAAAAGCATGTGTTTAAATTGTTTTTGTTTTTTTATTTGCTACAGGCGGATGGATAAAGTGAAGTTAGTAGCCCGTTTTGCAATTTTTAATTACGGATGCGCAAAATAAGGTGCACATGAAGGAACATAATAAACATTACTGTCTATTTCGTTGATAACTTTCTTTTTGCGTATTATTCATATTGAGCACAGAGGTTGTTATTGTTTGTTTTCCCGTGATCTGTCTGTCTGTTTGTCTGTCTATCTGTCTGCCGCCTGCCTGCCTGCTTTCCTTACCTGCTTTCCTTACCTGCCTGCCTGCTTTCCTTACCTGCTTTCCTTACCTGCCTGCTTTCCTTACCTGCCAACCGGTCTGCCTGTCTGTCTGTCCGTCTACCTGTTTGTCCGTCCGTCTGTGTATACATTTATCTGTCTTTTTATCCGTCTGTTTTAGTTTATATTTTTGTTGCCTACTAAATCCTGGTACTGTTTACGCCCCTGATTACTCCCTCTCTTCTGTCTTCTTCGTCTCCGTTACCTTTCAAATATTGGAAACACACTGACATTTTAAAAGCCAAACGAGAATCAAATCGGTCTCGCGAAAATCAACAAGCCACCGCATTAAACAAACACTGGCCTCAGATTTCACTCTAACTACAGAATACAAACTGGCTCACCACCGGTTAACGTTGTAAAGCGAACGTTAATAACGGTTACAAAAATTGGTCAGTGTAGCCATAGTTACGAGCGTCTGATTTGCAGAATGGTTAGAGCACTGGTCTCTCGAGGCAAAGATGCCAGGTTCGAAACACGATGGCATTTTACTCCAGTTGACACTACTGTTAAAAGGTACCTGACTATGCTCTTGAGTTAGGGAAGAAAGAGGCAGCGAGGACGGGAACTGGTCAACCCACTTTTCGATGCTGGACCTAGTATAGTCAAGTCTTTGATACGTCACTCCCCTACGGCAGTATCTGTTATGGGACTACCTTTACCATAACAGAGTTTCACTACTATCGTCTAGTTTAGAACTACTATCGTCTAGTTTAGAACTACTATCGTCTAGTTTAGAACTACTATCGTCTAGTTTAGAACTACTATCGTCTAGTTTAGAACTACTATCGTCTAGTTTAGAATGTTGTATTTTAACATAACTGTATTCTACTTTTTTTTTAATAAAGACGAGTTATACAGGTATACCTCGATTTGCGCCGGTCCTGTTTGCGCCGATTCAAAATAACGCCGAATCTGAAACCCGAAGGTTTAAAAAAAAAAGATCGAACACTGTAAAACATGTTTTTAAAATTCTTATTACATTAACATGAAACATTATTATTTAAAAAAAAAATTAAGTTAAAGACGTTAGAAGACTGGCACAAGAGATGAACTTGTGCGAAGCTAGACATAAGATGTAACAGAGGTGCTGGAAAGCCATAGATCCTATTTCAAGTGAAGACTTGAAAGAATTGGCTGCATAACTAAGCTAACACAAAGAAGAGGATAAAACAGAAGATGAAGAGCTTCCTATAAGAGAAATGCACAGACAGCCGAACACATCCTGCAAGACTGCCACATGCTTAGTCAATTGCGAACTGAACATTGGCCCACAGAGACGCACATCCACACAAAGCTGTTTGGGAGTCTTGAAGAACTTTCAACCACAGCAACATACATCCAGAAAACCGGACTTCTTGTGTAGACATTTCTAAACAACAGCGAACGAGAAGAAGAAGAAGAAGATAAGAGAAATGAAAACAGGCGATCTGCAGCGCATCCTTTCAGACATGAAAAAACTCACTGATGAGCTCTCCAAGATGACTGGGAGCGCAGTACTACAGCAATGAGCAGCCCTACGACATCCATGAGCCCTTCTTGCTAGATTTTTCTTCTTCTTCTTCTTCTTCGTACACTCTCAGACGTCCACTTGAATGTTCTCAAAGAAAGCAGCGGTTAGTTTGAGGCTATTTGAATCCCCGTAAAGCTTTTCCACGAAAGGAGCTGGCGTCGGTCATTTGCACTTTCTCTGTACCGCATATAAGGGGCAACTTTGAAGCAGATGTTCAGCAGTCATTTTATCAGTGCCACAGTTACACTGATCGGTAGTTCTTATCTTTAGCTTGTTGAATAGATGGTATCTCAATTTGTTGTGGCCAGTGTTGAATAGATGGTATCTCAATCTGTTGTGGCCAGTGTTGAATAGATGGTATCTCAATCTGTTGTGGCCAGTGTTGAATAGATGGTATCTCAATCTGTTGTGGCCAGTGTTGAATAGATGGTATCTCAATCTGTTGTGGCCAGTGTTGAATAGATGGTATCTCAATCTGTTGTGGCCAGTGTTGAATAGATGGTATCTCAATCTGTTGTGGCCAGTGTTGAATAGATGGTATCTCAATCTGTTGTGGCCAGTGTTGAATAGATGGTATCTCAATCTGTTGTGGCCAGTGTTGAATAGATGGTATCTCAATCTGTTGTGGCCAGTGTTGAATAGATGGTATCTCAATCTGTTGTGGCCAGTGTTGAATAGATGGTATCTCAATCTGTTGTGGCCAGTGTTGAATAGATGGTATCTCAATCTGTTGTGGCCAGTGCGGAGTCAGAAGATTACTACTTGTTGTCTTCTGTTGAGCTGGTAGTAAGCACCATTCTGTGTGTGACCTAAGATGTGCCAATGAGTCAAGTTTAACATTGGCTTGCTAGATTTTGAAGAAAAGGACGAGGAAATCACGACAATCAACACTGCATGCTTTCTTCAACAACAACAAAATCGCCAGAGAACAAAAGTCACTGTATTACGCCATTTTTGGTTATAACTGTACAAACAATTTTTTTTAAATTAATCTACTTCATTTTATTTAATTTACTTTATTTAATATTATTTACTGTATTTTTCATTTCCTTTATTTTTTCATTTACCGTATTTTTTATTTACTGTATTTTTTATTTTGTTTACTTTATTTAATTGACTTTATTTCAAAGCTTTATATATAATCGCATTATATTGCTCCAATTTGTGGGTGACTGTATCGTAAGTCATTGACTTCCTATTGACTTACATTATAAAACGGTTTCAATTTACGCCGATTCCAATTGCGCTAGTTCGTTCAGGAACGCATCCCTGGCGTAAATCGAAGGCTACCTGTATCTCCCTTCGGTGAGGTGCACCCCGTTCAACCTAGACACAAGGTCCGCGGGGGTTATATTAGGGTGCCTCTTCAAGTGTATAAGGATTTCCGGTAATAGCCCCCCCCCCCCCCTTCCCCCCCCCCCCTGTTCCCCTCCCCCCCCCCCCCACCCCCCCCCCCCCCCCCCCCTCCCCCCCCCCCCCCCCCCCCCCCCCCCCCCGACCCCCCCCCCCCCCCCCCCTCGTTTTCAGCTTGTAGTAGAGTATTGATTGATCATCTGTTACATCTCTCAGCTCGTAGTTGAATATTGATCAAGAACTAAATATTTCAGCTCGTAGTGGAATAGTGAATGCAATCCCCTAAGAACGAACCGCCATTGGACAATGTTGCTTGTGCAAGATTAATAGATTTTGGCTGTTTTAGCTTCAAGTAAACCATTGCCGTTTGAATTCGAGTAGAACTCACTTGTTCCGGATCACGTGTTGACTCAGGCTTTTCAAAAAAAGATCCATTCAGAGCAAGTGGAAATCTGAGTCTGTGATATTTTGTGACATTTTGTTTTTAAACAGAGAGAGTAATGTTCACTAGAAGTAATACAAGTTAAAGAAAGACACGGCTGTTAAAACATTTTTGTTTTAAAATAGAGAGAAACATTTTCACAAGGTATGTCAACGAAAGACATGGGCTGGACAACTTCACAAACAGGGGACATAACTAAATAATGAGCAATGATGCAAAAGTACACAGATGAAAGAAGTAATGTACTTACTTCTACATTTTCGGTCCGCTGTTGTCGTAACTCGTATTGGGGAGGTAAAGTTTGCGTTCTGAGTCAAGTTTATCATTGGCTGCTGTGAGTCCTTGTTGTTGTAGGATTTAAATGATGTCGTTGATCTATCTGCCTCTTGGTCTTCTCCAGAAAGAAGTGTAATCACTGGAATTCAGCCTGCTGTAAGTTCTACTTCATCCACTCCTACAATCTCCTCATCGTTTTCCCCAACGCAGTTTTCCTATCTGGCCACTTGAATTCAGCCTAGGAGTTGTTTGAAACGTAGACTACCTCTGTCTGTTTATTCAGAGCTTACAAAATATTTGTTCTACAGCCGTTTCTTTACCCCTTGTACTTTCAGTATACCCCTATTATCTTTCTAACCGGAGAGTTGTGACCACTTTCTGTGAACCGTTCTGTTGATAAGACGCATGGGCAGGGTTAAGTCAATATATTTTCAAGTACAGGACGTTATAGAATTACGTTGGGTGTGTTTTGCTTAATGAAAAAAGGCAAAGATAGTTGCTGTGCAGATAGTGCCGTATGAAAAGAAAGTGCTAGAGACTTCACTCTATACTGGATCTCAGGTTTATGAGGTGGGATGACCGGTTCCCTTCTTCGCTGCCTTTGCCTTCCCCAACACAAGAGCATAGCTACCCGATTAAAGTTGAGTAGATTGTTGCGGGACACTGCCAGGTTTCGAACCCGGTACTTTGCCTCGAGAAGCAAGTGATGTAACCCCTCGACCCTCGTTTTGACTAATAGGTATCGAATATCACAGTACTCGGTGTTTTCGTCTATCGAATATTAAAAGAAAACTGATTTCAGTTAATAAAAATCAAATTTGGATGACAGATGACATCTTGAGTAAAATAGCAGAAAGAAAGAAAGCAAAAAAAAAAAAAACACTCCAGAATATAAAACAATAGACAATGACATACGTACTATGTGCAGACAAGCAAAAGAACGGTGGATAGAAACAAAATGTAAGGAAATAGAAGACTTGGAAGCAAAGCACATGACAAGAGATATGCATGAAGAAATAAAGAAATTATCAAATAGGTCGCGGTTTGCACAAGGAGGAAGCTGTATCAAGAACAAAAATGGTGTAATATTACTTGATGAGAAAGACATATCAAACAGATGGGCAGAATACCTAAAAGAACTATTCGAGGACAACAGAGGTAAAAAACCATCACCAGATTCTAATGAAGGCCCAAACATTCTCAGATCAGAAGTAGAGAATGCCATACATATGATACAAAAAGGAAAATCAGCAGCACGGATAACATAAAAATTGAAATGATAGAAGACCTGGAGAGCTTTGGTATAGATACAATCACTGATCTATGCAACGATATATACAATACAGGATATATACCACACGACATGAAGACATCAGTTTTCATAACATTGCCCAAAAAACTTAATGCAACAGAATGTTCAGACTTCAAAACAATCAGCCTGATGAGTCATGCAATTAAGATACTGCTCAAAATCATACAGGAAAGAATAAAAAGTAAGGTAGACAGCGAAATCCAAGAAGAACAGTTTGGTTTTAGACAGAACAGTGGAACAAGAGAGGCAATATTTTGCTTAAGAATATTAGCAGAAAAATATGCAGAGGTCCAAAAAAGTATGTACATGTGCTTCATTGACTATAAGAAGGCTTTTGACAGAGTCCATCATGAGAAAATAATTGAATGCCTCGAAGACAGTGTTCATATCGTGATTATAAGACACGTGTACAGTTTTCATGCTGTACTTTTTTTGTGTTTAGGCCCTATACTACTTATTTTTGTGCTTTAATATATTCATAATGGGTCCTAAGTGTAATGACAAAGTTAAAAAAACCCATAAGTAGAGGACACAATTGCATACTGGGAAAGGGTGGATCCGAATTTCGACAGAAATAAATAGTGGGCTAGAACACCAAATAGCCTGTTACAGAGAACTTCTTAGGGAAAGGAAGGAGACATCAATGAGGCAAACGTCTTTGCTCTCCTTTTTCAAGACGCAACCGCCACAACCAACTTCAGTCACCCCTCCCCCTAACCCTTCAGATTCCGAGCCATCAACATCAGCCCCAGCCCCTCTTAGATCTCCTTCAAAGTCCCCTTCTCCTAAAAGAATTAGATTGAGTTCCTCCAGTTCTGAAGTGGAGCCGTCTCAATTTTCTCCATCTGATTTTCTAAGTCTAGAATCCCCGTAATTCACCAACATTCAAAACTGTACATATTGCATATATTCATCGTCTACTTGCTCAAGAATGATTTAAAGGTAAGATGTTATTTACGTATTTTTTATTTATTACTGTATGTTCTTTATTCTTATGTTTATTTCTGTTTATTTAGGTGTTGCACGCATTCGCAAGTGTTATATAGTTAGTTATTTACGTTTTTTGGCGGCCCTAATGCTTTTGCAAGCTAAAAAAAATCTATGCTTCGACTTTCGTCGATTTTCGACTTTCGTCAGTGCTCTGGTCCATAACCTGTCGAAAGAGTGAGGTATGCCTGTACGGTATCGAGAAAATAAAAACTATGATAATTAGCAAAACAGACGATAAACCCACATTAAAGATAAGCGTAAATGGGAAAATCCTGGAACAAGTAAAGAGCTACGTATATCTTGGTCATATAATAACATAAGATGGCAGATGTGAAACAGAAATCAAGAAGAGAATAGGAATGGCCAAAGCTACATTCAACAACATGAAACATATACTGACATCTAAACAGTTATCTCACAAATTAAAACTGAGAATCATAAAGTGTTATATATATTCTGCATTTCTGTATGGTGCAGAAACATGGACGATGAATAAGCATTTGGAAGAAAGAATTGAGGCTCTTGAAATGTGGATATATAGAAGAATGGGGCGTATCTCATGGAAAGAGAAGAAAACAAATAAGGAGGTCCTACAAAATCTAGGTATGAAAAGAGAACTAATGATGGAGATCAAAGTTCGGCAGCTAAAATACTTTGGCCACATAAAAAGGCAAAACACCTTGCAGAAGACCATAATAGAAGGGAGACGTGAAGGCAAACGTGCAAGGGGAAGACAGCGCTATAAGTGGGAAGATAACATCAAGAGATGGACAGGAAAGAGTCTATCAGAGTGCACCACCAAGACAAGAGACAGAAGACGTTGGAGATCCACTACAGCCAACCTTCGTTGTGGAGATGGCAGCTGATGATGATGATGATAATTTCAGTTAAGAAAACAAGGCATCATAAAGTAAACAAATTATTAGAGTGACTTAATCATTATAATCACTGCAACCCTTCTGCCCCCTATGGATCATATGAAATCAACAAATTCACGCCAGGAATTTTTCCATGTCAATCATTCGAGTTAGTACGCCCGCTATTACTCGAGCCGAAATCTCTGGTTAATATGTCTAACTTGAGACTGATTTTACGTGAGTATCCTTTTTTTCCCTTTACAATGACAGGTGTCCTCTCGCCATTCAGGCAGATACTCGCCGATTTCGGAGGTACCCATTAGAGCTGGGTCGGCTCAAGAGCCGTTCAGGTTATTCCAGTCCTTGGCCGACGACACTCTTTTATATTTCTTCGCCAGGGCTAGAATTTTTCTAGTCCAAGTCTCGGTCGACGACACTCCTTCACATGTTCTCGCCAGGGCTCGAACCTGGATCACCCGATCGCCAGCGCGGTGTGGTAACCATTACACCAGTGCGGCTCCCTATAATACTTACTTAGTCGTTCCCCTTCTACCTTGAGGAGTAGATGTTTGGAAGAGTTAGCGCCAGACTATCATATCGGCTGTCTTCCCCCTGGTCTGGTTCCATTCTGGTCCTCGGTCCTTCAAAGATTGTCTAATGTTGTCCTCCCAGCGGACTCTGGGTCGTCCTGGGGGTCTGGATCCCTGGTTCTTTGTTTCCCATACTTGTCGTGGTAGCCGATCTTCTCCCATTCTGCAGACATGGCCAAACCATCTTAGTTGGGACTGTTCTACTTGGGTCTGTAGGGGGTGGCATTTTAGGCCTTGACGTATCGTCTGGTTGCGGACCATGTCTCTTCTTGTTACTTCAACCACCTTCCTCAGATACCTCATTTCTGAGGTTTGGATCTGGCTTTTGTGGGTTGTAGTCATTGCCCATGACTCGCATCCATATGTCAAGACTGGGACATAGTTGGAGCGGTATACAGCCATCTTCGTTTTCTTACCTACCTCTCTCTTGCTGATGAATCCTCGATTTATGGCTTGAAAAAGTCTCCCAGCTGCTGCTTTTCGGGTGGCCAACTCTTCTTTGATGCCTCCCTTTCGGTCTATAATAGCTCCGGGGTATTTAAAGTGGTCGACCTGCTCCAGGACATGTTCTCCTAGCTTAATCTGATGTCTTCTTTCTTCTCGTTATATCACCATGGATTTTGTTTTAGAGCTGCTTACGACCATTCCTCTCTTCTCCAGCTCTTCCTTCCAGACTTGCAGGTTGGATTGGAGATGTGCCTCTGATTTAGCAATCAGGGCAACATCATCAGCAAATGCCAGCTCTGAAATAAAGACCTGTCTCATTTTCCAGTACCCCACTGAATACTTTCATGTTCTCTCCTTACATGCCTTGATGACATCGTCCATGAGGAGTATCAAAAGATAAGGTGACAGGATATCACCTTGTCTTACACCAGTGGTAGTCTTGAACTCTTCTGGTTTGCTGTCCTCACATAATATCTGCAAGACTTGTAGAAGCTCTGTATAGCATGAATCAGAGGTGCTGGAATGTTCTTCCTTGTCAAACAGTCCCAAAATTTGCTCCAGGGGACCCTGTCAAATGCCTTTTCCAGATCTGTGAAACAAAGATGGATCTCACTCTTATACTCAAGGGCCTTTTCACTCAGCTGTCTGAGTGTGAAGATTAGGTCTTGAGTACTTCGGTTAGCACGGAATCCGCACTGGACCTTATCCAATTGTGGCTCAGCTAGGCGTCGGAGTCTTTGCTCTAGGATTCTAGTGTAGATTTTACCAGGGACACTGAGAAGAGATATGCCTCTACGGTTTCCACATTGTCGATTGTCACCCTTTTTGAAAATTGGTGTTATGATGGCAATCTCCCAATCCTTTGGTATGGTCTTATTGCACCACGCTGCCTATAGGACCCTTAAGAGTAATAGGTCGCCTAATGCTCCCATGTACGTAACCATTTCTGGTGTTATACCATCATGCCCTGCTGCTTTGCCCATCTTGATTTTCTCCAGTGCTGCCTTCAGTTCTTCCATCTTTATGTCATCTTTAACACCATTGGTTTCCTCTTCTGTGCTAGTGGTTATCATTTCTGATGCTTGACCTTGCTCACCATCAAGGAGTTCTGAGAAATATTCTTTCCATCTTTCCATTACTTCCTTCGGGGCAGTAAGCAATGTGCCTTGCTTGTCCTTTATAAATTTGAGAGGGCATTGTTTTTCTTTCCTCATGTTCTTTATGGTCTTATAGAACAGTTTCTGGTTTTCTTGCGCATCTTTTTCTAGCTTTTCTCCAAATTCTTCCCAGGACTTCTGTTTTGCTGCTAGCACCTTGTTCTTTGCTTCTGTTCTGAGTATCACATATTCTCTATATTTCTCTATTTGTCCTGCTGTGTTTTTAGCTCCTAAGTATTGTTTCCATGCCTTTTTCTTCTCTCTTATTTTCTCTTTGACTTCCTCTGTCCACCAAGGTGTCCTCTTTTTCTTGTTCCCAAGTCGGACTTCACCACATGCCTCTGCAGCAGCTGTCTTTATGATGTCCTTGAATTTAAGCCAGAGGGTTTCCAAGTCATCAGGTTGTTCTTCTGTGTTTCTCACCGCTGTAGCAATAAGCCCCTGATATCTGGTCTTAATTTCTGGCTCTCTCAGCTTGTAGGTCTTAATGCTCATTTCTCCCGTTCGTTTACTTGGTTTCTTGCGTGATGTTGGTGATAACGGCCTTTTTGAGGCCATCACATTGATAAGGTGTTTTTTTCTGTTGTGATGTGTGATGTTACTGTTTTCATAAGGTCATACTGGACACGTAGATGAATGGTCAACTCGTTCCGACACAGTGCTGACATCGAGTGAGAATGTAGATGTAAAAACGCGAATGCGTGTACAGTTCTGTTGAGTTGACAAGTCACTCACTCAATCATAAGCAGAAGTCAATAAAGGGCAGACCACTGATGACGTTTCATACATTTAATAATGGACGTACACTTCGACATCACGATTACAGTCACTGTAATCAGCAATCCTAGATGTACGATAATACGTCTCCCCAACTAGGCTTAGCAAAAAAGTTCAGCAAAAAGGTTTTGGTTTTACCTGGCTTTAGGAAAACACATACAAGCGAATAACGCACGCCATTCCTAGGCGTTAATAATGGACATTAGGAGAATCTCTGATAATACAGTCATACAGAGAAACAATCTCCTTCCTAGAATAAATCACAGAGATCAATCTTCAAACTTTCTAATCCACCAGCCCATAGTAGCGACGACATGACAGCCTTCTCTGTCCACACACCAAATCGACGCATGCGCAGAAAAGCCTTTCACCCCAGAGTTCAGCTCACAAAATAGTCCGACATAGAAATACAAAGATACAAAGATATAAGACCGAATCACCTTAAATAGTCAAGGAATAAATATAAATTCGGTCCATAAACATTTTAAGCAAGACCAATCTGTTTCTGGCCATACCAGACGAAAAATGACGCAAATCTAGTATTCATACGCCAGACCGAGACACAAGAACAGATAACCCACAGAACCGAATACAACATCGACCATACAGGGTTCTGTCCCTTGGACTGAGAATCATTGATTCTCAAATAAATACTTTTCATCAGACAAATAGTTATACTTTATATTTGTATGCCTACCAATAGTAATCTGTGCGTCACATAAATCTGTGCGCAACAGTTGGGCAGTTTCTAGGCTGAGCAACTCTTTCAGTTGTTCTTTTGATTGTAAGCAGGTAGTGATCACTTCCAATCTCTGGCCCCCTCCAGACTCTAGCATCCCGAACATATTTGAATGAGCTCCTTCTAACTATAGCATAGTCGATTACTGACTTCTCATTCTTTGTTGGTTCACATCTAGTGTATGCATGTATGCGCTTATGGGGGAACTTTGTGTTTGTAATGATCAGATTATGTTCACTGCAGAATCTAAGGAGTCGATTTCCATTGTCATTGAGAGTATCTTCTCCATATCTTCCGATAACCCCACCCCATCTAGCATGGTCATTTCCAACTCTGGCATTGAAATCTCCGAGCATGATAATTTCATCTAGGCAGTCATCCACTGTTCTTTGAAGCAGCTCGAAGAATTCCTCCTTGACCTCTGCTCTCTCATCTTCATTTGGCCCATACACTATGACCAGGTTGACTTTGGTTTCTCCTTCCTTTAGTTTTACAATCATAATGCGCTCCGAGGCTCCCTATAATAATAATAATAATAGCCCCTTCTGTCGGAACTGACTATGGGAATGTACCCCTGAGGTGATAGCCCTCAGCTGTTTTTTCCCTGGTGTTCCTTTCGTCGTTTTCTCCTCTCTTCTGCCTGTTGTGAGAGCTTCTTTTCGCCCAATCGGAGGTGGTGCCGTAGATAGCATCGCCACTTGGTGCGATCGGCAGCTTCGTCCTCCCAGGATGCTTGATTGAAGTTCAGTGCCCTCAAGTTTCTCTTACACACATTTGTGAACCTCACCCGCGATCGCCCAACTGTTCTTTTGCCAACTGCCAGTTGTCCGTAGATATCTCGGGATGCGACCATCTTCCATGTAGCGGATATGGCCTAGCCAGCGTAGACTGCACTGTCTAATATTATTGTAATTCTTCTATTATGCGCAAGCACCCAAGTATGAAGTTGATGTTGGCAACATTATGCACAGGAAAAGTGTGTAAATAAATGAACCGGGTGACTGAACAAGTAAGGAAGTGTCGATAGGACGCAAGAACATTGTGTCACTTGTCAATCTGAAACTGACATCCCTGTGTCATGGTTTAATTTTACGGTGTTCTAAAAGTCCCTATAGGCAGGGCTGGATTAACCATTAAGCAAAATAAGCACGTGCTTAGGGCACCACAGTTTTTTTCCCCTAGCTGCCATGCCCTTAACTCTCAACTCTTTCACTGCCACATTCGACTTTAGTCGAATTTTTTGTAAATGCCCTTATCTGCCGTGTTTCACTAGTTATAAGTAAATAATCTGCTTATATTGCTCACCCTATTTGGTGTTAAATAAAATAAAAAATAAAATTTATTTATTTATTTAATATAGTTGTGGGGTCTGGCCTGGAAGAAAACTGAATTTTTCAATCTCTTATTTCACCTTCAGCTCTTATTGAGTCTGAATGTCTTGTCAATTGAGCAATGGAAGGTCGAGAGGAGCACCATTGTTGGGATGTGCTTAGGGCATCAGTCCGGCCCTGCCTATAGACATTAATGTAATGCCATTACTATTTTTTCCGCAGTTGTAAAAAGACTGATCAGCCATAACACTTTCTGTAAATTAAATTAAAGATTTTATTAAACAGATTAATACATCTGTGATAAAATTAACCGTGATACGTTAAAATATCTCCAAAGATAAAATGTAGGGATAAAAAATAATGCGTAAGCTACTAGAAGACATGATCGCCCATGCCGCGGGTCACTACCCGCCATGAAAATTAACTTGTTAGACGTGAAGGCAAAACGTTTACCCTTGTAGACGGGATGAGAACGGAGATCAAAAAGAAAAATATGACTGAACACGTGCTTGAAACTAGCAAGGCTAAAAAGACGCAATTGGTGGGGAAAGGAAAAAAAATTCACGTCCCCAAGTTGACACGAGGTAAAGAAATGGACAAAAGGGACCTTAGCTATTATACGAAACAGTCATTTCTTGGACGCTTTTACGATACTTAGTCCTTTTATTTGAATTCAGCGGCAAACGCATTACAGAAGATGCTCGAACATATTTCAAAAAAAAAAAAAAAACAACTAACCTTGAAAAGTAACTTTTTCTTAATAATAATGTTAGGAATATAAAACCTAGCTGGCCTGATGGCCCATCTTGAGCAGAGAAATAATATGCTTTCATTTATACAGACGGATAGATAATAATGAAGATATTGACAAAAGACTGTGTTGTTCATATCAGCGAGCGACTGCATTGAAACAAAAAAATGTCACTAATTTTCAAAAAATTGCGGCCTTGAGACTCAAGTGCTAAAATCTAGTTAGAATGAAAGAGAGGGGGAATTAGTGGAAAGTTGTGGCTAAAAATAACTCTAGAGGCAGATTCGTGTAGGAAATGCATGTATAAACAAGTGTGTTTTTGTAAAAAACGCAAGTAGAGACAGACGGACCAACAGACAATAATACATACTTGACTGAGGTATGACTGAATTGACTTTTGGTAGGAGGTTTGAAATTTGAAAAGGGGGGAAAGGCGGTGATTGGCCACAGATAAACATATTATCGGCGCTCAGACGCGCATTTTTGCCATTCATCATAAATTGTCCAGTAGTAGACACAGTAATTCTTCAGTGGTGAAATTCCCAGAAGCTAATTGCAAGGGACGCCATACTAGAGCCAGCAGCTCAGCTGAGTTTTGCTAGCATATAACTGTGTTCTCTATTCATAATTCTGGTAAGACTGAAAGTATTTCTTTGTATATTTTAATATTGTTTAATGTTTCGAGTGAATTGATACTGCCATATCATAATCTATCCCTTACAACAAGTAAGGATTCGCTCTAGATCCCCCGCCCCAGTTCAGGGTCTAGAGACAAACAAAATACATAAACGCCAGCAAGGATTATGAAGGGCGGATCAAGTGTTGAGATCAGTGGAACATATCACCTATCCTATTCAATGGCAGGAAGCTAATGAACATATTTCAGAATATGTAGTCTTGGGGAACTAATACTATGTGAAACCAACTTGGTAAGATGTGCTGTATGGTCAGAGAGATCTGACCCCGTCTATGTGGTGTTGTTGTGTAGTGTTGAGTGTAGAAGTGGCTCAGGAGGTAGAGTTCTGACCCATGACCCAATACTTTTATTTCAGAACTGTGAGTTTTTTATTTGGCACCAAAGTGGTGTCAAATGCTGTGTTGAAAAATACAAGTGTGGACCCGTGCAGTCGAGTATTTTGGCAGAGCAGCCTTAGATTGCCCCCAAGCACGGAGAGGTGGGGCCACCAGATTCCAGCACCAGAACTACTCAGTCAAAGATACGTGAGCGTCTGGTCTGCTGGACATTCACCAACTTAGTTTCTAACTACACACCAATTATATTCCCATCAACTAGAACATACCATGTTGGGAAATAAACTTGTAATTTTCCCATCAGTAAATGGACAATGTTTGGTAGTCATAGACTGGGAGTGATGAAGTCACCCCAACAGCACATCCATTAATCGTTCTCCCAGATAAATTACTAATATAAACAGTAGTAATATTAACTAGTCTTGTAAAATTCATATGTACACACCTTTCATTTATTATGCCATATATTCATGCATTTCATTCATAATTTCAAAACCTTTCATATGTTCTGACCAAAATAAAACCTTGGTTCAGAACAAATAAACTTAAAGAAAATTTAATATCAAAATTTTACACAGCTTGAGTTAGTTCAGTGTGTTATAAATTTTTATTAACATTATTAGACGTATTAAATATCTGTATGTGTGTGTATGTAATCTACCACAACACATTCCATATCAGTACCCTAGATTTTTAACGTAGCCACATTCATTAGTAAAAAAAGATATGTGTGAGGTCGTAAGTGGTAGCAAGAAGGGCCTTCTGTAAATTCACAGCTACATTTATCTCAGGAGCCTTCACAGCTGACCTCATGCATCACACTAGGTAATATCACAACCATACAGTACCATCAAATCCACTACAACATCAAAAGATGTTTTTAAAAGAATTACTTATATATATATATATATATATATATATCCACAGTTCCTACTAAACCACTACAGTTATCGAGAAACCAGATATGGCAAAGTCATTATTGACAAGGGGGAAAAAAATTTGAAATAAGATGCCACATGGTTAACACGTTCTAACGGTATAACTACACTGTTCCGAGATTCACATAGCTCTATCTAAACAAAGCGATGGCTGATTGTTGTTGTTGTTGTTTAACTAGGGCTGCTGAGCTTCTCACTCTTTAGCAGCCAATACCAAGTTGAAGACTCCTTGGTATTGTCTACACTGTAAATCTAGGTTTCTCCTGTGGCTTTTCTGCCATTCCGAAACGTGTTGAGTTGAAGTCATGAGCTCCAGTTTCTCCAGCTTGGCTTGCGTTTAAAGAATCATCACATCTGGTCCCAAGCTAGGAGTAAGAAGTGCATTGCATACTGTGCATTCCCCGCCATCCAAGGGGGTTCTCCAACTATGCAGAGCTAAAATACTGTGCTCTGGTTCTGGGTTCTTCTAAGGACTTGTCACAAAACGTTTTGTGCATGTACTTTTGCGCCCTTTTCTCTCTCCCTCATCGTCCTATTATTTGACATATTTTATGCTCTTCCATTTTTTGCTCTGCGCCGCTCCCAGACTTTTTTACGTTTTGCCCTGTGAATCGTCGTAAGCTAATTAGACAGGTCATTGGATAATACTTTTATCACCTAAGTCGTCTAGCCACCTTTGATAGAAACGATCTGTGTTGATCCAAAGTTGTACCGACCACTCCTCATAACAATACGACCCGGCAGAGTACGGAAAGAAAGCCATATTGTTTATCTGAGCTGCCGGGGATCCGTATTCGACCGTCTTGCGGATGCACGAAAACACAGGTGATAATACGTAATCGTTTCTGCTGGCCCATCTTTGTATCAATATTACCGATAATCTGTCTGGGGAGACAATATGATGGGAAAGCATCTAGACAGGAAATGGGTTCACAGATTTGTTTGTGAGTTTGCATAAAGATGCAATCGGAAGTATTACTGCCTTATTAGAAAGATGTCACGCGTTGGAATTTTTAAATTTGATATTTTAAAACACGCCGGGGGATATTATGATTTAACACCCCGACTCATATAGTTCTAAAGAGCTTACCATTGACTTGATTGGAGAGCCGGAATAGACTTTAACTTTCATTGGCAAGTTGGTCTAAAAGTACAATCTGGGACTTGACCTGAGAAATGGCAATATAATCTAGCGAAATCGGAGTCACAAATCAGACTGCATCGCCACGTCAAGCTAGCAATTCACCAGAGCCAGAGAGAAGGATCGGACAAAGGATTCCAAAATTATAAGTGACAGATCGAAGTATTTGGGCAACTTTGAAACTTAAAAGTAAACCCGCATATTGAAATACAAAGACTGAAAACTTAAAGGACCAGGACAAAGTATTTGGGCAACTTTGAAACTTAAAAGCAAACCCACATTTTTAAATAAAAAGACTGGAGACCTAAGGAATCAGGTCACCCGTCATAACAGGAATACTAAAAGTTCCCAGACCAAGTGATTCAAAAGCATCTAACTTAAGTTGCTGTGTCCATTCTAACTGTGCCAGGAGATTGTAGATCCCATTTGGGGTAAGTTGTGAACATATATTTTAAAATGTGAAATGTAACATGTCTGTACTTGCTAAGTGGTTATACCAGTCACAGGAGGTTGGCAACCTCAACATATGAAAATAGTATATTCATAAACCACTACAGCAAGCGCAGGCGATTGCTTCTTGCTAGTCGTACAGAAAACCGACAGCAGAGGAGACCCCAGACTCCGACTGGAGCAGTGATGAGTGACGATTACACCACATGTGCCTCAAGTGTATCGTATCATTTTGTGAGATATACGTACCTTGTTAATTGTAATTCAGGCAGGCCATTGCCCACACGCTGTCTAAGCACATATTTTCCCAGTTTAATACCCAGAAGAATATTAGTGATTTATAATCATCTTTCCTGAGTTACGCTGGTATACTCAATAATTTAATTATTCAGAGAGACTTACATCGGTGGGTGGAAAGCGAGACAATGCGCCTGTTAATCTTCCAACCCAGTGTACTTAGCACAGGCATTTGCTCTTTTTGTTTTGTCTAAAGTTCGTGGAACGAAGCTATCAGACTATTCTTGGTACGAAGCTGCAAGACTAAAGTTTCTACGCCACTAGTTGTGAGTTAAAAGCAGGAAATAAACACTAACCGCTTGCGCATTGGACGAATTGTGTGGAGAAGTGCCCTCATCACAGAAAAATTGACGAAACCATGGCTGCAGGACTCACTTATACCAGCTACGTTCTTGTAAAAGGAACCAGCAAAAGGACAATTGTTTTTATCAATCCTCAACCCAAGTCTCAGTGAAGACAATTTTATAGACATCTAAAAATTCACAATCATTCCATCGCTTTTTTAACCTGTTAAAACTAATTGATTATTAAATTTGTTACATGTTATTTTAAAACTAAACAATCATTGTTGATTCAGTTATTATAGGTATGAAAGCAAACGTACGAGCAAGACTATTTAATATATATACATTTAGATATATATTTACAGAGCAAATATTTATAAAAGGAATTTCGCTGGATTTACACTAGCTGGGGGCTTGAACGGTGTGGCGTAGCGTAGGAAGGACAAGAACTATAGTAGTTAGAAATAATAGATATAAATGAAGTGAAAGTTTTGCATGGATCACCCAGAGGAAGATTTGGCTCAAGAAGTCCTGTTGGGTTCCTCCACCTGCTGAAGGGAGACAAGAGTGTAAATTCTCCTAACTTAGACAAGGTCTGGAAAAAATTGTTAAGAGATACTTGGTCTCTTGCTACCGTAGTCCCCTTCTCAGTTATCTATTAGTATGATCCTTAATTATTACTAGGATTATGATATATTATATTTTACGAGCCCCCTCCCTTTTAAAAGAAGATAAACATCAGACGATATTTAACATATAAGTGAATAAAGAAGTCATGGGGTACAATATATACACCCAGTTGGTTTAATAAAATTAAAATGAACTGATGATGAATTATGGTATTGTTGATGGAAATTGTGTGTATGCTGTATGTGATAAGTCTTACAGTTCAAGTGTTTTCATCATCTACTGGCTAGTGATAATACATTGATATGGTGGGCTCCCTTTTCAATAGGGAACTTATCTTTTCAGCCCCAGGCTAATAGTGAAGCGTGGTTGGTTGTCCTGTCTCCTTATGACGTTGCATCAGGTGGGTCATGAACCTCGGTCTCTAATGGTTTAGATCTGCCTTCCTGTGCTCGACTCCGTATTCTTTGTCTGAGATTGGAATGTCGTGCAAGGCTCCCCCATAGACTACTCAGAGATTGGACTCTAATCAGCAATTTAGACACGTGGCTTTACAGTGCTTTAAATCGTGAATTTGCGATCTAATAGGTCTGGCCCCTCTCAGCTTCCTGGGTGCAAGTGATCTCGCATCGCTGGGCGCTACTTTTAGCGCGTTATTTCCTCTGGGGCACGTGACATGGAGAGTGGGTCATGTGATTTTGGCATCCGATAGACGCTCCAATCAATAACGTTAAAAGTCACGTGAGGGGTTTCCTAGAGTGGGTTTAGACTGGTTCTAGCTGAGTCTAAAATAGTCTGCCCTAATTCATTGGTCGAGCCGCTAGGCGGGTTCTAACCGGTTTCAGGCCACTGAGGTAGGTTTAGAATGACGTCGTTAATCTAAAAATATTACCTGACGCTAGGAGAATATGGAAAAACGAGGAGAATTTGCTGCGTATTTTTACCGGCTTTCGATCATGCAAAAAAAAAAAAAAAAGGAAAAAAATGGTGACTCGTAATTTAAATGAAGAGAAGATTGTGCCAGTCGTCACAAACGGGCTATAACCATTGCTTTATTCTTCACAAAAGGCGACGGATCAGATATAAGTTAGTACTGCTCTGCCCTATGCAGCATTGTTCTTGACTTCTGAAAACATCTTGTGAGCATTCCTTTGAGATAGAAGCATCATTATCGTTCTTTCTACAACTCTGCCAAGAGTAATTTTGTGCGAAGGTAGACACCTTTGAATACCCATATTAGATACTCTTGAGTGTTGGCCACTGTTGGACCACTACTGCAGAGCTAAGGGGAGGCAATCCGTGACGGTCACGTCCTGCACAGAGCCACTTCTCAGCTTCTCCTGTCTATCACCAGGTCCACAGTGAGATCCTTCTGTTTGCAGTCAACCAAGTCAAAGAATTACGCCTGGGGCTCAAGTGACTTATCCAAGCCTAGTGTGCAATGCTGGGTTCTCAACAAGTTTCACCACAGGGGGGAATCCCTGGAAGTGTGTGGATGATTTCAAGAGTCAATGGGTTTGTAATTAGCCTCACATACATATGTTCACTTCCGGGTACATATACCGTAGCATTGTGCATAGCTGGTGGTCATATAAGGATGACTCCAGATATGACTCCATGCATAAGCGATGGCTGATAAAGAATATATTAATGCCAACTTTGCTAACAAAGTCAAACATAATCACTATCTAATTCGCGGCAAAGAAAAATCAGATGACTAAGTAGTGTTCAAAATGTCATCACAAGAGACAAAGGCGCAAAATGTCATCACAAGAGACAAAGACGCAAAATGTCATCACAAGAGACAAAGGCGCAAAAGAAGAAATTTAAAAGACGAAACGAGTGCGGAAACTAAACTTATTATTTATTTTAGAAGAAAACAATCCAATTTCTTTAATCATGTTATAAGAAAAAACCTGGAGTATACTGTGACAGCAAAAAGGACTGAAGAAAAAAGAGACATAGGATGACAATAATTCAGGACAGATTAAACATCGTGGCACTGAAAGAAGTCAACAACAACATTGATAAGCAGCACTGTGGCGGTTTTATGTCGTACGAGGCCCCACGCAAGTGTTAAGTATCGAGGCCCCTGTTAAATAAATTCCTGTTGTATCGACAAGCATATATTTGTGCGCTAGTCCCCTAAAAGCAAGAGGCCATAGGCAAAAGCCAAGGTTGCCAATACCTAAAACAGCGGCTGGGAGAACCTGAGACACATCGCCAACGTCATGAGAGAAATAGATGTGGTTATATGAGCGCGTTCAGAGAAGCCTGAGACAAACCGCCAGATTTATGAGAGAAGTAGATACCACTTAGAGAAATCTAATCAGACTAACAATTTTATAAGAGAAGAAAAAATAAGGTTTTGTGATAGTGAACAACGCAGAAGCCAAAGTTTCATTGGAAGCATGCCAATATCCCTGTCTTATCCATGTGGTAAAGGTACCGACGCACGTAAGCTGGTAATCCACAATAATACAACCAATAAAGTTTTGATAGATCTCCACAGATCATTAAATTGCCCATACATTTACATCATAAGTGGAACTCTAGAATAGAGGTTGCCCTCTCTCTGTCTGTCCTAGATACTTTAAAACGAATCTGGTTAGGTGTTTTAACTGTCAGTAATATTTCTTATCGATTTTCTCAGACCAGAATATAAATGTGCATATTATATCTATCGTTTCTAGGCCATAAAAGCTCCTATGCATTCTTTGTTATAATAGTATAGAGTCTATGTCTATGGGACGGAAACATGAATAGAGTTAGATAGAGAGACTGGTAGACACGATGGCTGAGAGAACATGTGTATGTGTCCATAATTCCCGATCTCTAATGCTGTTTATTAAGCTTATTATTGACCTCTTTTCCTTGCCATTTTGTTAAAATATCCAGTATTATCTCCTTTTGACTTGATGTGTGGAATTTTCCGTAATGTTTGCATGTTCTGTTTTCGAGCTCTCCCCTTATTACCCTGTTAAAAAAGGTAACGGTAAAGGTGGTCCGAAAGCAGATACTGCCATAGGGTAGTGAGGTTTTTCAGACTTCACAATTCTAGGTCTCAGCTTTATAAGTTGAGTTGACCAGATACCTTTCTCTTTACCTTCCTTAACTCAGGTACTCATATTTACAACCGAGTAGACTGGAGTGAATTACAACCTGGTTTCGAAGCCGGTCCTTTTGTCGCATGAGGGAAGCGCTCTGTCACTCTACCAATTAGACGCGCTCTCACAGTGTAGCTGAGTAAAAATAATTCCTGAATATACTGAGCTTATTTTGTACATTTAACTCTTTCAGTTCGATCTAAAAACCAGCCTAGTTTCTCCCAAAATTGATTGTCGCTAAAAACAAGTATAGTTACTCCAAAAATTGGTTCTCCATTAAGATCACTATAGTTACTTCAAAATTGGTTGTCGCTAAAAAAAACCAGCCTGGTTACTCACAAAATTGATTCTCTCTAAAGATCAGCCTAGGTTCTCCCAAAATTGGTTGTCCCTAAAGACAAAAATTACTTCTCCTTAAAGACTTGTACAGTTATTCCCAAAATTAGTTTACCTAAAGACCAGCATAGATATTCCCAAAATATGTTCTCCCTAAAGACCAGTACAATTACTCCCAAAATTGGTTCTCCCTAAATACTGGCATAGATACTCCCAAACTTGGCTCTCCCTAAAGACCAGCACACTTACTCCCAAAATTAGTTGTCGCAGCCTCGAACAAACACGATTTTAGCCACAACATTTCCAGTCAAGGGGCAGACATTTAGAAACGTTATTTAGTCAGCTAAAATGTTGAGCTCTTCATATTTGCTCTTCTAAGCCAAACACATTTATGGCTACATGCTGCAACGGGCAACCTTTCGTTTTATGTGTGTGTGTGTGTGGAAAAAAAGGGAGGGTGGTGAAATTTACCTCTCCTGTTCATGCTAATAATAGAACGCAGCCTTATGCTTCCATGCTGGCGGTAGACCATTTAGACGTTTAAATTAGTAGTCCCCTTCAGTTATAATTGACATTGGGAATGAGCCCCCTGAGCTGATAGCCCTCAGCACCCCCCCCCCCCCCCTCCCGATGTTCCTTTTCTCTCCAGCTTGTGAGAGCTTCTTTCCGCCCTGACGTTTGTATAGACTAACACAGATTGCTTGAAATTTATGACAGCTTACATCAGGATATTGTTAGGCGTTGGACGTTTTTCATTATGTTCGTAGTTGTTGGCTATTATGTACCACTTATTGTGCCGCGCAGAAAATTACCAACACTTATGCTTACTTTACAATTAAATCCAACAGCTTTTCATTATTTTAATGTATAATGAACATCGAGATGTGTAGAATGAGTGGGAATCAGCAGTATCATTGATCTTTCACGCTATTTATGTTGCATGAGAGTCACCACTACGGCTGACTTCCTTGCAAGAAGCCGTCGCCAAAACCCTTAATATGCTTTGGCAGTGAGCTTCCGCAGCGATTTGCTTCCATATTGAGATGGCCTGAGGGAGAAGCGGATCTACTCTTTAGTCGCCTAACCAGAGACTCCCGGAAACAAACACAGGGTGATGGTTGGCGTTGTTAATTTACGACGGTATTAGGTGCGTTCTCTGTGGTGTGTTGTGTGCAGTTTCTAACTCGGAGGCGCAGCCCATCCTACTGCAGGTCGTACGATCCCTGTTAGCCTGGGATCTCACTGCTCTAGTTCCCAGACTGCATACGTGGGATATGGGGAAGACAACGGGGTATCGACAGGGTACTAATTTTCGTTTTTTTACATCTACAGAGCGGAGCTAGCATGTCCATATCTACAGCGAGGAGCTAGTAGGTTTCCATCTACGGAAAGGTGCTGGTAGGTTTATATCTACTGAGAAAAGCTATTAGATTTATATCTACGGAGAGGAGCTATCGTGTCTAATATCTACAGAGAGGAGCTAGCTTTTCCCAGTGCTGGTGGCTAAAGTGCCAAGTGTGATCACATCTTGCACATTGTTTACATATTGGCGACAAGAAAACGATGTAGGCTAAGGGAACGATTCCATCTCCCATTGCTTTTTTATTTCCATAAGTAGCATGGAACCCCCACTCTAGTTGACCACTGTCGTGGTTGAGTTAGAGTGTAGAGTATTTGTCGAGTTGGACAACAGTAGTGAAATCGACAAGGGATAGTGGACTGACAGAGTTATAGATTACACACACAGAAAGGTGTAAATAGGAGATGGACTTGAGACAACCTGGAAGAAGATTTACCAAAATGATCTCTCTCTCCAAGCCTCAACTCACTTTACTGTCTAAGCACCTCCTGCTCTCTCTCTCTCTCTCTTCTCTTATCATACATAGAGATTATAGTAAAGAGCTAAAAATACAAATATGGATGGAAAGGTCGTGAACAGCGCATTAATAAATGTGTAAAATTTATTAAAGAAGAAAAAGCATGGAATTAATGCATATCATCACAACAACATAAAATTACATCAATACTCAAAATATTCATCAATAATCATATACACCCAAAAACCACACACACAGATCACCATTCATAAAACCTGTAGAACACAGAGAGATGAAATAACTGAGTGTCAGCCCGTCCGTTTTCGGGACCAGATGAAATAGTCCGGACAGTGTGTTACTTGTAGATCCTTCGTGAGGGACTATGCCTACAAAACTGTCCTTGTTGGTACTATCATTGGTGATTCCTCCCTACTGGCGCGAGGTGGGCTGGAAGACTCTAGTTACCTTCTGTTTACCAAAATGAATAAACTGCGATTCAGTCCGTCCGCTTTCGGGACCAGATGAAATAGTCCGGACAGTGTGTTACTTGTAGATCCTTCGTGAGGGACTATGCCTACAAAACTGTCCTTGTTGGTACTATCATTGGTGACTCCTCCCTACTGGCGCGAGGTGGGCTGGGGGACGCTGTTTATCTCCTGCTGACCAACTGAATGAACTTAGCGACAGCCTGTCCGCTTTCGGGGACCAATGGAATAGCTCCAGTAAGTGGTTTCTTCGTATATATCCGCCATCGGTGATGGAATTAACCTGAATAAAATCACTGTTTAGGCGCTACCGTTGGTGTCTTCCCCCTACTGGCGCGAGTGGGGCTGGAACTCTGTCCATAGATGGCTGCTCATACGTGCGAAGTTCTACATAGACCCAGAAATAAACCATGGGACGAAGTCACTTGAGGACAATTGATCCCAAGGCATGCTTATCCGGCGCTAGAATTGGCGTTAAATCCGGTTTTGGCTGGTTGACTGTGGCTTGGCTGAGTGCCCCGTTTAGGCACAAAAAAGGCGGGTGATATGGAATTCTGCTATAGGCATGCTGGGCGGTTTTGATATTCTGGAAGCCGCAATGCACTGGCTGGTAATCCAAGAGGCGAGTAGAGAACTACTACTGCATTTGGTGATTCCAGATTTAGCGTTGGCTCCGTTGCACTGCGTGAGCTTAACTTGGCGTTGACAAAAGGGGTTTTGATTCAGGAACGGGGTGTGACACTCGTGGGGCTAGATATCCTCAGAATCCCTCTAGACGAAGAGACGGTGACATTCTTCGTCTGACTGGAAACTAGACTAGCAATTCGGTATCCCCCTGAAACCCGAGAAAATGCCAAGAAATAGGCCAAAAACATTTAGTTCTGTGTTAATGTTTGCCTTATTTCCATAATGGTCTATCTCGGGCCAGGAATCTTCTACGAGTGTGTTTTTCGTAGTAAAATTTCAAATCTTATAGCTTACAAAGGACGCTCCCCCCGGACACCTGCCTAACCTGATTCTACAGATGTATTGGCGTAATGCGTAATACCGGGTAATACACAGGAAATCGTGCGAAAGTTCCCCAGGCCTCAAAGGGTACCAGCCGCTCGTCATCAAACGTTTTAAAGCGACCAGAGAAATTCCCCTGTTGGGACCACAGAGGGTACCCGCCGCTAACGAACCGTTTCTTTCACAGAAACCGTCTTGGCTCGTTCTAACACTTAAAGCGGTCCCGAGAAATGTTTCTCTGGTCGAACAGGTGCGTTTAGATAACATTACGTCTAGCGTTAGCTGACCGCAGCTGGCCAGCGTAAACAACCTCGGGTGGGGTTTGAGAGGGTGAGAAAGTTTGGCCATAAAGGTAGAAAAGGAAAGAAAAAGAAAATACAAAATGTCTTGGAAAACAGAACATTTAAAGGAGTAATCAAATTATGGACAAGATGGTAAAATAAATTATCTTTCACGTGACAAGTGCCCCCTTTTTTTAAAGTGCGTGAAACACGAACTAAATGACAGTAATTTATCTTTTCCATCAATGTCCATTACATGTCCTAGAACATCCTATAATCATAATACAAATTTGTTTCCAACTTCTGTCAGTACTTAGCTATTGGGAGGATTGGTTACTATCATTCAAATGAACACCCTCCCTTGGTACAAATGCAAGCTAGTAACTGACTGTCTGTAGCTTCTTATCTCAGATTAAAGAGCTACTCCTGAAAAAAATTAACCCTTAAAAAATTTTTTTCTGACTTTTACAACAATAGTCGTCAGATTTGTCAACCAAAAACTCAGCAGTGGTACCATCAACCTTTACCAGCTGTCTCATGTGTAGCATGAACAATAAATGTAACTTAATATTTATGATTGCTGTGGAGTAAAACGCTGTTCAGACTTCCTCCCAAAAGAAATAGTTCGTTATGTCTAGGGATATCGATTCCTATAATCTGCCGAACACTAAACTCTAAGAATCAAGATAGAATCTTGTGAGAGATTCATCCTCGGATCGAGCACATATTAAATGTCGTACTAGATGGGTTCTAGAATCTCGGACGGGCTCCCAATTGTCGTGGTTGAGTTAGAGTGTAGAGTATTTGTCGAGTTGGACAACAGTAGTGAAATCGACAAGGGATAGTGGACTGATAGAGTTATAGATTACACACACAGAAAGGTGTAAATAGGAGATGGACTTGAGACAACCTGGAAGAAGATTTACCAAAATGATCTCTCTCTCCAAGCCTCAACTCACTTTACTGTCTAAGCACCTCCTGCTCTCTCTCTCTCTCTCTTCTCTTATCATACATAGAGATTATAGTAAAGAGCTAAAAATACAAATATGGATGGAAAGGTCGTGAACAGCGCATTAATAAATGTGTAAAATTTATTAAAGAAGAAAAAGCATGGAATTAATGCATATCATCACAACAACATAAAATTACATCAATACTCAAAATATTCATCAATAATCATATACACCCAAAAACCACACACACAGATCACCATTCATAAAACCTGTAGAACACAGAGAGATGAAATAACTGAGTGTCAGCCCGTCCGTTTTCGGGACCAGATGAAATAGTCCGGACAGTGTGTTACTTGTAGATCCTTCGTGAGGGACTATGCCTACAAAACTGTCCTTGTTGGTACTATCATTGGTGATTCCTCCCTACTGGCGCGAGGTGGGCTGGAAGACTCTAGTTACCTTCTGTTTACCAAAATGAATAAACTGCGATTCAGTCCGTCCGCTTTCGGGACCAGATGAAATAGTCCGGACAGTGTGTTACTTGTAGATCCTTCGTGAGGGACTATGCCTACAAAACTGTCCTTGTTGGTACTATCATTGGTGACTCCTCCCTACTGGCGCGAGGTGGGCTGGGAGACGCTGTTTATCTCCTGCTGACCAACTGAATGAACTTAGCGACAGCCTGTCCGCTTTCGGGGACCAATGGAATAGCTCCAGTAAGTGGTTTCTTCGTATATATCCGCCATCGGTGATGGAATTAACCTGAATAAAATCACTGTATAGGCGCTATCGTTGGTGTCTTCCCCCTACTCTGTCCATAGATGGCTGCTCATACGTGCGAAGTTCTACATAGACCCAGAAATAAACCATGGGACGAAGTCACTTGAGGACAATTGATCCCAAGGCATGCTTATCCGGCGCTAGAATTGGCTTTAAATCCGGTTTTGGCTGGTTGACTGTGGCTTGGCTGAGTGCCCCGTTTAGGCACAAAAAAGGCGGGTGATATGGAATTCTGCTATAGGCATGCTGGGCGGTTTTGATATTCTGGAAGCCGCAATGCTCTGGCTGGTAATCCAAGAGGCGAGTAGAGAACTACTACTGCATTTGGTGATTCCAGATTTAGCGTTGGCTCCGTTGCACTGCGTGAGCTTAACTTGGCGTTGACAAAAGGGGTTTTGATTCAGGAACGGGGTGTGACACTCGTGGGGCTAGATATCCTCAGAATCCCTCTAGACGAAGAGACGGTGACATTCTTCGTCTGACTGGAAACTAGACTAGCAATTCGGTATCCCCCTGAAACCCGAGAAAATGCCAAGAAATAGGCCAAAAACATTTAGTTCTGTGTTAATGTTTGCCTTATTTCCATAATGGTCTATCTCGGGCCAGGAATCTTCTACGAGTGTGTTTTTCGTAGTACAATTTCAAATCTTATAGCTTACAAAGGGCGCTCCCCCCGGACACCTGCCTAACCTGATTCTACAGATGTATTGGCGTAATGCGTAATACCGGGTAATACACAGGAAATCGTGCGAAAGTTCCCCAGGCCTCAAAGGGTACCAGCCGCTCGTCATCAAACGTTTTAAAGCGACCAGAGAAATTCCCCTGTTGGGACCACAGAGGGTACCCGCCGCTAACGAACCGTTTCTTTCACAGAAACCGTCTTGGCTCGTTCTAACACTTAAAGCGGTCCCGAGAAATGTTTCTCTGGTCGAACAGGTGCGTTTAGATAACATTACGTCTAGCGTTAGCTGACCGCAGCTGG
This sequence comes from Oreohelix idahoensis, assembly GCA_024509875.1. Taxonomy (NCBI): domain Eukaryota; kingdom Metazoa; phylum Mollusca; class Gastropoda; order Stylommatophora; family Oreohelicidae; genus Oreohelix; species Oreohelix idahoensis. The sequence continues at coordinate 639,231 of JAMPIV010005983.1, forward strand.
CCAGCGTAAACAACCTCGGGTGGGGTTTGAGAGGGTGAGAAAGTTTGGCCATAAAGGTAGAAAAGGAAAGAAAAAGAAAATACAAAATGTCTTGGAAAACAGAACATTTAAAGGAGTAATCAAATTATGGACAAGATGGTAAAATAAATTATCTTTCACGTGACAACCACCTTGCAGAAGTTGCACCTAAAGCAACTCATGTTACTTTGCCGTGAAAGTTTCTGTGCAATTTGTTGTACATGGCGAAGTTGCCAGACACCGGGCACTGTTACACATTGGTCTTATCTTGGCATATGTCTGAGGGGGAAATTGGTTCTAGTCTTCCTGTTTCTTCAGGACCAAACGGGGTCTAAGACACGTAGGCAGATAATATTCAGACATGGACGAGAACGGTCTTTGCAGAGACATATACTGAGAGCAAATAGGCAGGTGTGAAAATAAATTTTATAATATTTTTTCAAATAGTAAAGCGTTCAATGGAAAGAGCCATCTGTTAGACTAGAATAAGAAAGGAAGTAGTGTTTTATTCATTCATTACCATTGAGCTGACAAAGGAGCATAGACCTTCAATACATTCATGCCAAATCCTCCTTACTTGTGCCATCCGCTCAGTGTCTTTCCACATCTTCTGAATTCATTTCAGTGTCTACGAACTGTTAAAATAACAAAAGCAGAAATTTCATTAAACCGTTTAAAGCCATACTCTGGTTGTCTGTTATTAAAATCAAACTACAGTGAAAAACAAGTGAAACAAATATCCCCTGGGTTTTAAAGTCACCGTTTGAGGCCAAATCAGTGAGAAGCCTTTCCGTAACAGCGAATCTATTTCCGTGCGAAGTCGTTGGTTCGGGTCCAAAAGGAACCTTTTGTGAGTTGTTTAGATTCTATAATGGACCAACAGAATTGGACTGATTGAACTGGCCAGTTGGCCTGTAGTGGTAGTGTTAATGCGTTCTTGTTAACTTCAAAATGTTGCAGCTTGACAGGTAAGCCTTTTCCAGTTCTATAATGTTTATTTGTTGTCTATATTAACCGATTTGTTATAATTGCTTGGTCGACAGCATGTACCGGAACCTGCGTTTGTTCATGCATGTTTGAGCTAACACAAATGTAACAGATTACTGAGGTACAGCAGAACCATAAGACAGCCATGCTTTTTTAATTTTTCCAGTAAAAAGAATAAGTTTATAGAAGCCGACAAGAACGAAAGAAATATGAAAAGTTACAAACAGGCTAAAAGTGAGTGGAAAATAGAATGGAGACATTAGATCGTCTTGCTTGAGATATTCTCGTTATGTTTACGAATACTTTACTATAGGAAATCTCACGTAATACATTCGGCTCTCATCAGTTTAAAAATAAAAAATTACATTTATGCACATTGAAGTTTTAATTTGAATAACTCTAGACTAGATGTATATTGTGTGAATGTAAACTGCTCGATTGAAAAGGCAAGCTGTTGGAACCTTGTTCGGGGTATACGTTTTTGTTGAATCTGAGTGGTTGTCACGACACTGAATCTTTCTCACGGTACAGGTTTTTGTTGACTCTGGGTAAGATACAGAGGAAGAAAGGGTGGCATCTCTTGGTTTATTGTCTGAAGTTAGGTTGTGATATCTGTGGGGAAATGATCTGGTTCTGTGCTATGTAGTATTGCAGCATCGTGATTTTAACTTTTATAGGAGAGTTGCTATGTTTCGTGCTGTTTGAAGATTCATTCATTTTCCTCTTTCTCCCTATGGGGCTTAGAGCCACCACTGTAGCTCGCCCTTATGCTGAAAGATACATCAAATCATGTACGCTCACAATTGTGGTTTCTGTAGCAAGTTGCTTTACGTGATGAGGTTGACAGCCTCATTCACAACCTCATATTAGTCGCTTCCTTGTCATATGCCTGAAGGAGCAAAAGTCCCATTCTTTCTTTTCCTCCTGTCACGGATTGCCTCCCCCTGCTTTGCAGTAGTGGTCCACCAGTGGCCAAAACTCAAGAGTATCTAAAATAGGTAGTCAAAGGTGTCTACCTTCGCACAAGATTTCTCTTGGCAGAGTTGTAGATAGAAGGGTAATGACGCTTCTATCCCAAGGGGGTATCATAAGATATTTCCGAAGTCAAGAACAATGCTGCATTGGCATTGGCAGGGCAATTATTAACTTATATCGGTCCGCCGCCTTTTATGAAGAATTAAGCAATGGTTTTAGCCCGTTCAAGCCCCCAGCTGGTGTAAATCCAGCGAAATTTCTTTTTATAAGAATTAGCTCTGTAGATGTAAATATATGTCTAAATGTATATATGTATGTATATGTATTATATATATATATATATATATATATATATATATATATATATATATATATATATATATATATATATATATATATATATAAAATATATATATATATATATATATATATATATATATATATATATATATACAGAGTATTGCTCATACGTTTGCTTTCACACTGATAATAACTGAATCAACTATGATTGTTATGTTTTAAAATAACATGTAACAAATTTAATAATCAATTAGTTTTAACAGGTTAAAATAGAGATGAACTGATGGTGAATTTTAGATGAAAGTTTTATCTTCATAGAGACAGGATAGAGGGATATTAATGTTCTTTGCTGTTGCCTTTTAGTAAGCACTTAGCTTAGAATCGATGACTACTGCAGCCGTGGTTTCGTCAATTCTGTGATGAGGGCACTTCTCCACACAACTTGTCCAATGCAGCGGGGCAATGTCGTGCCTAAATTACCAATAACAAGGTACTTATATCTCACAAATTGATACTATACACTTGAGGCACATGTGATGTAATCATCACTCATCACTGCTCCAGTCGGAGTCTGGGGTTGTTGCTGCTTTTGCTTTTCTGAGCGAATTAGCATAAAACAAACACCAGCGCTTGCGTTAGTGGTTTATGAACATGCTATTTTCATATGTTGAGGTTGTCAGCCTCATATATAACCACTTATCAAGGAAAACGTGTCAAATTCACATTTGTAAAATAAATGTTTACACTTACCCTAAAGTAACTTTTGGGAACACAATCTCCTGGCACAGTTTAGAATGGGCGTAGCACTTTGGTGCTTTCGAATAATTTGGTCTTGGAAAATTGTGTATTCCTCTTATGACGGGTGATCTGATTCCTTAGGAGTCCAGTCTTTGTATTTAAGAATGCGGGTTTACTTTTAAGTTTCAAAGTTGTCCAAATACTTCGATGTTTGTCCTTTAAGTTTTCAGTCTTTGTATTTAAAAATGCGGGTTTACTTTTAAGTTTTAATGTTGCCCAAATACTTCGATCTGTCACTTATAATTTTGGAATCCTGTGTCTGATCCTTCTCTATCTGGCTCTGGTGTATTGCTAGCTTGAAGGGGCGATGCAGCCTGATTTGTGACTCAGATTTCGCTAGATTATATTTCCAATTCTCAGTTCATAATCCCAGATTGTACTTCCGAAGAATTTGCCAATGAGAACCAATGTGTATTCCGGCTCTCACTTTAACCAATCCAATCTCTTTTGCACTATATGAATATGAGTGTTTAATTTAATTTCCCCCGAGTATTTTAAAATATTACATTTAAAAATTCCATCGCGTGACCTCTTTCTAATAATGCTGTAAAACTTCCGCCCAGATTGTCTCCTCTGCCTGGTCATCTGTAATAATTACACAGGGATGCTCCCGTGAAAGCGATTATCTACTTATCACCTGTGTCTTTGCCTATCCCTCAGACGGCTTTCTTTGATAGACAGACCGCGAGCCCAGGTGGTCACTTGCCTGTGTGTCGCTGGCCCCGGAAATGAATTACGCCAACACAGATTGCCTCTATCAAATGTGGCTAGACGAATGAAGTGATAAATGGATTACCGCTGACCTGTCTAATTAGCCTGGTATTATTACGGTTCACCTGGCGAAACGGAAACAAGTCTGGGAGTGGTCACAGCAGACAAAATGAATGAAGGTGCATAAAATATGCCAAATAAAAAGCGGGTGAAGGAGTGAGAGAGGGGCTCAAAAGTACGTGTACAAACGTTTTGTCACACCTCCTCTGAGGTCCCCGGGAACTACACTGGTCTCGAAGATAGCTGAAGGCAGATCTGGGTTTATTTATTTTGGCATTGACATCATTGATCGTTTCTCCTTCTTTGTCCATGTTATTTGCAAGGCAGGTAAAAATGTGCATGTCTGCAATCGTCTAACCAATACGCTTTAAGGATCTTTATCTTTATCATCTTTCAACTCCCCCCAAAAAGCACATATGGCAAGTCTTCCTGGCCCGTGCCATCAGCTCAAGGTATGTCCATGTGTTCTTCATGTCTGTCTCCAGTTCTCTTCTCTGTGTGCTCTTTGATCTTCCTCTACCTCTCTTACCTTGGTGATTCCAGAACAAGGACTGTCTGGTAATGCTATCAGGAGGTTTTCTCAGTGTGTGTGTCGTAAAAATTTTGAATCTGTATGACACCTCGCTCAAATTCCCCGCTCAAAAACTAGCATAATATTTGAACCCAAATTAACTATAGTATTTGAACGTATTCTAAGAACCCAGTCAAATTTACCGCCAAAAATTTATCTAGTGTATTTGAATTTGTCTAGGAACCAAGTCAAAATCTACCGCCCACCAAAATTATCTAAGAGCATAGTCCAAATTTAACAACCAATCATAATGCTTTTTTTTTTGGTAAGGATAAAGAAACCTTTTAACTTGGTAACACAGCTGATAGAATGGTCTGGCGCTCTCTCTTCCAAACCTCTACACCTCACGGTAGAAGGGGAACGACTAAGTAAGTAAGTAAGTAAGTAACAATGCCTATTTTGTGTTTTTGACCGAACGAATATATTTTATTTCTTAACAACTAAAGATAATTAAACATAAGGAAATGTCGGGGCCATTTGAAATTTAAATGTACACCGAGCTCACAGCATTGGAAAGATAGAAAGATCAAGTCTTTGCCTCCTGATCTGGAAGCAGTTCTAAGATCCCTTAGAAGGCCAGTTCAGCTTGAGTGTGTATGAATATATTTACCTGAGGGTAAGAAAGATATATTTATTTGCTTATTTTATTGATTATTAACTTGTGAGTAAACAGCCTATGTGTTCCATATTAATTCGAAAGTGAAACTGCCGGCGGGATGTGTTGTGTCACCCTGACCTAAGTAGGAATGTGTGTAGTATTGCAGGCTTGTTCGAAATGAAAAAAATGTGTATAGTGTTTGCAGATAGGGCACAAAATTTACGACAGTAAGTGTTAGTAGTGGTTTAAATTGGTATTGTCTTCTGGAGTGACACACTGTTCCAAGATCATGTGATAAACATATAGGGAAGGTTAGAATGAAGTAATCAATAGGTCACATGCTGTATTTTACTTACCATGATTATTGTATGGAAGCCAAGCATGGACGAGGGACACTAACATTGAATCCAAACAGAGAAAGAATGATTACATGAAACTGATTGTAGGCAACGGAATTCAAGGTCTTGTGCAACTTGTTAGCACAAATATCTGACAAGGGTAAGTTTTAATATTGTTTAGGGGTGAATGGATTGAGGCAGACTTCTACATGGAATGGGTTGTCTTTCTATTCCATGTTATATCACGAAATTACCTCGTGGCTGCATTCAATTGAGAGGAAGTGTGGGAGTTGAGAGGTCCTCATACAACTGGAACCAGACCCCATCTTCGCAGTCAGGAGTCACAAAGTTGGTGATCCTGACAAATGTTTTACAGAACAGCAGCAGCAACATTCTAAAGTTAAGTCCTTTAGGAAGGCAATGTCAGTTTATCCAAACCATTCACCAAAAAGTATTCAAAATAAACTTACAACCCTTTGTAGGATGAAAGTATCAAACCTTCCAAAGTAATCAAGAGACCTTACAGTGTAGTACTAGCAGAAGTATCAATATTATGAACAGGAACTGTGTGTGTAGTTATTCCAGTGACCACTTTACAAAAATGGAACAGATTTTTCCAAAATATTTATTTTAATGTGTAAATATCATTTTCTTGATTTTGAGAATTCCTGACCTAAAAGATTGAGGTTCAGGACAATTAAATTGTACATAAAATTTCATACAGCCTTACTTAAATAATTTTATTAAAGTTGAAGTTCTGTTTGAAATTAATCATTAATTATATTAAATACATTCCCCTAGACCCGTAGCCAGATCAATTTGGGATCAGGAGAGGTAGCAGTTAGGGACTCAGAGTACATCATCATCATCTTCTCTGAGAACTTACATAGCTTGACCCCACTTTGATGTCTGTACACCCTTGCTCTTTTCAGAGAAGGGGGTATTACTTATAAGACCAGTCTCTTATCTGGCACTATCCTGGTATCCTCTAATACACCTATTTGTCCAGGATATCCCATATTTTATTAACATCAAAACCTCTTATGACAGTGTGTTCTATCCATCTCCAGCGTCTTCTTCTCATCTCTTGTTCCACAGGCGCTTGTCTGGTTCTTGTCATTGGTCCCACATTAGAGATCTTAGGGACTGGCTATAGGAGTAAAAATCTCTTTGCCTGTTATATATTCCCAAACTGCATTGTTATCTCTACATTGATGTGTTGCTATTTTTTACTGCTTATACTGTTAGTCTGCTTGTATTTTCCTTCACGTCTTCATATGTCATTTATGACGTAGGTCATCTGTAAAATGAAGATCAACTCGTTGCTTGTCAAAAACTCATTGTATATTCCTGTTTTCTTTGCTGTTATTATCAAGCTATCACCCAGTCTATGACTGTGCGGAATAACGTTGATGAAAGCCAGCACTGTTGTGAGATTACACTGTTTATCCATTGATTAAACATACGAAACGCATTAATAAAGACACACTGATATTAATATATTACACCACGCTGTAGATAAATGCAATTAATAGAAAAAGTCGAAAAAACAAAAATACAAGATGTCAGTCTTCCTCTTCTTCAGATATAATACCAGCTGATGATAGATTATCATGTACTTTATGTCCATTTCTTCGTATCCTCAGTGTTGTTTATCAATTATGTTTTTTTTTTTTTCATGTGACAATGTTGAACTGCACAATATCTTCTCCATTGTTGTCCCCCGTCTCTTTTTTTTCCTTCAGTTTCTCACAATATATTCCAGCTTTTCTCTTCTCACAACATGCCCTAAGTAAGTGGATGTTTCCTTCTGATATAAGTAACAAGATTCCTTTACACGCCGTCTTGTTTCAGTCCATCTTCATTTCTATTTTTAGCTGTCCATGATATTCTTCTACAAAACAACATTTCTGTGGCCTCCTGGGATTTTTGTTTTGTTTTTAATGTGTGACTGATGGGAGCCGCGCTGTGTAATGGTTACCACATTGCGCTGACGATCAGGTGTTCAATGTTCAAGCCCGAGCGTGGGCATTTGAAAGAGTGTCATCGACCGGGATCTTGACTGAATAACCTGAGCGGCTCCTGAGATAAACCCTCTGTGGATGGGAAGGAGCGAAGCTCCTGACCGGGTTGGAAGGAAAGTCCACAGTCTCCCCAGCCTGGAAATGACATGTCATTGGGCCGAAGTGCTGAAAGCCCAAATGCCGCTGGTTAATTTTAAAAAAAGGGGGGGGGGGGGGCTGATTGTCCTTTGACTTTGTAAGACAGAATTGGTTGTATGTAACACTGAAGAACTCTTTCTTACTTCCTTATACAAAGATTTGGTGCATAAAATACTTCTCATTTTATATAATGCTGCTTTAGCCTGGGCTATTCTGTTCTTCACTTCTGAGACATATATCCCATCTGGTGTTATTAACGTGCTCGGACAGTAGAATATATTGATTTGTTTCAATGTAGTCCTATTTATTTTGATGTTAAATTCAGGAGAAATCACATCCTTCGAGTTAACCATTATTGTAATTCTAGAGTGATCCAATAAAGGAAATGAGAACGTATCGGCCACGCACTACGAACGAGAATAGGTAGAAAACCGAGACAACCACGGTCTAGACGCCAGGGAAGCAGACAGAGAAAGGTAAATCAAGACGTACATGACGACGAACACTGCAGAGAAGGGTAAAACTAAAGTAAGAGAAGTCAGGAGAATCCCAGGACAGGATGGGATGGAAATGTGTTATCTCTCCCTCATGGGCCTCCAGAAGTAATGAGAACAAATTTTGAATCGCCACTGACATTCATAGATTAGATATTTCAAAAGGAGATTTGAGTAGCTTTTTAAAACCATATTTATCTCTCTCGCTTTATAAAGAAAGCAACTAGTCAGTGGCGTAGATAAGGTGCCCGCAAATCCCACGATGGGGGTCTGGGACCTAGTTTCACTAATTACTGTAGGGAAACGGTGTCAATGCCAATGCAAAAAGTTAATCTTACATTACAATGAAAATAATACGTCTTAAGTTTTACAAAAACATATTTGTATTCACCCTACAATACTTTGTTGTGGGGGAAAAGGGGGCGGCTCCAAGGTGGTGACATACCTTTTTGAACTGAAAGCTGACACTCTTGGCAAATGTTTAATCTAAGTTTACAGTTAAATAGAGAAGACGACGCATACAATTACCAGGATTATAGAACCAGCAGTGATGTGTATCTTATATAACTTTCCACTTCCCGTGCCAGATTTAATCTCTTATCATCCTCAGTGTTTAATTTTACATTAAAATAGATAAAGGATAATGATGCTTCTAACAAGGTTTTCCCCACAAGATAAAAGTCAAGATGCAATGCTGCTTAGGGCCGAATAATTATTTATCAGAAAATTATCATCACTGTGTGATCTAATGGTAATTTGTAAAGGAGGTCACTTGGCAGCTTTTATGTGTTACTTAGCTAGGCCAATTGTACCCTTTGTGTTCCAGAGATAGTACCCTCAACTGGTACCACCAACTAGTATGGTAAAAGAATAGAAACAAATACCCTCTGAGTATTGAATTTCCCGACACATAGTTTTGTGTGCCCTTCTTTCTATTCCACCATCCAATCTACCTCAGACTTTACCCTCGATGCGAATTAAGCTTAATCCCTCGAGAGAAAACTTTCTTTACATTTAAATTGAATGGCGCTATATTTACTTTACATTTAAATGAAAAAGTTAATAGTATAGATAGAATATATTTATATTTACATCTACACTGGTTGAAAAATGTTCCCAATATAGAGTGAATATGTTTTCAGTTACATCTACACTGGTTGAAAAATGTTCCCAATATAGAGTGAATATGTTTTCAGTTACATCTACACTGGTTGAAAAAAAGTTCACAATATAGATAGAATATGTTTTCATTTACATCTACACTGGTTGAAAAGCTTGAAAACTTTAATTATTTTTAAAGTGAATATGTTTACATAGACATTTACACTGGTTTGTAAATGTAAATACTGTATTATAATTAGAATGAACATCATTTCTTTCATCTTTCCCTCCCTGCTCCATATGAAACTTGGGACCACCTATGCTTTTAGTTCTCTTTAAGAAACTAGCAATAAAGCAGTCACCAGCCCTTGCAGTTGTGGTTCATGAAATCCTCATTCTATATGTTGAGGTTGCCAGCCTCAAATGACTTGGACTTCCACTAGCGATTTTCACATATTAATATTCACATGGCAATATATACATATTAGTTCACATGTTAGTAATGAAAAATATAGAATGTTCTTCTTTTCTTCTTCGTTCACCCTCAGATGTCAACTTGAATAAGTTCAAAGAAAGCAGTGGTCAACCTAAGGCTGATGATATCTCCGTAGATTTTCTTCAGGAATGGTACTGGGGATGGCCATATGCGTTTTCTCTATTCCTCATATCTTGGGCACCTTTGAAGCAGATGTTCGGCAGTCATTTTATCAGTACCATCAGTAGTTCCTATCTTTAATTTGTTGAATAGATGGTATCTCAATCTGTTATGACCTGTGCGAAGTCTGAAGATTACCACTTGTTCACTTCTGCTCAGCTGGTAATACTTACTTACTTAGTCGTTCCCCTTCTACCGTGAGGTGTAGAGGTTTGGAAGAGAGAGCGCCAGACTATCCTATCGGCTGTCTTCCTCCTGGCCTGGTTCCATTCTAGTCCTCGATCCTTCAAAGATTGTCTGATGTTGTCCTCCCAGATGTGCCTCTGATTTAGCAATCAGGGCAACATCATCAGCAAATGCCAGCTCCGAAATATAGACCTGTCTCATCTTCCAGTACCCCACTGAATACTTTCTTGTTCTCTCCTTACTCAGCTGGTAATATGGATCATTTTTTGTGTTGCCTGTGTGCTCTTCTTCCGACTTGTGCCTGTACCTGCGCTTGATAAAACTCTTGGCCTCCTCATAAGTTATATTTGTGTCAAGTTGGGGAAGCTTTAACCCTTTCTTTGCCAATTTGTCAGCCTCTTCATTTCCAGGGATGTTGCAGTGAGAAGGGATCCACTGCATCACGACTCTTTTGTATTGCTGACATAGTCTGTGCAGTGTTACTCTTAGGTCATCCAGTTCAGCATTACTTTGACTTTTCAGCGTTGTAATTACTGACAGCGCACCTGAGAAGATAGCTACTGGTCTCTGAGCTTTCTTCTGTCATTAGAATTTATGATGCAGTTTTTAAGGCCTCTGCCTCTGCTCTGAAGTTACTTGAAAATTTCCCTATTGCGACTGCTATCTTTTTTTGTGTGCCATTGCTTAAGCTCAGGAAGACTCCTCCACCCCCATCATCTGTTGCATTAGGTGCTCATCCATCTGTGTATGCATGGATCCAGGTGTTGCTTGGGTAATGTTTCTCTATATATTTTGTAGTTAGGACTCTTTTTTCTGTTTCATTTTGGCTATTCTTTCTCTAAATACCAGATAAAGAATGTAAAATGTACAACTTACGCCAATCTTGGCTCATCTTGTACGCGTGCTCTTGGGGGTTGTTACTTTAACAATAAATTACCACTTTGACTCCGTGTTCCAGATTCCTCAGATCCTGGTTTTCCTTGTTAAAATAGTAGAGTTCTCCTGAGTTCTAAGTCCGCAAGACGCTCAAACAAAGGTCCGGTCTGATTAATGGAGCTTATTCTAGTCTTAACTCTGGCAGTCTGGTTGTCGTCTTGGCAAGCGATTCTCACAGTGTTCTAATCTGGCTAAAGTGTCAGATTATATGGCCCTTTGCCTCGCCCGCAGTTGTTTGTTACGATTTAGACAGGGTCTGATCAGGAATTTGGTGGTTCCTCTATTTCGAACCCCCGCCAATCGTTCAAAACTGCCTATTTAGGTGGGGTAATTCAAAATTATTCCGACATGGAAAATTATGTGCCTGATGCAAAAAGTCACGTCTCCCATATATGGAAGTGACAAGTCCGTACACTCTTTCAACAATGTGTTTCAGATGTAACATCTTACTTTCCTCTAAAGCAATAACTTTGAAACAGGTGTACAGGAAACGATTATGTCATTCGTTTCCGCCGAGTGCATGCATGCCTCCGTCTGCGGGCGAGTAATTGTATCGCCTGGCACAGCTGGGACAAACAAAACTATGCGAAAACTGACCAGGCTTATATGGGTTTTACCTGCGTTAATCTCCGCAAAGCTGTGAAGCGCCAAGCAAATATGATGAATAATCACCAAAAAAGGAGTGTCGAATGATTGTAAATCCCAAATATCTGTTTGATAAGAGATAATTAAATGTGTTGATCCCCCGGAAATTCCAGATAATCAGTACGTACAACAAATGTAACTGATTACTGCCGTAGTGAAGAAGAGATCGGCCCGAAATTATGTGACACAGAAAAAACTGATATATGCCTTATGCGTGGAATAACAGCTGGTTCAACCCCATGTGGGTTATAATTTGGGTAAATAGTGTTCTTCATTCAATATAGCATTATATATTGTTTGTTTTTCTAATTTTGGTTCTTCCAGGCTGCAATTTCTCTGCCGTTTGTTGTGGCTTTGCCTAATGTCTGTAGTGTTTATAGTGTATCCCATTCCGTGATCCTTGGATAATCTCACTTTACCCTGTTGCGTGATGAAATATGTGAGTTTATATACTGTTATAATAAAACCTAATTTTTGTTTACTCCCCATTTACGAGTTTAAAATTGCATTGCGATGAAAGTGTGAATAAATAGCGCCGGGTTATCATCATCATCGTTTATTTCGCTCGTTATGGACCATGATCCATCACTGCAGATGGATTCCTTAAAGAAGCCTACGTGACAGTACATACTTATACAGCGGTGGTTTATGTAGTAATTCTTTTTATAGGATGAGGTTGCCAGTCCCATGAAAAACCTCATATTAGTCATCTCCTTCTCAAGACAAAGGCACAGGGATTGAACCCAGGTTGCGTCACGCTACAAGCTACCCAGCTGTAAATGGATACCCGACTCTGCTCTTAAGGCAGAAAATAAGGAAGCCGGTCACCCCGTATAGTGAAGTCTCTTACACTTCTACCCTACAGCAGTACGGGGTATGGGATTACTTTGACCTTGACCTCAGAATTTTGACAAAATTAGTTTGTATTCCTAAGCCTCGTTGTACACATGGTTAGCTTTATGCTTCTTTCAGGGTGTATGTTTAATTCTTATTTGATACACTAAAAGTGTAAAAATGTTATATTAATATCATAGAACAATCACACAGAAATAATCAGAGGCAAATTGTGAATCAGTATCCATCGCAGAAGGGCGCGCTGTTCTTGAACATCCCGGCTGATTGTCTGGGTCGCCTATCGAAGAGGCTTGAAACAGATTCAGAAGGTTGAGAAAGGCTGCGGGATCGACTCCACTAGCATTTTTCGTTTGTGTTGCCATTTTTTTCTCGTATATAGGGGCCACATTAATTTTTGAAATTATTTTCGAGGAGAATATACAATAAATTCCTTAGTATTTATACTACGACGTACTTTAAAAGACATTACAAATCAGCGCATTCATTACCGTGCAATTTAAAAGTAATAATTTTGAAAGAAAAATACAAAGCCAAATTTCGCATATGATTACCGATCGCAATGCTTAACTCGTGTATAGATGAATTTAGTTCACGTACACAGTTGGGGTATAAAAGCTGGCATTTTCAAATTCGCGCCAATGGTGAGGTGGAGTGTACTGTGTTAAACTCTACCATTTACGCACTGACAACTAAGAACAGCTTAGGTAAGCGTTTACACATGTTTAATGTTTGATTTATGAACAGCGTTGCATATTTTAAAGTGCCCGTTTACGGTGTCTTTTATGTGGATTTGAAAGGTTTTTCTTAAATATACGGTGTGTAAAGGCAGTGCGCATAGGAAGCTCATTTTGAGTCATATTAGAAGAAAGTAATGCACCTTCTTTGAGCGTGTTATTAGAAGAGGGAATATATTGTGAAAAGAGTTATAGTGTACGACAGTTGTCTCATGTCCTGTTATTAACGTATTTATCCTGCATTCAGCTTCTTCCTTTCCTTTTCCTTCAACATTTCACATTCCACCGAGCTAGTAAGCGCGTCAACACACACTGACACTTGATTGAAAACTAGAATTCACAAAAACACACTTATAAAACTGAAGACATTAAGGAATTTTTAAAACAAAAACCTCTGCTGGGAATCGAATGTGAATGCAGACCACTAAACCAACGAAATGCCTTGATATATATCCTTTTTTCAAATGTTAACAATTTTACTGATTGCCTGTATCAGTCAGCGCTGCGTAGTGTCGAGAGTTTCGTTAGGTACATATCAAGAAAATTAAAGTGAAGTGTGACCGTGTGGGCAGAAGAATTTAATTTTAGACTAGAGAGTAATTAATTTTCGATCTAGTGTACGGTGTTTGTGACCATGCTGGCATTACCTCAAGCAGAAGTGGACGGTCTGGGGGAACACACCTAGGCAATCTTTGAGAATCACAAAAATGTGACATGCGACAGATGTAGGCAAAGACGGTCCTCGTTTATGACAATCTTGGCGCTGTCTGACACCACTGAAACAAACATTTACAAATGAGGAGAATGTCAGACTCGTGGGATGCGCGTGACTGATATAGTCGATAACGTGATAACATTATTATAGGTGTGGGCGGACGTTGCTGACCGGTAGACAAGATTTAATGTGGCGTATGTAGGATTTAAACTAAAACAGCTGATGACTAGTCCAGAGGTCAGAAGTAGCCAAATCATCTTCTTGTGTCATATGCGCCCTCATATGGTACGCCAGTGAGGTTGGAGGATTTGCTATCGCATAGTTGCGTCTGTGCTAAGAGTGTGACGAAATCAGTCGTGCACTTTTTATAACTCTCGTCCCCTCCGGCAGTATCACTTCATTTCTTCATTTTTCTCACTCTTCGTCCTATTATTTGGCATATTTATTGCCCGTACATTCTTTTTGCTGTGACCGCGTCCAGACTTGTTTACGTTTCACCACGTGAACTGTAACAACACCAGGTTGATTACACAGGTCAGCGGTAACACGTTTATCACGTAAGTCGCCTGGCCACCTTTGTTAGACACACTCTCTATTAACACAGATGGTCGCGCACGATCATTGAAAGGAGGACCATATTGTCTGTCTGAGAGAGCCGTCTGCGAGATGGGCGGAAACACAGGTGATAATGAGATAATAGCTTCTGCCGGCCTATCCCTGTGTACAAGGGGATTGACATAAGTCTTGGGCCTGACCATGAAGGACATGTCACAGAGAGCTGAAATTTTGTTGGAAGCAAAGGAAGATTTTGAGCGCGCGTTATCCCTCGTTTCCTGGTCACAACCTTTTTTAGTTTGGTGAGAAGATCTGCATAGTACTGTCCATTAACTGTGTTGCCACGAGGCAGATAATCTTTCAAAAGGACACCTTTGCCATCCCATAAAACAGTCAGCATCACTTTTCCTGCAGATTTCTGCGCTCTCGGCTTGACAGGGGTTGGGGAGCCCGGGGTTTTTCATTGCATGCTGGCAATTTTGGATTCGGGGTCATAATGGTGTACCCAAGTCTCATCTACTGTCACCATGGTCTCCAAAAAATTTTTTGACTGACACTTTTTGAGCAACTGTTGACAGCAATTTGCCCTCGTTTGCTTCTGTTCACGTGTCAACAGTCGCGGAACCCAGCGTGCACACACTTTTCTCATGTTCAGTCTGTTGTGTAAAATTCTATAAACTGTTCTTTCATTTAGTTTTACTCTACTAGCTATCTCCACAATTGTCATTTTTCGATCCTGGTCAATGATTTTCGTCACTCTTGTTGCATTTTCATCGTTGCACTCTGAGGCTGGTCTACCAGATCTTGGCAGATCAGCAACATTTGAACAGCCGCACTTAAAATGTTGACACCAGTTTTTTTTACCGAAGTATATGAAGGACAAGAATCACGAAACACTGGTTCCATCTCCCTGTGTATTTCTGTAGGTGTTTTTCCCTGAAACATCAGAAATTTTATCATAGCTCTGGCCTCCTACTTTTCCATTGTTTTGTCAAATCTTTGGAGCAGCAGATCCGGTCAATAGGGTACATTGCGCCGTGCACCGTAGCGGGAAAACCCATTGAAGAAACAAACGCGTACTTCACAAATTCAGTGCAAATATGATGAACTTTAAATGTGCCAAGTTTCATCTTCCTCCTGTGACTCCTTCATGGTCAGGCCTAAGAATTATGTCAATCCCCTTGTAATTATTTCAGATGTCTGGCGAGTCAATATTGGCGGACAGCATCTAGACAGGAAATTAGTTCATAGATGTGTTTGTGAGCTTGTACAGAGGCAAGCCGTTGTTTCCGTAATCGGTGTGACAAGCCAACGGGTGATCAGCCCATTGGGCGCAAAAGAGATTGGATCGGTGTAAAGTGAAAGCCGGAATACACGATGGTTCTCATTGGCAAATTCGTCGGAAGTACAATCTGGTATTTGAACTGAGAAATGAGAGATATAACCTAGCAAAATCGGAGTCACAGATCAGACTGCATTGCAACGTCAAATTAGCAATTCGCCAGATCCAGAGAGAGAGAGAAGGATCAGACTGAGACTTCCCATATTATAAGTGACAGATCAGAGTGTTTAGGCAACTTTAAAACTTAAAAGTAACCCCACATTTATAAATACAAAGACTGGAGTCCTAAGGAATCAGATCACCCGTCATAAGAGGAATTTCCCCGACAAAGTTATTCGTAGCATCTAATAAAGTGCTGTGTCCATTCTAAACTATGCGAAGAGATTGTGTTCCCAAAAGTTACTTTGGGTTAAGTGTAAACATTTATTTTACAAATGTGAATTTGACACGTTTTTCTTGCTAAGTGGTTATATATGAGGCTGGCAACCTCAACCTATGAAAACAGTATATTCATAAACCACTACAGCAAGTGCTGGTTATCGATTCTTGCTAGTCATACAGAAAACCGACAGCAGAATGACCCCAGACTCCGACTGGAGCAGTGATGAGTGATGATTACATCACATGTGCTTCAAGTGTATCATATCATTTGGTGAGATATATGTACCTTGCTAATTGTCATTCAGGCAAATCATTGATTTCGCGCTGTCCAAGCACATATTTTCCCAGTTTAATACCCAGAAGAATATTGGTGATTTCTAATCATCTTCCCTGAGCTACGCTGTGTATACTCAATAATATAATTATTCAGAGAGATTAACATTGGTGGGTGGACAGCGAGACAATGCACCTGTTAATTTGCAGCCCACAAATGTACTTAGCAGAGGCATTTGTTCTTTACATTTTGTCTAAAAGATCGTGGTACTAAGCTATCAGACGGTTCGTGGAACGAAGCTATCACTCAGACCGTTCGTAGAACAAAGCTATCAGATTGTAAAGTGTCATAATCACAGAAGGATTGACGAAACCTAGGCTGCAGGACTCACTCATACCAGCTAAGTGCTTGTAAAAGGCACCAGCAAACGGACATTAAATTTTAATTTTAATCCTCAAACCAAGTCTCAATGACGAGAAATTCAATATTCATCTAAAATTCACCATCATTTCATCTCTATTTTAACCTGTTAAAACTAATTGATTATTAAATTTGTTACATGTTATTTTAAAACTTAACAATCATAGTTGGTTCAGTTATTATAAGTGTGAAAGCATACGTATGAGCAAGACATTAATATATAGATATACATCTAGACATATTTACATATATAGAGCTAATTCTTAGAAAGGAATTTCGCTGGATTTACACCAGCTGGGGGGCTTGAACGGGCTATAACCATTGCTTAATTCTTCACAAAAGGCGACGGACCGATATAAAGGTGGCGCCGTAGAGAGCACCGCCACTTGATGCGATCATCCCACGTCCATGCATGTTTGCACACATCTTTGAACCTCAGCTGCGGTCGCCCAACTGTTCTTTTGCCAAGGCCAGCACGTGACAACATCTCGACATTTATCACTTATGATAAATACTACATATTGAAAATCTACATAGAAAACAAGTAGACCTTTCGTACAATATTGTTTGCTGTAAGACAATATACCATCTGATAGGGTTTCGCGAATAAAATGGGGACCCCTGTCATCAAGATACCTTCTTTTTCTGTGACTGCGGAATGGCTGTGTGAAAGTAGGCCAGAGAGAGTGACGACAACATAACTCAAATATTTAAGAATTATTCTTCTTCACACTGTCACAGAAGATTTATTTCTCCATTAATAATAGCTCTCCGCGTTTCTCCACTAATGGTCGCTATCACCTATTTATCATTAAATCATTTTAAAAAATCAAACAACCTGTGCTCAATAACCTCGGAACGTGTTTGTTGAAATCTCTGCACCTCAACGTATTTGTTTTTTTTTTTTCTTTCTGACACACTGAATTTTTAACAAGGTGAACGATCGTTGTTCGATAGATTTGCGTGAGCGATTTGCTGCCTGCATAAAACACGCATTTTATTTGGCAAATCGATACTAATGATAGAGTGAGGACATAGAGAAAGAGAATCGAAGTGAGGGTCTAATTAATTATCCAAACAGAGAAAAACAGTATCGTATCTAGTTATTTGTGCACTCTGTTCTTCGTTAAACTAGAATTCGCCCGTGTTACAAATCAGAACTTTTTTGTAATGTCGTCAAAAATATTACACGTTTTAATGTGTTTAACTGAAGGATCTGTTTCATTGTTTTCGAAGTATTTTTCTAGTTAAAAAACGTAAGACCTGTTTTACCGTGGTGTTCCACTGGTATTTAACTTCAGTGATGACATTAAGATAAAAAGAAAATAGTTTGGCTAAAGTACAAAAACAAAACTCAAATTAATTTTAATTATTTTCGAATCCCTTTAACCCTGAAAGAGTTTTCTTGCTTCCTTTCTTCTTCTTCTTCTTCTTCTTCTTCTCTCTCTCTCTCTCTCTCTCTCTCTCTCTCTCTCTCTCTCTCTCTCTCTCTCTCTGTGGTTTAAGATACTTATTATCCTTCCTTTATCTCGGTAACTTAAGAGAAATACGAGAACTTTCTGGATTTAGTGGCCAGTTTTATGCTAAACTCTGAACTTCTAGAAAGATAAAAACTGGGTCCGTCATTTCCAATCTCGACCCACCTTATTCTTCTGTCTCAAATGCATCATATCAGTCCGTGGGCTCTTCATATGTGGTTTCTGTGACAAGCTGTTTTTACATCACGAAGTTGCAGCCCCATGAACATCCTTGTAGTAACCGCCTCTGATGATATTCCTTATGAAGCGTTTATTAAGTCATATTTTTGTTATCTTATCAGAAACCGCGAGAACGAACCATAACAGGTCGATCCGTCTTCTCAGGTAAGCCTTATCGAGGTCAAATGTCTTTGTTTTCTAACACGTTCATTTTTATGCATATACATTGTGCATAAATTCTCTTTCCACTAAAATAACTTTTCTCACTTTGTCTTTCACTTACCTCACATTACTTCACACTCAGTTCATCTTGTCTTACCCAAGGCTCCCACTATCTTCATCTAGTCTACTCTTACTGTGCCTTCACCTTGTCTCCAACTAACTTTACTTTATGTCACATTTACTCTGCCTTGCCGCTAACAGTTAACTTAATACTGTCTCACACTAATTTCTCACTGACTCACATTTACTCTGCCTTGCCGCTAACAGTTAACTTAATACTGTCTCACACTAATGTCTCACTGACTCACATTTACTCTGCCTTTCCGCTAACAGTTAACTTAATACTGTCTCACACTAATTTCTCACTGACTCACATTTACTCCACCATGTCTCACACAAATTCCGCTTGTCTAGAAGTAACTCCACCTTGTTTCACGCGTCGTTTTTCTAAATGAAAAAAAACCCATCTAATCTAACTTGATAAATAGATAGATTGTAACAGTCGGGTTGTTTTTATATATGTGATGGTGGATGACTGTTTCAACCCAAGGTTCATAGACCGGAAAGCAATTTATGTCTGATGTTATTTGGGCACGTGATGTAATGGTGATGAGTTGTAGAACCTCATACAGGTGTAAATAACCTTCCTCAATTAGAAACTTCTCCATCATCCACAACAAGTACAAAAATCAGTGGAAGGAGGAAGGGGATATATACAGCAGAGATGACCCAATCCACCACCTAAACAGACACCAACAGACGACAATTTTCCGCCTGAGAACTGGTCACTGCAGATTACTTGGACATCTCTATCGCCTCAAGATATCCCACACGAATGAATGCCCATGTGGAACTGATATCCAGACTCCAGAACACATTCTCCACTGGGTCCATAGCATAGCTGTTCTTGTGATGGCAATGGGGTCTCTTCTGAGGACATGGCCAACCCAGCTCCAGCGTCTGCCAGCTATGATGGTGTGCATGTCCTCTTGCATGCTCCGAGTAAGCAGATCTTGGTGATGGTATTCGGCCAAAAGATTCGGAGAATTTTTCTTAGGCATGTTGTGTGAAAAGAGGACAATTTCGACATTTCCTTCTCTGTAACTCTCCAGCTCTCCGCGCCATAGAGAAGTACAGAAAGCACACAGCTCTGATATAATCCTAATTTTGTGCTTGTGCTGTACTGAAAGGACTTCCATATGTTGTTTAGACTAAAAAAAGGCTGTTCTTGCTTTGTTCATTCTGTTGTTGATAAATCAAAGTAGATTAAATTTAATTAAAATGTCAAATATGTATCTTTTGGTAATAACAAATGCAACTCTCAATTGGAAGTATCCAAGAGATAACAAGGTCCAATCGTTGGTATTCTCAAAATATTGTTGCTTGATGATATATCGACTTGTCAAGAAATGTTTATATACACAAAATAATTGCTAAGCAATGTTCTCAATCATTCTACTTCAACATAGATCTCTGGGGTATCTTATAAGTCAGACCGGACTAACTCCGGCGTTATTAATTTCACTCCCAGAATGAATATATATCTACTTGTCCTGTTGCACTAATTTCGTTCTTTATTCTTAGGTGAAACTGGTAGATCACTGCACGAAATGTCCTTTTGTTCAAATATTCTTACTAGCACAAATACTTGAGGGAATCTAAACTGGGGGGAGAACTTTAAGAATGTTGGTGGTGGTGGAGAGAACACATGCTAAATTAAGTAATGAACACTGTTCCTAGTGACAGCTCTATCAGCCTCCCACCCCCTGTCATTGGTAGCCGCTGAACTAATTATTAACAGTGTATAACTAAAAACCAACAACAGACGTACCAGTAGATGATGACAGCGTCACGTGGTATTGATTTACTTACCTAGCAGTCAGCTTGTATTCTGTGCTTTTTATCTTCCTGTTTATTCATCTATATTTGATCCCTCTATTTGTGTGTCTGTCTTTGTGTTTTTCTGATCTGTCTACATAACTATCTTCCGCGTGTCTGAACTATTCCAGAAGGTATAAATATGAAGTGCATGTGCCAGCAATAAGGATGTTAACACTGAAAGGCTAATAGTAAACCCGTGGTGGAAACGTGATCCACGTTTATCATTTTCTTCCTGCTTGAATATTGATCTCTGTGCCTCTTTTGTTAGCATACGCGAACTTTGTAAGACAATAACCGAGAAGTGGTTTGTAAAAGTTTACGTTGGTTATAATGCAGTTCACACACAAGTCTAGCTGTTAACGGTGTCGTGTATGATTTATCAGATAGGTAATAGATGTTTATAGCCCTGTCTGAGCAGAGGTGATAGTGATGACAATGTGAAAGTAAGGGGTAAGATATAGTTTTATCACGAGGTGATCGTGTAAGAGAAAGGACAGTCTCTGGATAGAATAATTTATCTAATCCAACCTATCTGGACGACGATATTTAAATCAGACGCACTTTCTCTCCTTGTACGAAAATACAAGTTACACTACACTCAAATGCACACAATTCTGTGACAAATACGCACGAACGTGAAAACAAACTATGAATAACATATAGTGGATAAGGGTTGACCGACACGATAACTAAAGGTTTAATAAAGTTTATTATCAATAAAAGATCACAACAATAAGCATATACATCACTAGATTATGGTTTACAGACAAAATGAAAATTAATCAAATAGGTTCTCCCCTCTGGTAAAGGAAAAGAAAGGACGATCCCAACAGAGGTTAATTAACCCAAAAGATCAAAGGTTAACAATAAGTTATGAAATAGTCAGTATGGGAAAAGAATAGGTTCCTAATGTAAACTATCCCGTGACTAATCAGATTATTGAGATTAAAAAAAAAAAAGAAAGAAGAAACCTGTCGTGTGGTGAGTCACTGGGGCAACTACGACAGTAGTTTTTGCCAGGAATAGTCTATGAGATATTAGATATAAGGTCTCTAGAAATTGGCTCGTTAAGAAAGAAAAATGACCTATTCGAGATAGGACAAGAAGACAGGAATGCGAATGCTTTCCACGAGACAGTGTTTTCTAATTAATTATGGAAAGAGTTCTGTTTCCCCACGACCTTAGCTTCTGCCCTTAGATCCCGTAAAGAAAAAGCCCCCAACCTCATCTGAGTAGAGAAAGGTTCCTATAGGTGAATATGTAACACCGACAGCACGAGTGATACATTAACAAACTAGATAATGATCAAACGATCGTTGGGTTTATTAATGAAATATCCACACATATAGGGTTAGTAATGGTTAGAACGTGATGATGGTGAAAGACGATTCACAAAAAGCACACAGATGAGATAATAAAATTGCAGTTAATTAAGTAATAGTTAATTAAGAATGAACTGGTGTAAAGTGAAATGATGATGTGATATGATACGTGTTACCAAAATGGTGAGTACTCTACACAGTCCATGTGTCTCTAAATGCTTCGCATTGATATGACGATTCACATGTATGCATACACTGTCCCAAGTTGTTATACGTTATTTCGAGTGGGGTATCTCTAAGCCGAGGACGTTCTGATGAATACTGTTGTCGTACGGAGAACGCTGACGAGATATCTATGTATATTCCTTCACTGTTTGAGTATATCTCTGTAGTGTTGATCAACAGTTAATAGCTGTCATATGAACAAAAGGTCTGTTGTCTAATCTCCCGAGGGTACTGGCCAGACTGGATATTTTCACGAAATGTTAGTGATATGTAGACTCATAACCTTGCATATGTAGTCGTGATTCATACAATATATATGTCTGCTTCATAGAATGCGCTTAAGAGGGTGTTGCCCTTGCTATAAATATGCGATTCCTCTTTGAGCTCTTGTATTTTCTCCCTCATTTGCTCTTTCATCCCATATTTGCGACCCACATTTGCTATTTCATCGTTGTGATTACACGCGACCGGTATCTAGAGAACCACATTTGGTCTTTCATCGGGGGAAATAAAAGTCCTTTGATTGAGTCCCCATGCCTGACATTATCGTTTGAAGCCCACATTGCATCGTGATAAATCTGGTGAAAACACATCTGGTCATCCTAATCAAACATCTGGGCATGCTGTAATTTCTGTGACACCACATTGGACGCCCATATTGGCCAGGGGAAAACGTCTCATGCTGTAATGGTGTTATCTTAGGTCGGCCGCTGTTCAGACAAGCGTTGGGTTACCACATTGGACGCCCACCTTGGCCAGGTGAACAATAAACAATCAGAGGTCAAACTACACCCACGTTTGGACTGACAGGGGACAAGAGCGATCCTGTGAATGAGTGACCAGAGGGGCCATTAAGGATTGGTTGGTACAGAAGGCCTTTGCGCTCGTTTATCACAAAACCATATAAGTATATGATGTTAACAAAAAGCCATAAGTTTCTTTCTCTGTTCATTCAATTCACATACACGCAGTGGCCACTTTCAGATGCACTTACCCCAGTAGTTGTCGCAGGCATTCCAAGGAAATACACTAATAAGTAATATATATATTTAGTGTCAAATTTAAGTTTGCCAAATCCAGCCCCAGACTCTCCGTAGTTGCTGACTGCAAATTTCACAGGAGTCGCTAGAGTCGGTGTTAAATTTGTACTGGATACAATAAGTTATCTATGCCTTCAGTTGGTTGGAGTAAGGTTCATGCGTGGTGATCGCAGATGTAAAATAAATAGAACATATACAGTTCCTAGGTTGTTTAGCCTCAGGTGGCTGAAACGCTAGGTTTAAGTTACACAAGTGTTGCTGACAATATATTGCCACAGTTGGCTGATGAGATATATATATATAAGTAAATCTGGTAATAGTTCTGGTCCAATTAATATTATAATTATTGTTCTAGTTTGGTCTCTCTCATAAAATGAAGAAGAATGGACCGCACAGGTCATAGCCCGAAGACTCAACAATATTATAAAGTTTCTGGTTGCTTATACAATTATAAGACTTATAAGAACTCAAGTTCATATGGCCAGAAGTCCGCTAGTATGCAGGTTTGATCAGCCTAAATTTTAGGAAAGAAAATATGAACATTTAACCAAATTATCAATATCATATCTAACACGTGTTAAAAATAGTATCTCTACACCACTCTGTTATAAATTAGATTTAAAACACACAGGTCTAGCTTATCCTATTATTCTGTTAACGCGTGATATGAACACTAGTCATTTAAAAAAATTACATAAAATGGATAGAAGTAAATAATATATGCCGTCAGTAGACAGTTATTTAATGTATGTACTAGTCAATTTAAAACATCTCTTACTGGAAAAATAGCGAGTAATTAAATTTACTTTATGGCTGGAAAGTTAGTTATAAGTTATTTAATTAGCACAGAAAATCTCAGTGAAATATATATTGAAAACTTTAAACACACTAAATCACTTCAAATCTAGTATATAAATTACCGCAATCAGAAAAATGAAACACTCCATGGAATCTATTAATTCTCACTCTGTACGAGAAATCTTAAGACAACGAGCTAGTGAATTCAGATAGATTTCTGGCAACTGATCATGGCTATCGGAGAGACATGGTATATATTGAAAAATTCCGTACTATCGTTCTTTAATGCGAAAGTAGCACCATTGCCAGACCCGAGCCAATTTACCGTTCGATTTCTTGAATCAAAGGTAATTTTACCACCTCTTGACTTTCATCATCTCCGACTTGCCGAAAATAAGCTACGCAATTTTCACCTGGTTTTACAATCCAAGGTCCGTCTCACTGAATATCGTGTGTTCCCCTGATCAAAGAATCTATTACGCCATGCTCCGCGCTTCGCTCTGTTTCACATAGGGCTTGATTGCCAGATGCTTAATTAAACTGGTGAATCCTTCGTTCATGTAGCAAAAGTATACTCTAGATGGGGAGGGGTAAAAGTGGATGATTACTGCTGCACTATTTTCATCTGTGACAAACGGCATTAAGAATATCAGTACTATACCAAGCTGACAATTCAGCGTGTAACATTACATACTCAGAATAAACAAAAACGGTACTGTAATAAGTTCCCCGGGAGTCTCTGATGAGAATAATAAAGAATAGGACGAATGCTCCCTCAAGTATGTCGCGAGCTTGTGCATTGGGCTAGTAACCTCATCATGTAAAATAAATTGCTACAGATACCACTGCCACAACAGCATCAGGACCTTGACCCAGACTTCCAGAAAAGGAGCCAGTTTTAGTTGTAGCTTCATGCTGAGTGAAAAAGGAAATGAGAGTAATGTAATTCTTCACATAATGGTGAACTTGTGAATTGTGTGAATGTTTTTATGTGGATAATTTTATATTTATATCATCAGACCTAACGGTCTTTTATATTTAGACATGCGCCCTAATATAACCAACCGACTAGGTTCAACGGGACACGCCTCGCCAAAACGAAGCAAAATTTTATTTTTTATTTAAATGTGGATAATCAAAAAGTTGATTTTTTGCTAATGTGATTGATGTAAACGCTTTAGGTTTTTTTCCGCATGTGTCTCAGTGAGGCAGAGGGAGAGAAAGAGAAGGAGAGAGAGAGAGGAAAAGAGAAAGAGAGAGGAAGAAAGCCAGTGAAAGATTGAGATAGAAAGATTTCAGAGCGAGAGAAAGATTCTCTTCTTCTTCGATCCTTAACCACCGACCGTCAAAGCAGTCAGTGGCCATCACGCCTAGTGGCGTCTTGTAGGGCAACAACAAATTGATTCCACTTTGCACGGTCGGTGGCCATCCTTCGTACAGTGCCCCAACTCTGGTTCATTCTTTGCATCTCAGCCTCCACAGTCCTCCGCCAAGTTGTTTTTGGTCGGCCTCTCTTTCGTTTTCCTTCAGGGGTCCAAAGCATAGCTGTTCTTGTGATGGCATCGGGGTCTCTTCTGAGGACATGACCAACCCAGCTCCAGCGTCTGCCAGCTATGATGGTATGCATGTCCTCTTGCTTGCTACGAGTAAGCAGATCTTGGTTGGTGATGATATTCGGCCAAAAGATTCGGAGAATTTTTCTTAGGCATGTTGTGTGAAAAGAGGACAATTTTGACACTTCCTTCTCTGTGACTCTCCAGCATTCCGCACCATAGATAAGCACAGAAGCACGCAACTCTGGTATAATCTTAATTTTGTGCTTGTGCTGTATTGGGAGGACTTCCAGATGTTATTTAGGCTAAAGAAGGCTGTTCTTGCCTTATTCATTCTGATGTTGATGTCTTTGCCTGCCCCACCGTCTGGTGTTACTATGCTTCCTAGGTATGTGAAGGTATCTGTCTGTACCAGTTGCTGATTCCTTACTGATATGGGCTCAGGGTTGCTCACATTGAGCGTCATGACCTCAGACTTCTTTAAATTGATGTTCAAGCCCACCTGCTGGCTAAATTTATTAAGTCTATCCGTTTTTTCCTGGATGTGTTGATGTGAATGTGCCAGCAGTGCAATGTCATCTGCATATTCCAGATCTTCCAATGTTGAAAATGTAGTCCATCTTATTCCTCTTGGACTGCCCTCTGTTGTCTGGCGCATCACCCAGTCTATGACTGTTAAAAATAGAGTGGTTGATAAGGGGCATCCCTGTCGTACTCCTGTCTTCACCTCGAAGGTTAGGTTGCTCTGCCCAACACTACACGTAAAGTTGGCATAGAGGCTTTTTGAGAGAAAGATTGACGGGGAGAAAAAGAGAGAATGAGACACATTTTGCTGATCAAAATAAAGTGGCAGTGTGCATTTCTAGTATGACCCTCAGTTTTGGAGATGTTCTTAAATCATGGTAGAAATTTCTAGTGATCTGACGATGTTTACTAGATGTTCTCAAATCGTGGGGAAATGTATAGCATATTGACAACGAGTATTCGCATATTAATGTTTTATCACGCATTTACTTGTGCTTCAAATACGTCTCTTTTTTCCAACAGGTATTTCCAAACTGAGGTCTCTTAATCAAGTGTTGCCATGGTTCCATATCGATTTGATTGTTTTCTTCACGCATCATCATCCAGATATTATCAGTGATCTATGCAGATTGAACGTCAGCTTTAAAGAGAAATAACGCAACGAGGATTCTTCCTATATTACAAGGTGATCGTTAATTTCTTAAAAGCTGAGTACAGCTTTCAGGATTAACATTTGTCTACACGCTACAAGCAGAACATGTCGCGCGGACCAGGAATACGCGAGATCTTCAGCAGCCAGGCGCTAGGGAAGACCGATACTTTCCAGTTTGAGAATCAAGAGTCCAAACAACAAATGAAACTTTCCAAAAATAAGGATGCTGATGCACCGTCTCCAATGAAAAAGTTTGGTGGCTATAAGCCTAAAATTCTCGGAGGAGAAATAGATTTCCTTGAAGTACAAGATGACAACCCCGGCCCAGACACTGCGGCTAGATCACAAGCTGCTCCGAGTTTGAGACCTCAGTTTACCAACCCTAAACCATGGGTCATTGGTGACAAGAATGTACCTATGGTTCTAGGTTCCATAAATGATAACAATGATGAAGATAGCAACAACAACACAGAACAGCAGATTTCAGACTCTAATGTTTACAACAGTTCTATTCACAGCGAAGGTTATAACAGCGGTGATAGAAGCAGTTCTCACAGAACATTCTCTATATCATCAGACACTTCAACATTAGTTAGTCAAAACTCTGATAGTTCCAGACAAGGAATCGACAATCCTCTCCTGTATGGAAATGGATTTAATTCTGTCGATGACTCGGTTTCCATATCGGTCGCACCGGAAACAGATACAGACCTTGGTGATTACAAAACGAATGGCGTTCAAGAGGATCGCCAAGTGAGCAGTGAACCTGTAGGTGTGTTCATTCCTGCGCCAGATTATGGAGAAGATGAAAAAACTCTTGACTTCAATTCTGAAGATACAGACGACCACAGCGATGGGGGTGATCCACCACCCAGGCAAACAAAGCCGAAGGCTGCTGTCAAAATCTATGATGGAGCAGATCTCTCGCATTACCTGAGCGAGGACGAGGTAGAACAGCAGGAAGTAGTACTCCGGAACGAACCCAAAGCCAGGAATACGCAAGGGAGAAAAACCAAATCAGAGATTCACAGACCAAAAGTTAACGAAAAGCAGTCAGTGTTTAAACAATCTCCAAACAAAAGCAAGCGAAAGAGCAGCGGAAATGCACCCACATTCAATAGCGTTCGCAGTTTTAGTTACGCAGACTCCAAATTTGGAACTAAAGGAAAAGCTATGGGAAAATCTTTATCATCCTCCAACTTAACAGACGACAGCGAGATGTTTCTAAGTGCAAATACACAACAGAGTTCCTACGAGTCCTTTCTTAGGTCACGTCACGCAGACGATTTGCCATCTGAATCTAGCTATAATGGAGGTGAACACGGAGAGGTCGACCAAAGTACTAAGCTCAGGCATAAAGATGATCCCGTGTGGAAGAAACTGACCTTGCGACTGAAGAATAAAGTGAGCAAAAGTACGGGCACAAAGGAACAGTAATGTGGCTTTACAGATCAGAACAACAATGTAAATAATTTATTAATTAGCATTACTAACGCGAATGATAGTCTACGAATATTTACTAATGTAGAAGTAGGAGGACATTTTAAATTGTAATATCATATTAAAGATCAAAATTCGTGTATATTTGTTTTCGTAATTTAACAAGCCCTTATGTAAAATCCGAAGTTTAAAAGAAATTGTTCAGAAATCCAAGGGACATAATAAAAGATTTGAAATCCGCTTTTGGGCGGAGGATTAATTATGACTTGCCCATATTTAAATGTACCAGTAGATAACTTTCAAAGTGTGTGACTGTTCTTGTTTATTACTTCATGATCGTTTGTAAAATATAAGGTGCCAAACAAATCTTTGAAGTATAGTTGATGATTGTTGTAATAATTTAATCAAAAACTATCCCATTGGACGCACGTTGTCATTGTACAGTGTTCTTTCCCCTTGATTTAAGAGGGGGGGCCCCCCCGACCCAAAAAAAAAACTTGTGCCACTAAATTGAGTTATGTTATTATCCTGTTCTACGCCATCTGTTAATAATCTGAATATATAGTGTTCTTTATTCTACACGGATGATCGATAAGTCACTCCCTATATTTATATTATTATTATTTCCATTCCTATCCTAATGATTTATATGAAACAAACGTCAAAATAAAAACAATTAACTGGCAACCTCATCGTATAAAACAAATTGCCACACAAATCACTGCTGCAAGAGCATGTGAATGATTAGTGTAAGCTTCCCACAAGTGACCCAGCAGCGGTAGCTCCATGCTCTTTAAGGCGTGCAAAAGACATTGATGATGATGATTCCAAAGTGCCAAGACATTATCAATTTCATGACATCACATTCCATATAGCCTACATTACCTAGTCTGTTTTGTGCAAGTATAGCAGTTGTCCTAATTAGAAACCATATAATTTAAATTGTGTGGAAGCACAGTTGATAAAAGCCTCATGCATGTCCTAGAGGCCTCTGAGGAGACAAAGAAAGAATCAAACCCCTGCTGTCTCATACATTTAGTAAAAGGTGGCCAACAAGAAGCTGTGCTTCAGGGCTGGCAACCTCATCATGTAAACAAAATGGCTACAGAAACATCTCCACAGGAGCAAGTGCTTTAATGCAGGTTTCCTGTAAATGACCCAGTTGCAGCTCCATGCTCCTTAGGGTGCAATAAAGGAGAGAGAGTAATGATGAAAGTTAATAAAATATCTCGTAAGTTACCAGCTTGATGAAGTATCCCTTCTTTTTAAAGTACCGCCTGGTGGAATAGGTGATTATGTATCTCCACATCATCCTGTCTCCAGTGACTGTTCATCAGTTTTGTCAGCTTCTTTCCACGCCATATCAAACTGTCCAGCATCTTTTCTCTGTTGCTCTTTATCTCTTTCCTTTAATCTTCCCATTCTCCTGTCCTTGTGCCTCAGCATGCATATAGAATCCTCACATGTGGTTGTAAGCTAGCAGGGAGAAAAAAAAGCTAGGAGCAGCATACTGTACACTCCCCCGCCATCCATGGGAGTTTTCCAAATATGCAGAGCTAAAATACTGTGCTCTGGTTCTTGGCTCTCCCAAGGAATCGTCATGCCCTGCACAGATCCACCTCCCAGCTCCCTACACCAGTCATCTATCAATTGTAATGGGATCCTCATGCATGCAGTAGACCAGGTAAAACCCAGAGTTCAGTCTGAGGTTTGAATGATTCCCCCAACTTAGTGTGTAATGCTGGGTTCTCAACATGTTGCACCACAGTAGGAATTCACGGTGCTAGGCTACTCTGGTGTAGCTAATTGATCCCTGAGCGTTAGCCAGGCAACTCGAGAGCTCAGAGACTGCCTGTTTCCAGGATGCACTGCATGAAGGGGCTTTAGGGTCTTGGTTAGTGCAACACACTACCCTGGAATTCACATGAGTGATGCGAATTCTATTGCATTCCTGTTGTTTGTTGTTGTTGTTTAACTAGGGCTGCTGAGCTTCTTGCTCCTTTGCAGCCAATACCAAGTTGAAGACTCCTTGGCATTATCTACACTGTAGATCTCGGCTTTCCCTGTGGTTTTTCTGCCATTCCGAAACATGAGTTGAAGTCATGGGCTCCAGTTTCTCCAGCTTGGTTGGCATTTAAAAGGATCATCACAAACTGGTCCCAAGCTAGGAGGAATAAGTGCGTGGCATACTGTGCATTCCTTGCAATCCATGTGGGCTCTCCAAATATGCAGAGCTAAAATACTGTCCGCTGGTTCTGGGCTCATCCAAAGAATTGTCACGTCCTACACAGAGCCACTTCTCAGCTCCCCCTGCCCATCATGGGTCCATAATGAGATCCTCCTGCATGCAGCCAACCAGGTATAAATCCAGTTACATCTGAGGCCCGAATGACTCCCCCAAGCTAAGTGTGCATTGCTGGGTTCTCAACATGTTTCACCACAGGGGGAATCCCTGGAAGTGAGTGGATGATTTCAAGTCAATTGGGGTGTAATTAGCCTCACAGGTTCACTTCCACATCTATACTGTAGCTTTGCGCTTAGCTGGTGGTCATATAAGGATGACTCCAGATATGCCTCTATTCATAATGCATTCCTGTAAATGGGTGCTCGACTCTGCTCTTGAGTTAGGGAAAGCAAAGAAGAGAACTGGTCAGTATACAGGACACAATATAGTGAAGTCTCTCATACTTCATCCCTCTAAAGCAGTATTTGCTATGGCATTACCTTTATCTTTTACATACCAAAACTGCCTAATAAGTTGCTTTTTTATTTATTAATACAGCATCATCCATATCAAACTTTCTAAGCTGCCATGATGTTATGGCTTCCTTTTACATTTTATGTTAGCGTTTATTTAATAAAGTTTTTATATTTAAATAAATCTTATCTAATCAAGAACTCTTGTGCCATGCATACGATTGAATTATATTCCAAGTAATATGTCACCGGTATGTAACATTCTGAAGAAATTATTATATTTTTATTTTCATCAATGTACGTTAATTTTTTTGTTTTGTTATATTTATTGGCACATTCCAAGTTTGAGGCTGTCTATGTACATTTATATTTATATATAAATAAACATTTTGTACATGCAAAAGAGTGTTCCAGTGCATGCTTCTTGAGGCAAGGGCCAGTTTTGAAACAATGGCATGTCATGCTTCATTCTTACCGGCTGTAAAACTGGGTACATGACTCTGCTATGGAGTTGGGGAAGGCAAACCCAGCAATGAAAGGAATTGGTCACCCCACCTTCTAAAGATGAGACACAGTTATAGGTTAACACTTCTTGACCTTTCAGAGGTCCCTCACCCCTGAACAGAATTTTCAGAAGCCTTGCATCCCATTATTTTCTAGCTTGCAAAATTTGCCAGAAATGGTAAAAAGAAATTATGTCTTCTTACGTGAAATGAAAAGACAAATATAGTGTTAATTATATATTTAGTGCTTGTAGTGGGCCAAAAAAAAAATGGGAAACTGGTCATTAGAGAGAGGTACATGATTTATGAGTAATTTCCAGTGTAAAAAACACAACTGCAGACATAGTGAAAAAAATTATTTGGAATATAACCCGCACAAATATTTAGAACTATTTTTTTTTTGTTGTTGCGTTCGCCCGCTAATACTCCAGGCGAAATCTCAGGTTATTATTTTTATGTCTAACCTGACATTGATTTTACGTGAGTATCCCTTTATTTCTTGTACAGAGACAGGTGTCCCTCGCCATTCAGGCAAATACTCGCCGATTTCGGAGGTACCCATTGCAGCTGGGTCGGCTCAGGAGCCGCCAGTCCCTGGTCGACAACACTCCTTCAAATGTCCTCGCCAGGTCTCGAGTTAATCCAGTCCAAATCCCGGTCGATGAAAAATCCTCAAATGCCGTCGCCCGGGTTTGATCCTGTATCACCCGGTCGCCAGAGCGGTGTTGTAACCACTACGCTAGCGCGGCTCCCTAAAACTATTTGAAGAAGGTTAATATTTTAAATATAATATATTCATAACTAAAGAATGACAGAAATATTTTTAGTTATGCTTTACATTCTATAATAATTATTAGAATATATGAAAAACTGAGCATTGTACATTTGAAAGAAATCTTAAGTTTACTATTTCAATGAGCCTTCTCTGCTGCTGCATCTTTTCAATTTTGCTTGAGAAAATGTTATTTTTAAAATGTGACAAGGTTTGGTATAGAATTCACGTTGTCAATATATTCTACTGTCTACAAATACATTTGAGTTGTGTATTATACTGCATTTATGATTATTCACCTTCAAAATATCTGGCATGTCTTGCACTCACAAAAGTCGGGTCATGCACCAATAGGGGGTGCATGCACCCCTCAGTAAGAAGCATTGGATAGTTGAAATCTTTAACACATCACTCACTTCAAATCAAGTCTACCACAGAAATCAATATAACATTTACTTTCAGTGTGGCATTTTAACTTGTTCTATTTTGGAAAAATATTGAAATCTGTGCCAGAATTTTTTACAAACACGCTTGACAGAGCAAACAAGTTCTTACTTTGTTTTTATCAGATGTTTATCAGATATGAGAAATACTGGCAATAGCCTTACCCCACAATTTAATGGCATATTTGAAAATGTTTGGAAGTATTTATTCATCCATTTTATCCTAAGTTTTTAAAACATGATTGATAATGTGTTATTCTGTGTTGTTATTATTTTTCTTCACACTATCTTTGGACACCCGAACCAAGGTAGACGCTCTCAGATGTCAGAGGTGATGGAGATGAAGAGGTAGGGTGTCTCTGGACTGGTTTGCGGGGGTGGTGCGCTGACATTATGTATGGAGGGATGATATGGATAAAGTTCCACTCAGAGCAACTGTATACTCGAAGCTGATCTCATAGATATGTTAGCTTCAGCAGGTTCAGCTCAAACATTAGCAATATGTGAGTTAAGCAACTCTTTCCTGATACAAATGGATCATATAAATATAGGCAAGTCTCAATACAAGCCGCACGGAAATGGCGGGTTATGAATCCAGTTCACGTTGACCTTCTGTGGACATATTTTCTAAGTCTAACCTTCGTAGAGGCATCTCCGCTGGAATAGCGAAGTTCGAGGAACATAATAATAACTGTTCTGTGGGCATAAGTAGCCTGAAACATAGATATATCAGGTATAGAGATATCTGGTGTACTTCTAATAACAGAGTCTCTCCTCTGCCTGACGATGCGAATGAGTCGAACAACAAAGTCTAACTTCACCGGCTACAGGACAAAGTAGGAGGAGCGATTACCTTTGTGTTCGAAAACACCACAATTCCAACCGTCTCCAGACGTTAGAATTAAACCCATGGGACTAATGTTAATAGACCTGCCATCAAATTCACAGAAGGTTTTTCCCATGATGAAAGAAAAACTCGGGGACATCAGAACATGTCTTGCCCCGTACACAGATCACATCTCGACATAACGGAAGTTCCTTTTCAAAAAACACCCCCAGTCTGGGCATGCGCTAAAGTTAACTTTGAACTATATTCAAGTGGGACAACTACATATTTACTTTCATTCGCAGCAAAAAATAAGTATTCGCCCTTTGACTAGAGTTCTAATCTTAGACCCAAAATATACACAAGCATACAGATAAACAAATATCTTTCTATATATATATATCTCTATTCATTGCCAATACAAGAATCTGTGCGTAACAATGATTCAATAGTCTCTTTAGCTGTTCACTGTATTCTTAACATTTTCCTTGCAGATTACATTTGTATGGCTTTCAGTTACTTTTTTTTTTGTTTATAGACTGGCCAGGACAAAAAAAATTGTGCCCAGAATGTTTTTTTCACTTTCTGGAACATGATTTTTTTTAAATATATAAATTAAAAAATAAAATGGTATGGAATGAGTTTTACAAATTAAAAGTACACAGGAAACTTGGGACGTTTCAGGTGTCATCCTTCGTCAGCCACAGCTACAAACAGATGACAAGGACAAGAACATGATTTTTTGTTTGGGCAACTTTATTCTTTATTTCTAAGCTTGCATGTCATAAGGGGGAGGTAAGGAGGATCCTGTTACACGCCCATTGAGGCATATTGGGAACATGGTGTCAGGCCCATATTTTCTTGACCATTGGCGCACTAGGGGTGATGTGGTCAGCATCACGCCGGCCGCCTTAACCTTCCCAGAGTTACTCTGGTACCCAATTCATGAGGCTGGGTCAACTCCAGAGCCGTCTGTGGTCTAAGAAATCCCACCTCAATTGGGGATTGAACCATGGACCACTGAGTTAGGAAGCCAGTGCCACTAACCATTGCGCTAACGTGGCATGTCATAAAAAAAAAAAGGTAAAGGAACCCGTTACACGCCCATTGAGGCATATTGGGAATATGGTGTTAGGCCCATATTATCTTGACCGTCGGCACACGAGGGGTGATGTGGTCGGCATCACGCCGGCCGCCTTAACCTTCCCAGAGTAGCTCTGGTACCCATTCGGGGCTGGGTCGACCCAGGAGCCGTTTGTGGCCTAAAAACTTTCCGCCTCATCTGGGGATCGAACCATAGACCACTGCGCTAGGAAGCCAGTGCACTAACCACTATGCTACCGCGGCTCCATGGCATGTCATAAGAATTGAGTTAAATCTATGAACTTGCTTACATAGCGTTTGTCAGGAACCACTTATCATGGAGAACACTCCACGGGTTATACCACTGTGGTGTGGATTTATAATAACAAATATAGGCTCGTTCTTCCAAGAGTACAACCACACAACAATGGCTGACATAAGTAATAAACACCTTCAACAGGTACTTCCATTTAATACTCTACACACACAATAAGGCCTCACACGGCCAACAAACGCATCAAATACAATAATGAGAAAACCTCTGAAAACTTGCCTTAGTAGCTTAAACTATCACCTTCATACACGAAGGTATGAATTATACCAAAATCACTGCTATGAATACCGCTCACTTGAGCGGCAAAACTATGACAAAATCATCGACATCTTATGAAACTATGGCCTGTAGATAATACGATCTAGACTTCACAATGTAATTATCAAGCAGGTCCAAAAATATGGCAGGCACTCAGTTGATAATCCACAATATGAACCACATAGCGATCTCGCTGGCATAAGGGAAGATACGTCCTTCCTGGATGAGGGCTAGATCTCACCGACTAATTTTGCGCCCTTTTTCCCCCCGACTTCCGGTAGTCACATGACCCACCAGTTCGGCTAACCTCGGCCTTTCCAACTGGCTAATCGCCAAACCCAAGACATACGATGCACTGCGAAATACGCTGTGACAGTGTCCTACTTGTTTAATACATATGTCAGTTTTGGTTGTCATACTATATATGTGGGTCGCAAGGGTCTCTGAGGAGATGAAACCACACCATCATCATCTGGCATCTGAGAAGAGCAAGATCATGCTGTACACACTGACACACTTTACAACACTGCATAGATGAAGGAGACATGTTATGTTTTCACCATTCTTTCCAACTTTATGTTTTTTTTTTAAATGGAAAAAGATTATTTTTTCTGTAATTAATTCTGGTGAAAGCAGACATAATGAAATACTTTTTACTTCTTTTATCATCATCATCATCACGTTATATTTTATGGACAAGACAACCCTTATGACATTAGCCTTTCAGCTCCCTGTGGAGCACTGACCTTCAACAAATATACACAAAACTTTCCTATCCTGTGCCATCCGTTCATGGTCTTTCCATGTCTTCTTTGTCCCTTTCATGTCTGTCTCTAGTCCGTTTCTCCGTGTGTTGTATCCTTCAGTGAACTTTGTCCCTTTCATGTCTGTCTCTGGTTCATTTCTCCGTGTGTTGTATCCTTCAGTGAACTTTGTCCCTTTCACGTCTGTCTCTGGTTCATTTCTCCATGTGTTGTATCCTTCAGTGAACTTTGTCCCTTTCACGTCTGTCTCTGGTTCATTTCTCTGTGTGTTGTATCCTTCAGTGAACTTTGTCCCTTTCACGTCTGTTTCTACGTGTGTTGTAACCTTCAGTAAAATTCAATTATTGCATATTATATATTTTTTTAAACTTCTGTTGTTGTTGAGATTTTTATGCTTTAATGACAGAATGGTTCTTCACAACAGAAAAGTGATTATGAGGACTGTAGCTAACAATGTAACTTGTCAAAATTCTGATTTGACATATACTGGGAGGAAAAAAAAGTCCATTTAGGCCAGATCATAAGCTGATAATATTTAATCAAACATGGTGAGACTACATGGCTAAATGTTAAATTTTGAAATTGGATGTCCTTCCTTCATTCCGTAACCTTGGTAGTTGTTAGTGTTGCTATTTCTGTTGAACGCTCTACAGTCATGGACAACCCATTTGATCTTGACACAAGGCTATACCATTGAAGTTCACATATTTTTACAATTAATAGATCTTTATATGGGTCTGCAGTGATGCAGCCTGTTTCCAGGACCACCACTTGGAGGTGGAGTAGGGTCTTGGTCAAGCTATGGGTCGCTTACTGCATTCCTCACTTTTGATGCATCTTCGGTCCCAAACGGACACTTGAAGGTCAATGTTAAATGAACACAAAAAAACAAAATCACCATGGTAGGAGGTGCTGATTATGTCTGAATACACAATATAAATGACACGATCAGGGGTATTTATCATGACTGATCACACACTATAAATGACACAAACTACATTAAATACACTGCAGTGCTCATGTCTGACTCTGCAGTATAAATAACACTGTGGTGTGTATAATGTATGATCACACAGTATGAATGAAATCAATCATAGAATTGATCATATCTGCAGGATGCATGAAGATACTACACACAATCTCAACACTGGGAGTCTTATGACCCTTCAGCATCATCAAGGCTCACTGTCATATCTATCATCTGTTTCAACTGTTGCTCTCTTGCAGACAGCAAATGTGACAATTCTTTCCTCGCTGCAGCAGTCATTCTTACATTCATCTTGTGCTTCTTGCTCTTCAGGTGGTCTAGGAGAAAATATACAGAGATTTACATAAATAAAAACCTGAGATTTAAATCACAAATAAATGTCACATTAGTTGTATGTTTTATATGGATGATCTCTAATGCATGTGTGTCAAGGCTGTTTCTGTCAAGTGTCAGGTACACTTATTTCATGTGCAGCACCACACTGGTATGTAAATAAAACTATCTGACACAAACAGCACATTCTGAAACAAAGGACATTTTTCAACATACTTTTACCTTAAGAAAATAATACTTTTCAAATAACAACTTGATACTAAACACTTCTCCCTATAGAGAACTATGAAATATTTTAGGTGCAAAATAAGAACAAATTAATGAAATCAAAGCCCCATGTAGTTCCGATGGTCTCTGAAGACACAAAGAAAGGACAGGACTATTCAAGCATGTCATAGAAGCCGACTAACATGAGATTTTACATGGGACTGGCAACCTCATCATGAAACACTGATTACCACAGAAACCACTGGTCTATGAGAGCATGTGGAGGCTTCCAGTGGGACCAGGTGCAGTATGCTCTGCAAGGAGCACAAAAGAAAATGATAGTGATGATGATGAATGAAATCAAACCACAGAAACATTCATTGCTGAAAGGCTCCATTTTTAAAATATTTTTTCATTTAAAAAACAGAATGACATCAAAACCATGAAGCCTGTAACTATCAGTTTAGAATTCTTGCTATGCTTCATATGTGCTGACAGAAGAACAGCAATACTTGCACAACTTTTTTACCTTTCCACTCATGCATGTGCAGGAATACTCGACCCTCACACACGTCGCAGACATTTCTCTCAAACCGAGCATCTACCTTACAACTGACCATTTCTGGAGCTTTGATGGGCGTCTTTCCCTGCAGAAAAAAGAGAAACAAAAACACTTCCTCAAAAACCCCACAAACCATGAAGTTAGGAGATGCCGGTAAGGGGCTATCTATAAAAGGCGTCCACAAAATTATGGAATTTGTTTACCCTCCCCTCCCCCATGTCCACTTTTGATTGACCCCTCCCCCCTTCTTGAGGACGTCCACTCCATATGGTCTTGATTAAACACATAAGCTTAAATTTGTAATCACCTACCTATACTCAAAACTTAGGTTAGTTCTATACAATACATCATATATATACAGATAACTCAATTTAATTATGTGAAACATGAGTTACTAAATACTGCACGAGTTACTAAATGTTGTCTATAATAATACATAGTAACATACAAGTCTCAACTCTGTGTTGCGTACAGCTGCGTACATGCTGTCAAAACATTTTTGAACAATTTAATATCTTACATTTTTCTTATTATGATATATAACACTTTATGTTATCTTTATAAATAAATTATTTATTGCAAAATCTGTAATGGTAGTCATGAAATTAGCTCGTATACTAAGAGTTAATATCTTACAGTAAGTAACAAAAACAAACACTAAAGCTATGTAAAATTTTAAATATGCAAAAACTAAGCATATCATAATACAGTTGGTTTCCTAAGTTCAAGTCACCCCCTAAACCAGCACAATAATTATTTTTAATATTAAAACAGTCAACCAAAAATTAAAGTTTTGACAATTAATGAGGCAAACAATTATGTAACAAAACTTTATAAACAAATTAAGAAATTTGATCATGAAAGCATAATTTTAGAAATTATAATCTTAAAAATATTGTTTATCAAAACAAACTGTTTCTGGGATGTCTTAAACTTTTGAAACAAAGTGTACTGTAGTAAAATTATGAAGGATAACTCTTAACTGCCGCAATTTTAATGTGAATGTTTGCTGTTCATTTAGCAGTGAGTTCAGACTGTTACCAGTCAAACAGGCTGAGTATAATAACGACCCCAGTGTCAGAACTTTGTTGTTCTGGTTGCTTTGGTGCAATGTCTGCATCACCAACATCATCTGGATCAATTGTAGCTGTCTGATGCACAGATTTGTGCACTTGACAGCTGCATGAGATTTGTATGTGAGTGAGAGTTGCCATGTGGTATGTGAATTGGACGTCCATTTTCAATTTAAATCCCCCCCCCCCCCCCATATCCACTGTTTATATACCCCTTCCTCCCCTGTGGACGTCTTTTATGGATAGCTCCTAAGGATATTTTCAACTATCAATCATTTATACGTCAATTACAATATTGTATTGTTGGCTAGACACCCAACCATTCTTAGTTAACTTTGGCTACTTCCATGTCTGGGAAAAGTAGTATAATTTTTTTGTGTGCAAAAACTATGCATATATTTTAATTCATAAAGCAAATAAGTTATAAGTTTTATCACAATCAGCTGTCTCCACCTGTCTGGTAGCTGACAACCAGACATTAAAAAAAAATATGACTTTTGCCTCACTGACAGATTTCACTGAGAAATCCATCCATACAAGATAATGAATCATACATACATCTAGGCAGCAATATGCATGGTGACTGAAAAGTCACATTCTATTTTAAAATGTTCATTTCTTCACTACTATCCAACTCATTTATATGAAACAAACGCCAACATAATGAGAACTGTTATTTTATTACAAGGAATGTTATGTCATATTAACATTTACACTCAGCATGAGATCCAGTTTGTTTTAACACATTTCATAGCGGGCAGCAATTTTTCTCTTTCTTGTCACGTCACATTATTGGCTATTTTAGATTTTTGCTTTTTGTTTCTGATAAGAAAAAAATAAATGTTATATTTTTTCTTTCTAGGAATTCAAAAAACATTTGATAAATAGCAATTACCGGTACGACTAATTGTTTGTTTCATGTACATCATCCAATGGACACAAGTAAGTATATACAAATTTAAAAATAGGAAGCGACTTTTTTTTCAATTACGCCGTATAATGGCTGAAGGTTCTGGCACTAAAAACTCACTACATACCGCAACAAATGCCCTGACTACTTCAATGGCCTCTTCCACTGCCTTGCCCCACTGAGTTAAGTCAGTAGAGTCCACTGAATATATGGGGGGAACATTTGGTCCTGGACCTGGAGATAATTATAAACTGTTAACTGCATCAGACAATATGTACAACACATTTAATATCTTACAATATATCTGCTTCATCATTATCATCTATGGTGACTGAAGTAGAACATTTGTTTTTAAATATTTCCTTCCTGTATGTTCTTGTTAAGACTAGAAGGTATCATACAGTTGACACTGCAGTAGAGAGTAAAGTGTTTCAGACTTCACTTGTACCAGGACCTAGCTTTATAAGATGGGGTGACCCATTCTCTTC
This sequence comes from Oreohelix idahoensis, assembly GCA_024509875.1. Taxonomy (NCBI): domain Eukaryota; kingdom Metazoa; phylum Mollusca; class Gastropoda; order Stylommatophora; family Oreohelicidae; genus Oreohelix; species Oreohelix idahoensis. The sequence continues at coordinate 679,638 of JAMPIV010005983.1, forward strand.
TCTGCTGCCTCTGCCTTCTGTAACTCAAAAGCAGTCAGGTACTCATTTTTAAAGTTGGGAAGACTGAGATGTGATACAACCTTTTGAACCAGGTTCCTTTGCGTTGAGAAGCAGGTCTTCTAACCACTCTGCAGGTATCATATTGACATCATTATAAGCAACAGAACAGAAATTAATAATTAACATAGTTACAAAGATGGGATGTACTTTCCTTCTCTTTCACATTTACAAAATTTAACATTTCTGTAAACTTTATAATTTTGAACAATATGTAACCTAATGATTACTTGTTACAACTTGTTACATGTAACACTGAAGCATTTTCTCAACCAAAATGATGACACTTGCTTTCTTCCATTTGGTCCACAATCCCTCCTTCCAAGATGCTTATTTCTTGACACGTTCTCATTTCATAAGAATAAATCTATTCCCACCACCAAATCTTCATTAATATGGACAATAAATCTGTTGCTTCATCATAGATCCTACAACCTTATCAACAGCCAACCGTCTGCCTGTAGGTCTCTAACTCAAGGCAATGAAAATTCAAAATTACCAGCTTCCTATCACAACAAATCTACTGCATGTATGCTAAATGAACAACTTACGATTACAGAATCTGTTAGTGATCCATCTGACTTGCTGTCTGGCATAGCGTCGGGTTGCTTGTTTGAGATCTGATATACCTGTTATGTGTTGGACATAAAAACATATGATGACATGACATGCAGCTTTCTTCAACTTAGAGAATCCACTGAAGATAAGAACTCGATAGCAACAGGGTTACTTCTTGTCATGATTGTTCTTCTTGCTGGCTAATCTATGCCTGGGTTATGAAAAACAACATCAGCCAAAAGAAATAAAATTCTGAGGATTAATGAACTAGATTTTACAAATGCCCTGGCCCTTCCGTGTCTTAACTGTAACCAAAAGCAAGACAAAATAAAAATACTTGATCAGAAGTCACAGTTAGTGGGTCTGAAAATACATAAGGTCAAGATTATGATAAATAAATGCAGGAAACAATAAGAAGACTGAGCTTGATAAATCATCCCTAGAAGATGTAGAATCATACATAAATCTTGGCAGCAATATAGACAAAGTTGGCGCGACAGACAGTGATATCAAATCAAGAATACAAAAAATGGAAATTTTGTTGCATTCAATTATACGTATATGGAGCTCAAGAGAAATTAAGTCCAACACAAAAATCAGAACATTCAACTCAAATATCAGGTCAGTCCTATTGTAAGTCTCTGAAACATGAAGAACAACAAAAACAATGCCCAGGTAGTTACAGACTTTCATAAACAGGTGCTTGCATAGAGCAGAAGGGTTGAAATGGTATGACAAGATCACTAGTGCAGAACTGATGACAAGACCCAGAGAAGTACCAGTGAAACAAGATATGAGAAGATGCTGGTGATGGACAGGACACGCACTGGGGAAATCTTGTTACAGTATTACAAGGCAGCCATTGTTCTGTAATCCCAGGGTAAGACAGGTGGAGGGAGACCACAAAACACATGGAGAAGAGAACTGGAGACAGAAATGAAAGTGATAAAGAAGAAATAGAAAGACCCTGAGCTGATGGCACAGGACATGAGGAGGTGGCATGAGTTTGTTGAAGGCTTATGCTTTTTGGGGAGCTGACAGGCAATGATGATTGGACATAAATACATGTTTAAGGCAACTATTACTTATATCATTTGAAGTTATGGAAATGTAACCGTGTGGCCAGAAAGGTGTAATTTTAGACTGATTAATAGTTGTCGATCTAGTCTAGTTTCATGGGGTAGAAGAGGTTCCGATTATGAGATGAGATGAGATCTAGTCTACGGTGTATATTTGTGCTCATGTTGGCATTCTCACACGGGAATGGGCGATCTAAACGAAACACCTTTGCCATCTGAAAGGAAGATAAACGTGTGAGACGCAGAAGATGTAATGAGAGACGGCCCTTGGTTTTAGACATCTCGGCGCTGTCTGACACCAGAGGAACACACCTTGTTGAGCACAAAACCGTGAGAGGTGTGACTCCAGGCAAGAGATATCGTGGGAATGTAACCACTAGTGGGCGGACCTTGAATTGTGTACGTTTAGGAAGATAATCTTTACTAAATTGTGATCTCATGTCATCTAAACTGAGCATACAACTCCTGATTTGCTCCCTAGAGGGATGGGCGGAGCTTTGCCTGACATGCTGACGTGGCTATCATAAGGTACCGGGGAGTATAGGTAAGATTTAAACTAAAAGAGTTGAAGGCTTCAGTCAGAGATGAGAAGTAGCCAGATCGTCTTCTTGTGCAAAACGCGCCCTCGTATGATAACCAAGTCAGGTTCGGGCTGTTGCATAGTTGTGTCTGTGCTAAGAGAGCTAACGACATTGAGGTATGCTAACCTATGAGAACATTTTATAATACTTAACATAAAGTAATATTAGACGTTTCAGGTTTAGAAGTTAATTCTTTTTAGCGTTTGTCTACCTATAGTTTGATACAAGCTGATTTGCGATGTATGTGTTGTCTAGTGTAATTTCACGTATATCTCATGGCTATTTTCAACTGTTAGACTGTGTTAAATATGTAAAGTACTAAGTGATTTTATTAGAGGAATTCTAGTGCCGCATTGCGCTGTATACAAGTGTGTACGTATTACCATTATTATTATTTGTGTAGTGTTAAGTAATAGTTATATTGCATTCTTGTGAGCCGTAAGTGTGGTTAATTTTACATCAGTGATTTTTGTGAGAGATAGATTAGCGTACTCTCTAGCTCCGTGAGTAGCCTATGCCTATTACGTTTAGTATAGAGCTGTAAGAATAGAGTATATATATATTTATATCTGCTTGTTCTTTAGAGCAACTAGGCCTCTAAGATAATGATCACATGTGGTCATTTAGATCAGTGAGTTGTGTATAATATTTCATCATAGATAGAAGTGCTTCATTTAAGTTTTCTTTCGCGTGATGATGTAGTTAGTATTTAGTATGAGTATGAAGGCATTATTGTTGACTTAAATATGTTTATTGTATGATTACACCTATACACAGACCTGCATGAACACACACAACACACACATGGTCATTTAAGCGCATCTGCCAGCATATTTTCACACATGTGTATGTATTATTACGTAGATGAAGTTTGTCCATTAGAACAATGCTAGTTTATTTTGTATCATTTTATTTCAGAGAGTCCAGCAGTCTGTGCTGGGTTATATGGTGTTACGTAGAGAATACCTAAATAGCTTGGTTATATGGTGTTGTATAGGAATTACCTACAAAGTAAACTTGTGGACAACATTGTTTTCTGTATGATTCATATGCTACCTGATAGGGTTTCATTAATAAAAGTGGGACCCCTGTCATCAAGAGTTTTTCTGTGACTGGGGGACGCGTGTGAAAGTAGGCCAGAGAGAGTGACGACAACATTACATACGAACCTCACCCGTACTACCATTCTTCTTCACACATCGTCTTCGCACTGTCACAAAAACATTACTCCAATACTGAATAGACAACCACATTCACAGACACACACACACACAATCTTGTCATGTTTACAAATATTCATTATTTTAATTTTAAATAATACAGTAATTATGAGTGTTTATGCAACTGTGGAATCCTACCTTTCTCTGTAAGCACATGTGGAATCCTACCTTTTTCTGTATGCACATGTGGAATCCTACCTTTCTTTGTATGCACATGTGGAATCCTACCTTTCTCTGTATGCACATGTGGAATCATATCTTTCTCTGTATGCACCAGTGGAATTCTACCCTTCTCTGTATGCACCAGTGGAATCCTACCTTTCTCTGTATGCACCAGTGGAATCCTACCCTTCTTTGTATGCACCAGTGGAATTCTACCCTTCTCTGTATGCACCAGTGGAATCCTACACTTCTCTGTATGCACCAGTGGAATCCTACCCTTCTCTGTATGCACCAGTGGAATCCTACACTTCTCTGTATGCACTAGTGGAATCTTACCCTTCTCTGTATGATCATGTGGAATCCTACCCTTCTCTGTATGCACCAGTGGAATCTTACCCTTCTCTGTATGCACCAGTGGAATCCTACCCTTCTCTGTATGCACCAGTGGAATCCTACCCTTCTCTGTATGCACCAGTGGAATCTTACCCTTCTCTGTATGCACCAGTGGAATCCTACCCTTCTCTGTATGCACCAGTGGAATCCTACCTTTCTCTGTATGCACCAGTGGAATCCTACCCTTCTCTGTATGCACCAGTGGAATCCTACCCTTCTCTGTATGCACCAGTGGAATCCTACCCTTCTCTGTATGCACCAGTGGAATCCTACCCTTCTCTGTATGCACCAGTGGAATCCTACCCTTCTTTGTATGCACCAGTGGAATCCTACCCTTCTCTGTATGATCATGTGGAATCCAGTGAATTGTTTTTCTTGACTATTTATTTCCGTGCCTGCAGAACAAGACTGATGAATCACCACTTCATCCTTAATCTCAAGACTGATGACCGTGATTCTTTCATGTTGTTGGATTTCTGCATTAATTATCCTATCTTTACATGCTACTTCTTATAATCTCTTTTAAACTTTGCCTTCAAATATCTCCATTTATTTTCCTTACTACTGTCCATGTTTTCACTCTACACAACAGAACACTTTTCAACAGGCTTGATGCAGAATTAGCAGTTTTTACTGACTGTACATTTATTTTCAATCTCATTCATCACTTAAATTTTCTGTTCAAAAATGTCATCAGCACTGACAATGTTACAGCTCACTACTGTGACTATAATGCTCATTATTATACCAGACCATTAGGTCTTTTATATGTGAACATGCATCCTAATATAACTGTCGGACCTTATGCCTAGGCTGAATGGGCCGAGACTCGCCATAACAAGACAAAACTCCTATTAAACAAACACAATACAGCTTGCCCTGGCACAGGTATGAATACAGACTTCACATAAAGAATCAGTTACCCACCTTGCTGTAGGAGTTTTTGCCCATCCTCAGTGTTCCTCTCCTCTGGTGACAGCTGCAGGTACTCATCAAACTCTTTGAAGCCAATCATCTGTAAAACCCCATGAGGGTACAAGCATCCTTGGTCCTCAGAGCTGAGTGACAAAGTCAAACAACAGCCCAGTACATATACAATACATAAATATGTGTGTATCAATGTGAATGTCCTTTGTTTTAAATGTAAAGAACGAAAAGCAAGAGGGGATTTAATTGCATTGGGAAATACATAGTAATCAACAGAAATCAAATCAGAGACAGAAGTGAAATAATGTGGAAGACATGGAAAAACCTTGAGCGGACGGCACAGGACAGGAGAACATGGCATGCATTTGCTGAAGGCCTATGCTCCTTGGGGAGCTGAAGGGTGATGAATGAATAGCTAATGTTTCTTCACATGATGCCCTATATTCACATTAAACTTTTCTTCCCCCTTTGTCAAGTCTATCTGCCATTTCATTTTTATACATTTCGCAGTCGGAGCCGCGTTGTACTGGCGACCAGGTGTTCATGGTTCAAACCCGGGCGTCGGCGTTTGAAGAAATGTTTACGGCCGGAAATTTGACTGAATAGCCTGAACGGCTCCTGTGATAAACCCTCTGTGGATGGGAAGGAGCGAAGCTCCTGACCGGGTTGGAAGGAAAGTCCTCAGGTTCCCCAGCCTCGCAATGACATGTCATTGGGCCGAAGGGCTGAAAGCCTAAGTGCCGCTGGTTAAAAAAAAAAAAAAAAAAAAAATACATTTCGCAGTGGACAGGATCTGCTGTGCTTTCACTTTATAGTCAGCTACTAATTTCAGAGATCGGATCATAGGAGGAATCATCTTTCCACACAAGAAACCAAAAGGGCACACAGAAAACCTTATTGGCCATTTCACCATTGACGTGAAATCCATAAACAAAATATACAGATGCTTCAGGGGAGATAGCCGTGGCGCTACCAGATTGTGCACGTTTTATTCGATAACGTCCCTTGGAACATGAGATTAAAATTAAGATAGAGGTCCTGTACGGCAATGATATGTATATTATTCAAGGCCAAGACAGCTGTTGATGATTCCATTACATGTAATCCGACTGTAAATGCGCACGCAGACACACATATAAACATCTATACAAACATGTTCAAGCAGTTATCATTTCTTAACTAAGCAGAATAATACAGAGAATTTAATCAAACACAATAAACTTGTCACGTTCGACATATGCAAACACACACTAAACTATGCTAATGATCGGACAGTCTGCATGCACACGTGACACAGTAAATCAAACTAAAGAAATACTGGTACTGAAAATGATATACAACTACAATAACTTCAAAATGTTGAGCAATTCAGGTTTCACGTCTGACTGTCTGGTGTATGTATGCGTGTGTGTGTGTGTGTATATATATATATATATATATATATATATATATATATATATATATATATATATATATATATATATATATATATATATATATATATATATATATATATATATATATATATATACACACACATTTTTAAAAACCATTTATTCAATAGTTTTAATCGTCTCTTTAGTCTTCTTTAAAACTCGGTCTTTCTGTTTAGTCAGAGACTATGATAAAGAATGATTATTTTCTTTAACAGTGGTTGAAGAGCTAAGTTGTAAAGAACCCAATAATGTTATATTAATGAGGGTGATGACTGTTGATTGTATAGCTGGGTAAACGAAACCAAGTTGTGCGACAGACTAGGGCAAATCATGACCAAAATTGCCTACGTTACGGCCCCAAAAACTTCGCCACTGACAAGTAAAAGAAAACAGACAGGACAGAAATCTAGACAACAGGAGGCTGAGAGACGCTTGGGAGTCATGACCCAAGTGGGCCCGCCCCCCTTAGAGTGTAAAGGAGTATATCGGGCCGAAACACTTGTCGGACGGGGGGACTACTTCTGATGATCAGATTGCTTCCTGTTGTATCGCTCTGTAAAGAGTTTCCTATCATTAATACATAAATTAAAATGATATGACTCATAACCTACGATTTACTAAACACGGCTCTCAATCAATCAATACCCTTTAGCTCCCCGAGAGGCATAGGCCTTCAACAAACACATGCCAAGTCTTCCTATCCTGTGCCATCCGCTCAAGTTCTTTCCATGTTTTCCTCATCATTTTCACCTCTGTATCCAGTTCTCTTCTCCATGTGTTTTTTGGTCTACCTCTGCCTCTCTTTCCCTGTGGATTCCAGAAAAAGGACTGCCTTGTAATGCTATCAACAGGTTTCCTCAATGTGTGTCCTATACACGGCTGTTTGTACCCTATACCAGAGCGCTCTTTTAGTTTCGGTGACCGGAATTCTGACACCGGTTAATAAATCTTCCTGTGCACCATAAACGCCAACTGCTACTTTCGGCGGGGAAAATCAGCTGATGTGTGTGTAAAATCGTTAATATATAAATCATTACACACTCGTTCTGGATAAACACAGCGCTAAAATTCTTTTGTGTACTAACTTTGTTCTGTGTTCTATTTTTGAGTGCATTCTTATTTGTTTGAAATATTATTTGACGTAATTAAAGACTTTGAAAACAGCGTCATCATTTGAGGAAATTCATAACAGAAGTAATCTATTTATTAATGTAATATCTAAAAATCGGCCCATTCTTATGAGTTTATAATTAAATAGACTTCTCGAAGGGAAGCTAAAGATTATTTCCACATACTTTTTTTTTTTTTTTTTCATATCTTGAGAATGTGTGGTAGTCAGTTTTGTGAGTTTGGCATTACAAGAACAAGCATATTGTCGCCAGATTTTATAACATTTAAATCACTGTAAACGCATTCCTGATACTCGCAAATCTTAAATAATCACAGTATAACAGTTACTTGCTAAGCCACCTTCACAACCACTAACACACGAGGAAGAAACCCTATTCACATCCATTGTTAGAAAAAAAACTAGAAACAGCACAAAATAATTTCATAAAATGTAAAACCAGAGTACAGCCTATTGTACTACAAAAACTAATTAAACATAGAAGAGAAACATCAGTCACCAGAACGCCAACAAAACATAAGCGATCTCAATTTCTCCACACTGTTAGGAAACATAATGCTGGAACATCAACTGACTCGCTAGACCTGCAGCAGGCACATGAACTACAACGCTGTTCCGAAACGTCTCGTCAGGAAATTTGCAGGAAAGCAGGTATTGAAAGTAGAGTTAGAATATCCAAAGAATTAGCAATAGCCATGAAGGAAACAGTAGGTCTTACGTGGGCACAGGAGAGAAAACAGAGAAGATTATTGAAACATGTTGGTGTTGACATGTAGCATGAAGGGGCAGAAAGAAAATGGACAAGAGAGATTACGCGTGAATGGGTGGATGTGGAAATGAAAGAGTTTGTGGGGGATAATGGACAAAGGCTAGAGACACCATTTGCATGTATCAAAGGTTTATGTGTTTTTCTTCGTGGGTTTCTTAAAGATTACATGAGGGCGGGCTTATTAACGTGGCATAAGGGTTCCATTCCAGAAAATGAAGTATGGCTGAAGATTGGGGGTGATCATGGAAAGGGAAGCATCAAAGTTACAATGCAGGTATTAAATTTAAAGAAACCAAATTCTAAATCTGATACCATCCTTTTATCAATGGCTAGAGTCAGAGATACATATGATAATTTAGAAATATTTATGAATGGCATGAAAGCTCAGATAGAGTCACTAAAAGATTTAGAGTGGGATGGTAAAAAAGTTGTTTTCTTATTCGGGGATTATGACTTTTTGATGAAAATGTTTGGTTTGTCTGGAGCTCAAGGAACATACCCATGTCTGTGGTGTCTCCAGCAAAACAAGGAAATAAAGACATCCAGAGAGCATACAACTTGCAAACCAAGATGTTGATAAGAGATTACAATAGATATATGAAATATGGGAAAGGGAATAAAAGGCAAGTGGCACGTTACCATAATTGTTTACACAAACCAATGTTAGAGATTGAAATTGAAAATGTAGCTCCACCTTACCTTCATATTTTATTAGGCATTGTTTTGAAACACCACAGATTTCTAAAACAGGTAGCCGATATAACAGACGCAAAGATATTTGAGAATCCGCAAGAGATACATGCAAACATTAGTACTATTAAGAACTTGAAGAGATTTGGTAGGAACTGGATACAGGTAGAAGAATTAGAAGCTAAAATTGAATTTTTTGAGGAAGGTATTGAACTTTGTGAGGATAAGGAGGAGACAGATAGTTTTAAAGTTAAACTTAAAAATGCACAAGATGCGCTGGCCAAACTTCAGTTTCAAGATCTGTGTGCTAGGTCTGGTCCAGTTTGCTTACACTTGGACAAGGTACTAGCCAAACACAAAAACATACCACAGGCTTATCATAGCAGAGCATTCATAGGGAATCACTGCCACAGATATCTCACACAAAAAGTTTATAAAGATCTTACAGGAGCAATCATTACACAAACACTGAAAATTACAGACAAACAAGATATAACTGACATAGCTTTTATTGCCCAAGAACAATTCAACTCACTGAAAGAAGCATTTGAGATAGTACACAACAAAATATCACACAGTAAACCAATTAGTAAAGAATCAATATCATCAATAACAGCATCAATAGAGACATATGTCTTTGTTCAGAAAGCTATTCCCCAGTAAGACAATTCCTAAACAGCACATATTAGAAAAACACTGCGCAGACTGGATCAGAACTCATGGCTTTGGAAATGGGCATGCATGGAGAGCAAGGAGGAGAATCTGTACATTCCACTATTTCCAAAATTGAAAGACGCGCCAGCGGTATTAAAAATATAACTTCACAAATAAAATTCATAATGGAAACTCATTTGATACCAATTTCTCCATCCGTGAATGTACAGATTCCTCCTATAAAAAAAAGGAAGTGTGAATGATAATTGAGCGAAATTTTAGGGCTAGAGCAAATTATGGCAGTTGTTGCGTGAGAGTGACAGAATTAACAGAGTGTGGAAATAATTTAATAGGTGTATGTTTTATTTATTAAATTGAACATTTCGTTTTACTCATGACCATACTCATTTTTACATGACCATCGTGATGTATGATTGAGAGATAATTGTTAGCTCTCATGTTTTGGGGACAATTGGGTGTTATTTTAAGGTAATAAATGTGGACTTGCAATTTAATGTTTCAATAATTAATGTTTGACGCATGAATCCAAAGCAAAACTATGATATCCATTTTCTGAAGGTTTTCTACTTTTGATTTCTGTAATTTGTTATGCATGTTGATTGTGATCGTTTTAGTGTAAATTGCATAAGAAACAAACCATAACAAAATATTTAAAAATCAAGATATCCAAAACCCTTTGAATACTGCCGTAGTGAACGAGAGCAGAAGTAACAATCATAGAACAGATGTAGAGCATACTCCATGGCGGAAACCCAATATGAGATACGCAAACAAACCATTCTGTCGAAGATATGAACCCAGATATCCAAAGCCCTTCGAATATTTCTGTAGTGAACGAGAAAGTAGACGTAACATTCACAGAACTGATGAAGAAAACACATATGTTAAAACACCGTGGACAAACCAAGAGTCCCAGATACAGGATCACACACCAGACCGGTTATCGCAATTACTGGCGACACTGAAAATAGAAGGTCAGCATAAATCTAAACTTAGTGCGTTCATCACTAAACACCAAGATGTATTCACACTAATGGATATGGAGTTAGGCAGAATCAGTACGGTACATATGGACATTCAGACCACAACAGAAGAACCTGTTAGTTTGAAACCCTACCAAACCCTTTTGAAGAACCGTGAAATAGTGGAGAAGTCTATAAACGACATGTTGAGTGCAGGAATTATAGAAAGATCCAGATCAGCATGGTCATCGCTAACAGTAATTGTATCGAAAAAAGATGGAAAAAGTAGATTTTGCTGCGATTACCGAGCATTAAACAGAATTACCAAGACGATTTCATATCCATTACCACGCATTGAATATATTTTGGCGACACTTGGACATTCTACACACTTTACTACATTGGATGCACGCTCAGGATTTTGGTGTATTCCTATGACACCAGCAGCTAAAGAAAAGTCAACATTTTGTAAACACATGGGTAGCTATAAGTGGAATGTCATGCCTTTTGGTTTGAAAGGAAGTCCCGCAACATACATGGCACTGATGGACGAGGTTTTGCAGGTAATGCATTCTTTTGCATTAGCCTGTATAGATGATGTACTTATTCACACATCAGGTACCGTGGATGACCACTTAAGGAAAGTTGAGCAAGTTTTTGATCGCCTCCAACACCGCCAAGTTAAACTCAAACTTAGCAAATGTGAGTTCCTAAAAACGGAAACCAAGTATTTAGGATTCATAGTTAACAAAGATGGCATTCGCCCTGACACAGATAAAGTGGAAGCAATTAGAAAGATGCCCGCCCCCCCCCCCCCAACAGTGAAGCAGGTACGAGCTTATATCGGTTGTTGTGGATATTACAGATGCCACGTTATTAACTTCTCAAAGGACGCTGAACCACTTATTGCACTTACAAAGAAGTATTCACGATTTAAGTGGACAGAGGAATGTCAGAAATCCTTCGACTACCTCAAGAATGCACTTACAACAATAACACTTCTCACACATCCAGATATATCTCGCCCAATGATCTTATACACGGATGCCTCCAATACAGCAACAGGTGCTTGTTTAGTCCAACCCAGAGAAGACGAGACACCGATCATACCAGAGATTGCCAACGAGATGCCCATAGCATTTGTGTCACACGCCCTCTCCAAAACACAGAGACAATGGTCGACTACGGAGAAAGAAGCTTTCGCCATACATTACGCGATACAGAAGCTTGATTTTTACATTAGAGGGACCAAACTCATCATTAGAACGGACCACCAACCCTTGGTTAATTGGCTCACTAAGACACATGAGCAGCCCAAGAAATTACAGACTTGGTCCATGAACTTGCAATCCTATGACACAAGAACTGAATATGTTCCGGGTACTCAGAATACGTGTGCAGACCTCCTTTCCCGAATCCCATACTCTAGTACCACACAGGAAGATGATCCTGACGCTTTTACTGACATCAACGACAACGCAAAGGAGATTAACATCATAAATTCCAACAGGGTAGATGTCGACTTTAACACCACCACAACAGATACTGGTACACAAGAAACAGTAGACTTGGACACATTTGATGTACACACTGAGCAGAGAAAAGACCCCGAAATTCTCAAGCTTATTAAACAAGTAGAAACGAAACCCAAGTCACTCAATCAGTTTACTATCCTGCCACATGACCAAGTTCTATATCACATTGACGAGAAACAAGAAGGGAGACTACAAAAAGTAATTCCCCAGTTATTAGTGCCTGAGTTATTAGTGCAGTTCCATGACAATAACGGACATGTTGGAAGGGATAAAACCGTCGACATTATCAAAAAAGGTACTACTGGATGTCAATGTACAAAGACATAATTGAATATGTTAGTACTTGCAAAACGTGCAGAATGAGAAATATGAGACCAACTAGAGTTCCCTTGCAAGAGATGAAACCATCCTATTTCCCTATGGAAGTCATAAGCATGGACATTTCTGGTCCATACCCCATTACCCAGTCCGGAAATGCATACCTTTTGCACATCGTTGATCAATATTCGGTATGGCCTGAAACTTATCCTCTCAAAAATATAACGTCAGCGACAGTAACTGAGTTTTTTCTGCAAGAATTCGTACCAAGACATGGCTGCCCTAGGAGGATAATCACAGACAACGGTAAACAATTTGTCAGTAACCCTTTCAAGAAGACACTCCAGACTCTGCATATCCAACATACCACTAGTAGTTTCTACAGACCTCAGGCCAATGGAAGAAATGAGCGAATGCATGCTACTTTACATGATATCCTTGCCAAATATATACAAGGAAACGTACAATATTGGGATATATATATCAATCAAGCGCTCGAAGCAATACGTGTAAACACAAATGAGACGACAGGACTGTCACCATTCTACATGTTATACGGACGTGAACCTACTTTTCCATTAGACAATCTCTTGCAACCTCAGAGGAAGTATGTAGGAGAAGATCCCATCGAAATTATTCTACGAGAGAAACATAGAGCACACCAGATAGCCAATCGCAATTCGCAGAAAACTTTCAAGAAATGGCAGAAACAGCACGATAAAAGAGCTACATTGGAACAATTTCAAGTTGGTGATAAAGTTTATTATAAGAAGAATGTTCGCGACAACAAACTTGATGCACGATGGCTCGATGGATATAAGGTACTTGAAAAGACAACACCTATAAATTACATATTATGGAATGAAGAGAAGAACATAGTCACCAAAGCTCATGCAGCACAAATGAAGAAAGATAATCATCGCCCGATAGCACCACCAGCTTTATCGAAAGGCAGACCTGTACGAAAAGCCACATTGAATCACTACAATTCCACAGAGACGTCAACCACCTCACACAGTGAAATCGACACAGATGATGATCTTGATATTCACACAGAACAGTGTAACACCCCAAATCAACTACAGGATGCTATACATCGATTAAATCGTTGTAGAGACACGTCAGAAGACGAAGATGACATTCCGCCGGTGGAATTAAGAGAGAGGTTAGTATCTCGAGACAATCGTTTACACGATAGAGATAGCAGCACAGCAGTATCGGTGAATGAGAACGAACCCCACCCTTCCATAACGAGTCAAACATATTATGGCAGTCAAGGAGTACAACCGCTAGTTCCAAGCCAGCAACAACCCACATACCAGCCTTCTCATTCCAGCTGGGACAGCAAAGATAACAGGCCCTTGCAAGCAATGAGAAACAACATAACACACCATAGTCGGAGCTCCACAGAAGATCATACAAATATTCAAGCATTGCGACCTTCCGATGAGACACACAGCGAAAAGAACATTGTTGACAAGCCTTTAGCACCTTTTGAGTCAGAACTTGACACAACAGAACGAGAAGAAAGCGACATCGATTGTATGGATGATATTACCAACACTGAGATACGTACAGCTACCAAGCGCCCTTACAGCCCTTCATCAGGAGATTCGTCGCCACAAGCGAAGTTATTACGCTTACCACAAGAGCATGTATGAGCCAAGTTCAGAAGAAATCATCGCCCAGTTAACAAGCCGATTACAGTTCTACAACATTGTCCAAATATTAAATCGTCCTCTTTCTCCTGCACAGCGACTATAAACACAGCATCACAATCGATACCAACGTCATCACATTACAACAGTCGTCTCTCCAGTAGAGAAATTACATTGTTAGAGCTTGCAAAAGAATTTTCAAAATTGATGCAGGCAGTGTAATCATCGTAAGGTACTCCCCCAGCTAAAGTACTAATCGCAGCACTTCCCCAGCATAGTGCTTATAGGTACTTTTATCAACAAAGTACCTACCACTAAGTCAATTTATTATTTTTTTTACCAGTGCTTAAGTTAGTTGATTTATTGGACACTTGAACGCTCACATTACTCATGTAACTCTTTAAGGGACGAGAGTATAGAACTCTGAAAAAAAAATCAGACTGTAATCTAGGGAAACACAGAGTCCTGATTATGTAGACTTATTCCAGGTAGACTCACAGAGCTTATCAATGTACTTCCCAAGGTATCGGATTCAGCACACCAGAGGATCAAGACTGATAATTACTGTTAGTATTGATAGTATTATCATATTTGTGTGTATAGTGTATAGATTCCAGTTACATGCACATTTAAATTGGCAAAAGAGGAAAAAGAAAAGAAGAGATATGAAATAGGCATAGCCAAGTCATAGAAATGTAAGAAATTCCTCTTAACCATATACAGGTAGAAAAAAAGTGCACAAGATGCACTAATGGTGAACATCCCCACGACACATCTCATACCTTTTTCCCCTTCACCACCAACAAAGGATGTACCCCAGTTACCACTGCGCTGACTATATAGCGACACCAGGAACACGACATGCTTTGCAGTAGTGCTGCTCTGAGCAGTAATCATAGTTTGGACTTAGTAGAAGAATTAATCAAAATATCATATGTGATTACTTGGGAGATGATAATGATGACACAGCCACGTAGTCACGTTGATATTAACTTTAGCCAGAAGGATGTTCTATATTTTATGAGGTTCTGTATACATGTACAAGGGGATTGACATAAGTCTTGGGCCTGACCATGAAGGACATGTCACAGAGAGCTGAAATTTTGCATAGTGTTTATTCCTTTTCAATATAGCCACCGTCTGAATTGACACACTTCTGCCATCTCTGCTTGACCTTGAAAAGACCTTGGGAGTAGAACACCCTATTTTTCAAACTAAACCAGTCATCACATGCCAGTATAACCTCTTCATCGCTGTCAAAATGATTTCCTTTTAGCTGTTTTTTAAGATTTGGGAATAGAAAAAAGTCTGATGGAGCCAAATCTGGAGAATATGGTGGGTGTGGAAGAATTTCAATATTCAAATCGTTGGCTGCTAGCTGCACAAGCCATGCTTTGTGAGAGGGCGCGTTGTCTTGAAGCAAAGGATGATTTTGAGTGCGTGTTATCCCTCGTTTCCTAGTCACAACATTTCTTAGTTTTGTGAGAAGATCTGCATAGTACTGTCCATTAACTGTGTTGCCACGAGGCAGATAATCTTTCAAAAGGATACCTTTCCCGTTCCAAAAAACAGTCAGCATCACTTTTCCTGCAGATTTCTGCGCCCTCGGCTTGACAGGTGTTGGGGAGCCCGGGGTTTTCCATTGCATGCTGGCAATTTTGGATTCGGGGTCATAATGGTGTACCCAAGTTTCATCTACTGCCACCATGGTCTCCAAAAAATTGTGTGACTGTCACTTTTTGAGCAACTGTTGACAGCAATTTACCCTCGTTTGCTTCTTTTCACGAGTCAACAGTCGTGGAACCCAGCGTGCACACACTTTTCTCATGTTCAGTCTGTTGTGTAAAATTCTATAAACTGTTCTTTCATTTAGTTTTACTCTACTAGCTATCTCCACAATTGTCATTTTTTGATCCTGGTCAATGATTTTCTTCACTCTTGTTGCATTTTCATCGTTGCACTCTGAGGCTGGTCTACCAGATCTTGGCAGATCAGCAACATTTGAGCGGCCGCACTTAAACTGTTGACACCAGTTTTTTTTACCGAAGTATATGAAGGACAAGAATCACGAAACACTGGTTCCATCTCCCTGTGTATTTCTGTAGGTGTTTTTCCCTGAAACATCAGAAATTTTATCACAGCTCTGGTCTCCTTCTTTTCCATTGTTTTGTCAAATCTTTGGAGCAGCAAATCCGGTCAATAGAGTACATTGCGCCGTGCACCGTAGCGGGAAAACCCATTGAAGAAAGAATCTCGTACTTTACACATTCAGTGCAAATATGATGAACTTTAAATGTGCCAAGTTTCATCTTCCTCCTGTGACTCCTTCATGGTCAGGCCCAAGACTTATGTCAATCCCCTTGTATATGACGTCTATAGTTTCAGGCAGAATTAACGACTTGAACTGTGCATCCAAGGCTAAGATCAGTCGAGCACATCAAATTCTGACTTGATTAGCGACACATGTCTTTCCCTATCGCCCCAGGACAGTTAGTTATGCACGCTTCGCCGTACTATTAAGTGTAACTCCGCCTATCTGACCGTTCTAATTCAGTAATGACATTGACGGCAGATACTACAGACATGACGAGTGCTGACAAATCTCTGTTTCCAGAGATAGTTACCATGTCGACCTGTATAAATATATATTTATTGCATGTATTGAATTATTATTGATCAGTTGTTGTATCATATGAGGTTATGTATTTAAGTAATGATTGATGATATACCTCAATTGAAGCATTAGTTATTGCTAACGGAATGACATTACATTTGTAGTTTTTTTTTTTTTTTTGGGTGACTTTCCATATTGGAACTCATAGTTTGTAAATGTATATGTACAGGAGCAGGTATAAGATAGTATGTTAATTAGAGACTAGATAGTTGTTGATAGAACGCAAATGTCTCCCTACGGGATACATTTGTGTGGCCCCCGGGTTGTATGTCACCGTGGGGTTTGCCCAAGCATTATTCATGCTACTGTTAAGGTGAGATAAACAGTTAGGACAGCTCACAAGAGAAAATAATGAATGAAAATAATAATATTGCTAACTGACAACGGGTCAGAATACCGGCTCATGTTAATTAATAGTGAGTGATTATCTTGAGTTGTAAATAGAAAGTTCGAGAACAAAAAAAAAAAAAAAGGCTCGACCAATAAATTTAAGTAAAAAGATTTGGGTCAGCGAATCAGAAGAGTGGCGAGAGAAACACACCACGCGAAATGACCAGATGTCATTAGATGACAGTGAGTCCTGAGTTGTGCTTCAGGAAGTGCAGACAAGATGAACCTTCTGTGGTTTTACAGATAGGGTTTATGTGAATAATGTTTAGATGTCCAGCCATCACTAGCCAGTGTTATTCTATCGGGAGATAGTATTTGATTCTGTAGTTCACAGTTAAGGTGTATTTCTGAAAGGGAGATCAGCGCTTATGCTGTTTTTGTAAGTATTGAACTATGATTATATTTTTGCACAGAGTAGAATTTTGTTTCCAGGAGAGTTGTGCAGAAGCACGATTTGTCACTTCAGTATGAGTACTTTACGACTATGTACCAAGAAAACGGATGGTTATGAGCATATAACGACTATCTGTAAAGTATCAAAAGGCTGTAAACATTTGAAGGAAACTAGAGATATTATAGAGGAGCCATATTGAACAAGGTTTGAAGTATCCAGAATTGCATATGATTTTCAAGAAAAAGTGAATGTCGACTTTTATAGAAGAACTTCAAATATGCTCTCTCACTTGTAAGTATCAGAAGGGTGTACATACAATTATTTATGCATGAGATGAATTTTGTTGCTAGGAGCAGATATAGAGACCTGTCTGACCAGTTCGTCGAGGAAGATATTTAAGTAACAAATAAAGTATGGAATGCTAATAAAGAGCATTGGTATATGAGGAGAGAGGAGCAGGTTTTGGGAAGACTAAGGAAGTCTACAGGAGAAAAGAATAGGTTAAAGAGGAATACGGAAGTTACGAGACATAGAATTCATGTATGAGTTAACCTGAAGTACAAAGACCCAGTACAGGCTTCTATGAGAACTCTATCATTTGAATGAACCATTATATTTGTTGTTTTATTAAGTTATTAAAAGTTTTTGAAGGATCAGAGTGAATTTGATTCCATCTTTATGAGTGATCGTATGCCATGTACATTTAAACTACCACTATACGAAGTCACTATTAACATCAAAGAAGGAACTGAACGAACCTGAAGTATACAAGAAAAGGATTATAGTATCATCCAGGAATTTACACCTCTGGCGGAGATGGCCAGTAATGATATCAACTAAATAACTTGGAAGATAACTCAGAGAGAAAGAAAGAAGATAAAAAGAGAAGTTGTAAACTTAAATCATATTACTAGGCCTGCCATCTGCCACCTAGTGAGATAATACACAGTAACCAGTAACAGCAGCGCTGTCACATGTACTTAAAACATACAAAACAAAAAGGGGTAAAGCGGAAGTATACATCACTCAAATAGAATCTTCACTCACTCTCACAAAGAGGCTCGTTCTCGTGGTGAGTCCTGGCTGACAACCTATGAATTGAAAATAAGAAAAAGGAGGACGAGGAAGAAAGAGGAAGAAAAAACTGGGTGATGAAGTAGGCACGGGTTCGATTCATCATTTCGTAATGTAACGTAAATGTGGGTTACATGTACAAAGCCATCTGCCATCCAGAAATGACGAAGTCTCGCAAAACTATTCCCACAGATTATCCGGTATTTATCGCGTTATACCGCCTTTTCTGCGGTTACCATATGGACTTTGCAAACACAGTATTTCCCGCCGTCTGCGTAGTCCAATCATTTCGGCAATGTTGTGCAATCATTGCGACCGCGTTGTGCAATCACTTTCGGTTAGTTTGTGCAATCATCGGTGAAGGAGATGGAAATTTATTTAATCAAAGGCCATAATATTATTAACCTTCTGTTTACATATCCAGGCCTACCGCTAAGATAAATAAACTAAAAGAAAATTCACAAATCGATGAAAGTAAAGCTGGTTACATTACACACATCTGGTTACAAACATCAAAAGATGTGAGATTTTCTGGGCCACGTCTGTTCGTGTTCATTAATTAAATTGCATGTCGGTTTACGGAGATAATAGCGTCCCAGTAGCTAAGCAGTTAGAGCGCTTTTCTCTCGTGGCACATATACCGGGTACTGTGATCGAAACCTGGTAACTTCACGTGCCAGTGTACCCGGTTGGAAATGGGTACCTAGCTCTGTTCTTGCGTTTGGGAAGGCAAAGGTAGCGAGGAAGGCACCTGACACCCGACATCATAAAGCTGGAATTAGTATAGGAATGTTTCAGACGATACAACACGGTTTGGGCAGAGATGTGCGCTGATTAACCTAGTGTGTTCTTTCTGTGCAGTGAACATATAATAAGATCTGTAGAGGATATGCCAGGAATAACAAGTGGTGGACATAATATAAACAACTAGAAATACACTAATGATAACATTTTAATATAAACAGTGAAAAGAGTTGCAGGAAATGATTGCATTCATTGTGACAAAATGTAAAAATTAAGCTCTTAACCTAAACAGCAAAAAGAGAGAAGTAATGGTCATCTTGAAGATAATGGATTATCCAGAATGTTCCATCAAAATAAATGAGAATGTCATAGACCTGTGGGTGAATGCTGGGGTATCTGTTACTGTCACAGAAGTTGCTGCGCGTGGAAGTGTAGTGAGTAAATTAAACTCATGGACATGTAGCGTGTCCGACTGATAGTCAAGGTTGTAGTCAGTTTGTATAGATACTTGCGTAAGCCTGTGGAAAGCGTGTTTGGATGCAAACAGTCAAAGTGATTGTGAAGTACGTGGAGGTTGAGAGTCGGCGTTGTGATTTCGAGCTCAGCGGTTAAGTGGCTCAAGAGAAATCCAAGATATGACTTAGACCTGTATAGTGGTGATATTTGTGTCAGTTGTTTTCTGTAAGACAGCTGATAGAATAGTCTGGCGCTCTCTCTTCCAAACCTCTACACCTCACGGTAGAAGAGGAACGACTAAGTAAGTAAGTAAGTTTTCTGTATTGTAAGGTCGATATATGATTCACTGAGAGGTTTGGCAGGAAATCAATAGGCTCAAGCAGGTGACCAGGTTAAAACATCCGATGGAAGATGCTATGTTCACAGCCCAAGCAATAGCAGTACACATAAATATTTTATACAATAAATCTTTATCAATGGAAATAAGATGGATAATTCTTCGGTGCTATATAGAGCCATTCCTGTCATATGAAAGTGCATCATGAACAATCTGTTAACAAACAACTAATTCCCTGGAGACTACAGAGACGTGGTTTTACAGAATAATGTTAATAACATAACAAGCGTAATGAGAATAACATGAAAAGGTCTGTGCGCAAAGGAGGACAGTTTACTACTCAGATCAGAAGGAAACAAATCCTGTCTCAGTGGACAAACAAATCCTGTCTCAGTGGACAAACAAATCCTGTCTCAGTGGACAAACAAATCCTGTCTCAGTGGACATGTTATGAGAAGAGAAAAGCTGGGATATACATGGGGCAACAGGAAAGACTGAAGGAAAAAGACAAAGAGATAAGAAACTGGACATCAAGTGACATGGAAACAAGTCAACAATCAAATTAATTGTTTTAAACAGCACTGTGGATGGGGAAACTATCATCAGGTGCTATCTCCACAATGAAGGTCGGCTGTAATGGATCTCCAACGTCTTATGTCTCTTGTCTTGATGGTGCACCCTGATAGACTCTTTCCTGTCCATCTCTTGATGTTATCTTCCCACTTATAGCGCTGTCTTCCTCTTGTACGTTTGCCTTCAACTCTGCCTTCTATTATGGTCTTCTGCCAGGTGTTATGTATCTTTATATGGCCCAAATATTTTAGCTGTGTAATTTTGATCTCCTTTATTAATTCTCTTTTCATTCCTAGATTTTCTAGAATCTCTTTATTTGTTTTCTTCTCTTTCCATGAGGCACGCCCCATTCTTCTATATATCATGTACAGAGACATTATCACCTATGTTGCCAGGCGAACAATACAAAGAAGTGTGTGTGTATTGTGTGCCGCAATTTTCGTGCCGGATCGCTGTAACTTTTTTTCCTAAGTCAACACCTGGCGGCATTTGAACAATTATCGTGATAAGTGCGACCTCGGTGAAGGTGACCGTGCCACTAGACGGTGTTTATGCTATAGTACAGTGTGTTTGGGAGACAACTGGTAAAGGGAGATAAGCATGCTAGTTATTTATAATGCAATCCACCTACCTGCTAGATTGTTATCGCGAATATACCTGCCAGACACCACCTGTATTGTTATTCCCTGATCGCGGGTATCATATATATATATAGGCCACCAGCGACCGATTGACAGAGAGGTTAGAAATTTTGCTTCTCGCGGCAAATTTGCCCCGTTCCATGACCTAAAACCTGATAGCGTCACGCCAGTCTACCCAGGTGTAAATGTGTACACGACTTTGCTTTTGAGTTGGGGAAGGCTAAGGCAGCAAGGAAGTGAAATAGTAACAAATCTCTCCCCTACGGTAGTATCTGCCGTGGGACTACCTTTACCATTGTTTATATAAACACACATACAAGTGAACAAAGATAGAGAAGAAAGACTATCAGGCAGACTGACACAAAGATAATACACATAGACCGATAGAAATCAAGAAACAAGAGACAAATTTGCGGTCACAATATCCAACAAATTCCAAGTGCTCCAACAGCTGGAAGATGTAGAGAATACAGAAGACTATTGGCAGCAAATCAAAACGGTATGGAATGAGACATGTGAAGAAATACTGGGGAAAAGGGAACGACAACAATAAGCATAGATAACAACAGAAACCATCAACAAGATAAAAGACAGAAAAAACAAGACTGCAGATTTAAACACAAGCAAAACCAGAAGTTCCAAAGCCAAGGCTCAAGAAGTGTACACAGAAGCAAACAAAGAAGTTAAAAGAAGTATCAAAAGAGATAAGAGGAAGTATATTGAGGAGTTGGCAAGAGAGGCAGAAGATGCTGCAGCCAAAGGAAATATTAGAGAACTGTATAACAACACAAAGAAGCTGACAGGGAAATACAAGCAAACAAGTTGCCTCATAAAAGACAAGAATGGAAAACTGCTCAGCAATATACAAGAGCAAATGAAGAGGTGGACAGAATATTTTGAGGACCTTCTCAATAGACCAGCTCCACAAAACCCCCCGGACATCCAGCCAGCAGAAGAAGAGCTACAAATTAACGGTGAAAGACCAACGAAGGAAGAAATAAAGAAAGCCATAAAGCTTCTAAGAGATGGAAAAGCGTCTGGACCTGATGGCATTCCAGCAGAGGCCATCAAAGGAGATATCGACACGGCTACAGAGATATTATATAAATTACTTGGTAAAGTCTGGGAAAACGAAGATATACCAGCAGAATGGAAGGAAGGATATCTGGTTAAGTTGCCTAACAAAAGAAATTTACAAGAGTGCACAAATTATAGAGGAATAATGTTACTATCAGTGCCAGGAAAAGTATTAAATAGGATTATCCTTGAGAGATTAAAAGAGTCCATAGACAAGAAACTGAGAGATGAACAAGCAGGTTTCGACAAAACAGATCTTGTACAGACCAGATAGCCACTTTGAGAATAATAGTTGAACAAAGTCTGGAATGGAATTCACCATTATACATCGGATTTGTGGACTACGAAAAGGCATTTGACAGTGTAAACAGAGAATCACTTTGGAAATTGATGAGGCATTATGGAGTTTCCCTGAAGATCATTAATTTAATAAAGAAAACATATGAAGACATGACATGCAGAGTTCTTCATGAAGGATAGCTTACAGAACCATTTGGGATACGAACAGGAGTGCGACAGGGATGCCTCTTGTCTCCATTTCTTTTCTTATTAGCAATAGACTGGGTTATGAGAACATCAACAACACACAACAGAAATGGAATCCAGTGGCCTCTGACTAAGCAGTTGGATGATCTGGATTTTGCTGATGACTTGGCTCTTCTGTCCCATAACCGTAATCAGATGCAGGACAAATTGAAAACACTCGATGAGAGGTCACAGCAATTGGGTCTGAAAATACACAGGGAAAAGACAAAGATAATGAGAATAAATGCAGGTAATGAAAACAGGGTTGAACTTGAAGAAGCACCAATACAAGATGTAGAATCGTACACATATCTTGGCAGCAATATAGACAAAGTTGGAGGGACAGACAGTGATATCAAAATAAGAATACAAAAAGCAAGAGGAGCTTTCATTGCATTGGGAAATGTATGGAGATCAAGAGAAATCGGATCCAACACGAAAATAAGAATCTTCAACTCATATGTGAAGTCAGTCCTATTGTACGGCTCTGAGACATGGAGAACAACAAAGACAACAACCAAAAAGCTACAGACTTTCATAAATGGGTGCTTGCGTAGAATAGAGGGATTAAAATGGTATGACAAGGTTACCAACGTGGAACTGATGACAAGAACTAGACAAGTGCTAGTGGAACAAGAGATGAGAAGAAGACGATGGCGATGGCTAGGCCACACACTGAGGAAACCTGTTGATAGCATTACAAGGCAGTCCTTGTTCTGGAACCCCCAGGGAAAGAGAGGCAGAGGTAGGCCAAGAAGCACATGGAGAAGAGAGCTGGAAACAGAGATGAAAATGATAAGGAGAACGTGGAAAGAACTTGAGATGATGGCACGTGACAGGAGGACTTGGCATGTGTTTGTTGAAGGCCTATGCTCCTTTGGGAGTGGAGGGTTATGATAGATAGACAGGCAGATAAATAAGGCTAGATTAGACAGGTCCATAAATAAAATTAAATCAGACAGACTGATGGACAGACAGATAATGCTAGGCAGACTGACAGAAAAGACGAACGGGTAAAAAAAAACAGTTCAAACATTAGAACAACAACAAAAATAAAGAAAGACAGAAAGAAAGAAAGACAGGCAGAAAGAAAGAAAGAAAGAAAGAAAGACGGACAGGCAAAAAGAAAGACAGACAGGCAGAAAGAAAGACAGACAGGCAAAAAGAAAGACAGACAGGCAAAAAGAAAGACAGACAGGCAGAAAGAAAGACAGACAGGGAGAAAGAAAGACAGACAGGCAGAAAGAAAGACAGAAAGAAAGAAAGAAAAGCAGACAGAAAGAAACAAAGAACTACCTGCTCTTTTGCTTAAGGGCCTCCAGTCTTAAAGCCTCCTTATGAAAGTTCTCTAATTCTGCAACCAGTCCACGCGCCATCATGTCGTCCACGCGACTATCCAGCCGCTCGTTTAACTCTGTTTAAAAAAATAAACACACTGGTTGATGTCACTGCTGTACTACATCTGTTGTTGTTTTGCATCTCTGTGGCGGATGTTGGTAATGGTGATGATAATACTGTCAGTAGCAGTAGTAAGTGCAGCAGCATCAACAACAGGAATCACTATAGCAGAAAAAATATCTGGTAGGACACACATTAAATAAAACAACTGATAGCATCATATGGGTTATAGAGAGGTAGGTCTAGTGCTTCTGGAATTTCCATGGGAATAGAAATAGAAGATCCAAGAAAACAAGGAGTAAGGAATTGACAATAGACTTTAAAAAGGATAAAGAAAACAAGGAAAGAATCTGAACGGATGGCACAGAACGGCGGTGACTGGATGAAGACCGTTGCTCCACAGGGAGGTCAAAGATAGTGATATACAAAAGACAACGGAAAGAAAGTCAGAAGAGGAATTGGCTAAAGGTAATCCCTGTAACGGATATTTCCGTAGGGACATGAAGTGTTAGAGACTTCACTAAACTAGGTATAGTATCGTCAGGTGTGGTGACCAGTTTCCTTCCTCGCTGCCTTTTCCTTCCATAACTCAACAGAAAAGTCAGTTACCAATTTACCAATAGGTAGACTGGAGCGTGACGATACCATGAATCGAACCCAGCACCCTTTCCGCGAGAGACCACGCTGTAACGACTCTAAGAATTGGCTACAATACACAAAATATAGATGGTACACAGGGAGAGAGAATGGCTGAGATTTCATCCTTTTGTAAGTAACATTTGGTGTTCTTTTTTGTTGACCTAAATTAACTCAGTCTATTTAAAAAACAAACGAGCACAGACATCTCGACAACAACAGTGCAGTATAGGAAAGGAAGGGGAGTAGTGGAGGTGACCCAGTTTTTGTTAACTTCAGCAGTGACCTGTTTTCGACCTGCGGAAAGGAGATAACAGCTCTCCAGGTCAGAAGAGTCAAAGCATTTCCAACCTTGCAATCCCATTGGTCACTTTCTTCTGTCCTCGTGGCATAGAAAAATGATATCACAGACTCAGATAGGGTGCAATACAAGTACTTCACGTGCAGTGACGCAATAATAAAGGCAGTCTTGCTTTATGCTGGCCCGCCATGAAACACCCTCTGATGTTTCACACAAAAACCGAAAACCACCCCAACGATATCTGGGCCCAGCAGATTATGGGTCAACGTTGCAGCAACACCACGAACACTAGCGCATTTTCCCGGAGCATTGCAGTGACGAGTGTCCGACTGGCAGAGTGGTTAGTACGCTGGCCTTTCGCTGCAATGGTACTGGGTTCGACACACGGTGATGTCATGCTCCAGTCTATCCAGCTAAAAATGGTACCTGACTCTCCTCTTGAGTTAAGGTTGGCAAAAGCAGCGAGTAAGGAAAATGGTCACCCCACCTCCCGAAGCTGGACCTAGTATACTGAAATCTCAAACTCTTTTCTTCCCTACGGGAGTATCTACTATGGGACCTTTACCTTTTTATTGCAGTTACTTTATACAGCCACTAGCTTGTCTTGACGCAACTCAATGTCCGGAAGAAAAAAAAAGAGAATGCACGTTTCCCGTCAAAACGCTCATAGGCAACCAATCAAATCTCGAATAACAAGAATGTTATATTCTTAAATCCACTCCCAGAGACATTAATGATGTAATCATAAAGAGAAGTGACACTATAGCAAACAATAGATTGTCCCGGGGTAACTCTGAAATTGCTTCCGGGAAACTGTGGAGGAAACCAATTGTTAATCGTCCTTCGTCCGCCCTCTCCTCCCCTGATATCATACGTCAAGGATTACAAGATATTTGACAATACTGTGGCTTGACCAAGATTAGAACCCAGAACCTCTTCTGACTCATCATCACCGTTAGCATTTTCCTTTGCGTTCCTTATGGAGCATGGAGACACCACTACAGCTGGTACTATCGCAGGAAGCTTACACCAAACATCTACAATCTCCAGCAGCTGCGGTTTATGCAGTAATTTGTTTGACATGAAGAGGCTGCCAGCGTCAGGCACAACACTCATTAGTCGTCTTGTACGACAGTCGTGAGTCAGCAGTAGTCCTATTCTTTGTCTCTTCACAGACCCCCCCGGGGAACTACACGGGGCGACTACTCAATGTAATACCAATACTGTCATAACGACTGCTACTTGTCATGCTGCTAATGTTGCCGCTGTCACCAAAGTACAACCAGTGCTGCAGCGAGCCTACTACTTACACTACACACATACGAACCTGGTCGTTGACACTTGACCCACAGAATACACGGGTCTGAATACCTCAGGGGGCCACTCTTGACATCCTCCAAGCCGTCGTGCTGTTCGTTCAATATAGAGGACATTGTCCTACCACACTCGTAGTATATCTGGATTGCTCTAAGATGGAGAGAATGGTATGGTTAATTTAGACTCGTAGTATATCCGGATTGCTCTAAGATGGAGAGAATGGTATGGTTAATTTAGACTCGTAGTATATCTAGATTGCTCTAAGATGGAGAGAATGGTATGGTTAATTTAAACTCGTAGTATATCTGGATTGCTCAAAGATGCAGAGAATGGTATGGTTAATTTAGACTCGTAGTATATCTGGATTTCTCTAAGACGGAGAGAATGGTATGGTTAATTTAGATTCGTAGTATATCTGGATTGCTCTATGATGGAGAGAATGGTATGGTTAATTTAGACTCGTAGTATATCTGGATTGCTCTATGATGGAGAGAATGGTATGGTTAATTTAGACTCGTGGTATATCTGGATTGCTCTTTGATGGAGAGAATGGTATGGTTAATTTAGACTCGTAGTATATCTGGATTGCTCTAAGATGGACAGAATGGTATGGTTAATTTAGACTCGTAGTACGCGTATATCTGGATTGCTCTATGATGGAGAGAATGGTATGGTTAATTTAGACTCGTAGTATATCTGGATTGCTCTATGATGGAGAGAATGGTATGGTTAATTTAGACTCGTAGTATATCTGGATTGCTCTATGATGGATACAATGGTATGGTTAATTTAGACTCGTAGTATATCTGGATTGCTCTAAGATGGAGAAAATGGTATGGTTAATTTAGACTCGTAGTATATCTGGATTGCTCTAAGATGGACAGAATGGTATGGTTAATTTAGACTCGTAGTACGCTTATATCTGGATTGCTCTATGATGGAGAGAATGGTATGGTTAATTTAGACTCGTAGTATATGTGGATTGCTCTATGATGGAGAGAATGGTATGGTTAATTTAGACTCGTAGTATATCTGGATTGCTCTATGATGGATACAATGGTATGGTTAATTTAGACTCGTAGTATATCTGGATTGCTCTAAGATGGAGAAAATGGTATGGTTAATTTAGACTCGTAGTATATCTGGATTGCTCTATGATGGAGAGAATGGTATGGTTAATTTAGCAGTCAAACAGGTAGTACTAGTAAAGGTAGACTCATAGCTGATACTGCCGTAGAGGAGTGGTGACTGGGGCGTCGAAGATAATGTGAAAATCATAACCTTGCTATTCCCGTGTAGCTCTCGGGGGTCCTCTGATGAGACCAAGAAAGTATATGCCGTCTGCTACATCAGGCATGTCGCAGAAGGCGACTAATGAGGTTGACATGAGGTTGGCAATCTCATCATTAAAACAAATAGCTATAAAACGACCCCTGCAAGAGCATG
This sequence comes from Oreohelix idahoensis, assembly GCA_024509875.1. Classification (NCBI taxonomy): domain Eukaryota; kingdom Metazoa; phylum Mollusca; class Gastropoda; order Stylommatophora; family Oreohelicidae; genus Oreohelix; species Oreohelix idahoensis. The sequence goes on from JAMPIV010005983.1 coordinate 707,770, forward strand.
TGAATTCCTGGTCCGGGGTTCCTGCAAGGGGGCCCGCTACAATGGTGGTCCATGATGATGACAACATTTATAACTGTAGTAAAGAAATGGCAAACATGAAGTGTTCTGTAGCTTTATCAAGTGATGAACCGACTGAGGTAATGTGGACAACCGGCTGTAAGGTTGCTGTCGCTCCAAGTCATGCTAAGGCTATGGCACCCCATTAAAATATTTGTAATGTATTATTCTGGATTTACAGCATGAGATCAAAATAGTTAATGTTAAAATAGCTTGGCGCCCCGAGTCATAGCTTGGCGCTCCGAGTCATAGCGCGAGTTCATTCATTTTCTTGTTCGCTCCCAAAGAAGCATGGAGCCACCCCCGCAGGAAGCCTGCTTTGTCTTACAGTGGTGGTTTCTGCAGCAATGTGTTGTACATGACGAGGCTGTCATTCATCATCATCATATTAGTCGCCTTGCTGTCTGAGTTGCAGGTACCCTCAAACCAGCCCTGGGTATATGCCTCAATTTCTTACATGAAATCTGGTCTGTTTTCTACCATAGAATGTTTGTTAAACTGTCCGTTGTCCTCTGTCTCTCTCCTCTTTTTAAATTAATGGATACAAAATATCCTGGCTAAACTCTGATAGATTTCAATAAGGATATGTGCTGTCTATTTCTGTAGATATGATAGAAAACTCTGTACAGAGCGATACAACATGAGGCAATCTGATCATCAGAAGAGAAAGTGTTTCGGCCCTTGTTTAACCCCTGATAGATTTCAATAAGGCCACGTGGTGTCTATTACTGTAGATAATATATTAAGCTGCTGCCATTGCCACAGGTAACATTGTTCCTAATCATCCATCCCATACTGTATACCATCATCATCTACTGTTTTGCTGCGTCTGGAACATGGCGCCACCAAAATGCTAATGGCCCCCAAAAAGAAGCCTATGTCAAGTACGTAACTCTGGCATTGGTGGTTTCTATAGTAACTTCTTTTACATGATGAGCTTGCCAGTACCATAGACTACCTCATATTAGCCTACTTTTACGACATGTCTGAGGGAGCAGTGGTGTTTTTCTTTGTCTCCTCAGGAAACTACATGAGGCAACTATATATTCATCATCATCATCCTCACCACCACTTTCCTTTGCGTTCCTCACGGAGCACGGATCTACCACTGCACTAATTCCCTTGACTGAAAGTCTGCACTAAGAAGCCACGTGCCATGCTCTTGTAGAGGTGGTATATGTGACATTTTGTTTGACATGATGAAGCTGTCAGCCCCATGCTCATACTATCTCATATTAGTTGCCTTGTCAGACAAGCCTGAGTATGCATTTGCCATATTCTTTCTTTGTCTCCACAGATATTAGTGAACTGTGCATATTTGTTTTAAATAAAATGTATAATGAAATTATACTGCTTACAAAATTAACTAATTTCTTTTAATGAAACGATTCACTGAGTTGTGTGTGTGTGTGCGCGCACACGCGCATGTGCATAGGGCTTGTGGATTTCTGTTTCATATATTTGTTTTTATCTTAAACTTCAGATAATATACACTGTTTGTGTTTTATTTTTCAAATACATTCTAACTTTCTTCTTCTCAACGTGAGTCGCGTGACTGTTGGCTGCATCTTTCTTGTTAGTCTGATCTTTTCCACATCGTCTCTTTTCACGACATCATCATGGGTCTCTTGTCACGACATCATCATGGGTCTCTTGTCACGACATCATCATGGGTCTCTTGTCACGACATCATCATGGGTCTCTTGTCATGACATCATCATGGGTCTCTTGTCATGACATCACCATGGGTCTCTTGTCACGACATCACCATGGGTCTCTTGTCACGACATCATCATAGGTCGCTTGTCACGACATCATCATGGGTCTCTTGTCACGACATTATCATGGGTCTCTTGTCATGACATCACCATGGGTTTCTTGTCACGACATCATCATGGGTCTCTTGGGTAAAAATAAGTTGGGATTCATTTCTAAATGTGGTGAACTATCAGCATCATCATTTTCACTTGCGCCCCTTTCGAAGCATGGAGCCAAATCTGCAGCTGATTCCCTTGCAGAAAACAAGCACTACACATTCACATGTACTTGCTGTGGTGGTTTATGTGGTAATTTGTTTTAAATGATGAGGTTTGTAGCGAGAGGAAAGATATAATGATGGTGATGTTATCCTGGTCAAATAGATGTAAGTAGTATACAATGCGCAAAACGAGGCTGATTGTGGCGGCGCTCTGTGGCGGCGCGTGACTTTTTATATAAGGAAATTGTGGCGGCGCGCGGGCGGAGCAAGATGGCGGACTTGAGATAACAAGAAGAGAGGGTCAAGATGGCGGACTTGAGATAACAAGAAGAGGATATTTTTAGACTTTTAGGCATATATATTTAGACATATATATTTAGATAACAAGGGGAGATAAGTAGGTTGTTGTATTGCATGACTTTTTATATAGGGAAAATGTGACAAGATGGCTGTTTTTATTTTATTTTATACATAGTAATATATTATTGTTGTTGTTTTTAGTATAGCCAACTTAGGTAGTATTCTGGCTGTGTTAGACAAACAAGAAGACGTTGAGACTTTGAGATAATGGTTAGACATATATTTATAGACAATAGGATATATTTAGACGGCATATTAAGATAACAAGATGATAATAGGAAGAAGGTAATAGGAAGACGATATTTATTGACATATACATTTAGACATACAACAGTTATTTTACAACAGTTAGACAAACAGTTAGACGAAATATTTAGACAAACAATTAGACGATATAGGTAACAAAAAGCGTTTTAGTTAATATAGTTTTTATTTTATATTCAATAGTGTTTTTGTAGTAGCAAAAACATATAAGAGTACATATATAGTATTTTTTAACATAATACATTGTGCAGTAATTTTTTATCAAATGAATATATAATTATATTTTATATAGGAAAGACAGTATATGGTAACATTATCAAACATTGATATTGGTAAATAATACATATTTATATTGGAAAGCTAGTGTTTTCAAAATATACAATAAAAATATCACAGCTGCAGGCCAGACCTTGAGGGGAGTCGTCACATTGTTGTCATGTCATAAGAAATAGAGAGGTGTTGTGTATGTGGTATTGGAGTGGAAGACAGTTTAAATGTTGAGGGGTGATGTGGTGACGTTGTCGGGATGTACCTGTCGTTTGATGTAAAAGTAAGACAGGGCGTTGCGGTGTTGTTCGTAGGTGTAGATGGAGGATTTGTGTGCACGGAACCCGATATTTTTCCCACCCTGTGCTTGTTGTGTGTTGAGGACGTCTAAGAAAGTGTGTTTGTCTACTTTGTTGTGGTGTTTGTTGAGTCCTTTGGTGGTTGTTTTGTCATAGTCACCAAAACAGTGATACGTCTTGCTACAGAGGGAAACCATCCCTCTGCCTTCGTACTCTAATTTAAAAAGGCCCGGTGTCCGTTTGTCGTATAATGTTTGTTCGCGGCATTTTTGACAAAGGGCGCGCGTTTTACCCTCGCTAGCTACAAAGTCGGGTCTATGGTCGGGACATACTTCGGCGGGGAACCACTGGTGGTAGGTACTGTAAAATTCTCGTCGCATAGCGGGCTTAACAACGTCCGCTAAGTTGTCTGAACTAAGGGCCAAATAAAGGCTGTCTGTGTCCGTCTCGCACAACTGAAAATCTGACCTATCTATAAATTTATCTAGACAGTCGTAGTAAAATTCTAACATGCGTAACTTAGCGTATTGGTAGACGAAGAATCCTATCTGAATGGGCAGGTCCCAACATATAGTCTGTTTAAGTTTTTCTACTTCAAAAAGCTCGTCAGTCACTAACGTCATTTTCCTAAATCGGGGTGAGTTTATTAATTTAGAGGTACCCTCTCCCGTCGTGCATGAGACATCCACATGCTTCGCCTTATTGGTTAATGTCTTGCCGTAGGCCGCGTTACCTAGCAGTTTCATGGTCTCGCTGGTTATGGCGTAGGCAGGATCTGTATCACCCTGTCGACGCGCGTTCGAAACAGTGTCCCCAAACTGCTTGAAACACGTCACGGGTGTATACTCAAGCACCTGGTAGATACAGGTGACTTCTAAACCTTTTGTCAGGTACCAGCGAAGCAGTGGTGTCGCCAACAGAATCTTTTTGTCCACATAACTACCGATCAATGTCCGTCTGGGGGTAGTCAGGAGTTTATGTTTTTCGGCGTATTCCCGCAAGAAAGGCCCAATATCTTCCCTCGTGACGTCGACATTCTTAAAAATGGGCGTCATTTCAGAGAAATGTTCTTTTAGAGAGTCGGGGACATGAATGTCACACTCGACTAGCCCAAACAAGGTCTCGTCTAACACCGAGGCGAGAATATTCTCCTTTGTCAGCGGGTACCGACATTTGCTGTAAGATGGTTTCTGGGTAGGGAAGGTGGCGTTCAGAAAACGACGGATTGATGGATCGGTTTTCTTCAATGCCTGCCACTCGCACTCCCACATTTCGACAATGGTAACGTTGCATTCCTTCCTCAAATAAGAACTTATTGTCAGTGTCGCTCTGTACAACTCAGCCAATGGTGTGTTGTTGACTGGGTTAACGTCACGACCGGCGGTTAGTGGACAGTTAGGGTGGCCGTGGAATAAACAACCGTGGAACTGGTAGACGGTACGAGAGTTTTTATCCCAACCGTCTACCCTAATGTGCTTATCACTCAACGACATTTCACGGCCGTTAAACTGGGTTTTTAAGGTCACGTTATTTTGGTGGGAGACCCAAGCCAAATAATCGCGGCACTGCACGGTATATTTGTGAAGTTTGTGGTGCTTGAAACCGTCATCACTGTACCGTCTAACGGGAAAGTCAGTGGGCATTTTCTGCATTATCGCCCACAAATAAAGGGCGTTGGCATCAAAACCTTTAATGGCTTGAACCGTTTTGCCACCTCTAATGCGGGTTTTACCTTGCTCGTGGAACCTGTGAAAAATAATTGAGGGTCCCCCGACTATGTTTTGGCGCAAGGTGTGGTGCAAATCTGCCTCCCACTTCGAACATAAAGAAAACAAGACGTTAAGCGGGAGGGTTTTGAAAAGGTACTTTAACGTGACACCGGGCACGGAGATCGCATCTTTAAACATGTCTACGCCTAGGTGCGCGTAAAAACTAACTTGTCGGTCTAACGCTGCCAGGAAGGGGACCACGTCTTTATTATTATACCACGTCAGAAAATCGCGTAACGTGGTCATGTGGTTCTCGGCCCACACCTTCTGACATTCGGCGTACTCGTCGATGGAAATGTTAGTATTTTTAAGTTTGGAAAAAAATGCCGAGTGGGGTGGTAGCGCCGTTTCGTCTAACTTTGCTAAATCTGTTATGTATTCATAACAGAAAAAGCCTTTGGTTTCTTTAACGTCGTACGCGGCCAGATATTTGCTATAACTAAAACCGGGGGCTAAGTAGTTGACTATGTCTAAAAACTTTAAGTCGCTAGTGGCAATACACATAAAATTATTATTTCTCTTCACTAAAAATTTGATGTCTTCCCCCGTGAAATATCGGATGAGATACGGTTTGATTACGTTGATGTCGTACTTGCCCGAGTTGAAACCTAACACCGGTAGCTGCCTCAAATAGCCCTCTAATTTTCCAAAGAGCTCCTCAGACCCGAGTTGGGTGAAAACGTCATCAAAATCCGCTCGCAGAATCTCATAAGAGGCCGCGGCAATTTTGATCAGATAACGAGCCATCCTTTTTACCAATTTTTGTGGATCACCCTTTGTGATAAAACACACGGGTTCCTCAAAACCGGGGACGTTAGAAGCCACCGAACACGACAGGGGCACGTGTTTGGCCGTGTAGGTAGTGGCATTACCACTTGACTCTACACTGTTCTCAAAATAACATTCAAAGTCAAAGGTGGCTCTATAAGGGAAGACGCATGTTGTGTCTACGTCTATGCCCTGCTCCTTGATTAATTCCCAAACGGTCTCTGGGGGATTATACACACCACCTTTAAAGGTTTCTCTTCTCATAGAGCCGGTACAGCGCTTTTCATGGCGCTCCATATCCCTATAAATCTTCCACAACTTACCGCAATCGGGACACAAAAAAGAGTTACTGGCCCTATCGATATCTACAATGTACATAAAATGGTTCTTAAACATTAACAGACGCAACGTATCTGGAAAACTATCGCTACCTCTAAGTGTGGGGGTCAGGTTTTCATCGTCGTCAAACTCGAAAACGTCAATATTTATATTAAAGCATTTTTCTAATTGGGGCATATCTATTAAACTAACCCCAGAAAAATCGATGAGGGACTTAAGTCGCTGCTGTGTTTGCCACTGTTCAACTAGGTGGCGCGTCGGTTTTCTAACATCTTTAACCGCACCACCCCTAAAAACGGCTAGACATCTAAAAAAACAAAAGTTATCACTGTATGGTTGTAAGCTTGAGTTCTGCTGTAGTGTATTTATGTGGTGATTGTCCGTGATAAAGGATGGAATGTCTTGTAATAAAAAGCCAATGGGAAAGTCTTGGATATGATATATATAGAAGGAAGTCGCTGGAATGGCTTCGACAAAGTATTTTGTGTTTGGTCTGTTTAACTGTGCTTGTGTGACAATATCGCTGTCGTGTAATTGTGAGAGAAAAGCTTTGAAATCTGTAATGTTGTTGACTAGGTGGGGTTGATCTAAGACGACCGTGTTGTTATGTGATGCGTGAAAAAATCTTAGATCGCCTGTCTCTCTGTGGCGTAAGACGATGTGGAAACTGTAGTTTATTTTGAATCTTTTTGTTTGTTGTGTGAAGACAGGGAGCAAGAGACGGTCCCAGTCCATATTTTGTGTTGGTCTGTGGAAAAAGGTGAAAGTGGACAGATATTTATGTTTATTGGCGTGTGTTTTGATTGCATTCCAGTTGTCAGTGTAGACTTGTTTTATGTCATCCTGTAGGTCATCTAACGAGTCTTCTTCAGTAGGCAGACGGGGGTTTTTTTATATGGGGCTGGTGGGTATTGGTTATGGGACGTTTCTTGGTCTGGCCTGTTTTTGGTGGGTGAGATGGGATGGGATTTGAAGAGGTCGCTGGTGGTAGTGTGGTAGTTGTTGCTGTTCTCATTGAGTCTGTGGTCCCTGCTGCAGTAGATGATGATGATGTGTCTGATGCTGTCTGTTGGTGCCCCAATCTCGATGGTGTGGTGTCTGCTGGTGATATCTGTTGATCCACCGAGCTTGAGTCTGTTGTTGTGACACCTGTTGTGGGGAATGTTTCGGCGCCTGGTGGGTATGAGGTCGAAAGCTGGTTAGGGGTGAGGTGTATTTGTTTTCTGTGGGTTTGTAAACGATCACCACGAGTGAATTTTTTGTCACAGACCTCGCAGGAAAACATAGGGGTTGAGTGTACTGTTTTTACGTGACGTGTTAAAATATCATGGCGTTTAAATGTCTTGCCACAACGGGGACACGTGAGATTGTGCCCTGGTGCAGTGGTGGTCCCCGCTGGGGTGTCTATATTGAGTCTTCGTGCAGCGCCCGCCGTTGCAGTGGTGGTCCCCAATGAGGGGTTTATAGCGGCCCCCGGTGCAGTGGCTTCTACTGTGGGGGATCTTGGCGCCCCTGGACCATGAACACTTTCAATATGTTGTTGCAGTACCTCAGGACTGGTAAATATTTGAGGACACACACGGCAGGGGTGTGTCGGTTCAGCGTGGACTGTCCGCATATGTCTCGTTAGATCACGATTCCTCGTAAAAGATTTATTGCATTGTCCACAAACGTAGCCTTGAATTGAAGACATCTGTGAAGTAGAAACAAGATACCGTTACTCACACATAAAATTAAATACAACAACATACATGTAACGAGAGAGAGAGAGAGAGAGAGAGAGAGAGAGAGAGAGAAAGAAAGAGAGAGAGAGAGGGAGAGAGAGAGAGAAAGAAAGATAAAGAGAGAGAGAAAGAAAGAGAGAGAGAGAGAGAGAGAGAGAGAGAGAGAGAGAGAGAGAGAGAGAGAATAAACACAGTGTTATTTCTTA